>OW121755.1:18757683-19957683 GCA_933228765.1 Miltochrista miniata | reverse complement strand
TATAGATTCTATAGCATCCTTCCTGTGATGTCAACGGAAGTACTGCAAAATACTGTAATGCTAAAAAATGTTGTAGAATCTAGTAATATCCCCACTAATATCTGACGGCCATCAATGTAGCTAGATTTCTGAGCCCATAGAGGGCGATGGCCGTCAGGGTGCGGGTGATAAGGGGATACCGCACGATCTCAGGTGAGGCGGCATGTCACCTAGCCGGGACCCCTCCATGGGACCTGGAAGCGAGAGCCCTTGCGTTACTGTTTAGATGGCGCAAGGAGGCGCTGGAGCGGGGCCAAAGGCCTGCGTCTCGGGAAATCGAGGCCCAGCGGTCCCTGCTTCACCAGGAAACCGTGGAGACATGGAAGGTGCAACTTGAGCAACCAAAGGGGGGATTCACCATAATCGCGGCCGTCGGACCGGTCATGGACGAGTGGCTGGAGAGGAGACACGGTGCTCTCTCCTACCGGTGAGGTATCAGTGGCGAAGATACCGGGAAACCACGGCCGAGTGTCAGCACTGCGAGGACTTTCTGCGAGCAGGTCATGCTTGTGAAAGAGACGGCGGGGCGGAAACGGGAGAAAACTCTCCCACCCGAGTTCCACAGTCGGTGGCTTGAGCGCCGCCGACGTGTCTTCGCCGAGGACACAACCCCCCAAAGACGCGGGATAGCACACGAACCACCCCCTAGGCACCTTCATTCCCAGTAGTTCCGCGGCAGTTGTTCCGCGACGGAACTAGTGAGACTTTTTGTCCCAATAGTTCCGTGGCGGAACTAGTGAGACTTTTTTTTCCCAGTAGTTCCGCCCCACGGAACTACTGGGACATTTTTATTCCCAGTAGTTCCGTGGCGGAACTAATGAGACTTTTCTATTCCCAGTAGTTCCGTAGCGGAACTATAATGGATCTTTATGGACATTATATTATGTCCACTTTAATATCTTCGACAAAAGCAAATGAAGATCGCCGAAACAAATGAAGATCAGCAAAACAAATGACAGTTGGTAAAATAAAATAACGATCGAAAAAACATTATGCAAATCAATAAAACAAAAGACTATAAGCAAGTTGATAAGGTCAAAAGTTACTTGCAGCCATGTTTTGTAATCAAAATGCGATTAGCATTTAAAAAAATAGGTGCAAGCAATTTTCGACCTTAATGGCACTTATTTAAAAATATGGTTTTAGGCGTTTATAGACATCACAGATCACGAATATATAAAAAATAAATAGATATTATGCATGCTCATAAGGTCGAAATTGGCATGGACCTTTTTTGTAATCTAGATGCGATAACCATTCAAAAAAATAGCTGCAAGCAATTCTCGACCTTAATAACATATCCCTAAAAATGTGCTTTTAGGCGTTTATAGACATCACAGATCACGAATATATATTAAATAAATAAATATTATGCATATTCATAAGGTCGAGAATTGCTTGCACCTATTTTTTGAATGGTAATCGCATTTAGCTTACAAAATATGCCTGCAAGAAACTTTTGACCTTATCAACTTGCTTATAATCTTTTGTTTTATTGATCTGCATAATGTTTTTTCGATCGTCATTTGTTTTTCCAACCGTGATTTGTTTTTCCAGCCGTCATTTGTTTTGCTGATCTTCATTTGATTCATTGATCTTCATTTGTTTCGTCGATCTTCGTTTGTTTCGTCAATCTTCATTTGTTTTGTCGATCTTCATTTGTTTTGTCAGTCTTCATTTGTTGTACCGATCTTCATTTGTTTTGTCGATCTTAATTTTTTTTTATTGTATGATAAAATAGCCGTAAGACACCGTAGGGAGCTAATGGGAACATAAAATATTCGTATGTAAGAGATGCTTTCTCCCGCGGGACTACAGGGACTTGATTTATTAGTTTTTAATTTATGCTTTGTTCCGCGGAACTACTGGGAATGAATTTATTAGTATTTCATTTCTACTTTGTTCCGCGGAACTAATGGGAACTGAATTATTGATGCTTTGTTCCGCGGGACAACTGGGAAAAAATGTCTCACTAGTTCCGCCACGGAACTACTTCAACGGAACAACTGGGAATAATCGCCTAGGCAGTGGCGGCCGCGGGTCTGTTGGGAGTCCTGGAACATCCTTCCGAGGGCTTACACGGGGCTCCTAAACATAGGCTGTTGGGCGTAACGTGAGGTTTTTTAGTCGGTAGGAGTCCGGCATAGCATCCGAAACTATTTTCCCTCACTTTAAAAAAAACCTACTAATATTATAAATGCGAAAGTAACTCTGTCTGTCTGTCTGTCTGTTTAGGCGTGGAGCGATTGAGATTAAATTTGGTATAGAGATAGTTCGAGCCCCTAGAAAGGACATAGGCTACTTTTCAACCGACTGCGCAAAAGGAGGGTTATGATTTTACGTGATAACGACTTCTACGCGGTCAAAGCCGCGGGTAACAGCTAGTTTAGAATATAATAGCAGAATTCTTTTGTGCAAACTTACATCTATATAATTATATAAAAATGTTATGTGCGTATGTGTAGGTTCAAAAACTCAAAATGTAGATACCTACTGAATCGAGATCGTTTACAGAAACTTAAGCGGGGCTACGAGCGCTCCAATACAAGACTTACAAGACTTTTAAATTACGGACATGTGTTTTTGTATATAATATGATATTTCGGATTTTTGATAATCGGAGTTCGTATTTACAATATGTCGGATTTTTAATGATTCGGAATTATCCGGTTTGGTTTTTTGAAATTCGGCATTCAGACAGTCGGAATAATAAACATTCGGAATTTTTAAATTCAGACTTTCAATGAAAAGGATTTATGAAACGTCGAATTTTTGACTTTCGGGATTTCGAATCATTCGGAATTATAAAATTCGGAATTTTGAAATTCGTGATTGTGACTTTCGGAATTAAGATTTTCGTATTAATGTAGTGTACCCGGTTCACAGAATACATCTACTTACCAAGTTTCAATAGCATAGGCTTTATAGTTTAGGAAAAAAGTGGCTGTGACATACGGACGGACAGACAGACAGACATGGCGAATCTATAAGGGTTACGTTTTTGCCATTTGGCTACGGAACCCTAAAAAGTGTAAGGGAAAAAGTACAATGCTTGATTTTGGTTTCGGCTCAGTTTTCAGAATTGGACTTTTTTTGTTGGTTACTCATTTTTATAGGTGCAACTATAAAAAGTCACAGCAAAGCGAATAATATGATATAATGTAGGTATACACAAAAGATATCTGCAGCATTTCCCTACCAGGTAGGTAATCATCACACATCGTGATATTACGTGGGTGACCACCACGTGACCACTTTATTTCGGTTTTGTGACTTTGTGAAATTTATTTTCGAGCGTTTCCGTGCTTCTGAAGGCATGTTAAATCGTTGGTCCCGGTTGTCAGTAAGATGACAGCCGTTAAGACAAGTGAGCGGGCGCCTGGAAAATTTTCAACGTCCAGAGGCTACGATAACCAACCGTGGGCCATAAGCTTGTCTGTCACCTTATTAGTATAAATAAATCGTTATGCTCTTATGAAATTTCTAATAGAGCAAGAGCCAGCGGCCCCCAGGCATTCGGTAAAGTATAAAAGCTGTAAGTTTCTCAATGTATGTCCCCAACACAGATAAGAACGAACCCCGTCTACGAAACTTGGGTCGCGGTGGCTTTCGCAGGTATCAGATAGTTAAGGTTAGTAAAATTGTGTGTTAAATTTGTTAAAGTATAAAACTCAGTTTTTACATATTTTACTTATAATAATCCTAAAAGTCACCTTGTCGAAAGCCAGACACTTCGTACGGTTGCAACCCTCTGCCAGACACCCTTAAAGTATATTTCATTATTACTATACTTACGGTATAGTATAAAAGCTGCAATTTATATATGTTATTTGGAGAACTATCAAATGATGTTTTCTCAATAGCCAGACAGTTTCAGTAGTTCCTTAAAAAGTTAAAGTCTAATGTAGGTGCGAGCGCGAGGGATATTATGTGTCAGCGGGTGCGAGTGAAATACCGCGTTCGGTCCACTGCGACGTTTTATTGCGCATCAGCTGTCATTTATTGTGTATAATGAGAACTATTTTCTAGATTTACTATGAAAATTCATTATGTACAATAACTAAGAATCAACGAATAAATGTTTAGAAAATTCTTTTATAAAATTTTTGTGTTTAGGAATCATTAAATTAACACTCCAATAATATACTTAAATAATTATTTTAATAATAGTTATTGGAATAATATAATTAATCTAATACCTACAATAATTAATGGAAAAATATTTCGAAGATATTCTATGACTCGTGGTCGTCGATATCTTGAGTGTCCTCATCACCGCTGCTCCAATCTGTGGGTTGGTCCTTATCAGTATCCTCTTCTTCGCCAGTTTCTGTTAGTTTCAGTTAGTTTCAGATAACGAGCGTTTCCGTGCTTCTGAAGGCATGATAAGCCGTTGGTCCCGGTTGTCAGTAAAATGATAGTCGTTAAGCCAAATTGAAGGCCTAATGGGCGGCTTAAAAATTTCAACTGTGAGTCGTCACAACCTGCGCCCCGGTCGGCAGCGCGTGTGTAGCTCCTCTGGTGTTGCAAACGTCTATAGGCTACGGTTACCAACCTTCCGGTGGGCCGTAAGCTTGTCTGCCACCTAAGTAGTATAAACAAAAAACCTTGGATCCAGCTCTTCACCCAACTGAATCTGAAACTGGCGAAGAAGACGATATTGATAACGACCAACCCACAGATTGGAGCAGCGGTGATGAGGACACTCAAGATATCGACGACCACGAGTCATAGAATATCTTCGAAATATTTTTCCATTAATTATTGTAGGTTTTAGATTAATTATATTATTCCAATAACTATTATTAAAATAATTATTTAAGTATATTATTGGAGTGTTAATTTAATGATTCCTAAACACAAAAATTGTATAAAAGAATTTTCTAAACATTTATTCGTTGATTCTTAGTTATTGTTCATAGTGAATTTTCATAGTAAATCTAGAAAATAGTTCTCATTATCCTACTTCCTACTAATATTATAAATGTGAAAGTTTGTGAAGATGTTTGGATACTTGGATGTTTGTTACTCAATCACGCTCTAACGGCTGAACGGATTTGACTGAAATTTGGTACAGAGATAGCTTATAATCTGGAATAACACATAGACTTTTCATCCCGGGAAAATGTTCCCACGGGAAGCGGGAACGGGTAACGATTTTCACGCGGGCGAAGCCGCGCGCCTCATCTAGTACACTATTAATGACAGCTGATGCGCAATAAAACGTCGCAGTGGACCGAACGCGGTAATTCACTCGCACCCGCTGACACATAATATCCCTCGCGCTCGCACCTACATTAGACTTTAACTTTTTAAGGAACTACTGAAACTGTCTGGCTATTGAGAAAACATCATTTGATAGTTCTCCAAATAACATATATAAATTGCAGCTTTTATACTATACCGTAAGTATAGTAATAATGAAATATACTTTAAGGGTGTCTGGCAGAGGGTTGCAACCGTACGAAGTGTCTGGCTTTCGACAAGGTGACTTTTAGGATTATTATAAGTAAAATATGTAAAAACTGAGTTTTATACTTTAACAAATTTAACACACAATTTTACACACCTTTATTACCTGATACCTGCGAAAGCCACCGCGACCCAAGTTTCATAGACGGGGTTCGTTCTTACCTGTGTTAGGGATATACATTGAGAAACTTACAGCTTTTATACTTTACCGAATGCCTGGGGGCCGCTGGCTCTTAGACCATAAATACCTCTCACAAATAACTATTAAACCATTTTGAGCTTCATTAAATTAATCTATGAATAGTTTCTAGTTTTTCAGCTAGTTCTCTTAATATAGTTTGATAGTATAAATTTATAATAGTTGTAGCTATTGAAATTTCTATCTGATAAATAGAGGCTCGTAGTGCAAATTGTTTTTCTCGACGTTTGGACATGGTTAGGTATACCAGTTGCACCAGATGTGATCTCGAGTTGGCTGTAGTAAATAGGTAACTATATCTACCTATATAGCCCCATGCGGAGAAAGTCACTGTGACTAGCTTAATAAATAAATAAAATAAATAAACATTTGTAGGACATTCACACACAACATCATCTTGCCCAAATTACGCTAGTATACTGTATCCCACCAAAAACATCCCTGTTGAAAAGGAGGCCAAGTTCCTATGGGCTAATTGTTCGCCAAAAAAGGGTTGAAATCCAATCCAATGCCAAGTTTAGATGCACTTTAAAATGGATCATAATCATCTTCATCAACAGCCTAATCCACTGGTAAACATTTGCCATTCCCAAGACTCGCCACCACACTCAGACCTCCGCCTTCCGAATCCAGCCACTACCCACCACCGCATCCACGTCAACGGTCCATCTGGCCGAAATTCACTTTGCCATTTACCCAACTTAAAATATGGTGTAGTTGTGAAAATACGTAGGTACTTACTTGGTTAAAAATATCTAAAATAATGATACTTCTAAATTAGAACTTGGCGCGTCTTTAGACAGTTCGCGTTGCTCTATAGTGTTATACAACGCGCGTCTTTAGGCAGTTTACGTTGCTCTATAGTGTTAACTATCCTTGTATAGATCCTCTACGGTAGGTACAGTATATATTTCAAAAAGAGTTTGTGAACTCTATGTTTAATTTCTTTTTCAGAATATTGATGACATTTGAATGATGACATTATAAACACGATATCTACGTCTACAACATAAATTGTGTGTTTGTACGTAAATTGTTTATACTGGAGAAAAATCTTAAATATGGACTATTTGTTTACTATTTCCTATGAAATAGCTATCTTTGAAATACTACACCTACCTAAAGTAATCTGCTGAAAGCGTTGTTCACTTTTTAAAGAAAAAGTACTTACGATGAAAGTCGAAAAATAAGTCAGTATGTGACCCGTATAATGTTCAATCATGGCGACACGAAATTAATTTCATTGAGCAACATTTGATTGCGCTATACCTCCTAAAGTATTCTTTTGATTTGCATGGTGTAAAGGGAATTAATGATCTTGATGAAATGTTCAAATTAGCTAACGTATTTAAATTGAGAAGGATACCTTATTACCGAATTATATAAGACAAAATCGCTAAAAACACGTTTGTTGTATGGAAGCCCCCTAAAATATTAATATGTTTTTATTTTCAGTATTTGTTGTTATAGCGGCAACAAAAACACATAATCTGTGAAAATTTCAACTCTCTAGCTATCACCGTTCATGATATACTGACTGACAGACAGACGGACAGAGAGACGGACAGCGAAGTCTCATGAATAGGGTCCCGTTCTTTACCCTTTGGGTACGGAACCCTAAAAAGGATGACTCACGCTACACCGTGTCGGGTCCAAGCCGAGTGCCGGCCACAGCAACATCAACTAATCCTACTAATATTATAAATGTGAAAGTTTGTGAAGGTGTTAGGATGTTTAGATGTTTGGATGTTTGTTACTTAATCACGCTCTAACAGCTGAACGGATTGGGCTAAAATTTGGTTCAGAGATAGCTTATAGTCTGGAATAACACATAGGCTACTTTTCATCCCGGGAATATGTTCCCACGGGAAGCAAGAACGGGTACCGAATTTTACGCGAGCGAAGCCGCGCACGTTGAACAAAGAACAAACTCACGTGAAACCATAGATTTAGAATTTTTCGCGCTAAATCTATGCGTTAAACCGAGCGGCAACTGAGTGACAGCCGAACTACTGAAAACGCTCGGAATCAAGTCGGTCCCGCCTTGGTGCGAGGCCGCATTTGCGTTTTTTCTCGGCGGTTTCTAACCTCTAAAATTTAAAACCTATGAAACCCTGTACAAGCGGCCGCACTTGCGGTTTTTAACCGCGACTGAGTTCTAAACCGCTTACCACAGAGTACTTTAACCAACTTAAGCTGCGTCTGCTGCATATAGTACTACCCGTTCGCTCTAACTTTGCCGTTGGCGTTGAGGCGTATACCCTAATTGTTAATTAGACGAAGTAAATTGACAGTAGCTAATGTCACTTCGTCATAGATAATACGCAACATTGTATGAAGAAGTGACATTAGTTGCTGTCAATTTACTTCGTCTAATTAAAAATTCAACTGTAGTATGGAGCCGAGCGGCAAAGTTAGAGCGAACGAGCTATACGTCTGCGACAACGTGTTTTTTAGTTTCTACCAAATATTTAGAATAGAATAGAAAACACACTATATTAATGATTATACTTAATTTTTGTAATGGCTTAGTTTAGTACGTATATTATTTTGGAGTCCCATAACTAAGTTAGCCGCTGGTTGGCCAGCTTCCAGCACGGGCGACGTATACGGGTGGCACGAGAGGGGTGGATCAGCCACCTATCTCGGTCCAAGTATAGGTATATTTATATGATTACTAGCTGACCCGCGCAACTTCGTTTGCGTCACATGATAGTGAGAAAGAGTTTAGATTACTTAATATTTTAAGTAGGTAATATAATCCCGTCGTATTTACTCTCGTCACAGTGAAAGAAAGAAAGAAAGAAAATTATTTTTTATTCCACATTCATAGCCACACCACCACCACTAACCTAACAAAAAAAAATGTTTAAAAATAAATACATTTACATTTTTTTTTAAATATATCGCATACACTGTGGAATAAACGGCCGCCTCTCAGCGTAATGCTGTCCGCATGTGATACATGCAGACAGCGCTGATTTTCAGAGACGGCCGGACGCGACGGTAAGACAGAGACACTACAAAAAACAAAAAACAAACGCAAAAAACAACTAGCGCCAATCACGCAAACATTACAAAATATTATTATAAAAAATAAAAAAAATAAAAAATAAAATGAAAATAAATAAAGACTAATGGGCTCCCGACACGACCATGCCTTGCAATTGTCAATCACGTTAAATATGAAAGGAATCCTTGAAGGAATCAATCATCAAGGAATCAATCAAAAGAATCATTGAAGGAATCAATTATGAAGGAATCAATTCAAGGAATCAATCATCAGTGCAGCGACGTATCACATTATTTTTAACGCGCTTGACAACCGCCAACCGATCGTGTCGGGACCCCTTAAATATAGAAAATATTAATTAGGGCTGGCAACATTGATGGCAACTTCCGCGTCCGTAGACGCCACGCAATTACGCCATTTCTCTCTGTCAAACATTATTCACAGAGTACATTTTGTATTTAGTTACATTATAAACCAGTTTACTATCCATATCCAATGATAACAACAAAAATAAACATTAAACAGCGTATGCCAACTTTTGTAAGTTAGGTTGTTGTATGTGTGTCTGTTTGGTGGTAATAGATTACAAGTAATTACCTAATGAATTGATATGTTTATAAAAATAAATTATAGATAAACGTGTGTGTAATATGTTTAATATAAATCTATGTTCCGTTGTTGTGTTTAGTGCAATCAGTGCTTTAATAAAAATTCAATGCGTGTTCACAATTATTTCTAGATCGGTATCGTTCGCAATAACCTAATCTCGAAGATGTTCATTTATGTACATAGAAGCCGATAAAGATTATCAATCGACGCTCTGAAAAAGGTAAGCATAAAAAACCGAATCGATGCCGTACATTCATTCTAACACAAATAGTTATTAATAAATAATAAATACCTCAGTGAGAATCAAACAGTAACATGTTTACTTAGGTACAACTGAGTATTGGGACGCAACCCATAACCAACCCTGTCTATTTCAGGCATGAAAAGAAAGGAAACAGGCCGCACCTCCCATCGTCCCACTCGCCCCAGGCACAGCCAGAAACCCCTGGCTATTTCACATCATGCCGTACACCATGCCTCCACTCACCATACGCGACTGCCAATCAAATAAGGTAAGATCAATCATCCATTCTCCACCCAGGATGTTAAAATATGTTAATTAATGGTATTAACTATCATAATATATACACTATCATATAAATATAAATGAAATACTTAAAAAGTAAATAATTGTTATAATTCTTTCTTTTTGTTTCTATAGAATTGATTTTAAATAATTTTAATAAAATACTTTCATGAATAACTGAATAATATAATAGTCACAAATGGTATGAAATGTTATGTGTATATATATATTTTTTTTTTTTTCCTAATCAGAAAGTGCTCATCAATTCTAGATTGAATTTGTCTGTTCTTTCATATACAAAATTCTGAGCCGTCTTACAAATGTTCGCTTTGTTTTCAGGCTGCGAACCGGTGGTGAGAGGACATTCCAGCACTTAGCAGCCGCGTGACAGAATGACCCTTTGAATGCTACAGTCTTGTGCCTGGGAAGTGACAGAGGTGGCAGCCTTGATCTCTTACTAAATCGCTGCTTCTCATATCTCCAGCTCAGTTTGTCATGCATGTCCACATTTAGATCTCCCAACAGCACCACATGGTCATATGGGGCCAAGGCAATTATACTATTAGTGATACTACCCAAAAATACATCCAAGTCCAGCCAGGGAGGGCGATACGCGGTGCCTATGAGCAGTGTTTTTCCCAAAATACTGAGGGTGACCCACATTTGCTCAACATTTGGATTTATGGGGTGTATCCTAGTTCTAACATTAATTCCCGTTCTGACATAAAAAGCAATTCCGCCACCCCGACCCTTCTTAATGTTCATTTGCCTAGGTATGTGACGAAGCCTATAGCCCTGAACCACAGGAGCCCTGGCTTCCTGGTCAGTCTTCAACCAGGTCTCGTTAATGGCCATTATGTCCACAGAATGATGCAGCATAGCCACCCTAAACTCGTCCTGCCTAGTTGAGAGAGAGCCTGCATTCAATAGACCAAATTTTAAATATTTATGTGCAATCATTTGTAAAACAGATACTTATAAGTAGATACAATAAACAAATAATGTGAAGATAGGTGTGTATAAATATAGAATTATAAATCAAATAATTTTTAAATACATGTGGAAATATTTTTGGCTCTGGCAAACTTTTATGTAGCAAATACCTGTAATCAAAATCATCCTGTCGGTCAAATGTTACAAATACACTCATTAATAGTAGGTTTATCGAGATTGCACGATTATAATCACTTGCAATGTCTTCTGCATGAGTTGTGTACAATAATTGTTTTTGATTTATTAAATCCTGCTCCCCATCTCCACTTGCGCATACAATGCAAGTTCTGTACCTAGTAATAAACAAAATTGACATAAGGATAGACTTACAATTAAATTCAATAACAGTAATAATAATAAACACTAATAACAATAAGATGAATAAGTTATTTATCACACACATTGTCACCGAATAATTTCGACAGGTCCGCCTCACATCGAATGCGGTGGGTAGCATCGCCGGGGCCCCTGGAGGCGAGTATGGCCCCCCTCCGTGTCCACACAAACCGCCAGCCGGCAGCACCGGCGGCGTCGCGCGCTCGACGAAACAACTGGCGGTTCGTCAGTACTCTCGTCGCGTGTCTTAGGTAGGTATATTTATTAGAGAGGTGTGGTAGGTTTTAATATTTAAAGTGTTATAATTTTTCCCGTCGCGTCGCTTATATTCATTACCATCAATGATTTTACAATAAAAAAGATTACCATTAGAATTGAACCGCACAACTTTGTTGAAGTGATATAATGTTTCCCGTCGCATTTATTTTTGTCCGTTTTTTGCATCAAGTGCGAGTCCGACTCGCACTTGGCCGGTATTAGCTTTCAGTTGACTGGCGACTGCTGCAGAAAACGTTTACTCCCGTCACGACGCGCCGAGTTGCGTCGCTCATATTTTAAAAAATACTTAGAAGGTTATTGTAAATGAACCTTAAAAGATAGGCATATGCTGTTCAGGATATTTTTTGTAACTTTTTAAGATGAAACATTTTGCAGTACACAATTTTTACGTAACTTTAACCATTTACGCAACGTACGCAATGAAAGCTCTCAAAGGAAATAAAATTTCCCCGTTCTTAAAACATTATTCATGGCTGCTCCGCTCCTATTTGTCTTAGCGTGATGCTTTATAGCCATTAGCCGTCTTAAATAAATGGACTAAAAAACTGAAAAATTATTTTTGTAATGCAACCAGTTGTTTCTGAGATCCTACCACAAACAAACTCTTCAGTTTGATAATATTGTGAGCTAACTTTAAAAGAAAGACAAATTACGTTATTGTGAGCGAACCTTAAAAGATAGACATATGCTGTTGCGGACTTTTTATAGAACTTTTTAAGAGAAACAATTTTGTAATACACAATTTTTACGTAACTTTAACCATTTAGCCAGCGTACGCCTCGGAAGCTCTCAGACGGCAAAAATAATTCCCCGTTTTCGAAACATTCTTCATTGCTGCTCCGCTCCTATTCATCTTAGCGTAATGTTATATAGCCTATAAACATCCTCAATAAATGGACTATCAAATTGTAAAAGAAGTTTTGAAATCGAAGCAGTAGTTCCTGAGATCCTAGCGTTCAAACAAACAAACAAACAAACAAACTCTTCAGCTTTATAATATTAGTATGGATGATTATGATTATATTTACCAAGGAGATAAATATGAACAATAGGGTTGAAGTAATACTGTTATCTGCGTTTATTTTCATGTAGCGAATCGATATAATACAAGTACAACATAGAACGAGCACGAGAGGGTTCTTCAAGTCCTAGACCACCAGACCCAGTGATGTCGCGCAGATGGTGTATGGTACATCACCTGAAGGGCAGCAGGCAGCGAGAGAGGCAGCGCGCGTGCAGCCGTTTTTATAATGGATTCTCTGTGATGTCTGTCTACTCCCACCTGTTCTGTTGACTAGTTCGGTTGTTATTAGTTTATATATTCTGTATACCCATTAGTTGGTACTACCAGTGGTACTACTGGTAGTACCACGAGTAAAAAAATTACCCGTGGTACTACCAAGTGGACCCAGTAGTACCACGGGTAATTCAATTTTACCCGTGGTACTACTGAATCAAAAATAAATGAAGATCGGTTAAAACAAATGAAGATCTGTGAAAAGAAATGAAGATCGGTAAAACAAATGAATGTCTGTAAACACAAGTGAAGATGGGTGAAAACAAATGAAGGTGGGTGAAAACAAATGAAGATCGGTAAAAATAAGTGAAGATCGGTAAAAACAATTGAAGATCGGTAAAAACAAGTGAAGATCGGTAAAAACAATTGAAGATCGACAAAAACAATTGAAGATCTGTCAAAACAAGTGAAAATCGGTGAAAACAAATAAAGGTGGGTGAAAAAAAATGAAGGTCGGAAAAAACAAGTGAAGATAGGTACAAGCAAAAATTAAAATTGTTAAAAAAGATCTACTTTTTCAAGGGCATTTATGCTAGAAAATTGCAATCAATCAGTAGGTTCTATTTAAATTGTCGCCTGATTTTTTTATACCTTGTACCCAGGAAATACAAATAAACCGGCCAAGTGCGAGTTGGACTCGCCTATGAAGGGTTTCGTAGCAGCAAGTAACATGATTGATGTTTTAACACGTTCGCAGTGGTAGTGATTTTTCTAACCGAAAATTGCGGTTTATGACGTATTAAAAAAAAGTACCTATCTCGTTCAAACTAATTTTCGTTGGTAGTTTTTATGGCAATGTACATCATATATTTTTTTTAGATTTATCACTCTCTTAGTTTAGAAGTTAGAGTTAGAAGGGGGGGACACTCATTTTTCGACTTTGGAAGTCCCTCTTGCGCAAACTATTCACTTTAGAAAAAAATGATGTTAGAAACTTCAACAGCATTTTGGAAGACCTATCTATAGATACCCCACACGTATGAGTTTGATGAAAAAAAAATTTTTGAGTTTCAGTTCTGAGTATGGGGACCCCCAAATTTGCTGCTTTTTTTCTAGTGTTATATTAGAATCTTAATGCGGTTCACAGAATACATCTAGTTACCAAGTTTCAATAGCATAGGCCGTATAGTTTCGGAGAAAAGTGGCTGTGACACACGGACGGACAGACAGACAGACAGACATGACGAATCTATAAGGGTTCCGTTTTTGCCATTTGGCTACGAAACCCTAAAAAGGAACAAAGTTCATGTATCTTTACTTATTGGTACTTTATTTTAAAATCTGCAGAGAGCCTTAGCATTTTATTATATTTATGTTTAGATGTTGTTTTTGTTTATGACTATTCTACTTCCTAACCAACTTTAAAAAAGGACGATGTCCTTTATTTAACTGTTCATTACCTCCATAACTTTTTGTGCACAAATTCAATCTATATACAAACTTGTTTATTATCTAGATTGCATCATAAAAGTGTAGGTCTTTGATTCGAGCGCCATGATCTACCACGTTTAGGTTTGAATCGTGCATCTATGTATAGTTCATTTGTCATTGACAACGCTTTATTTGTAAACATACATCAAAGACAATCTTAGACAACAACAACAACACCAACAACAACAACAACAACAGCAACAACAACAACAACTCAAAATACAATCTTTGACTACGCTTTCGTGAAATCCGCTAGGAAAACAGATGAGGCTGATTAGTTACTATTGGCTCCTTCAAGGCCACTACCTGACATTTACAGTTGTATGCTAATATGTATAGGACATACTAATTGCAATTGCGCAAATCACACGTTTTACAAAATATCATCATTCGTTTGCACCGATCTTTATTTGTTTTATCGATCTTCGTTTAGTTTTACCGATCTTCATTTGTTTTTCACGATCATTACTTGTTTTTCAAGACTTTCATTTGTTTACGTTCATCTTCATCTGGTTTTTTCGATCTTTATTTGAATTCACCGATCTTGACTTGTTCTCACCAATCTTCATTTGTTTTACCCATCTTCATTTGTTTTTATAGATGTGCATTTGTTATTATCGATCTTTACTTGTTCTCACCAATCTTCATTTGTTTTACCCATCTTCATTTGTTTTTATAGATGTGCATTTGTTATTATCGATCTTTACTTGTTCTCACCAAACTTCATTTGTTTTTATCGATCTTCGCTTGTTTTACTGACGTTCATTTGTTTTACCGATCTTAATTTGATTTTACCGATTCATTTGTTTTTATCAATCTTCACTTGTTTTCACCATTCTTCATTTGTTTTACCGATTTTCATTTGTTTTCACCGATCTTCATTTGTTTTTACTGATCTTCATTTGGTTTTAAAAATGTGCATTTGTTTTTATCCATCTTTACTTGTTCTCACCAATCTTCATTTGTTTTCGCGATCTTCGCTTGTTTTATTTACGTTCATTTGTTTTACCGATCTTCATTTGTTTTCACCGATCTTCATTTGTTTCTATCGATCTTCACTTGTTTTCACCAAGCTTCATTTGTTTTATCGATCTTCATTTGTTTTTATCGATCTTCATTTATTTTTATCCAGTGAAGTTGACGAAGTGGTTCCAGTAGTACCACTGGTAATTCAATTTTACCCGTGGTACTACTGGGACCACTTGGAAGTACCACGGGTAATTTTTTTACTCGTGGTACTACCAGTAGTACCACTGGTAGTACCACGCGCAAGAAAGGCAAAAATATCCGAAAATCCAAGTAGTCCGATCGTTAGTATCAAATCAAATCAGAAAAAAATACGGCAACGAGAAAGTCGGTTTCTATATAGTGGTGTATCTTGATCGGTCAGTTGGTCCGGCCCAGCCGTCCACGTGTTCGGATTTGGTGCAGAGCAGACCACATTCAATTTGCAAACAAGCAGACCACGACGGTCTTCTATTACATAATACTAATGATCTTCGCTGGATTGCTCTACAGACTGTTTGATATGGTCCGGAACCACTGCACCGAATCCATGGTCCACTCATACTAAATCCGGAACCACTGCACTGAATCCATGGTCCACTCATACTTAATCAGTGGATGTGTTTCAGGTTTAAGATAACAGACAAGCTTACGGCCCTACCTGATGAATTGTGGTCACCGTAGTCATATTTACCTATATTCGTAAAAGTCAATGAAATTACCAGAAAAGTATTAAAATACTTAATTCGGTCACACTGTCATTACGTTAGTACTATTAGTTATCTGTGCTGTCAAGCGGAGTCAACCGTAGTGCGGCCTCATCAGCGGTTCTGCGGTTGTCAGCCACAACCGCAACCGCAGATGCGGCCTCGCCCTTGGCTCGGCCACGGCCCGTTGCATGAATACAGTATACAGTGATATAGTGCCGCCGAGCTTCGCCTGAGCAGTCGTGAACGCAACCGGCTCGGTAACCGTAGTACGGCCGACACTCGGCTCGGAAGTCGGACCCGGCACGGTCTAGCATGAGTCATCCTTTAGAATGCTTGCTGATCTTTAAACTACTGGGCAGATTTGATCCAAATATTTCACTAATATGAATAAAAATATTCAATGTGCAGTTTTGACATTTCCATAATTTGTATGTATAGAGTATTTGATTGACATTAATCAAAACATTGACAACATCTTTCTCAAATCTGATTGAGTTTTTAAACATGACATGTGTGAAAATAAAAAGTAAATTAAATCAAAAGAGTCCTCTTATCACTAAGAAGTATTGATACAAATTCGAATCAAATCCCCCCGAAGAAAACAATTGTTAACCCCTTTTAGTCATGTTCTGGAATGAATTTCACATCTTCCATAAATTATATTAGAGATGATTTATGCAAAATTTGAAGAAGATCCGACCAAGGAATCCTGTGGTCCCATACAAACTTTGTAACCCTTTTCCAACTCACACTTGACCGATTTCTTAAATTTCTCAATTTTTCGTTAATCTACATATAACACCCGATCTGTGTGCCAAATTTCATAACGCTAGGACAATTGGAAGTGGCCTAGAGGTTTTGATGACCGGTCAGTGAGTGAGTCAGTCAGTGCCAAAATTAGCTATATTCACAGGGTCATATTTCAGGATCTACTGAAGCTACATCTATGAAATTTGGTACACTGCCTTAGTACTGGTATATGAATACGTACGTACAATTTTATTTCTGTACTTGCAATAGGCACTGAGCTACAGGGGGGTCAAAAGTGGGTCGAAGCGGTTAGTGTAAATAGAGTACTGCATGCGCTCGGCCTGTTGCTGGAACTTGGCCTGCGAACTGCCGTGCGCTTAGATTTCAATAGCTTTGCGCAAAAATGTAAACAAACACATTTGATCCTATATATCCATAGTTACTTGCAATTGAGTATTCACCCTGATTATATTCCAGTATCCAGGAGTCATACAGTGTTCTTACAATGCCTTCTTTATGATAGTTAATTTTCATTTAAAAAATTAAATTAAAAATTTAAAAAACCCCAGACTCACAAAAAAAGAACAATAAAAAAACCTGTAAAAAGTAAAAAAATAACTATTATATTATGACCTATCTACCCTAAGTATTGAACCTTTATTATTATTATAGGAGCTAAATTATTTACGTATTCATATTTTTAACTAACAGTTGGTCTCGTCGGGGGGACCGCTCTATACCTAAATAGAGACCGACGCATAAGGTTATGAATTGATTAGGTGAGCGGTCCCCGACGAGACAAACTGTTAGTTAACAATATGAATACGTAAATAATATAGCTACCTATAATAATAATAAAGGTTCAATACTTAGGGTAGATAGGTCATAATATAATAGTTATTTTTTTACTTTTTACAGGTTTTTTTATTGTTCTTTTTTTGTGAGTCGGGGGTTTTTTAAATTTTTTATTTAATTTTTTATTTCATGCTTTTTATAGGAGTTTTTTAATATCAACATACGTATAGTCTATCAACAATTATTCAGAACTAATGCGAATTGCGCGGAGTGTGGTTACAGAATTAGAAATACATTCCACTCTTCATATCTTTCGAATGGCTAAACCGATTTTCATAAAACTTGCGGTATCGTGATGTATAAGTTATGACCTTTCATTTGATACTCAACACAGGTATATTTGAACAAATTTAATTTTTCATCCCCACTTTCACCCCTCATATCTTTGAAATGGCTTAACCGATTTTTATAAAACATAGCTAAGAACACTCTCCCCTAACCCATCTTTCAAACAAAAGAAACAGAATCAAAATCGGTTCATCCGTTTGGGAGCTACGATGCCACAGACAGACTTACACACACACACACACACACACACACACACACACACACACACACACACACACACATACGTCAAACTTATAACACCCCGTCCAGGTTTCCGTCGGGGGTTAAAAATACCTATTCAGGATAGTAAAAATTCAATGATTTGTCATACTATATTTATTTTTCTACTCATCTGTCTTAGACAACGATTGTCAAAACATGACATGTTTACATTATTGCCAGATCGGGCAGGATTGGACTATATAAGCTTGTGAAATGGGATCTCGACGACTGACAGACATACTTAAATATTTCTGAAGACATACTTTGATTTTAGGTAGTGATATAAGTAAGATCAAACTCAGAGTTGACAAAGAATTCAATTTGCCAAATCGAAAGGGTTATCTAAGCCATATAACAAAGGAAGTCGAGGGATCTTGGATCCAATCGTGGATTCTTTTGTAGTAAGGGTCCTATTTATATATATAATTATGTGATGATACAAATATCATCAGTTTATTTTGATTCTATATTCATGGCTAACAGACTATCGGAGGACATCGAGACGAAAAAGAAACCTCCACATATAATCATGTATCAACCCGTCTGGCCCGTGTGATACAGTAAAACCAATCAGTTTCACTGTGTGTCAACTCGTTGATTTAGAGGTCGGACCTAATGTGCGACTGCGGATCACGAGGTCGTGGGTCCGATTACCACCGGAGACAATAATTTGTGTGGTCCATAAATATTTGTCTCAAGAGCCTGGGTGTTTCTATGTATTATAAGTATGTATTTACAAACAAAAATTATAAGTATAACTATTAATAACCGTGATCTGATACCCATAACACAAGCAGGTTGATCCTAGCTTACTTAGGGATCTGATAGACAACACTATGTAATCCCAAAGTAAAGAATTCCGTAAATAACAAGCGCAATCAGAATTTATATGCGAAAACATATAATTGGTAAATTATTTTTTAATCTTTACTTTTTCGTTGTTTTACTGATGGGTTTCCTATTAATAATAAAAAAAATATTAAGTCTCTAGGAGACTGTTTGGCCTTACTACGTAAATGAAGGCAACTGTGTGTTATAGCAATAATTAAGAGCTTTCATCGAGCCTGCAAAATCGACAACGATACCTGAAAATGATGCATGTACTGTACACATACATCATATCTTCACACATAATTTAATTTTGTATATTTCACTACGAATATGATATAAACAGGACAGTTCTTGGAAACTACATATTCAATTATTCATATAACACTCAATGTCGGAATATGAAACGCGATATGATCTACAAACATGGTAACGCTGTGTATACCAATACAGTGGCAACCATTAATAATACACGTATAATGAGCTAACTGTTAAGCATATAAACCAAATACCTACATTTACTTTGTCCAACCAAACTCTTCAGATAAGATAATATTCTTAGCGAAAACCTGTTATGTTTTTTTTGGTATGCACAATCATTGAACTAATATTACTGTCATACATTATACTAGCTGACCAGCGCAACTTCGTCTACGTTATAACCTACATACCGACCATGCAGCGCCATCTGCCGAACTGATTTGTGAATGTAAGCCATCCAGGGCGCCCCTCCAATCGCATTCTGAAAAATAATTTAAATCTGTCCAGCCGTTTAGGAGGAGCACAAAATATTTTTTACCATCATGTTTGTACCATATTTCATGCAAATAAAGAATAGGCATAATCAAAAAGAATAATCATGGTCACTCTGTTCAGGACCGGACTGACCCGATAGCGTAAGATGCTTACTGTAAAAATGTTTACTACCCGTTCGCTCTAACTTTGCCGCTGGCGTAGAGGCGTATACCCGAATTGTTAATTACACGAAGTAAATTGACAGTAGCTAATGTCACTTCGTCATAGTAAATAAGCAACATTGTATGAAGAAGTGACATTAGTTGCTGTGAATTTACTTCGTCTATTTAAAAATTCGACTTTAGTATGGAGCCGAGCGGCAAAGTTAGAGCGAACGAGCAGTAAGTCCTATTTTCTAAGAGAGCGCTATTTTATGGACATCCTGACCTCTAGAGGAAGTGCGTTTCAATGGCAAGGGCTCTAGAAGCCTTTAGCAAAAAGACAAAATACGTCGAACTTGTTATGCCCGTATCTAGCTTACAAAGATAAAGTCGATGCATCTGACAGATTTATATACACTCGAGAGCAATGAATCCGGGTCACTTAAAGAATCCTAAAAATCTCGGAAACTAAAAATGCTAGGTTAATGCAATTAATTGTATTTAATAGACAATGTAATACTCCTTAAATGAAGGTATTAAAACTTCTTAGTTATTGTAAAGTTATATCATAAAAAAATCAAATTTGAAAAAGGGCCACTTTCGAAGATGGAACTACGAAATTACAGCATTTGGTGTTGCTTTTGTTTGTAATCTGTCATTTATGTGGGTACATAAACCATGTTGATAGTGCTCTATATTCATTAATCAAGCTGAAATTATGTCGCTTACGCCTGAAGAATGCACCAGAATACTTACAATGCTGGAAACCGGCCGGAGTCAGCGCGATACAGCCAGGACTGTCGGTGTGTCGCTGTCAACAGTACAAAGAGTTCTCCGACGTTACGAAGAAACTGGTTCTAACCTACGCAGACCAGGAACGGGCAGAACCAGGTGTACCACAGCACGAGAAGACCGATACTTGGTGAACACCATGCTTCGAAATCGCTTTCTCACAGGAACTGAACTCACCAATCAGTTTCGACGCCTCGGAGGAAGTAACCCAAGTGCATGGACAGTAAGACGTCGGCTTGCTGAATCTAACTTAAAACCCCTTAGACCTGCAAACGGCCCTAAACTGGAGCGTGGGCATCGTATTTCGAGACTAAGGTATGCCCAGAGCCACGTAAATTGGAGTATTGAAGATTGGTCAAAAGTTATGTTCTCCGACGAATCAAAATTTATGCTCTACAAGCACGATGGAAGACACAGAGTGTATCGAAGACCAGGGGAAAGATTCAAGCAAGCATGCATCGAAGAAAAAGTAGCCTACGGTGGTGGGTCTGTACTTGTGTGGGCCGGAATTTCTTCTGAAAGTCGCACAGAGCTGGTGATCATAGAAAACGGCTCTTTAACTAGCGTAAGATATGTGGAAGAAATCCTCAATGATCACGTTGGTCCATTTATGGTCAATTTAGGTGAGGATGCTATATTTATGCATGACAATGCCCGACCTCATACAGGTAGGATTGTGAATGACTACCTTCAAGAGATGAACATTACTCGTATGGAGTGGCCAGCGCGCAGCCCGGATATCAACCCGATCGAGCATGCTTGGGACGAGCTAGGCAGATGCGTAAAACAACGAAACCCTCCCCCAATCACGCTTCGTGAGCTCAAAATTGCTCTCACAGAGGAATGGGAGAATATTCCCCAAAATCGTATAAGGAACTTGGTGTACAGCATGCCAAACCGCGTAAACGCAGTAATGGAAGCACGAGGAGGCAATACGAAGTATTAAAATTCAAGAAAATCGTAATAAAGTTCAAAAATTTCATGTTTCCTATTTTTGTTTTAAGGAGAGATCAGCAGTTTTTTCTTTATGTAATTTTGTGTTAATAAAATGTATGGTGACTCATATTTTTTTTACTTTCATTTAAGGAGTATTACATTGTCTATTAAATACAATTTATTGCATTAACCTATCATTTTTAGTTTCCGAGATTTTTAACATTCTTTAAGTGACCCGGATTCATTGCTCTCGAGTGTATCTGGATATCTGCAATGAGCATTGGGATAGATCGCTTTGTGCCATTCCTACGTCTTAGGTTTCTGTACTTTAATAAATAAAAAAAGCGGAGCCCTTATAGGATCACTTTAGTGTCCGTTCGTCCGTCCGTCAGGCTGCCAGGTAGTCATGAAAATAAAGTAACTCAGAGAAACACGTGTGGACTTTATATTGTCACGTTGTAACGCGAAGGATTGCTTCATAACAACAATCTGTAGGATGCAGGAGCATTTTATAATAGGCACCTGCACCAAAAAAAAAGATACCCATAATGGGTATGTATAAATAAAATTTATGCATATTATGCCCTGCATTAGTCCGATGCATAAAAAGCAAAATCTTCTACGACTTGACTTTTGGCGATTTGCTAATTATTATCTCTTTATTAAGGAGACTTCGTAAAACGTTGTGTTTTCTTATGTATGTTTCCAAAATTAATAGCAACCCCCCATCACATTATCAATTACATAGAAAGATATAGAAAACTAGAACATGTTTTATTGTGTTAAGAATATTGATAATTAGCTGATGCGCGCGGCTTCGCCTGCGTGTACTCGTTCCCGTTTCCCGTTGGAACCTTTTTCCGGGATAAAAAGTAGCCTATGTGTTACTCCAGACTATACTCTATTTTTGTACTAAATTACAGCCAAATTCATTCAGTCGTTAGAGCGTGATTGAGTAACAAACATCCAAAGATCTAAACATCCAAACATCTTCACAAACTTTCACATAATAATATACTGTGCAACCTTAATATAACAAACCTCAAAATAAGGATTCCCTCGATTTAAGAGGGCTAACATATTTCGCGCCACGTTTTGCTCAGAAACCATAGTTTTCAATGCGTTTAAAGTCATTAAATATTTATCGTACAAACATGGTATTAACTAACATACTTAGTAAATTTAGCTCTCTAAACGTTCCATAAAACATATTTTACCAAACAACAGATTACATATGGCTAATATCAACGAAAGTGAACAAGGTTTTTCAAATCATACGATTTGCATCGATTACGATGCTTAAATTCATGTCAAATAACTGATAAATTTAATGAACAAGGGATACGAAGCAATTGCAAAGGTCCTTGGCTATCTGTTTGTAGAATAACCTTATATCAGGTAGGTTCCTTTTTTTGGAGAAAAATGACTGTAAAGTTTGCTCAAATACTGAGAAATTTCTCAAAAATAAAGTAGTCTTTTCACCAGCTTCAGTAGTTTAAATCATTATGATATTTATGTATTATTATGTCAGAACTTCTCCTTTGACAATAAAAATATTTCTTTTTAAGTAACTAGATACAGATTTTTTTTACAAAGTATTTTGTGAACCCCTATAAATGCAGATACGCGAACAAATACGATTTAGTACCGCCGAAAGGCTCCCAGAGAGTGGTCATGTCGCTCGATGTTCCATTTTTGAATACAAAAAAATGAACAAAAATAGTCTAATTCTAGCGTGACCAAACAATCTTAGTACTTTGTGACGTATAATATAATATATATATATATATATATATATATATATATATTTATGGTCGATATACAACGTGAACTTTTGTATAGTGCAAAGCTCAGACACCCCGGCTAGAGATTCGCTTCAAAATACTGTATCAAAAAAAATAAATGAAACTAACGAAAACTGACCAAGTTATAAACTTTTACAGTTGCACTATTTTGTCCATGAACAGCGTAGGTGTAGGTATTATACGCAAGACAGGTAGTCACTATTCGTGTGGTATTGATAATAACATTAACAAACCATTTTCATAAGTGGTAATTATGGAACAGTGTTTTACACAGAAACCGGCCAATGTGAGTCGGACTCGCGCATGTAGGGTTCTGTACCAAAATACGACAAAAATCACGTTTCTTGTATGAGAGCCCACTTAAATGTTATTTTGGTCTGTTTTTAGGGTTCTGTACCCAAAGGGTAAAAACGGGACCCTATTCATGAGACTTCGTTATCCGTCTGTCTGTCTTTTACGAGACAAGTAGTAGTAGTAGTAGGAGTAAGGGGAATACCAGCTAAATCCCTATATAATATACAGAGGTAAGGAACTCATTGGATACCTATCTTTTAACCACAAAACTGACTGTCTTAAACCACGGCTTAGAGCCAACATTATGTAACCAACATATATACATACATACGCGGTAGAATAATAAAATTGATCTAACCTTACAACAGAGGAGGTAGCAAGGACAGCCATTAACTGGCACGTGTCTAGTGAAGCCTGTTGCTCGGACGATAAGTGGCTAATATAATCTTACAACAACCTGCAACAACTATTGAGAACTCAGGCAATGCCGAGCATAATTGAAAATACTGAACAAACTGACAGACACGTAAGTGACAACATTATCTATATAGCTACCGGTATGGCCTGTCCCCAATCCGTATCCATCTATGCGAGAAATAAAGACTAGCTGGTGGGGCTCCTAACTAGAAAGACTCAGAAAGAACATGCATGAGGCAGCTGTTCTATATGAACACCTGTAAGGAACCAGACCTGGATTGGGACGGCTAAAAAGCCGCTAAAGCAAAATAGAAGTAGCGACTGAGATACAGAAGTACCAAGTCTTGGAGAAACCTCTGCTAGAGTCAGACTAATACTGGCCAAACAAGGGCCAGAACTTTCAGTATCTATAAATAAACCTGAAGGCGTGGCGGCTTGACCAACACATGAGAAGAAACCGATAGTATTTTGATACAAACGCACTTCCCAGGATGCCAATTGCTGCAGACACTCGTGTGGCTGGTGGAAAACGTATCCACAGAAGAAATCCACTGGGAGCTCGCAAGACCTGTTCTAATCTATTCTGTCAACTTACAAAAAACTGAATGGGTAATTAACAGCTTCAAGTCCTTCAAATCTCCAGGACAGGATGAAGTCTTCCCTGCAGTGATAAAATGGGGGAGGACACAAGTTGATATTGTCAGTTACATAGTATCTGTACGCCAGACAGTGTATGGGGCTGTGACTCAGACTGTGGAGAGAGGTCTAAGTGATCTTTATACCAAAACCCGGTAAAGGGTACTATTCAGACCTCTGGTCATTCAGACCGATAAGCCCTACGGCTTTCCTGCCAAAACCTCTGGAAAGATTGTGTGACTGAGACATTCGAAGGACGGCCCTTCAAAATAAGCTACTGCATTTCAACCAACATCATATGCCCCCGGCAAGTCAGCACTACATGCGTCGGCGTCGGTACGCAAAATAGAAGAGGTCATCCAGAATAAATCAATTTGCCTCGGCACTTTCATAAACATAGAGGGTGCTTTCGACAGAAGAAGCATAACCACCACACTGGCAAAATACCGAGTATACACGGTAGTCAGTGAATGGATAGATAACATGCTAAACAACTCATTTTAAAGCTACAGACAGCAGAAACCAGTGAGTGAGAAGATGGCTAAAGGTTGTCCACAAGGAGGCGTTGTCTCACCACTGCTATGGAACCTTGTTGTAGACGACCTAATAATCAATCAATCAATCAATTTTACCCATAGCATTCCACTGCTGGACATAGACCTCTCCCAAATTTCGCCACCACACACGTTCCTGCGTTTTGTGCATCCAGTCAATCCCTGCAACCTCTTTTAGGTCGTCGCTCCATCTGGCAGGGGGTCGTCCTAGGCTACGTTTATCAAGTCGCGGTCTCTTCTCCGGAACTCGCTTGCTCCATCGGCCATCCAGTTCTTCTACAGATGTGGCCAGCCCACTGCCACTTCAAAACGCTTACTCTGCAAGCTATGTCGACCACTCTTATTCTCTGACGGATAACATCGTTTCGGCACCGTAGGTCATTACTGGTAGGGTGCACCGGTTGAAGTCTTGCGTCTTCGGGCATTGCGGTATCGGCGAATAATAACCAAGCTTAACGCAAACCACCACTACACTGTGGGGTAAGCAGACGACATAACAATACTGACAAGAGTAAACTTTACCAGCTTAGTGTGTGATGTCGCACAGACTGCTCTTAAAATCGTGGAACGTTGGTGCACAGCTAAAGAACCTTCAAATAATCCAGGCAAGATGGAGCTGTTACTATTTACTAACAAAAGAATTCTCGGAAACTATCAGGTGTCACGTCTCTATAACACCGAATTACAGTTCTCAAAACCTACGCCCCTCAGCTACCATAGAAGTGATGTTGGAACTACCGCCGCTACACGTCACCATTAAACAGGAAGCCACGACCACATAATTATACAAGAAGTTGGTGGATTCGGAACTGTTAACGGAAACGATCACGGACACAATAACATAACAGTTTGCGTTCAATAAAAAGTACAAAATACAACTACAAGAGTGCCTTCGATAGTGTCTCAATATCTACGGATATTGAGGATTGAGGAATATTCACGGATGAATCCAAAACGAGAACGGATTCCGGAGCAGGAAACTTCTCGATGAACCTGAACATTAATATCGCAACCCCCTTAGGCACCCATGGCACAGTATATTGGTATAATGTGCCACGGGTGCCTAAGGGGATGGAGGGGGCGGAGTGCATGGATATAAAATCAAGGCGACTGAACAGTCAGGTTAGGAACGTCAGAACCAGTGTATTCGGATACTTAATGGTAGTAAATCAGTCCTACAAGCGCTACAGAGCCATGCGATACATCTGGCCTTGTCACGGAGTGGATATATGCGAAAAGAACAATGTCACGCTACAATGGATAAAAGGACTTAGTGGCTCACGATGTAATATCGCTGCGGCGTACGAGCTGGCAAGAAGAGACTCTTCGCTGACAGCAATGGACCCTGAACTATCCTACTCCTCCCATCTGGATGGGTACGTAACCTGCTCCAGGTCGCTATAGGAAGCCGTCGGCAACGTGAAGAGTCTGCTAGACTTCCCGGAGGAACTAGGATAGCAAAATAGCCATACTGTAACCCCCCACGCAAAATAGGCACAATAAATAACGTTGCGGAAATCAGTCCGTGGAACCTAGTCCTCTTCCTTAACCGCACCAATTTTGTTTCGAAAAGTTACAAAAGTATCAAACTTCTTTGTTGCTAAAGTTATGCACTATACGGCTGTGTGTGACGTGCGGTCTGATTTCTTACGATCGTATGTAATTTGAAAACAAAATTAACGCTCTTAACGAATTTTTCTTAATCCCCTTGAATTGTACATAAGATTCAATGTAAATAATACCTCGACATTACGAACATTTCACACATATTTCTATTTACTAAATGTAGGTACATTTATAAGGAGTTTTGCAGATTTTTTCTGCATAGCCAGAATTTAAAAAAAAAAAATTCGTCAGGACTACGCACATGACGTATCAAGGGTATTTAGTGGATTCTTCTGCCTCCCCTCTTTTGCCGTCGTTCTGTGGTACATTTCCACCTTATAACGCCTGATTATATATTTATGTCAATCATTAATGTAAACGGTTCTTGCAGTAATTGCGTAATCAAGTGGATAATGGTATAAAACATTTTCCACCTCGCCTTTAAGACGTAGGCATGTTCGTGATTTCGCCTTTGATTACTTAGGTTTCGCTTACACCGAGTCATTATTTTGACATTAGATACTAGATGGTGAGTTTCAACACTCAATACGCTATAATTTTGGTTGAAGCCTATTTCCTAAAGAGCATGAATCTACTGTAGTAGATCAGATATAAATACACTTTATGAAAATCAGTATATTTTTACTTTTTATGTTCGAACTAATTCTCACAGCTTTCATATACAATCAAAGTTTTTTCTAAAACCACTACAGGGTGACAAAAAGATGTTATTAAGTTTGGTAATGCATGTATGCTATTTTGCCTGTTTCCCAGCAAAGGAACTTCATCGAAATATTTGTTTAGTACTAGAAAAGTATAATGATAAGTTATATTATTTTCATTTATGCCTAGATCTGTGAATGGGTAGGCAAGGGTGTAGTAATGCTTGTAATTTTGTTGATTCCGAGCAAGGCCCTATAAACATTCTGTAATTGTACCTAACAAAATTCTAGCAACCAGGTCAGATGTTACACATCTACAAGTACAATTTCTGTCAGTCTTACCATCTATATATATAAAAATCAATGCCACTTTTCGTTGTAATTTTTTAACTCAAGAACGAGCTCACCTATCCAAACCAAATCTTTAGGCTTTGTTCGGACTATTTAGTAGATGGTTTATGTGAAGTTTGCACAAAATCGGTCGAGCGGTTCTTCATTTATCACGCGAACGAAGTTGCGCGGGTCAGCTAGTTAATAATAAATTAATTTTATATCTCGTCCACTCATTCAAAAGTTTACCGGATATCGACTTAAAAACCGAAAATAACACCTAAAACTCTATTTTCAATTTTCTAATCGTTTATAATAAAATTTTCTACTAAATTATGCTCAAATATGTTCGAAAACAATTTAGTAAACACTTTCTTAACAAACAATATGCTAGTAATACTTACTGAACAAACTTCAAAATTATTCCTGCATTAAAGATCGTCACACTGATTTTAAAACATTGTTTACTGTTTAAATTCGTAAATAACACACTTGAAAGATGTGGAACTCACTGGAATATTTAAACTTTGATAAAAACAAATCATCGTAACTTTTTTCGGAGTCCGTGACGGAACGCGAATTGTATGCGTACCATAGCGCGTGTCTTTAGACGGACGGTCTCGAAGTGACTAATAGAGTTGGCTGAAACGCTGTAAGCCAATGGACGTGGGCGGGCGGCGTGCATTTCGTGATTTTTTTTCCTAAATACGATACATAGGTACAAATTTTTTTTACAATACTACAATACACACTATTTTAATTTGGTTTTTAAAGCGGTTATTGCAGTATTTTTAAAAAGTTTTCAGAGTTTAGGAGAACGATGATAAATGTTTGCCTTCACTTTTTATACGCGTTTTCTCCTATAAAGTATTTTTAGCTTTATAAACTAATATTTAAATTTACTTCGTTATCTGTAATGTATATCATACCGCCCTAAAAATTTTCATGTTCAATGGTTACTTTGCGTGATAAGGCATCTAGTAAAATTGTTATCAATCAATCAAATGGGTCTATAGCAGTCCACTGCTCGACGTAGAAAATTGTTAGTACAACAATTATTATTATATCACTAAGTCTTTTATTCATTAGTTTAATAGTGTTTCCTGTACAATACTCTTTCTTTACTGTACACCAGGAAACACCTTTCATTAACTTTCTTTTTATTTTTTCTGTCTGATTGTCCTCTCACATTTTTTTACATACCTACTGCACAGTCTCACCGGAATCCGTTGAGTATGCAAAAATCAAATATTTCGTTGCATACATACAGGTCAAGCTAATTATAAGTTTGTTACTGACCGGACTGAGTTTCTTGGGGTGTTCTTCTTAGTCTGTAGCATTTCCGAACCCCCGGTACAGTCACAAAAATTTTGACCAAACTAAATATTTTTTTAAAAATTTCAAAGGGAACAAATTTTATTTATACTGTTGATTGATGGCACTTGGTGGAACCTGCTGCACATATTGAATAACGGCACTTGTACTGTTCCACAACATTGTGGAATGTTGTGGAACAGTACAAGTGCCGTTATTCAATATGGAATAAATTTTATTTTATTTAATTTTTTTTATTTTAGTTAACTTCAAGCAAGTTTGGCTCGAAAAAGAGGCGATGTGGCGTGAGCAGGAGAGAAATCTCCCTGATTTCTGCAAGTCGTCCCAGGCTGCTATATCCTCCATGACCGAGAGAAACTTGGCTGCTTTCGCGACTGCACTCAGTAGTAGCGCGGCACTGTCAAATGCAATGCTGCTTGCAGTCGCGTTCAGACTCATACCTTAAGACAGTGGCCTGTCAATACTTCAGGCAGTAGGTTCAGAAGGTACACCATAAAGTTTAAGTCAGTAGGTAGCATAGTGGCTATGAGGATTTCCATACCTTGAAAACCCAACCAAGTGCGAGTCGGACTCCCGCACGTTAAAATCGCGGTTTATGAGTGCCCCCCTTAATTATTATTTTTTCTGAATTTAGTATTTGTTATTATAGCGGCAGGCAACTGAAATACAGCATAGGTATGTGAAAATAAATAAATAATAAATTAATAAAATTGTTGTAATGGATTTACAATTGTGGACAGAGGGGACAGGCAGGCAGACAGACAGACGGATAGCGAAGTCTCATGAATAGGGTCTCGTTTTTACGCTTTGAGTACGGAACCCTAAAAGTGGATAATGTTTTACGGTTTTACGCTCTGTTTTTACTACGTAAAATAATTAAGTATTCTGTATTTCAATAGCTTTGCGCAAAAATGTTAACAAACACATTTGATCCTATATATCCATAGTTACTTGCAATAGAGTATTCACCCTGATTATATTCCAGTATCCAGGAGTCACACAGTGTTCTTACAATCATTTCAACACCAAATAACTTCTTTATGACAGTTTATTTTCATTTAAAATACCTACTCAGCATAGTAAAAAATCAATGATTTGTCATACTATAATTTTCTACTCATCAGACAACGATTGTCAAAACATGACATGTTTACATTATTACCAGATCGGGTAGGATTGGACTATACCTACATCAAACATACCTACCCTTAAGGCTAGTATTTCCGAAATCGACCAAAATCGACCCATTTTGAAGCGATCTTTATACTAAGAAATATTCTTTGATTTGATCTGATAAAAATGTATTACTATAGTTTAATAGATGCTCTTGCTTCCTTTAATTTTTAAAACACGATTAATAAAACTTTATATGATAAAAATCGTTCTCGAAAAACTGGAAATGTGTAAAATTTTTAAAGATGAATGTTGTTATTGCTCAAAATATACTTGTTTATTTTATATAAACAAATGTCTATATTAAAGATATTGATCTTATGAACAATATTCATGCTATTATTTATTTTTTAAACACCTCAGATTTTAAAACAATGATAAAAAGTGTAGAATCTAGAACAATTAGGCATAGCATCAATCACTTCATACGCCTGACAGGGCTGTTCTGGGTAGGACCTGTGTCGCTCTGTCATCCGTGACCCGCTACGTTTGCGCGAATTGATCGTTTTAATTAGAAGTAGTTGCAGAAATCTGTAAATATTATTTTGTTTTTATTTGTAAATATTAAGATAAGTACGTTATTGTGTATAAATAAATAAATATCGTGTAATATAGTAATTAGTGATTAGGTACTCAGTGAATATGGGTAAAAAAAGCCAAGAGAAATAAAATGCCCAGATGTCAATTGCGGCGGTAAGTTCCTACAAGTATTGTTTTATCTTTATTATATTTATAAAAATACACAACCAAATAATTCACTGACGGGCATGATGAAATTATAAGGTTGATGCTGAGCGAAGCGACTGAAGCCAACAGCTGCCATTATTTTGCTACCTGCTGAAGAGGCAGTACAGTAGCTAAACGTACTCTTATAGGCTTAGAGATCTCCCATTCCAGTCCTCTTCTACGTAGGTACAGGTAGGTGTCATTTAGCAAAGGCCAAGTAAGTTAGATCACGGCTGTTTTTGGTAATGAATGACTGTGAGAAATGAACTCGGTGCCCCAAAGTTGCTTGGGACCTTACGATAAGAAGAGGGATAGTATTTACCTAAACCACAGTAACTACTAGGTGTAAAATATTCTCTTTTTACTATGCCTGAACAATCAACGTATTGCCCGTTCGCTCTAAGTTTGCCTTTCGCCTCCCATACTACGCCTGTACACCATCCTGTCCGCCAGCGGCAACCTTAGCGCGAACGGGTAGTAAATAATATAATGTTTGACGCTTAGAGTTAATAGTAGATTCACGTTGTTATTGCTACACTGTATAAATTATAACAGTAGTACCTACCCACTACCGACATAAAAGAATAAACGTGTAGTTTTATTTTTCGTTGTAGTCTAGCCGTTTCGTTGTAGTGTACCCTCAAAGTCTTTTTTTTTTCAGCTCATCGATTCCGAGATTGAACGGTGGTTCATTTGCAAAAAAAGATACACGTGAATCGTAAGTACCTAGTACTCGTAGGTACTTTCATACTTTAATTTTGAGTGTAATAATCGTTACTTTCTTAGTAAATATGAATGTATGAAAAAGTGGATAATTTTTAGGGTTCCGTAGGTACCCAAAGGAAAAAACGGGACCCTATTCATGAGACTTCGCTGTCCGTCTGTCTGCCTATCGGTCAGTCTGTCTGTCGGTCAGTCTGTCTGTTTGTCTGTCCGTCTGTCTATCTTTCTGTTTGCCACCATAACAACAAATATTGAATTTTGCATGCCAATATTCCTATCAATAAGCTGATTCACCGAATTGACATACGAGAGCGAGACTTTGAGGACATGTACCTTTTTCATTCAACTTTGTAACAGCTTTATTTTTTGTAAGCAAGGGTTATAAACCCTTTTTTTTTCTTTTTAACGTGAGAGAAAATCCTCATGAATGCTATGCCGGACTCCTACCGACTAAAAACCTCACGTTACGCTCAACAGCCTATGGTTGGGAGCCCAGGGTAAGCCCTCGGAAGGATGTCCTAGGACTCCCAACAGACCCACGGCCACCACTGCGGCCTCGCCTAGGGCAGGGGTCGGCAACCTTTTGAGTCGGAAGAGCCAAAAATGACGATTTTAAATTACATCATTTTTAAAGAGCCACAAAATCTTTTTTGATCCCACGATCCCCCCCCCCCCCCGGTAAGAAGTGGGATAGACTAGACTGCGGGGAAAGTCTGCTATAGAGACAAACCGAGTCTGTCGGAAGCTCTGAGAACATTCTTCGAAGGGCGTCTCCAGGACTTACGGCCATAGGCAGATGGTAAGTCACAGGGTGGTTTTGGAGAATTTCCACAATTAAAAAAATCACAGGGAAGGCAAGCGTACAACAGCTACTTGCAACAGTCTCGTCTCTGGGGGTCTAAATATTAACCACCGAAACTTCACTGACGCGACGCCTGAACACGAGGGGTGCGTCTTAGTCAGTCTCACGGCTGTCATAAAGCTTCCAACGTCGGCCGCTGGAAGTGTTAGGCCACCCCGCTCTGGCACCCGCAGCGCTTTTCTCATTGCCGTTGACGTCAAAACAACAGCAGAACCAATTTTCTTCGCTGTCTAACATAGCGTAAACTATAATAGACAGCGACGCGACCGGGCCAATTTAGGACTCTTAGAGCGGTACGCTCGCCACTCTACTCCGTACAAAAAGCGAGGGTGTGCAGCGCTGTATCCACGGCGCCGTCTTCGCAGTGGGTACGCTGCCTCAGGCTCAATGCCTACCACATCATGCAGGTATTTACTAAAATATCCGTGCCCCGTGAGGAGCTGTGTGAGGCGGTAGGTATGTCAGTGCCGCTTTTCTACCAAAGACCTCAGAATAAATAAGATGGCAGAGACGAGCTCAGTGCTTACCGCCGAGCTCTAGCCTGGTGCGCCATTTATGAATGAGATCATTGCGCGCTCTAACACGCCAGCTTTCAATCTCTTCCGAAGATGGTTGTTTGCCATTTTGACGCACTAAAGCATTGGGCCGGTAGATTTCTGCCAGAACTGCGGCTTCTAGGTTCCACGACGGACTGTCAGAATTAGACTTGCCGTCTCTTATGATATTATATTCTCTGGGCTATGGCCCGCTGCGGACATCGCAGCAGAATCCTATTAGAAAGAAAATGGTGCTCCATATAACGCTTTTAAGCGCAGCACACCACCATTAGGCGAGTTTGCTTGTTTAACTACCAGTAAGACTTTTGTGGTATTTTTGAAAATGAAAGGATGATAATGTTCTTGAAAATGAATAATATGATAATTTTGTATGCAACTAAAGAGCCACAGGTCTACACCCAAAGAGCCGCATGCGGCTCGCGAGCCGCGCCTTGCCGACCCCTGGCCTAGGGGTAGGTTCGGGTGCAATCCTGCGTCTTTGGGTGCTTCGGATGTGATCCCGCTTCTGAAGGGGGTATGCATAAATCCCTCACGTCACACTGCCGTCATGGGCCTGCTTCTGTAAGGACGGTGAGCAGCCCCCTCACCGTCTTCAGGCCCCTGGTTATGGAGACCGATAGTCTTGGGCGAAGCCACGTCTGCGGCGTTCATTTCAAGTATGTACTTGTTGCCGTTATTAATAAGAAAAGGCAAAAAAAATCACGTTTGTTGTGTGGAAGTCCCCCATAAATATTTATTATTTTTCTGGTTTAAGTACTCAATTCAATCCTTTATTTTTGCAAACAAGGGTTTATATCCCTTGTGCTTCCACGGACCTCGGAAGGGGCCACCTGCGGGATCCAGCCTGCGGGAGACTAAGAATAGGTTTTTGAAAACTTTCTAGGCAACCTAAGTTCCTAGTCTATATACAAATAATAAAAAGATCTCAAGTCAAAACTGTACATTAAACATATTTAAAAAAATACTCGCGGGGGTTCTACACAGGATACCGAAGTCGAAAATGTAGTTAGAATTTTTTTGTCTGTTTGTCGTCTGTTTGTCTGTTAATTTTGCTTTGTCCGGAAGGATCTCGAAAAGTACTCAATATTTTTGATTAAAATTTTGCACAAATATTAACTAGGAGTAGGGTCTTCAAATAGACTTAAAATTGACTTCAAATTGACTATGTTGGTGTAAGCGCCATCTATCATTTGTTGTATTTTGTAACACAGGTCTAAGCTGACATGCGGCGTGCGTGTTACTTGTCTTATTCATATTATAATGTAAAATAAATAAACGCATTATTTTACTCACAAGATGCATTCTATTATTTTCTGCCCATAGGTTTTTTTTTTTGTTGACGCGGGGAACGCATTTACGCGCCGTCATCCCAACCGCGGGGGCAGCTGGGATGGTGTGTGAGACTCCCGGCCCGGTCCGGAATGGACCGTCCTACCCACTAAACCCCGCGGTGTTCCTCCTCACCCTATAGCCGGGCCGAGGGATATCAAAAGATTATTCACGTCGACCCGGCTAGGGGCGCCCCGTGAATTCGGGGCTCTCCTCGGGGGAGCCAGATGGGCGACTCCCCAAAGCTCCGTAAGGAGCTGAAAACCACGCCTGCACCGCTCTCGAACGCCCCTCTGTAATAGAGGAGACAGAGAGCGGCTGGCGCAGGCGTGCGCTAATGGGCACCCTCGGAACACGGGGAAGGTGCCCACCGCCATGTGACCGTTGGTGGGCGGGGTCCCCCGACCTTACGCCCACGGTCATCAAATATTCAGGGGCGTGCGCAAGCTCCTTGCGACGGCGCCCCGAACTGCACGGCGGAGTGGGACCAATTGTCGAGTTGCTCCCACTCCCCCACGCAGTGCGCCTCCCGCTTTGTCGCCATCGCGTCGACAGCAAGCGAAACGATGGCGGCTCAGCACGCCTGACTGCCGACCATGGCTTGCACCATGACCAGCAGTGACAGGCCCCTACCGGTCCTGTACGGAGCGGCCGCACGGACGGAACGGCCGCACAGGCGGAACGGCCGCGCAGACGGAACCACCGTACATGCGGCAGCCCGCACACACGCAGCAGTCTCTGGCAAACTGCCGCGGCACGAAACTGCCGCACAGGTGGACTGCCGTACAGGCGGAAACAGCCGCACAGGCGGAACAGCCGCACATGCGGCCGCTGCCGCACAACAAACTTGCTCCAACCGACCGCAGCCGGGAGCAAACCACCACACTGTCGCGACCGGGCTTCCACCGAGTATCCGGGAGCTGTCGCAACACCACGGGCCTTGAAGGCCCGCCATACCACGACCCCCTCGTGCAATGGGGTCAACTCCGTCAAACGACGGCCGAAAAACGGTCCCAGTGCTTCCACCGGCCAGAAAGCCGGGAGCACTGGGGCGTCCGCCAAGGTGTGTTGCGGTGCAGAGACGCCGCAACACCGTAGGCCTAGCAGGCCCACCCAACTGCGACCCCCTCGCCATGGGGTCAGCTTGCCGGGATATTGGTACATCGACTAATGGGGGCAGCACGCCGCACCCATTAGCCGATGTTCCAGGGTGCACCGTCTTAGTCTAGTTGCCACTCCCCCCGGGCATATAGCCCAAAGGGATAGAAAACCGGACCAAGCTCACTAGGAGGTTTCCCGACCTAGCACCCCAGTAAACCCATAGGTTGAGGTAGGTATTATTAATGGCACCAACTTCAATATCATATTGAATACAATCTGATAAATCTAAATACATATTATTATTTTGTGCTATGTAAATTTTATTTTTCAGGATTTTTTTGAAGTCAGTTCTATTTATTACTAAAAATTTTTTGATCATCATTTTGAGTGACGGGTGGACCGAAAAGTATATCTATCTAGGTGTAAAGTTCTTATCAATACAAATCAATCAATCCCAAACACAAGGTACGTGCTGTAAATCGTTAAATAATTCCCTCGACTGTCTTTCGGTTCCATCATCAGATCGACTCCTGAACTTCATTAAATTGTAGTACATTAACAGTGGGCGGACACTAGGCGTCTTGTCATGGCGACAAGCTGTGGGCGCCACATTACATACATTTTGTTCTAAGCTCCGCACACTAGGCGACATGTCGCCGCGACTCCGAGACAAGCAAGGGGAGTCTTCGCGTCTGTTGCGCTATTGTCGCGGCGACACGGTGACAGTCGCCCAGCGACAGCTTTGGACAACGTGTTCCTTGCACAACGTCTGTCACGGCGTCAAGTCGCCCGATGCAGGCGCACACTGCGCGACAAGTCGCCGCGACATGTCGCCGCGACTGTCACCTAGTGTGCGCCCACTGTAAAGCACTTCATTAAAAAGTTACCAAACGCACTAGTTGTCCCTACAATTTTCGGTGGTTGCCCTCGATTTCTCCTGGATCCCATCATCAGATCCTGACCTGGTAAAAATGGGATTACCTCAGAAGTAAACCCTATTGAAGAAAAGAAAAAAGAATTAAATCCGTCTATAATTGACGGAAATATCAGTGAACATACATAAAAACTTACAGACGAATGTAGAACCTCCTCCTTTTTGAAGTCGGTTAAAAATAAGGAAAGGTTTCTTACAACCCCATTTTAAATATACCTGCTAACAGGCACTTACTAAATAAAATGTCATATAAAGGTTTGATAAATTTATACTTCTGTTGTAATTTATTTGGTGGTACAAAAAGTGCGGCATGAAATACGCGCTGCACCAACTGTCAACGTCCAATTGCACCAACTGGCAACGTCCAAACAAAGTGCTTGGGGTCAAATGAGTTCATGTCGATCGCATGCTACGGGGGTATCGCCGGCGGTGAGGTGAGGTGGTAAAAATACCTAATGCGCTCTGGCATTCGGCCCTTAAGTACACGAGTTCTCGCGCCTTCATGAACCTAATTCATTATTTGGCCCCGTTTATCAAACGATTGATACCGATAAAGCCCAAGGGCAACTAGAACGACCTTTGAAAGTTGTATCCTTAATTAGGGGTTCAATAAAGGACTTTCAATTGACACACCAGATATCTGAGGCCGCTTCCCACGGTCCGCGATTCTGCGGATCATCACGCACAGCCGACGATCACGGACGGCAACGCACGGAGACGGGGCTCTTCCAACGGTGCGTGTCGGTCTGTGCAGATCTATTGATAACTTCATTCCAAATGCAAAGGGAAAGAGAACGGGTCAGCAACGGGCAGCCGCGGCTATGGTATTAATTAACAATTACCAAATTATGCGATCTAGTAAAAGTAAAAAGAAACCACGTCGCTGGTGGATATCAGCATACAACAAAAGTCGTTTAACGTAAGTGTACATAAACACACGAGTTTATCTAATTTTATTTATTTTCTGTTTTGTCACCCATAGCAGTAGGATCACGGTAGATTTTTTTTTAAATAAGATCGTTTGTCCACTCCATTTCTCCGCAACCAACTACACACAAACAACACCACTACTCGTGTCAGCGGACAAGCAATTTCTGACTTGTCGTCGTCTGTGCTACCACGGACGCGTCAGGACCGCGGCGTACGCGATCGGATCGCGCCGCACCGCACCTTTGAAGTTACCGCCTTGCGACGAATACCGGCGCACCGCCAGCGATGTCCTTTGCTACCACGGACGAGACCGTTCCCACGGTGTGTTGTGCGAGCTGGTCCGCGTCCGTCTGCGATATCGCAGACCGTGGGAAGCCGCTTTGAACTTTTAGATGAGTACCAATTATATCATACCAGTTGAAGCGCGCGGCTTTGCCCGCGTGAAATTTGGATCCCGTTCCCGCTTCCCTTGGGAACATAATCCCGGAATCAAATGTAGCCTATGTGTTATTCCAGACTATAGTCTACACCGGTACCAAATTTCAGCCCGATCCGTTCAGCCGTTAGAGCGTGATTGAGTAAGAAACATCCAAACATCTAAGCATCTAAACATCCAAACATCTTCTCAAACTTTCACATTTATAATATTAATGGGATATTTAGTTCTTATTTAACCGACTTCAAAAAAGGAGTAGGTTACTCAACTCGACCGTTTTTTTTTTATTCAACGGACTTATATGTTTAATGTTTGCAATTATTTGTGTTTATTAGATTCAGAGCCCCGCTAGGTGTACACAATTACAGCGTGCATGTTACGCTACGGTTAATCCTGAGATGGGGGACCGTTTGTGGCAATTCCATTCAAAAGCGTCTCCTTCCCTGTACCTATACCTATATTGTTGTCATGCCAAGTTTAAGATATGGGCGGCTTGAAAATTTTCAACAATAGCCATATTATAACCTATGCGAATATTCTAATCCCTACGTATAAGGCTTAACCTAATATAAGCGTGTATGTCTGGCGATTACATTCTATTTCCGTTTTTGTTGTATATGTCACATGGTAAGGGCAAACAAATACATTAGAATCAAAAGGGTAATAAAAGTAAAAGCATAAAAGCTTTCGATTGAGTAATATGAAATGTAAAGAAAACGAATGTACAGCTTGTCATATGAAAATAATTGGGGCGCCACTGTGCTGTTTATCTATATCTATACTAATATTATAAAGAATAAAGATTTGTTTTTTTGTTTGTAACGAATAGGCTCCGGAACTACTGGATTTGAAAAATTCTTTTACTGTTGGAAAGCCACACTCTTTGCGGTAAACATAAGCTATTTTATACTATTTTATTTCCGTATTCCCACGGGAACGGGAACTACGCGGGTAAAACCGCGTGACGTCCGCTAGTAATAGATAATTTAAATGTATCTCGAAGGCTAATACTGTTCTATCGTTTACAGGTTAACCGTTTTTTTTTCTCTCGAAGGCTAACCTACTTTATATTTTTTTCATTCTTTCTTTCCTTCTGTCGTTTAAAGGTTAACCGTTTTTTCTTTTCTCGTGTGGAAGTCCTCAGGGATGTTATGTCGGACTTCTACCGGCTAAAACCACACGGTGCTCTACCGTCTGCCTATGGCCGAGAGTCCCGGGTATGCCCTCGGAAGGATAAGTTCAGGACTCCCGGCAGGCTCTGTCTACCAGCAGACTTTCCCTTAGGGTTTGGGTTTCATCCCACTTCTTTGGAGGTTTCGGAGGCCATTCCGCTTCTTGGGGGAGGGGGGGTTACTATCCCACTTCTTCAACTACTCTATTTATTTTAGGTAAAATGTTGCATTACATGTTTTTTTTTATAAAAAACATCTACAAATGCTTTTAAATCAAATTGTTTCGGAGTTTGGGTGTTGTCTATGTAGGTATAATATGTATGTATTTAGAAATATACAAAGCTTGTGCTATAGGATCTAGACGACATGTCTATCAGTCATCTAGATCCTAAAGCACAAGCTTAAATTAGCTTAATTTGAGATAATATAAATATGATGTTGTGTGATAATATCCAAATTATCCAATTATTTACGAAAAAAATCACATTCATCAAAGTCACATTTTTTAAACTTTTTGATACAAAAAATATGCTTCAAAATCAGTTATTAGGTATAGCTACACAGGAAAACTGGCAACATTCCAGAAAACGTTATTTTGGCTCATGACATTTGTAGTAATTATTTAATACCTAACATTGAAAGGAAAAATCTGATTTATAGTAGACGATGCGCGTAGCTTGGCCCGCTTGTAATTCGGTAGCCGTTCCCGCTTCCCATGGGAACATGTCTCCGTGAAGAAAAGTAGAGAGCCTATGCGTTATTCCTGGCTTATGCGCGTTATCCCTGTACGAAATTTCAGCTCGATCCGTTCAGCCGTCAGTAAATATTCGCGGACTTATTTACATAGTGCCCTTTAATCTCATAGAAAGCTAAGATTAACCTGCTTGTGTTATGGGTATCAAACAATAATGCTTACGAAAGTAGTGAATGGTCAATAGATTGCATAGTAATCGAAACCGTTTAAAATAAAACTGAGCAAATAATGTTGGTAATAATGACATTACATTCGAGAAATGCCATTTCTAAGGCGAGGCCGGGATTGAAATAATGTCACATTACCGAAGGAAAAGGAAACAAAGTGTTCCTAGGTACGAGGGTCCCGTTACGTAAAAAAACAAATAAAAATCTGTTGTTTGTTAAGTCGGTTTACTGACAATAGTTGAACGTGACAAGTCAGCCTTAAATGGAACGCCTCAGAGCGAGGTAACCCGGCCGGCTCCATCGAATTATAAGACGTCGTCACGTCGAAAAATATAAATGTAAATGTAGATGTGGATGAGGATGTGGATGTGGATGTAGATGTAGATGTAGATGTAGATGTAGATGTAGATGTAGATGTAGATGTAGATGTAGATGTAGATGTAGATGTAGATGTAGATGTAGATGTAGATGTAGATGTAGATGTAGATGTAGATGTAGATGTAGATGTAGATGTAGATGTAGATTTAGGTGTAGATGTCGATGTAGATGTAGATGTAGATGTAGGTGTAGATGTAGATGTAGATGTAGATGTAGATGTAGATGTAGATGTAGATGTAGATGTAGATGTAGATGTAGATGTAGATGTAGATGTAGGTGTAGATGTAGATGTAGATGTAGATGTAGATGTAGATGTAGATGTAGATGTAGATGTAGATGTAGATGTAGATGTAGATGTAGATTTAGGTGTAGATGTAGATGTAGACGTAGACGTAGACGTAGACGTAGACGTAGACGTAGACGTAGACGTAGACGTAGACGTAGACGTAGACGTAGACGTAGCCAGTCAGTCGCCAGAACCGAGCGTTTCAAAAGATCGTTCCTCTGTCGAACTATAAAAACATGGAACGACCTGCCCGCACACGTCTTTCCCTCATCTTACAATCCCGGGTTCTTCAAGAGGAGCGTGAAGAGGCACATCACAGGGCCGCCAACTTGAGGACCACTGTAGGAAGTGGCCCCCAATCGCTAGATGCGCCACTGCTTTCTTACCATCAGGCTGGTGGCGACGTCAATTTGGCGAGCTGAATATCAAAAAAAAAAAAAAAAAAAAAAAACGTAGACGTAGACGTAGACGTAGACGTAGACGTAGACGTAGCAGTAGACGTAGACGTAGACGTAGACGTAGACGTAGACGTAGACGTAGACGTAGACGTAGACGTAGACGTAGACGTAGACGTAGACGTAGACGTAGACGTAGACGTAGACGTAGACGTAGACGTAGACGTAGACGTAGACGTAGACGTAGACGTAGACGTAGACGTAGACGTAGACGTAGACGTAGACGTAGACGTAGACGTAGACGTAGACGTAGACGTAGATGTAGATGTAGATGTGTATATCATATTTTGGCGTGCAGCCGGCTCCATCGAATTATACGTTGTCACGTCAAAAATGCCACCCAGATACCTACTTACATGACAAAATCAAGGTATTCTATCACACCCCCCGCCATATTTCGTAGTAAGAGAGGTATTTAAACCACCACACCATCAAGAGGTCAGTCAAAAATGGGGTTGAAAATAAACCCTTTGTCCACTAAAATCCTTTAACAATGAGTAGAATTGAGAAGAGCGTTTTAAAGTATTAGTCTTAAAATAAAGTAAACAAACATGAAGTAGGTATGTTTTGTTGTTTACAATCTGTAAATAATTTTAATGGGAATGTCTGTGAACTAATTGCCTTCGTGTTTCTAAGACGAAAATCTAATTAGAGATTGCTTTTGAAGTTTAAATACACGAATTAATATACAACGTAGGTTATTTTCCTCAAAAACCTACAACAGACTTCAGTGTACCTATAGTTTCTTTTATATACTTCATCGCAGGGTTGGCAGCGCGATGTAGAGCCTCCGATGTTGCAAACGCTCATTGGCGACAGTGATCACTTTCTATCACGTGGTCCCGTATGCTTGTCTGCCAACTTAGCGGTATATTAAAAAAATACCCTATAGTTTCTGTACATCACATGAGTGAAATGAGTCACTATCAAAATTTTGGAAGCCCGAGACAGCCATCAGCAAGGGTTGCACGACTAGTCTATTACGAAGACAAGCAAAACTCGAAACAAAAGTTTGTGCCAACCTGTCTAGCCAGTCCGGTAGGTATGTAGTGTTTAACCTTATTTTTCTTTATTGGAAATCAGGGTTCGTTAAAAGAAAAATAATTCTTTTTTTCGAAACCGGTTTCCAAACTTTGGTTTCCAATCTGGCCGAAGGGAACCTATCAACCAAATAAGCCTATATAAGTCCACTGCTGGACGTAGGCCTTTCCCAAATTACGCCTTCTCTTGCGCCTTCCTTATCCAGTCCTTCTCTACGACCTTTTCCAGGTCGTCGATTCAACAGAGAACAAAGATTTAGACAATGGTAATTGCAAATCAGCAGAATCCTAAAGCAGTAGATTGCGATAGATTGTCTTGATTGATTGATATGCACAACCATCGACGTCCATCAAGCCTCTTCCCAACCCAGATGGGCTCAGCTTTCTAGTCTAACTGTGATGCGGCTGAACTTCGACATTTTCCGTAAAGCGGCTGCCATCCGACCTACATCAATGTTAAAGCGATGTTAAAGTTCTGTAGTTGGACCAAATTATGATTGCTTGAGTTGCTTTTTTGCGGAGGTTTTTCTTTCGTAGCAATAGTAATAATTCTTGTCAGTACAGTGCGTTGACGTCGGGCATGGCTTCGTGCTAGGCTATGACTATGCACAACCAATTGATATAACCGGACTTCTTGTTGCCTCAACCTTTCAGTCTGTGAACTAATTGCCTTCGTGTTTCTAAGACGAAAATCTAATTAGAGATTGCTTTTGAAGTTTAAATACACGAATTAATATACAACGTAGGTTATTTTCCTCAAAAACCTACAACAGACTTCAGTGTACCTATAGTTTCTTTTATATACTTCATCGCAGGGTTGGCAGCGCGATGTAGAGCCTCCGATGTTGCAAACGCTCATTGGCGACAGTGATCACTTTCTATCACGTGGTCCCGTATGCTTGTCTGCCAACTTAGCGGTATATTAAAAAAATACCCTATAGTTTCTGTACATCACATGAGTGAAATGAGTCACTATCAAAATTTTGGAAGCCCGAGACAGCCATCAGCAAGGGTTGCACGACTAGTCTATTACGAAGACAAGCAAAACTCGAAACAAAAGTTTGTGCCAACCTGTCTAGCCAGTCCGGTAGGTATGTAGTGTTTAACCTTATTTTTCTTTATTGGAAATCAGGGTTCGTTAAAAGAAAAATAATTCTTTTTTTCGAAACCGGTTTCCAAACTTTGGTTTCCAATCTGGCCGAAGGGAACCTATCAACCAAATAAGCCTATATAAGTCCACTGCTGGACGTAGGCCTTTCCCAAATTACGCCTTCTCTTGCGCCTTCCTTATCCAGTCCTTCTCTACGACCTTTTCCAGGTCGTCGATTCAACAGAGAACAAAGATTTAGACAATGGTAATTGCAAATCAGCAGAATCCTAAAGCAGTAGATTGCGATAGATTGTCTTGATTGATTGATATGCACAACCATCGACGTCCATCAAGCCTCTTCCCAACCCAGATGGGCTCAGCTTTCTAGTCTAACTGTGATGCGGCTGAACTTCGACATTTTCCGTAAAGCGGCTGCCATCCGACCTACATCAATGTTAAAGCGATGTTAAAGTTCTGTAGTTGGACCAAATTATGATTGCTTGAGTTGCTTTTTTGCGGAGGTTTTTCTTTCGTAGCAATAGTAATAATTCTTGTCAGTACAGTGCGTTGACGTCGGGCATGGCTTCGTGCTAGGCTATGACTATGCACAACCAATTGATATAACCGGACTTCTTGTTGCCTCAACCTTTCAGTTGAAAGTTAGAAGATTACAACAGTACTGCGACAATTTGAAACAAAAAGAATTTTTCAATTTAACTAGTATTAACTTTACATCTAGTCCTTGATTAAGGACATTCGTTAGGTCCGAAACTAGTCGAGTTGACCCGAATAAGACATGTGTGAATATGTCGTTCGATAATACATAAATAGTAAAGATGTTACAAAAAGAGTTCGTAGTACGTTCTATTTTCATCGCAACAAATGGTTATCTCATTAAAAATAACAAACAAATGTGGAAAAAACGAGGGCGTAATAAACGAGTTGCTATTGTGTGAAGAGTTCCCTTTGCGTATTGTATCTATTATTGTACATATCATCAGGATGATACCTAGCTTGCTGTTTGTATTTTCTAGTCATTACTGTAGAAGTGTAGACTGTGACATGAGTCACAACTATAGGAACGCGTTGGGAAAAGTCTCATTAAAAGTTTTTATAATATTCCTACTCATAAAATACTAGCGCGTATTGTTCGACCAATCGTTATTAGTGTATTATGAAAACAAGCGGCACAGAATTACTAAAAGTACAACGTAACTCTAGTTACAATATAAGTCATCCACAAGCGTGTTTTTTAGAGATGCAGCAATATGGAAAGCTGCATTTGATCTTTATTCATTTGGCATCGATGTTTGATCAAGGTACAGAATAAAGTGCTGCGTGGTCCGTTGCTCAGAGGGGTCGGCGTAACGTGTTACGCCGACGACACCCTCGTTACGGCGCGGGGAGCAACGCACCGTGACGCAGCACTTAAGGGTTTGCTCAGGTCGTGGGTCGGATTCGGAGGCTGGGGCTCCCGTATCGGCGGAGACCCTGACGGCCAGCAATGTGGCTAGACTGCTGAGCCCGCAGAAAGTGATGGCCGTCAGGGTGATAAGAGGATACCGCACGATCTCCGGTGAGGCGGCATGTCTCCTAGCCGGGACCCCTCCATGGGACCTGGAAGCGAGAGCCCTTGCGTCACTGTTCAGATGGCGCAAGGAGGCGCTGGAGCGGGACCAAAGGCCTGCGGCTCGAGAAATCAAGGCCCAGCGGTCCCTGCTTCACCAGGAAACCGTGGAGACATGGAAGGTGTGACTTGAGCAACCAAAGGGGGGATTCGCCACAATCGCGGCCGTCAGACCGGTCATGGACGAGTGGCTGGAGAGGAGACACGGTGTTCTCTCCTACCGGTTGACACAGATGCTTGCCGGGCACGGTAGCTTCGGTAGGTATCTGTGGCGAAAACACCGCGAAGCCACGGCCGAGTGTCAGCACTGCGAGGACCAGAGCGATAACACGGCGCTCCACACGCTGCTGGAGTCACGGCGTGAGCGCAACAGCGCCAAGTCCTCGTAGTGGGTCTGGGCGTGGACACTCTCTCGCTCGAGACCATGGTGCGAGCCATGCTTTCCAGCGGGAGTAAGTGGGACTGCGCCGCCTCTTTCTGCGATCAGGTCATGCTCGTGAAGGAGGCGGCGGGCCGGGTGCGGGAGAGAGCTCTCCCACCCGGCCTGGTCACCGCCGGCGTGTCTTCGCCGAGGACTATCGGCCTCCATGACCGGGGGTCTGAGGACGGTGAGAGGGTCGCTCACCGTCCTTACAGAAGCAGGCCCATGACGGCAGAGTGACGTGAGCAACTCACGCATGCCCCCCCTTAGAAGCGGGATAACACCCGAAACCCCCCAAAGGCGCGGGATAGCACCCGAACCACCCCCTGGGCGAGGCTGCAGTGGCGGCCGTAGGTCTGTTGTGAGTCCCGGGACATCCTTCCGAGGGCTTACCCGGGGCTCCCAACCACAGGCTGTTGGGCGTTGCGTGAGGTTTTTTAGTCGGTAAGAGTCTGGCATAACATCCTCTGAGGATTTTCCCTGACGTAAAAAAAAAGGCACTGATTAAATTTTGCGCACATCTGATGAGTGATGCTGTAATACTTAAACCAAAGCGAAGACAAGTAAAAAGACTGTTGGGAGTCCTGGGGTATCCTTGCGAGGGCTTACCCGGGGCTCCCAACCATAGGCTGTTAGGTAGGATACGTGTGGTTTTTAGTCGGTAGGATTACGGCATAGCATCCATGAAGGATTTCCTTCACGTTAAAACAAAAAGAAAATTAGTAAACTGGCAGTAACCTCGTGTATCGGATGGACTAGATTGTACATAAATAGAGTAGGATGATTGTGAGTAGGTCTTTGTCTCAGCACGCCGTACCTTTATCAAGATTTTGCTGCTTCGCGCAGCTAATAATTACTTCGGAGGGCTGGCTGTACGCTCTGCGAGAAACCATCTGTCACTTCCTTTTATTTCATTCTCTCAAATCAATAAGCCCGATGGAATATTAAATAACATTTTTGTAAATTATAGGACAAAATAATAATGACGAGAAATTTCAGCTTGTCTTTTTGTCTAATAAAGCTAGTAACCGACAAAGGCTAATGCCTTTCCTCGCTGTCGAGCCCAAATATAAAGTTACAGCTTGTATTATGTCAGCCTTGTTTACTTACATCAATCAAGGAGCCTTGGGAACTCCGCTGGTCATTGCATTGACGGCTCGTTTTATCAACCTAACAGCTATTTGGAACATTTTAGGTAAGACGTTAATTGTTACTACCACAATATAGACATGACTGTGGACATTCAATATTAATTGTTATGTGTTTAATTGTCCACTGGCTAATGCCCACGGCTCTGCCAGCATTTTGAAGTGTCCCCGTACCTGATTCACACAGGAACTTGTTCTCTGGATAAAATGCAGAATTTATATTTTCCCAAACTCTATTCTATCTCTGTACCAAAGTTCTTTGATATCGAAATAGTTAATCAGGTGTGAAAACGTAACAGACAGACAGATTTACTGGCATTTACATTACAAAGGATCTTTAATTTAAATTCGGGTTGGTTCAGACGATGACAATACGCGTCACCAATTAATTACTTATGCACATACATAGAAAACAAGCATACATACAAAACAGAATGGCAGACCGTTTTGTATAATTCTACTATGGTTTTGCGTTTATTGGTCATGATCAAAATTGAAGGTTTGTGACTAGCATTTTTAAATACCACATAAGTGTCACAGAGGATAACGCACAGTACGACTAAAGCGTGCACAGTATAGCTTTTTGTTGGCTGACTTATAAAATGATTTTAATAGATCGTACTGCTGCGGGGCTGCTCCCTGCTGGCTGGAATTAGCCGGAGTAGCACAACTCCCCACAAAGAGGAAGGGGAGTGGTCGCTAATTCGTTGCCCAGGATGCATCACAAGAAAGATCGGAACCACTAGGGACCTGAAGATATTATTGATAAAAATTTGTAGGAGAGAAATTTGAGTGCATCATAAAGTTAGGATGAATGCAGAAGTTCCTTTTAATTTATGAAATCTTTTAAAAAAAAATATAGATAGATGTACAAAGTAACGATCTAGGTAGAAATATATTTTGAACCTGCTGACTTACAGAAAGAAGCATTTGGCGAAGGAGTTCAATCTTGTTTATTTATTTTCCCCTCTATCTATCTAGATTGCTTCGTGACATGACAACATTCAACGGCTGACTTCGAGTCGATACTGTACGTGACGTGACTTACTCAGATAGGTGTTATCCGATAGATCAGCCCGGAATCCGGTAGTAAGATAAACTTATATCGCTGAGATGGGTGCACACAACATAGCAATAAAGGTAGGCGCCCACTGAAGGCGCGACACTATATGTATAGAGTGCGCCGCAGTAGAAAGTTTGTCAAATATATTATTTACTAGCTGAGCCCGGCAACTTCGTTTACGTCACATAAGGTGTATGAAAGGAGACGTATAAGCAGCATGTGAAACTACCCTGTTTGCTTAATCATAAAAGATCTTAAGTCTGTTCTAAAACAATTCAGTCCACGCCTATTTTAAAATAGCCTTAATCATTAAGCTCTTTTATGATTAAGCCAACACGCCCGTTTAGATTTAACATTCAAAGGAACCCCTACAATTAAATTTTTTAAATATCTTCTGTTTAAGAGATTCCTAAAAGTGTCATAACTTTTTTATTTATAAACCGATTGACATGAAATAAACACTAAATGTTAAGTGGAGCAAACCTCAACATAATAAAGAAAACCGCATTGCAATCGGTTAAGCGGTTACTGAGATTAGCGTGCACAAACGTACAGACAAACAGATATACAGACATACAGACAAACAGACAAAAAATCTAAAAATCATTGTTTTGGGTTCTATGGCGTTCATAAAGTCCCCCTATAATATTTTTTCTTATTTATCTTCTATGTACAGACAGCGACCTGTTACGATTTTATTATATTAAATAAATAAATAAATATTCACGGACATCTCACACAACGCTATCTGATCCCAAAGTAAGCTAGGAATAACTCAGGTCTGTTGCTCAGAGGTGTCGGGGTAACGTGTTTCGTGCGTAACGTGTACCTAACGACGACACCCTCATTACAGCACGAGGAGCAACACATCGAGACGCAGCCCTAAAGTCCACCTGCGGGATCAAGCATCGGCATCAATTTCTCGATGACGATCTGGAGCTCGTCCTCGATAGCCGGTGGAACTTCGGATACCACTTCCAAAGTTTGGTCCCATAGCTGAGGGAGGGGGGCATCAGTCGCCGGTTGTTGCCCAATATCAGGAGACCCAACGCTCCCTGCAGGAGACTGTACCTTGGGATCGTACGGAGCATGGCCCTATACGGGGCCCCCGTATGGGCGGAGATCCTGATGACCAGCAATGCGGCTAGATTGCTTAGCCCGCAGAAGACGACGGCTGTCAGGGTGATAAGGGGGTACCACACGATCTCAGTTGAGGCGGCATGTCTTCTAGCCGGGACCCCTCTATGGGACCTGGAAGCGAGGGCCCTTGCGTCGTTGTTTAAATGGCGCAAGGAGGCGCTGGAGCGCGGCCATAGGCCTCTTCCTGTAAGCGGGTCGTGCTCCTGCAGGAGAAGGCGGGGAGGAAGCGGGTGAGAACTCTCCCACTACTCCATACTATCAGCCTCCATGAACAGTGGCCTGAGGACGGTGACGAGGCTGCTCACCGTCCTTACAGAAGCAGGCCTTAGCGTGACGTGAGCGATTCATGCACGCCCCCCTCAAGAAGCGGGATAACAACTAAACAACCCCCCAAAGACGCGGCCGCAGTATGCATCATTCCGAGGGCATGCTCGGGGCTCCCAACCGTAGGCTGTTAGGTAGGATACGCGTGGTTTTTAGTCGGTAGGACTACTTTACAGTGAAATTTTTAGGCCTCTATCTGGCACGGTTCCAGCGATAAAACATCGTGACTAATGAACAGACGGACGGCTAGGCCTCATGTCTCGTTTAGGGTCCCGCAGCCGCTTTGACCTCCGTGCGAGAGTTCGACTTGCACTTGACCGGTTATTTTTTCAATAGGTGCAACAAGTTCCACCAAGTGCCATCAATCAACGGTATAAATCTTCTCAAGTGTTCATTTAAAAAATATCTCCACCTAAAGATGACTTTCTTTCTTTTACGTGTGGAATTACTCATAGATGCTATTGCAAACTTCTACCGACTAAAACCACACGGTGCGCTGTTACTAGCTCTTGGCCAGTTTTGGTTACATTCCAGAAGTAAATAACTAAAACTGGACAACAGTGAGCCGGACTAACGCACGTAGCATTCCGTATAAGAAAAGCGGCAAAAAATCATGTATGGTGTATGGGAGGCCCCCTTTAATATTATTAATTTGTCTATTTTCATTATTTGTTGCTATAGTGGCAACAGAAATACCTACATCATCTGTAAAAAAAATAACGGTCTAACTATCACGGTGCATGAGTTACAGCCTGCTGACAGACAGACGACCAACGAAGTCAACGGAACCGACAACAAAGGGGTAGGGTTATGTAATGTCCTTAGATCACCTTTTAGGATTCCGTAAAAATTGTATTATTATACTCGTGACTATTGATTGGAAGTCCTTTGTAAATCTGTAAATCTTCGGTTAGTAACATATAAACTGGTTGGGCTGACACCAACCACGTCACAAGCAGAGTCAGGCACTCAAAATTCATGACAACGTGAGTTTCGACCCGGCCGAAACTTCGGTCGGTCACTAATTACTTCCATACTGAACCTCAAAAACTTTAGCTATAATAGCCTACAAAATAGTAAATGGAGTGGACGTCTGCAGCACCCACTAGTACCACAATCGTACTACTACTCTGTAAGAAACTTCTAAAGCCCTCTATGCCCTTCAGAAGAACCCCATACCGTCAAGTGTTTCCAAAAACCAAGGTGAAATTCGTAGACATCATAATAATCTACGCAGCGCAAAGAAATGGATATAATATTAAACTTGTAAGGAAAAGAAGTCTTAAGACCGACGCTCACTGAAGGTGCAGAGCATGTATGGGACGACAGGTAAGATTTTTCAAACGACACGACTTTAGAAATTATATCTTTATATATACATACTAGCTGTTGCCCGGGACTTCGTACGCGTGAAAATTGTTACAATGCCAATTTGATTGCTCTCTGCTTAGCCCCTAGGATATGTAGCGTGATAATATATAGCCTATTTTAAGACCCTATCCCTAGGTAATATTTGTGCAAAATTTGAATCAAATCTATTGAGTACTTTTCGAGATCCTTCCGGACAAAGCAAAGCAAACAGACAAACAGAGAAACAGATAAACAGACAAAAATTTTTTTAACTATATTTTCGGCTTCGGTATCTTATGCTGAACACCCAGCGAGTATTTTTTTTTTAATATTTCCAATGTACAGTTTTGTCTTTTCTATCATTTTATTATATGTATAGATAATTCTACTGCACGTGTGTATGTCACTGAACTCCGCCTAAACCTTAGACCATCTAACACACATGTTAATAGTCAAAGGTCTAAACGGCTTTACAGATTTTAATGAATTTTTTTGTGTGCGTTTGGGTGGCTCCCTAGATAGTCAAGATTAAAAAATCAGCCCGGCAGATGGCGCTGCAGTCGGTATCTAGGTTATAACGTAAACTAAGTTGCACTGGTCAGCTATTTACGTATTGTTGTTTTGTGTTAGGTATGTTGCTAAATTTCAAACAAAAAGCTCGTAGCATATGAAATTTGGCGAAGGCAGTTGGTTAAAAAGAAGCCTATCTCCTTTCCAGGACCTCGAACTATCCCTATACCAATTTTAATCTCAATCGCTCTAGCCGTTTAGGCGTGAAAGCGTAACAGACAGACAGAGTTTCTTCGCATTTACAATATTAGTAGGGATTAAAGCTACATTTTTTCTGTGCATAAAAATACCTCTGCTGGTCGTGTTTTATAGAGATTAGCTCAATTCACCGTGTTAGAGGCGGATGGCGGGGTTTGGATAATTTCTTACAATATATTTTAATTCTACGTAAAAATGATCCATCATCAATCAATCAATATCAATATATATATATTGACTGCCTCTGTGGCGCGGTCGGTAGTAATACCGCCTGCGGCGCTGGAGGTCGTGGGTTCGATTCCCACCGGAGACAAACATTTGTGTGACCCATAAATGTTTGTCTCAAGAGTCTGGGTGTTTCTATGTATAATATGTATGTATTTAAAAGTACATAAGTATTAATATCCGTGATCTGATACCCATAACACAAGCAGGTCATTCCTAGCTTACTTTGGGATCAGATAGCGTTGTGTGAGATGTCCGTGAATATTAATTTATTTATTTAATATAATAAAATCGTAACAGGTCGCTGTCTGTACATAGAAGATAAATAAGAAAAAATATTATAGGGGGACTTTATGAACGCCATAGAACCCAAAACAATGATTTTTAGATTTTTTGTCTGTTTGTCTGTATGTCTGTATATCTGTTTGTCTGTACGTTTGTGCACGCTAATCTCAGTAACCGCTTAACCGATTGCAATCGGTTAAGATTTGTTGTCGGTTCCGTTGACTTCGTTGGTCGTCTGTCTGTCAGCAGGCTGTAACTCATGCACCGTGATAGTTAGACCGTTATTTTTTTTACAGATGATGTAGGTATTTCTGTTGCCACTATAGCAACAAATAATGAAAATAGACAAATTAATAATATTAAAGGGGGCCTCCCATACACCATACATGATTTTTTGCCGCTTTTCTTATACGGAATGCTACGTGCGTTAGTCCGGCTCACTGTTGTCCAGTTTTAGTTATTTACTTCTGGAATGTAACCAAAACTGGCCAAGAGCTAGTAACAGCGCACCGTGTGGTTTTAGTCGGTAGAAGTTTGCAATAGCATCTATGAGTAATTCCACACGTAAAAGAAAGAAAGTCATCTTTAGGTGGAGATATTTTTTAAATGAACACTTGAGAAGATTTATACCGTTGATTGATGGCACTTGGTGGAACTTGTTGCACCTATTGAAAAAATAACCGGTCAAGTGCAAGTCGAACTCTCGCACGGAGGTCAAAGCGGCTGCGGGACCCTAAACGAGACATGAGGCCTAGCCGTCCGTCTGTTCATTAGTCACGATGTTTTATCGCTGGAACCGTGCCAGATAGAGGCCTAAAAATTTCACTGTAAAGTAGTCCTACCGACTAAAAACCACGCGTATCCTACCTAACAGCCTACGGTTGGGAGCCCCGAGCATGCCCTCGGAATGATGCATACTGCGGCCGCGTCTTTGGGGGGTTGTTTAGTTGTTATCCCGCTTCTTGAGGGGGGCGTGCATGAATCGCTCACGTCACGCTAAGGCCTGCTTCTGTAAGGACGGTGAGCAGCCTCGTCACCGTCCTCAGGCCACTGTTCATGGAGGCTGATAGTATGGAGTAGTGGGAGAGTTCTCACCCGCTTCCTCCCCGCCTTCTCCTGCAGGAGCACGACCCGCTTACAGAAAGAGGCCTATGGCTGCGCTCCAGCGCCTCCTTGCGCCATTTAAACAACGACGCAAGGGCCCTCGCTTCCAGGTCCCATAGAGGGGTCCCGGCTAGAAGACATGCCGCCTCAACTGAGATCGTGTGGTACCCCCTTATCACCCTGACAGCCGTCGTCTTCTGCGGGCTAAGCAATCTAGCCGCATTGCTGGTCATCAGGATCTCCGCCCATACGGGGGCCCCGTATAGGGCCATGCTCCGTACGATCCCAAGGTACAGTCTCCTGCAGGGAGCGTTGGGTCTCCTGATATTGGGCAACAACCGGCGACTGATGCCCCCCTCCCTCAGCTATGGGACCAAACTTTGGAAGTGGTATCCGAAGTTCCACCGGCTATCGAGGACGAGCTCCAGATCGTCATCGAGAAATTGATGCCGATGCTTGATCCCGCAGGTGGACTTTAGGGCTGCGTCTCGATGTGTTGCTCCTCGTGCTGTAATGAGGGTGTCGTCGTTAGGTACACGTTACGCACGAAACACGTTACCCCGACACCTCTGAGCAACAGACCACGCAGCACCCAATCGTAACCGATGTTCCACAGAAGCGGTCCTAAGACCGATCCCTATGGAACACAGAACGACACATCTCGCCGACCCAGCCCTGGCCAGCTCTGGTAAGCTATGGCCCTCTCGGAAAGATAGACCCCGAAAATTCAATAGAGGTTTGGAGGCATTTCATGGTAAATAAGCGCCTCCCAAACGCAGCTCCAGGGCAAGGTGTTGAAAGCGTTGGCGATGTCAAGAGACACTGCCACTACCACCTCACCCTGTTCTGTTGCCGCTATAACAAAAAATAGCAACTAAAATCAGAAAAAAGCATCCATCCACACAACAAACATAATTTTAGTACCCAATTTTTGTAACGGAACCCTCTGTGCGGGAATCCGACTCGCACTTGGCTGGTTTTTTTTAATTTTTTCAATATGAACACGTGAGTTTCGATTTCGGCTTTCGGCCCCAGGGTCAGTTTCGGTTTCGGCCGAAACTGACCGTGGGGCCGAAAGTTCGGTTTCGGTTTCGGTTTCGGCTGGAAAACCAGTTTCGGTCGGACACTAGAAGTAATGTATTTGTTACGTAGTACTATTTATTTAATTTGTGGTATAGTGATTATTTAGACACTTAGGTACTCTGCGGCAGCAGAAGGGCGACTATATACTATTTGGGAGCCAGTCGCTACTCACTAAACCTCTCCAGTGTTGAGTTGTCGTCAGGATCGCAGAATAGACCGAAGGTTAAGTCACTGCCATCTAGCAAAAGGTTGACCAGGAATGAAGCTCTCGCCTGATTGATAACATTACCACATACAAATACAAACATACATTTTCAGTATTATATTAGGAGACCGTTTAGCTCTTGCTGTAGTAAAAAAATGTCGCTATTACAAATAATTTATGAATTTAACCGAAAACGTTTTTAATGAACAGACTTACTAAGACCTGCTATTATCTATTCCTGTCTAAGGAGTATTGTTTACTATATTTTACAGAATTTATAAACGACAATTCAATGAGATTCAGTGGGTGTATTGATTGAGTAAATCCTTCTGGGATAAAGGCACAGCTAGGTACTTACCTACCTATGTATGTATGTAGAAAAATAAAAAGTTTGGAAATCCAACTAGCAAGTACTCGAGATTTTAACATTATTATCTTCTTTCCATTGCCATTCTTCCAAAAGTACGGAAGAATACCGAATTCTCATAATTGACGATTCGGCACGTACGCACGTGCCGAATTGTCAATTTCGCCAAGCACTACATTCAATACACGTTGCAATTTTAAAAAAATTAGACGACATAATTTTCAATACTACACAGTGAAATATTTTCTTGAAATCAATGACAAGATACGAAATTGTTGTTAAACCTACGAAACAACACGCCGCGCCGGCGCCGTATATGGCTTAGGCGCCTTCAGTGCCCCAAAGATTGATGAGCAATGCCATTTTACGCACCCTTTACTCAGTATTCAAATTTCCAGTTCGGTTAGTTCTAGAAAAAATAAGTACCTACCTACTTGCTTCAGAGAGGATTTTTTCCAGTATTTTCTCTTGACGTGCTTATAAGTCCTACATACTCAACACATTTTTCAGTTACCTAATAACATTCGCAGACGACAGCATGATGAATGTGTTGTGGATGGTTCGTCGGAAACATTATTAACTAAGCAGCAGGTATGTAAAATATTATACACTGAGCACTCCAGTATTACTAAAACACCTAATACTGAACTGGAATGTAAAACCAGTAAAACTCTATTAGTTCATGGTACCTACAATACTAATAGCAAAATATTGCACTAATCACGAACACCATGTATGTGTTTTCTAAATAAAATCACGATAATATTTACATATTTTAATACACACAATATTGAGGAAAACATTCCACATCTCTGTTTTGGCTATAGTTAAGGAAAAGATCCGTGTATTTGTACAGTTTAGCATACCCACATGGATGCTATATGTAACATACACACAATTTGCATATAGGTCGGGATGTTGCTATGAAATATTCATCGTATCAATGTTCCTAGATGGCTATCTCCGCCCTATAATGATGACATCACGTACAAGGATAATATGTTCGATTTTCATTCGGCGTAATAACTAAGAGAGGTCCCTGAGCCAATTGACTTTCGAAGTAAGTTCGATCATTTTCCTTCTCGTGCAACGCTTTTACTTTTCACTTATTGTGAGTGTCGTGTGGTAATACATACATGTTGAATTATTGATATCTATTTCATTATTATGAACAAATCAGCTATCGGTTATCGTATTCCATAATCATCTAGGAGTCATAAATAAGGTGAGACGGTACTTCACGCCACATCAGAGATGTATACTGTTCAAGACGCAGATTCGCCCCTGCGCCGAACACTGTTCCCACCTTTGGCTTTGGGATGACTCCGCGAGGTACTTACTAGACGCGCTTGACGCTGTGCAGAGACGTGCTATCCAAATAATTCGTTGTCCTGAGGTGACGGGAGGCCTCGAACCGTTAGCGCATCGAAGAACCGTAGCATCTTTGGCTGCCTTCTACCGAATGTATCAGGGCGAATGTTCTGAACAGCTCTTCAACCTGATCCCACCCTCTTCTTTCCGATCCCGAACAACGCGTGTCGGGCAGAGATGCCACTCATACACAGCGGAGAGAATCTTCGCCAGAACTGAGCGTTTCAAAAGATCGTTCCTCTGTCGAACTATAAAAACATGGAACGACCTGCCTGCACACGTGTTTCCCTCATCTTACAATCCCGGGTTCTTCAAGAGGAGAGTGAAGAGGCACATCACAGGGCCGCCAACTTGAGGACCATTGTCAGAAGTCTTACGGACTATGAGAATGGCCCCCAATCGCTAGATTCGCCACGGCTTTCCATTAAGCTGGTAGCGATGTTAATTTGGCGAGCTAAATATTTTTTGTACCTACCTACCTTGCTATTTTTCAGCGAACTCCTCCAGTATGGGTTAGCTCCTGACAGTGAAACTACGTTCTGTAAACGGTCTTACCGTCTATTTCTGGTACCTATGAGGGCCTAGATTTTAATGTTTTAATATATCGTCACTAAAATTCTTGTTATGTACATGAATGTGTGTCAATATTAATAGAAAGCTTCGAACAACATTGATTAAAGTTGCAATGAATTTGAGCAAGAACAATAATGGAAAAAGTTGAAATAGTCCAGTCAATTTAGACATAAAAATTGGGGTCAAATAACAATAATTCCCGGGGAGCTAAATTTTGGTGGAGAGCTGGGGTTTGCCATCTATACTAATATTATAAAGAGGAAAGATTTGTTTTTTTTTGTTTGTTTGTAACGAATAGGCTCTGGAACTACAGGACCGATTTGAAAAATTCTTTTACTGTTGGGAAGCTACACTCTTTGCAGTGAACATAGGCTATATTTTATTCCCGTATTCTCACGGGAACGGGAACTACGCGAGTGAAACCGCGTGACGTCCGCTAGGTACAAATAAAATACTAAAAGTCCCCATCGATCCTATGTGTGCTACAAAAGTTATTAGGGGTCTAAGGTCAAAATTTGAGGTTTATTTTTTGATTTTTCTCGAAAACGGTGTTATCAAAAAATCCCTCAAAGCAAAGTTGTAGATCTTAAAATTCTCCACTATTCTAAGAGTCACAATACATGTTTTGCACACATTTCCACGCCACTTGTGAGGGTGTAGGCACTCGGCGCGTTCGTTTTTAGGGTTCCGTACCCAAAGAGTAAAAAACGGAACCCTATTCATGAGACTTCGCCGTCCGTCTGTCTCTCTGTTTGTCTGTCCGTCTGTTTGTCTGTCTGTCCGTCACGAGGCAGTATCTCATGAACGGTGAAGGCTAAGAAGCTGAATTATTCACAGATCATGTGTTTCTGTTGCCGCTATGACAACAAATACAAAAAACAGAAAAATAATAATATTTAAGGGGGGCTTCCATACAATTTTGGGAATTTTCGTTATTTTAAATGTCTAAATTTACTGGACTAAAACCACAATTGCGAACTTTTCAGAACGAGCTCGACGGCTGCAATTGACAAAAAAATGGATCTTTTTTGTGACTTAAACTTATGGAACTGCAGATTACGAATATAACGATGTAGGCACTCTGCCCACAACACCATTAAGGGCGCTAAGTGGCTGAGTATAAATCGGATAATAGGATTATGCTGATGGATCCAAGCCCGGATCTCTGTGATTGCTAGAAAAAATTGCATTTATTATGCTTTTCTCTTGCCAAATTTTCTCAATCTTCTGGTTAATTTTAACTGCACATAATGAATTCTTAGCAAATTACAAACAAGAAGTAGTTTTAGCCCCTCTCTATAAAATAGAGTGCAGAGGGGCTTATGTCGAGACTTTGTATGTTATCTGTGACTCTGTTGCTTTAAACTACGTCACTGGGTCACGTGGATCATCTGTTCGAAGTTTGAAATAAAACAAAAATGTCAACGTCAATCGGATTGAACTTTCACAATAAACGTGTTAGAGAGGGGCAGTCTGGTGAGAACGATCTCACGGCTTTCTTGTTGCTTATTGTTACTCCTTCACAAATAAATCTCTGATCCGCTTAAAGTGAATTTCGGCGAATATAGACCATAACGGACGGTTTTATAGCAAGTTGCGAATATGTAAGAAACGTACGTAATTGGGGAAATTGTTATCTATGTATATAAATGACATTAAGTATACCTATTGTAATTATAATTGCAGTAAACTTCTCTAACATAATTTACTAACCGCCAGCGGCTCCACCAGGGTGGATTTCGGTTATCACGACTAGAAGAATTGTGATCGCACAGAAAATCCTTGATAATTCTATTTTTATATCTGAGCATGTCTATCTGTACCATATCGTAGCAGCCCAATGGATGGACATATTTTGATGCGGTTTGTAAGTTTTCACCAGATGCGTGTATGAGGACATACACGTCGTCAGAATGGACGAGTGAAAGGTTTCGTTGTTTTTGCCTGGAATTTTGCAATGGCAATGAAGGTAGATTGAAAATTGAACGGGTGGGGAATGTTTATAAAATTGGCAACGCCATTTTGTGAGGCTCAGTCGTAAACTACACGTTGCCGCGTCGTTGCTAGATAGAAACGTAAAAGTGTAATTGGGCAATGGGGAACAATGTTGGCGGTAGAAGGTGAGCGTTTATGCGCATTGTAACGTATGGCCACCTCAAACCTACAATTTGGGTCGCAAGTCCCAGACACCGGTTGCAATGTTCTTCCTTGTGCCACGCGGTGTATTAGGTTTCCTAGTTATAGTTACTTAGTTAAGTGAAAATAAAGAAGGAATGATATCTGTGTTTTCTTCTGAGGTCATCATCATCATCGGTAGAAAACGTTCGAGCTGACAGAACCAAACCCACTTTCACATCAGCTCGAACGTTTGTGTCGAAGTTTCGGACTTCTGAGGTTCTACAGGTTTTTTTTCGACGTAAACCGATGTGACTGTGATGGTTCTTAGCTAAAAATTTCTAAGATCATCTCCTTACTTCCTGAGTGATGAAGGGAATTTTTACTAAAATTAACAGATCTGTTTCATCTAAAATTTGATATTTCTACCTACTGTTCTGGACCTGGCTGATGCAACGAGTGGTCTGAGGGATACCCAACTCCTTAGGAAATTACATGATATACACTCGAGAGCAATGAATCCGGGTCACTTAAAGAATCCTAAAAATCTCGGAAACTAAAAATGCTAGGTTAATGCAATAAATTGTATTTAATAGACAATGTAATACTCCTTAAATGAAGGTATTAAAACTTCTTAGTTATTGTAAAGTTATATCATAAAAAAATCAAATTTGAAAAAGGGCCACTTTCGAAGATGGAACTACGAAATTACAGCATTTGGTGTTGCTTTTGTTTGTAATCTGTCATTTATGTGGGTACATAAACCATGTTGATAGTGCTCTATATTCATTAATCAAGCTGAAATTATGTCGCTTACGCCTGAAGAATGCACCAGAATACTTACAATGCTGGAAACCGGCCGGAGTCAGCGCGATACAGCCAGGACTGTCGGTGTGTCGCTGTCAACAGTACAAAGAGTTCTCCGACGTTACGAAGAAACTGGTTCTAACCTACGCAGACCAGGAACGGGCAGAACCAGGTGTACCACAGCACGAGAAGACCGATACTTGGTGAACACCATGCTTCGAAATCGCTTTCTCACAGGAACTGAACTCACCAATCAGTTTCGACGCCTCGGAGGAAGTAACCCAAGTGCATGGACAGTAAGACGTCGGCTTGCTGAATCTAACTTAAAACCCCTTAGACCTGCAAACGGCCCTAAACTGGAGCGTGGGCATCGTATTTCGAGACTAAGGTATGCCCAGAGCCACGTAAATTGGAGTATTGAAGATTGGTCAAAAGTTATGTTCTCCGACGAATCAAAATTTATGCTCTACAAGCACGATGGAAGACACAGAGTGTATCGAAGACCAGGGGAAAGATTCAAGCAAGCATGCATCGAAGAAAAAGTAGCCTACGGTGGTGGGTCTGTACTTGTGTGGGCCGGAATTTCTTCTGAAAGTCGCACAGAGCTGGTGATCATAGAAAACGGCTCTTTAACTAGCGTAAGATATGTGGAAGAAATCCTCAATGATCACGTTGGTCCATTTATGGTCAATTTAGGTGAGGATGCTATATTTATGCATGACAATGCCCGACCTCATACAGGTAGGATTGTGAATGACTACCTTCAAGAGATGAACATTACTCGTATGGAGTGGCCAGCGCGCAGCCCGGATATCAACCCGATCGAGCATGCTTGGGACGAGCTAGGCAGATGCGTAAAACAACGAAACCCTCCCCCAATCACGCTTCGTGAGCTCAAAATTGCTCTCACAGAGGAATGGGAGAATATTCCCCAAAATCGTATAAGGAACTTGGTGTACAGCATGCCAAACCGCGTAAACGCAGTAATGGAAGCACGAGGAGGCAATACGAAGTATTAAAATTCAAGAAAATCGTAATAAAGTTCAAAAATTTCATGTTTCCTATTTTTGTTTTAAGGAGAGATCGGCAGTTTTTTCTTTATGTAATTTTGTGTTAATAAAATGTATGGTGACTCATATTTTTTTACTTTCATTTAAGGAGTATTACATTGTCTATTAAATACAATTTATTGCATTAACCTATCATTTTTAGTTTCCGAGATTTTTAACATTCTTTAAGTGACCCGGATTCATTGCTCTCGAGTGTATTTGTAATTAATATTTGTGAACCTTCTCACACAACATCATCTAGCCCAAATTAAGCTACGAGTAAGCTTGTGTTATGGGATCTAATTCTAGACGACTGATAGACATACCTAAAGGTATATTTATAAATGCAAAACTATTCAGAACACTCACGCACAAAGATACTAATCTTATACTCGTCACCGTAACTTCAAGATAAGGTACTTTGCCTACGTTATTGACATCAATGTTATGGCCAATTATGACTTGTAGTATGCTCTAGACTAGATTACTTGAGATCTACGAGATAGATTTGGACCAACCAAGGAATCGAACCGAAGACCTCAGCCTGGCAGGTGATTACACACTGAATGCACCACCGAGGTAGGTTTGGGCTACCATATTTGGGCTTGAAGTCTTAGGATCGAGTTTTTTTTAACTTGCAAATCAACACTGATTTTCATAATAATATGCAACAACGAACAAGTATGTAGCCTAAGTAGGTTAACAGACCAATGAGCTGAGGTATAAATATGTCAGATTTCCCAACGGGTGCTCATTCTTTCACAAAATGTTTCATAATTACTATGCAAATAAGGTCTCTGTAAGGACAGTCTGTGAAAATAGATTTGTATTTTCTGTTCTTTGCAATAATGCTCACGCCTTTACCCCCGAAGGGATCGGCAGAGGCATATTAAATGCTCACATTTCACCTTTTTAGAATTTGTCCCTCGTAATGGTAGTAAGCAGTATAATATTGCAGTGTTGAAATGGACAGGCACAGGTTGTGACTATCTACCTTCAACTTGGCTTAACGACTGCCATTTTACTGGCGACCGGCAGTGATGCCAGATTGGGGGGATTCCCCCCAAATTTGGGGGTTTTTTATAGTTACGGGGGGAAATTTGGGGGGGCAATATTTTTGGGGGGATACTTGGAGGGAAAATAATAGGTTTGGAGGGAATTGGGTGCAAGCCGGTGATTTGGAATCCGTGATTTTTATTTCATTCTTTTAAAATTAAACAATGAATACTATATGTATACTAAATATAGAATTAAAGTTTATTAAGTTTCTCTGTCTATTCTGTGAGCCAAGTTGTCGTTGTCAATTTCGCGCAAATTTCGCTTTGGCAAGTTCTGTTCTTTCCGTTGCACAGAGTACCTACTTTGTTTTAATAAGTTTGCTTGGTGATAAAGGTGTTTATTTAAATGGCTTCATCAAAACAAAAATATTTAAAGAAGATATAGAAAGGAGTGGGAAAGTGATCCCGTATTTAAAGGTTTGTAATTGTTAATAGTAGGAACTTACTTAACCTATTGAGGAAAATGTATTATTGAAATGAAATTATGTCTTACCAGACATTATTATGTTTTAGCTCTATTTATGGTACCCATCACTTGTATCAACTCTATCCTCAATCCTCTTGTTAATATCTTAATAATTGTTCGGTAAATTTTGGGGGATTTTTTTAAGAAAATCCTAAATTTTGGGGGTTTTCGGAATATTTTTGGGGAGAATTCTAAACAGTCATCTGGCAACACTGGCGACCGGGACCAACGGCTTCGGGTGCCTTCCGAAGCATGGTAACGCTCGCAAATAAATGTCAAAAGGTGATCACATGTTGGTGACCCATCCAAGGGCCGGTAATAGTGAACGTTGCTTACTGCAGTGATCGTTAAAAAATACAAATAAGAAGAAAAAGAATTAAGTATCTAACCAAAACAAACTACTATTACGTTGTCCGTTTTTAAAGCCATTTTTCGACTAAGGATCTCGGGGTGCTCAAGGTACACGATAGTAGGATATTATTTGAAATTACTACATGATGCTTTTGGCTTCGCCTGCGTAAAATTCGGTACCCGTTCCCGCTTCCCGTGGGAACATTTTCCCGGGATGAAAAGTAGCCTATGTGTTGTGTGTGAGAGGCTTATAAAAGAGAGAGATCCGTTTGGTTCACCTATTATTGAACTAAATACCTAGTTGCTTCAACTTCTACGGCCACTGTATTACTGTTAAACAACATATATTATACTGTGCTACGGCCAATGGCGGATACAGTGGGGGGCGCGGAGCCCCCCCCCCCTTGGGAGAAAGGACACTACGACACGGAAAGCCATCATCATGATGATGCTGTTATGACATACTGGAAAAGAACGGTTTTTTTGCTGAAGAAAATATTGATCTATTATTTAAAATAAAAGTATAGCTGGCGTAAAGATGACGGACTGAGTGCCGAACAGCGTGATATAGGGTGATTTAGGGGGTTTTCGGTCACTCAAGCAAACTTTTGACTTCAAGACTGTATTTCAGACGGTGCCGGTGTACTAATTAAAATATTGTCATGAAAATACTTTGTAATTCGAAAAACATACTTTTAAAATATATATCACTTTTTAGGACAATTTCATGTTTTAAATTATAAAAAATAAAATATGGAAAAGTGGCGATTTCGCTAGTTTTCGGACACTATTGAGTTATTATTATGACGTATAGAGAACACATCCCGAAGTAAAATTTTGCACCAAGCGTTATGGTCCACGGACCATAAGTCTATTAGTCTCTTGCGAGCATCCGGCACAACGCGTGACGCCTTATTCAGTGAAAAGATTTGCGTGAAATGCCTTCGTGTGTTGTCCAATACTGTAAAAACCACTCAAGAAGATAAAATAAAAGTCTTGGAAGTAGGTACTTTTCACTCGTAAGGATATAAGCTTTTCGATTTAATACGCATGATTTATTTAATTTATGTTTTTAATATCTAACCGCCATTTTTTACACTCGTGTTTCTTTACAAGTTATATGTTCTTGAAATACGTTGAAGGAAACGCGTTAGCGCCATGGAATTTACGGCGCTTTAGACCTTTTGGTCATGAAAAAACCAAAACTAAGAAGCGATCTCGCGCTTGAATATTTTTTAATATAATTAGATGACTAATTTATTGAAAACGACACTTGTACTATTCCACAATATTGTGGAATAGTACAAGTGTCGTTTTCAATATGTGCAGCAAGTTCCACCAAGTGCCGTCAATCAACAGTATAAATAATATAATGACTAATTTATTGTTTAATCGCTGCATAGTTGTAACTCGTGGCCAAAGGCGTTCGCGTTTTTTGTTCGGAATGCTTTCTCTATACGTAGTAATAATAACTCTATGTCGGACACCTGTTTTAGTTTACGGCCCCAAATTTAACTAGTTTTCGGACAGTATTTTGCACATTGCAAAATGAATTTTATTGAATCTCAGGTAGATTCTCTTTTTGTATACAAACCTGATTTTATTCCCGTGAGCGTGCCCAAAGAAATTTATGGATTTACTTGCATTTATGTAAGCATTTACTTAAAACTTTTTTTTTTTTTAAACCAAGGTGAAATGTGGGCAAGTGATGCCAACTCCTACAGAATGGTCCCCCTAGAACCGAGTCAAAATACCCCTAAATTTTGACTAAAAATCTGAAAAACCGCTTTAACTTTTTTTTTGCAATTTTTTTTTAAATTAAGGCATTGACACACAAAAATCCCAAGGTCCCTAGCTTTGGTCGTGACTCGTGACTGTGCCACGGCCACGACCAAAGCTAGGGCTCAACAAAAGCGTCGGTAATTCTGTGTAGGTAGATAAAATTGTTTATGTTAGAATAATTGCAATATTTATATTATATAGTTTCATTACAAAAGCCATAAATTTTTTTAAATTGAAAAATATCCCATTGAATCTGTTCGTATTTAACTTAACGCTGATTGTGTAAAATGAATGTTGTATTCTTTAATTAACGACAATAAACGTGCAAGAGAACAGAACACATACTACCATATTTATTTTATTATTCACTTATGTACATGTCAGGAAAGTAGTAATAACAATAAAAGAATGAAAAATAGGTATAGCTTTGTGAAAAATTAATATAAAAAAAATTAAGTATGGGTACAGCAAAATCGAAACTTATTTCCTATTTTTTCCTATTTTTTATGGAAAATGTTCAAGAACTGGTACTCCCATTGTAAAAATATACCCCCTAAAAATCCCCCTAAATAAATTTACCCGCTAAAAAGCCCCTAGGCAACTTTTTTCCCCCTAAATTTGGGGGGAAAACCCCCAAGTTGGCATCACTCGCATATAATATGCCTCTGCCTACCCCTTCGGGGATAAAGGCGTGACCATATGTATATATGTATGTAGAATTTTAAATGTTTCCTTACTTAGCTATAAGACAGACCGTCTTATAGCTAAGTAATTGTTTGAAAATTAATATAGTCAGATTAGGATTTCTCACTTTCTTTGCTACAATAATGCTCGTTGACCGAGAACTAATATCTATATACATACATTCTTGGTTTTCGGTCATATCCACTTCTAATGGGCCGAAATATAGATTAACTTCAGTCCATTTTCAGCCAAAATATAACAATATTTTGAAAATCTATTTCGATCATATTTTTGTTAAAAAAAAACATGCAGCCGAAATCTAACGCTGAAGTTCATCACATATTTCTACTTAGTTTCGCATCAATTTATTTTTAAAAAAATCGGTTGTCTGTAAAGTCAGTTTACTGACGATCGTGACAACTCAGTCACGTCAAAAACTATTGTATATATTCTTATCCATACATATAATATAGTGATGGAAAAGTCAAAACTGTACATTAGAAATATTTTTAAAATATACTTGCAGGGTGTTCAACATAAGATACCGAAGCCGAAAATATAGTTATATTTTTTTTTGTCAGTTTGTCGGTTTGTCTGTTTGTCTGTTTGTCTGTTTGCTTTGCTTTGTCCGGAAGGATCTCGAAAAGTACTCAATGGATTTGATTGAAATTTTGTACAAATGTTAGCTAGGGGTAGGGTCTTCAAATAGGCTATATATTATCACGCTACATATCCTAGGGGCTAAGCAGAGACCAATCTTATTGGCATTATAACATAATTTTCACGCGTACGAAGTCGCGGGCAACAGCTAGTTGGTTAAAAAAATTGTAATATCGTGAGTCCATAGTAAATGTACCTACTACGTAGTACATTTACCATGGAATAACACATCAATTTACTTATTACGACTATAAGCTTAAATATTCTGTTGTTGCGACACCTAATCGGTAGATGGCGCTTTTCTAATCAGGGTTTTTTTTTTCCTATTTTATATTTGAATAAACTAATTTAATTAAACATTGTTTGACAACGTTACACTGGGTCGCATTGCCCAATGGGGTTCAGACACCCTGGTCGATTTCATTGCCAGAAAAACACAGCCGTGGGCGTTTACAGCTAAGAAGTCCGCTTTCCTACCCTACTCTCTCTTCAGGACGTTAGGGTTCCATTAAAGGACCACCTGGAGAACCTAGGTATAGACTTCCGGCGTGAGCTCACACCCAAGGAACTTTTACTTCTAACTTTTACTTCTAACTGGAATGCTCACGTGCACATTAAAAGCGTTCCGGAAAAGGATAGCTATAAAAGGGGATGCTTTCTCTTTCTACTAATGTGTCCATGCAGACGCTTCAGCTAGTGAGACAATATTTTCTTATTAAGTTGAAAGAAATAGGTAACCAATAATAAAATAAATGATATCTATGGAACTTACAGTTATGTATGTTTTATTAGGTCTTGCAGAAGACAATTTAATAATTTGACGAATTGAATGACTTGTAATAATTGACGTGAAATTTTTAAAATTAATGAATAGGTACTAGATCAGTTATTACCTATGTGGAGCCATTCTTACACTACCGGCTCGGTAGTAAATAAAGCACAAATTGTACAATTGTGGGACAAATTATACCAAGGTGAAAATAATGTGGGCACATAATATGCTTCTGCCTGCCCCTTCGGGGATAGAGGCGTGACCATATGAATGTATATAAATATTGTAAATAAACTTTTATTTTATTTATGACAAATTATACAAAGGTGAAATGTGGGCATATAGGTAATATGTCTCTGCCTACCCCTTCGGGGATAAAGGCGTGACCATATGTATGTAGGGTCAAGTGTTCAACAATGAACCACTAAAAGTTCATCACCTCGTACATCTCATGTTTTTGCTGATAGAAGTCTATAATTTTACAGGCATGTAGTCAATATGATTGGGTATCGAATGTCATTTATTGATTTTTTTAAATAAAGTTATTTGAATCGACAAAGAAATAAAAACTAAGAAATGGGATTTGTGTTATTGTGTCCATATAGGCGTACACAATGAAACACCATTATATTCAACAATGAAACACCATAAATAAACTGTGCCTAATTCAAATTTTGTTTAATGTAGGTAGTTATTAAAGAAAGAGCAGTCCGTTTCTACGTTAAATGCAGTGGCACGACGTGCCATGCTGCATGCTTCAGGCTTTTTAATGACAGTTATGCATGCCCTGATTTATAAGACCGTAAACATTCGATTCCAGCCATTTTCCCAGCTAACAGAATATCGAATATTGTTAATTTTTGCCATTTGGTAAGCAATACGCCCCTCGTCCTTTTTACAGCTTTGTTTACGCGCCATCTTAAAATTAAAACAAATTTTAATAGATAAGGTTTCACAATATCAACCAATAAAAATCTATAAAACAGTGTTTCATTGTGTCCATTGTTAAACTGTTTCATTGTTGACTACCTAGGGTTTATCTAACTAACTTTTAATTTATGTTCACAAAATTGTAACTTTGAAACAAATGAAATATGCCAAAATAATCTACAAAACATGTAGAATGCAGGATAATCATAAAAAATATAATGTTCCTAACCATTAAATAATGAAAAATCTTTAAAGAGAGCCAGAAATACTTCAATTTTTGACGAAAATAGTAAAAATGAGCCGCTGACGCGTCTTTTCTCACGCGGTGTTGCAAACTGGGATACGCCGGTGGTATCTATTGAGTGTCCTTACGCGATATATTGCACTAACTGCCAACGTCGCGTTTTGGAAATATTACTATGTTTTATTGTGTACCACTGTTTCATTGTTGAACACTTGACCCTATGTAAATATTGTAAATAAACTTTTATTTTATTATGAGTTTGTATTTTATTCAGTACTAGTTGACGAAATTCTGTTCCCACTTACCGTGGGAACATATTCCCACTTCCCAGGATGAGAAGTAGCCTATGTGTCATTCCAGACTATAGGTACCGTTTAATACGATCAACAAACAAACATACAAACAAACAACCATCGATAAAAGTTGGTACCTGTTCCTACTTCCCGTGGGAACATATTCCCACTTCCCAGGATGAGCAGTAGCCTGTAGCAGACTTGACAGATAAGTACTGGTAAGTATTTTACAAAAAGAACAACTATCGATAAAATATCGATAAAATTCTAAAATGAGTAGGAACATCCCTAGTAAATTTTTTGTTTCGGCCGGTCGACCTTTAGGAGGTTGTATTTTTTACATCCTGAGGTTTTCCATCTGTTTTTTTACGGTATAGGATAGCATAGGTCCTTGTTCTTTGAACTTCATAAGAATTTTCATTTATTTCATGAAATTCAGCCAACAGCGTGCTTTCCAAAGTTAGTATTATTATTATAAATTATTTGTTTGCATTATTATTATTATTTTGATGCTCAGTTATCAAAAATATATCAATAAACCTTTTGCCATTTACAGAATCGTAAAATATGATCTGGTTGTAGAGTTATTCCATTTTTAGTAGAAGATGGTAAGACATCGTCACGATTTCATCATCCGCTTTTTATTATACCTGCTCGTCATTACCAATTTTCGATATATTTTTTTGGTGGAATGAAGGGTTAAGTAGGTACGAAGAGAATTTGGCAGAGCTTGCTTGCTTTCTCTTTTTTTACAAGGCCTTTTAGTACAACCTAATATCTACTACTTTATCAACTCAACTACTAATGACTTGACCGTTTTACTCGGTCAATATCATAGAATATAGAATAGAATATTTTTATTGATTAATTTTTACAAATTAGATTTCATTCGTAAACAATCAAAAGTCGCCTGGTCTACATTACTTACTAAATAAATTATATTAATGCTTATACTAGACAATTATCATTACACTTTATGCGGTTCGCCTTATAATACAATTTAAAGAGGTAAATAACTAATGTAGGCCATCTTGCTTACGTGCGACAAGTCTGATCTAGGTTTATGTCAAACCTGTGTTTCAGACCCTCACTGTTCTGATATCGTAACTTAGTTGATATGTAAAAAATCATAGCGTGCCGCACGTATAATTAAGTATGACGGTTTAGGGGAGAGGGGCCGAACGTCTTATTTATCATTATCAAAAAGTCGGAAACCAAACTTATATTTTTGTTTAGATTCTTACGTATCAAATATTACGCAGCCAGGGTTGTAGGATATCGGCCTATGCTTTTCATACACAAAGAAAAGAGGCGATGGAAACTACGTAAAACCAACTATCGTTTACGTAGTAACTATTATTTAATCTGTGCTATCGTATCATACAATCAAATAGGTACCTATATGTATATATTTTTACCGAAGTATCTAACCCCTTTTTGCTTTCGGTAAGAATATTGGGAAAGAGAAATTTCATTCTACCTACACAAAAATCTCACATCAATCCAATTTCCTAGTAATTTAATGCTTGTTCATTAGCGCTGGAGGTCCTGGGTTCGATTCCTAGGTCGGTACAAATGTTTGTGTGATCCACAAATGTTTGTTTCGGAGTTAGGGTGTTTTCTATGTATAATAATATGTATCTATGTATTTAGAATTATATAAGTATGTATATCAGTCGTCTAGATTCCATAGCACAAGCTTGTTTTAGCTTAATTTGGGCTACATCCACAAATATTTATTTTATATTTATTTTTTAAAAGTAAGTCCGATTTAGAACGTACCAAGGAACTTATACTTCTAACTGGAATGCTTACGAAATCACAAAAACAAATTAAAATTGAACTTTATTTTCAACGTCATTCGGCTTATATTGCATTACTTCATGACAGAGGTAAAAAACGTTCCCGAGCAGGACAACGACTTAAGGGGATTCTTCTCTTTCTTGCAACGCAGTATGTTGTAAGTGGTAATAAAAAGAAACAGACGGTAGTTTTTATGACCAGTAGTAGACCAGATCAGAGGTAACAGTTTTCATACGTGCTGGTCAATACGCGTTAATGTTTATTATAATAATTAATGTTTTAACTTCAAAATTCTATTATTTCAATATTTCATACATTATTGGTGTTACTTAAAATAAATTTATTTGAAAAATAATAACTATTGGTAGTAACTCATAAATTACGCATGGCAACTCTGAAGATTCATTGTGGTGCCAACACGGTACGTTCTAGATCGGACTTACTTTTAATAAAATAAATATAAAATAAATATTTGTGTACTATTGTGTACCTATATGTATATATTTTTACCGAAGTATCTAACCCCTTTTTGCTTTCGGTAAGAATATTGGGAAAGAGAAATTTCATTCTACCTACACAAAAATCTCACATCAATCCAATTTCCTAGTAATTTAATGCTTGTTCATTAGCGCTGGAGGTCCTGGGTTCGATTCCTAGGTCGGTACAAATGTTTGTGTGATCCACAAATGTTTGTTTCGGAGTTAGGGTGTTTTCTATGTATAATAATATGTATCTATGTATTTAGAATTATATAAGTATGTATATCAGTCGTCTAGATTCCATAGCACAAGCTTGTTTTAGCTTAATTTGGGCTACATCCACAAATATTTATTTTATATTTATTTTTTAAAAGTAAGTCCGATTTAGAACGTACCAAGGAACTTATACTTCTAACTGGAATGCTTACGAAATCACAAAAACAAATTAAAATTGAACTTTATTTTCAACGTCATTCGGCTTATATTGCATTACTTCATGTCAGAGGTAAAAAACGTTCCCGAGCAGGACAACGACTTAAGGGGATTCTTCTCTTTCTTGCAACGCAGTATGTTGTAAGTGGTAATAAAAAGAAACAGACGGTAGTTTTTATGACCAGTAGTAGACCAGATCAGAGGTAACAGTTTTCATACGTGCTGGTCAATACGCGTTAATGTTTATTATAATAATTAATGTTTTAACTTCAAAATTCTATTATTTCAATATTTCATACATTATTGGTGTTACTTAAAATAAATTTATTTGAAAAATAATAACTATTGGTAGTAACTCATAAATTACGCATGGCAACTCTGAAGATTCATTGTGGTGCCAACACGGTACGTTCTAGATCGGACTTACTTTTAATAAAATAAATATAAAATAAATATTTGTGGATGTAGCCCAAATTAACCTAAAACAAGCTTGTGCTATAGAATCTAGACGACTGATATACATACTTATATAATTCTAAATACATACATATTATACATAGAAAACACCCTAACTCCGAAACAAACATTTGTGGATCACACAAACATTTGTACCGACCCAGGAATCGAACCCAGGACCTCCAGCGCTAATGAACAAGTATTAAATTACTAGGAAATTAGATTGATGTGAGATTTTTGTGTATGTAGAATGAAATTTCTCTTTCCCAATATTCTTACCGAAAGCAAAAAGGGGATAGATACTTCGGTAAAAATATATACATATACCTATTTGATTGTATGATACGATAGTTGGTTTTATGTAGTTTCCATTCCCTCTTTCCTTTGTGTATGAAAAGCATAGGCCGACATCCTACAACCCTGGCTGCGTCCCTAATATTTGATACGTAAGAATCTAAACAAAAGTATAAGTTTGGTTTCCGACTTTATGATAATGATAAATAAGACGTTCGGCCCCTCTCCCCTAAACCGTCATACGTAATTATACGTGCGGCACGCTATAATTTTTGACATATCAACTAAGTTACGATATTGACCGAGTAAAACGGTCTAGTCATTAGTAGTTGAGTTGATAAAGTAGTAGATATTAGGTGGTACTAAAAGGCCTTGTAAAAAAAGAGAGAGTAAGCAAGCTCTGCCAAATTCTCTTCGTACCTACTTAACGGCCATCATACCGAGCCGGTAGTGTAAGAATGGCTCCACATAGGTAATAACTGATCTAGTACCTACCTTATTCATTAATTTTAAAAATTTCACGTCAATTATTACAAGTCATTCAATTCGTCAAATTATTAAATTGTCTTCTGTAAGACCTAATTAAAACATACATAACTGTAAGTTCGATAGATATCATTTATTTTATTATTGTGTACCTATGTCTTTCAACTTAATAAGAAAATATTGTCTCACCAGCTGAAGCGTCTGCATGGACACATTAGTAGAAAGAGATAGCATCCCCTTTTCTAGCTTTCCTTTTCCGGAACGCTTTTGATGTGCACGTGAGCATTCCAGAACGTACCTACCGTGTACGTGTCGGCACCAAAACGAATCTTCAGAGTTGCCATGCGTAATTTATGAGTTACTACCAATAGTTATTATTTTTCAAATAAATTTATTTTAAGTAACACCAATAATGTATGAAATATTGAAATAATAGAGTTTTGAAGTTAAAACATTAATTATTATAATAAACATTAACGCGTACTGACCAGCCCGTATGAAAACTGTTACCTCTGATCTCGTCTACTGCTGGTCATAAAAACTACCGTCTATTTCTTTTTATTACCACTTACAACACACTGCGTTGCAAGAGACAGAATCCCCTTAAGTCGTTGTCCTGCTCGGGAACGTTTTTTACCTATGACATGAAGTAATGCAATATAAACCGAATGACGTTGAAAATAAAATTCAATTTTAATTGGTTTTTGTGATTGTGCATTCCAGTTAGAAGTATAAGTTCCTTGCTCACACCTAAAAACTTCATAGAGAGATGTATTGGGTTGGGTAGAACAATACGTAATTCGCCCCTGCGTCGAATACGGTTCTCAAAACACAACACAGACGTTTTACAATCTAGTCCTTCCGAGCTTAACCCTTCATGACCTTGAAAACTACCCCAAACGAGTATCAATAGCGTCATAATCATAGATTTAAAATTTTTTGCTACTAAATCTATGGTCATAATAATAGGATAAAAGTCTCCCATATATGTTTAGTGTCAAGTACACACAACTAATGAGCAAATTAAAGCATTTTTCTGATCTAAGCCCGGGGCTGCACTTGCGTTTTACCGCGGCGGTTTTTAACCCTTAATTTATTATTTTTTATTTTAATTCGATTTTGTTCACTGTGAGAAACATACTAAATAAAAAAAGGTTTATGACATATTTTTAAACGAAATTCGTATTTTTTTTATTACGATATTATGGTCAATAAACCTTTTTATTAGTATAAAAATATTTTATATCTCTGTCAACATTTTAACTGTCATTTACAATGCAAAATGTCAGCAGCTTGCAGATTGTCTACTTCTCGCAAGGTAAATAAAAATATTTTCTTTTATTTATGCATTATTTTTGATGTTTTGATGCCTTCCGTAGCTTACATAATCTCTATTCTTTCGATTTTGACATAATTCAAGTACTTTCAATCGAATTCTAAGTCTATACAGCACCTTCAAACAATAGCGATAAATCTATCATGAATAGTGATAGCGAAGTGGCTAATTTGCACTCTAAAAGCTTGAGTATTATATTCACCACCATCTTTAGACTCATCTTAGAACGCATGCAAATACTGAGTAGCTCTGAATCATCAGATTGTCACAATGAAAGTGATAACCATTCCGAACCTTGTCTATCTGCAGAACATCAATTCAGCCCAGTTTTATACGGAATATGTACTACACCAACGAGAGAACTAAATTACGAAAATATCCCATCGTTATCTTCTATACCATATCTTCCGTCTATAATTCCATCATGAACCCCTGAAACTACAACTTCAACGAAGACAAGGGCTCAAAAAGAAACTGCTACAGTTGCCAAAGGGCAAAGAAACTCCTGAAATTCGCCATCGAGCTACAATCGAAGAAAATAACTAAGATAGAAAAATCGATGCCTCCCTTCAACCAACTTTATTACTTTCATTTATTATTTCCTCGCAAGAATCTTTAATCTGTACAACAAACTGGAAAGTCTATACAAGTCACAGAAGATGAGCTCCGAAATTTCTTAGCCATTCATACCCTTATGGGCAATGTACAAAATGCCTTCATACCTGGACTATTGGAGCGATAGATTCCAGTATGCTCCAATAGCAGATATAATTATGTTGAAACGTTACGAACAAATCAGAATATTTCTGCATTTAGCTGTCGATATATTTGAAGACTGCGATGGATATTAAAAATATAAGAGACTAGAAGTAGAAAAGATAAGCAAAAAATGTTAAAAGCACGAAGAAGAAAGTGTACAAAGGAAGAAAAGCGGACAAAAAGGAAGAAAAGATAAGAGAAAATAATGCTTGGATTTTATAAGCAATACGCGCACATAGGGGGCCGTAACAAAAAACGCGAAATAATCACGTTGTATAGGACTCCCCCCTTAAACCCTCTTTGTTCTGGTTTTTGTGCTTTTTATAATAGCGGCAACAATACATCATCAGTGAAAATTTCAGCTTTTTAGCTATCATGGTTCCTGAGATACAGCCTCGTGACGGACAGACAGACAGACAGACGGCGAAGTTTTATGTCAAGTTTTTACCCTTTCGGTGCGGAACCCTAAAAACTGTTACAATTAAAATGTCCTTTACAACTGCAATTCCTGAATTTACATTGAAATGAACAATCTCAAGCATAATATGTGATTTTATTTTGCAACCTAATTTGACTATGTTCATCCCAGCAAACATTACAATTTAATGGTAGCTCTCAACGTATTTCGCAGTGTTCACTGTGATGAACATTGGTTTCCTGAAAACCTAAAGGACATATATTTTTTTAAATATTTTTTTCCTATTGTCAATTTCACTAGAAACATGAATTTAAACATTTTTATCTAAATTATAACACATCGAACCATTGCCAAATTAAGGGCTAACCTCATAATGTCAAAATCAATGATTATTTTTAAATCCATACTAATATTATAAAGCTGAAGAGTTTGTTTGTTTGTTTGTATGAACGCTAGGATCTCAGGAACTACTGGTTGGATTTCAAAAATTCTTTTACAATTTGTTAGTATATTTATCGAGGATGGCTATAGGCTATATAACATCACGCTAAGACGAATAGGAGCGGAGCAGCAATCAAGAATGTTTTTAAAACGGGGAATATTTTTTATAGTCTGAGAGCTTCCGAGGCGTACGCTGCGTAAATGGTTAAAGTTAGGTAAAAATTGTGTATGACAAAATTGTTTTTCTTAAAAAGTTCTACAAAAAAGTCCGCAACAGCATATGTCTATCTTTAAAGGTTCGCTCACAATAACTTAATTTGTCTATCTCTTAAGGTTCGCTCATAATATTCAGATATAATGAAACTGAAGAGTTTGTTTGTGCTAGGGTCTCAGAAACTACTGGCTGCATTTCAAAAATTATTTTACATTTTAATAGTCCATTTATTGAGGCTGGCTAATGGCGATATAACATCACGCTGAGACGAATAGGAGCGGAGCAGCCATGAATAATGTTTTGAGAACGGGGATTATTTCTTTCTTTTGAGAGCTTCCAATGCGGACGCTGCATAAATAGTTTAAGTTACGTAAAAAGTGTGTATTACAAAATTGGTTCTCTTAAAAAGTTATACAAATAAGTCCTGAACAGCATATGTCTATCTTTTAAGGTTCACTTACAATAACCCTCTTATTAAGTTTTAAAGTATGAGCGAACGCGACGGGAGTAAACTTGGTCTACAGTGGCAGCCAGTCAACTGAACGATAAAAACCGGCCAGTTGCGAGTCGGACTCGCACACGATGAGTTCCATACCAAAAAACGGATGGGTGGAAGTAAAGGCGACAGGAAACATTATATCACTTTAACAACGCTTACCTTCTCACTCTCATGTGACGCAAACGAAGATATGCGGTTCAGCTCTAATTAATTCAAGCGACGCGACGCGACGGGGGTAAATGCAACGGGAAATATTATAATACTCAAAATATTAATACTATACCTCTCTCTCTTTCTCACTCTCATGTGACGCAAACGAAGTTGCGCGGGTCAGCTAGTTAATTTATACTGGCTTTGGTAACTTAGACCGGCGCGGCGGTTCCCAAACTGGGTTCCGCGGAACCTAGGAGTTCCGTGGAGTAAGCATAAGGGTTCCGCCAAAATTATGTTGAGAAACGCAAAATATGTGATGACAAATCTCCATTACTATTATTAAATCTTAAACTACTTTTGCAGGTAAAATCACCACCTATTTTTGTAGAGAGATATAATTATAGGTAGGCTTGTGAAATGTTTATACACAACTTCGCGTTTTAATTATGAATGAAAGGAAATCTATTACAACTGAACATTTGGTAAATCTGAAATCTATGTCCGATTACTTTCCTGAAATAAACATTGAGTTTAATGTGTACACAATCCTTCTAAGAAATAGACTAGCCAGAGCCACTAATTTTGGGCAGTGTTGGCCCTCGGCCGCGGTCTCCCAGTGTATTTGTCACAGACACTTACCGAAGCACCCGAACCCTGGTAATTATCTGTGATAACCGAAAGGAGGAATTGTCACGACTTATTTATAGCCACTCGTTCATAACCGGTTTATACCCCCGATTATGGCGAATCTTTGTTGTTTATGTCGGACCTTCCAAGTCTACATGAGTTCTTGGCGGACCTGGTATCCGGACCTCGATTTCATGAGGCGCAGGCCATTGCCCCGCTCCAGCGCTTCATTAAACCATTAAAACAACGAGGCAAGAGCCCGATTTCCAAGTCCCATGGAGAGGTTGCGACATCAACGGAGATCGTGCAGAGCCCTCATATCAGTCTGACGGTCATCAGCTTCTTCGTGGTGTATAATCACGTTATGGGCCATCAGGGTCTCCGCCGATATAAGTGTGCACTGTATTGTCGAGGCTTATCTTTCCGAGAGGGCCATAACTTACCCGAGTTGGCTAAGGTCGGGTCGGCGAGATTTCAGGCTCAAGTCTCAAGTAGTGGGTTGAATAAGGCGGCTGAGTGTTGAGGTCGCCCTTCACAAATCCGAGGTTCTGTGCTTTCACGGGTCTTGGAAGGGGCCACCTGGAGAATTCAGCATACAGGTAGGGGGCGTCAGCATCGGCATCGAGCCCTTCTCGATAGCCGATGGAGCTTCGCCACCACCTGTTTGAACCACCGCGAGTGTCAACACTGCGAGGAACACAGCGGGGACACAGCGCTCCACACATTGGTAGAGTGCACAGCGTGGGTGCAACAGCGCAAGGTCCGCGTGGCAGGTCTGAACGTGGACATTCTCCAGCTGGAGACCATGGTGTGAGACATGGTCTCCATGGGGGGGAGTGGAGATAACCATTCATTCCACCCGAGTTCCGCAGTCTGCGGCTGGGGCGCCATGCCGCAGAATTGTCTTTGCCCAAAACTATCTGCTTCCATGACCGGGGGCCTGAGGACAGTGGGGACGCTAACCGTCCTTACGGAAACAGGTCCAAGATGACAGCGTGACCTGATAGTGACACGCACGCCACACGTCCTTAAGAAGTGGGATAACACCCGAACAACCCCCCACAGGCGCGTGGTAGCACCCGAACCCCTAAGTGAGGCCGCAGTGGCAGCCAAGGTCTGCTAGGAATACTGGCCTGGGTCCTTCCGAGGGCTTACCCGGGGCTCCCAACCGCAGCCAGTAGGTGGGGACGGTGTGATTTATAGTCGGTAAGAGTCCGACATAGCATCCATGATGGATTTTCCTCACGTTGAAAAAAAAGTGCGTAGGTACTCGTACTGTACCTACTGTCACGAGGTACAGCCTCGTTTAGAGAGCGTTGGGTTTGTTTATGTTGGGCAAAAATAGTCAGAGTACATCTGTTGCTATCTGGGCACAGTTTCGGAAGTTTGGTCCCAAAACTGAGAATTGGGACCAAACTTCCGAAACTGTGCCAGGGGGGGGACGCTCTACCAACCGGCCCCTGGGGGGGGGTGACGCTTGGTGGGGTTCCATAAAATAAAAGTTATTTGGCTAGTGTTCCGTTGTCTTTAAAGTTTAGGAAGCCCTGACTTAGACCATATGCCAAATCTAGATTCCATATATTATCAACAGCGGATTCGAGTATGTCCAAGGGTGCAAGGAACTTATACTTGTAAATAAGTTTCTTGGGTTGGACTAAGTGTAGCATTACACGCAAGTGAATTGCTATTCATATTTGGTAGGCGCTATAATAATATTATTTATTATGCTTGTAGCTATAGATAGGTAGTTAGATGGGCGGTTCATTACTAATGTCAAAGTAGGGGTAGTTGATGGAAGGAGATTATGGTGGGATGTAAGCTATATACAGGATGTTGATCTGCATTTGTGCATTACTTGCACACATGACTGTACTGCCTACACTCGTTGATATTTCGGGATAAAACGAGACCCCTTTTTTTACACTTTTTTTTTCTGCTTAAATTCTTTTCTATTTGCTACGGGAACTCTACTGCTTATACTAAACCAATATTAAGTGAAAAAATGGGGCAGTAAAATTAAGTTCTTAATAATTATTAAATAAAATAAATTTAAAAAGCAACTCGTATGAATCGGTTCTAAATATTCTAATAATACTATTACCTACATAGGTACATTTTCACCGTTCATTCAAAACCAAACGGTTTTGAATGAACGGTCTTCTTTGCCTACAGTTTAGTAGGCACATACAAATGTGTAGGCATAGGCAAAGGCGGCGCGGCGCGTGTAAGTTACCCCTCCAACCCCCGCGCAGGAGCGAGCGGCTCAGGCGGCGCCTTTGATCGGTGAATTTGAAATTTTGAATTAATTAGTCGCTCGCCCGCGTTCAGCGTGAGTATAACCGCACGCGCCGATATCTACGTAACGTCCGTCGTGGTAAACAAGGCCTATCAGCTGATCGGCAAGAGCAGATTCTCAATTATTTTGAGGAAGAACCTCGAGCCAGTACGCGTGAAGCCGGTCGCCGTTTCGGTGTTCATCATACCACAGTGTGGAAGCTGCTGAATCGCGAACTAATGCATCCGTTCCATTTCCGACGTGTTCAAGAGTTGCATCCGCAGGACAGTAACGCTCGGACAGTTTTTTGTCACTGGCTCCTTGAACATCAGGACGTGAACATTTAGTGGTCCGACGAATCATTGTTTACGCGCGTGGGCGTTTATAACGTCCACAATGAACATTGGTGGGCTCACCGACAACACAACCCACATGTTACTACGCGGGACTCGTTCCAGGTCCGGTTTAGTCTGAATGTGTGGGCTGGTATCATTTGTAATCATCTACTTGGCCCATATTTTATTGACGGTCCTTTGAACAGTGCTACATACTTGGTGCTACTCCGACATGTGGTTAATGAGATGCTCGATGACATTCCACTCGCATTTCATAGGGACTTGTACTTCCAACAGGAGGGTGCGCCACCTCACTATGGACGCCAAGTGCGCGAATATTTAAGTGAAGTGTTTGGTACGCAGTGGATAGGCCGTGGTGGACCGGTAGCCTGGGTGAGCATTTTAAACAATTATTGCGTGTTACATGATTTTGTAAATAGGTATTTAAGCTTTGATTCTCAATTAATTCTGTAAATAAGTTGATTTAAAATTTTTAACTACGCCAGAAATGCCTTATTTCAGAATACTTTTCTCATACCTAATGTTTACTAACAGTACTTAATGTTTTTGTTTGCAATTGCATGATAAATAGCGTGTTTCTGCCGGTCCTAAGCCCTTGAAGTAGGAAGGAATCTTTTAAATCAACATAAACTCATCATCAAATCATTAATATCAAATCAAAAAAGTACATAAAGGTCACCGAACTTGTCAGCTGGAACTAAAAACTCATGAAACCTAATAACTAATGGCTCCTCTACACTGCCCGCAAAGTTCATAGGCGAAGTACTCTAGAAACTTTGTCTAAGTTCGAAAAAAGTGCGTCACTACACACTCAGTGGTGTCAGTAGCCTGCGCACGCACATTGCCGCCGTTTGTAATGAACAAAGAAATTTGTGTGGCAGAGTTTCCAGGAACAACATAATTTGCTCCTGACCACTGTTTGACGCTGATAATTGGATCACATACACCAAAGCACTAATTATAGCTTAAATCACGCGCCGGCAAAGCACCGGCACACACGATGTCGGCCAAGTAGTGTAGAGAGGTACTTCGTGAACGCACTTCCCGCATCTTTGGGCCCATTGACTGAGGCGCAAAAATCGACAGCAAATAAAGTCGCCTGAGGGGAGGTATAGTTTTTGACGAGGTAAGCCGAAGTGCCTCTTTACACTATCGTATTCATTTAACTTCGTTCAACTTCGCGGGCAGTGTAGAGGAGCCATGAGATGCGATACGTAGCCGCATTATCTAGGTACCTACTATTGTCTAGCTTTAAGCCCAGGCCACACCGCCAGCGGGCGGGCGAGCGAGCTAGGCGGGCGGGTGAAGTGAGATATTGAAGTTATGCAAACTACGCGACATTGCCGAGCTAAACTATGGGGTTTACACCAAAAACTACATACGGAAGGGCGAACCGGGTAGTGCGGATGAGACTAGACACGTGGACACTGCTATTCAAATGACAAGCGACGACTAGTCTGAGTACCCGAAACGGGGAGGACGGTAGTTAAGCTAGCGAAGCGGGCGCGCCTAACGACGAAAACGAGTAGCTTCGCTCGCATCAGCCACGTAGGTTATTCGGCAGCTCGCAGTGTGCCTAGCTCGCTCACCCGCCCGCTGGCAGTGTGACTTGCGCTTTAGCGTTGGCTCGGCGACGTAAACATTAAATACACGGGTGAAGATTTTTTCTTCGTAAATCATATTTCACTAAAAACAGGATTTTTGGGGTTTTGTTATCTACTGTGTTGCTGTGTTGCTTGCAATCGATAATACCTATAGTACACTACGCACTGAAGGAGGCTTGTGCACGACCAAATCAACAGCTTGTATAAGCGTGCGCAATAGTAGAAGAAAAAGAAATCAGGAACTTGTAACGTAACGGGCGTCAAGGGTGTCGGTGTAGACTTCCCAAATCCCGTGTTACAATAGTTTGATTTGTAAAAGAAGATTACCTGGATAACAGCAGCCGGAGATACAGTGGACCTTTTAGGTTAAGGGCCGTGTTGTCTGGCTAGTAAACCCCTGTTGCAGTGAGTTCGTGAAAGAAAAACCAGTGTATATTATTATCACCACGTTTAATGGTCTACAATACAAAAACCACAGGCCTTGTGGTATATCAAACGCACTACTTAGCCTATATATATGGCAGGATGCACCAGTATTACTCCAGTTAGAATACTTATATCTACACACACTTTACTTACTTGCTATAAACTTATATCAAATCTATTGACCTGGCCGGCTCTTGCGCCGATGCGATGAAATTATTTCATTTGACACAATTAACTAAACATCACCTTGTGACGTGGCTAACAAAATATACTTTAATCTAGCGACCTAGAGATGGATCCATTCTGGTTAACATTATGATAATCTATGATTTAAAGGCTAAATAAATCTAGTTACATTCTCGGATCGTTATGCAGCCTCCTGAAGGTGAACTACGTTGTTAAACTGTCGGTGGACTATCGCGTAGGCACCGCTAACCAACGAGATGCAGTAATCAACCTCGCGTATGGATGTATAAGAAGAATCCTGGTGGCCCTCCTTGGTGCCAAGTAGTGAAAAAGAAATGCACGTGGCGTAAAAAAGAGAATAAAAAATGCCGGTGCGAGAACCGGTTACCGCTACAAAGCCGGGCTCGTCAGCGGCGCGCAGTCCCGTCTGTGGATCACGCGTCCCACGCTGATGGGTTCACGGGGAAGAATTCCTCCGTGTTGGGAGTCCGCCAAGGGACGGGCAGGTATTCCCAGCAATAATAGGTAGGTACTCCAAAGACCCGCTACAACAAAAGTTACGCGTCATTAGCAATCAGCACGCACTTCACAGACCGCGATTATTACAAGGTCTATCTAGCTTATAAATACCTTTTTGCGGGTCCTGTGATGGTACGAATTGCTCTTGAAGAGACACCTTACGGGTCTTCTCGCTCGAGAGAAAAAAATGCCGACTGCCTCCATCTTTGCTTTTCGTCTCTTCCCCTTCCCACCAAGCCAAACCCGCTTGGTCAGTTACATCTACGGTCCGTTTCATTTCACTCATCCCTCACGTTCCGTTCGTGACTTTTATTCCTCCACTTCTCATACGCCATACACGATTAGGGCTTTATCGCATTAACGCCATGTCATTAACTGAAGCTAAAACTATCCTGTACATGAACCATCCTATCCTCTTAAGCGAATATTTTATCCACTATTTGACATAATGTTCTACGTTACGCGGAACGTGAATTCTGGTGTGACCACTCCGAAATTGATCCGCTCGTAAACTATATATAAATTATCATTAGTTCCAAATCTGTTTACTAATTTAATATACCTATTATTTATTCTAATCTAGATTTATTGTACACTAAATAAAACTATTTTTTTTATGTTCTTTTTTTATTCCTAAACTATTTCGTTGACCAGGATCAGTCATTGTTACTGTCAAAATGACAATGTCAGATTCACGACGTCTAACCTATGTGTATGTGTAGTATTGTGACTGGATGTAAACACGGAATAAAACGACAGAAAGATATCGAGTTTAATATCTTTGTGTTAATGTGCTTAATGTATGAAATCCTCGTTATCACGAGACAAAAAGAGAGTATTATATTAGAACGTATGGATAATGTGTTGGTGAGTATTGCAGAGTGTTACAATACCCCCTTTCTCGGGAAAAGAGGTAAACCGACAGGTTTACCGAAAGAAACAGCCGGGGCAACCGGGAAAAAGTGGTTACTTAACCGACTCCAAAAAGGATTAAAAAAATACCGAGAAACAAAAGAATAAAACTTCAGAACGCTGCTAGCAATAGTTATTCTTCTGACTGCCCTTTAGAATGATCACAGCTGGATAGGTATTCCTTTCAAAACGCGTACTTCACTCTTCCATACCTCACACAGTATTTCATATTTATCTATGTACATTCATTCGTCATCCTTTCCATATTAATAATAATTATAATAATACATATAATAATATTTAAAGCTTATTTTCCACCTATCATTCAGTCATGCACTTATCCTTCCCTTTCTTATTTGCTCCTATCATTCCATAATTATTTACATGCTGTCATTCATCAGTCTTATATTCTGTAAGAGTTTTTCATACTTTGGCCAATCGTACTGTCGGTCAATCATTTGACTGTCAAGAAAAACAACTTTTTTGCTCATGCGTTGTTAAGTATCATATCATATAAACATTAACTGTAAGAATAAGAACACAATGTAAAAACACAAACGGCAAAACAATTATTAATTGCATACATTAGTTTCGATAAATGCTTGCCTAGCCCTACGATCAAAAAAAATCTTGGGTTCGGAGTAAATACCACTAGACAAGCAACAATATCGGACAGGGTGTGTAAATAATTTAATCTACACGCAAGATGTCCTTTACATGAAATTTACCAACAGATCCTGACGATAACTCGCGTAGCTCATACACTACATCTGACAACCTCCTTTCAACCGTGCACTTCACAAATTTCGGCGCCAGCTTGGCGGAGAAATACTTCGCTGCGTTAGATTGTACGAAGTTCCTTCGCCAGACCACATCGCCTATTTTCGCTGTGAAGTGTCGTCGTCTTAGGTTATAATGTTGTGAATTTTTCTGGTACGCCTGAGTTAATGCATCTACTACCTTGTCAAAAATTTTTCCCAATTCCAACAACGATGATGCCGCTGCGCTTCTATCGCCTATGGTCAGATCATCAGCTGATGTTGGTAAATCCCTAAGAATTGAATGGAATTGACCGTCAGTGACTATTTCACGACCGGTGGCTAAGAAGTACGGTGTGTATCCCGTTGCTAGGTTCACCGTGCTATTCAGTGATAGCTGAATTTGCTGAAGGTATTTGGACCAATTACGTTGATCTTGTTCAACTAGTATGGATAAACAGACTTCAGCGGTTTTGTTATACCGTTCGACTGTATTCGCTTGCGGTGCGTAATGCGCCGTATAGAAAATTCGAGGGATAGAATATCCATCGCAAAATGATTTAAACGATTTGCTTTTAAATATGGTAGCGTTGTCACAAATAAGAATCGCGGGGGTTCCCCATTTCAAGATCAATTCCTTTTCCAAAAATGAAGTGACCGTTTGAGTGGTTGCAGTACGGAGGGGGTGAAGCCATACAAATTTTGAGAAAACGTCTACAACTGACAGAATGTATATATGACCCGAATATGCTTTAGGTAATGGGCCTATAATATCTATTGACAACGTGTGCATCGGAACGTCCACCTCCTTTTGATTTGTCATGAGTCCGTGAGGTGGTGAATTTGAGTGTTTATATGCTTTACACTTGTCACACCGTGTGACAAATTCCTTAACATTTTCAAACATATTTGGCCAATAATAATGTTCCCTAATTTTCAAATACGTTTTTTGAACTCCTGGGTGTACACTACAGAAGGAGTCATGGTTTTCCTTGATGCATTCATCGACCAGCTCTTTAGGAATTACTAACCTCCAATTGTTTTTTGAAGTACAAGAGCCACCTTTGCAAAATCTAAACAAATTGTTGCCTAGGATCTGAAAATTTTTGAAACGAGTAGGCATAGTTTTACAGCCGTTATACATCTTCTTATACCACTCATCAGAAGTTGAAGAAAGTTCTTGATTGAAAGTAATAGCATCGACCGAAATTCGGGATAGTGCATCTGGTACGACATTAAGCTTACCTGCCTTATGGCAAATGTCAAAATTAAAAGTGGATATCTGCATTGCCCATCTGGCCAACCTGCCTGAGGGGTTATTTAAAGACTTAAGCCACTTTAAACTCATATGGTCAGTGATGACCGTGAACTTAGTACCTTCTATGTAAGCACGAAAATGATTTATGGAATCCACTACCGCGAGCAGTTCACGCTCTGTTGTACTGTAATTTCTCTCAGGTTTTGCCAGTAAACGTGAAAAGAAAGCCACAGGACGCTCGATTCCATCTATGTCCTGCGTCAAAACACTACCAATGCCTACGGATGATGCGTCGCAATGAAGCACGAAAGGTTTCGAAAATTCTGGCGACGCCAAAACTGGAGCTGTTATTAAAGCATTTTTAAGGGTATTGAAAGAATCCTCAGCTGCTTCGGACCATTGGATGCCGTCACTGCCTTTCTTCTTACCTACCAACGCTGTCATAGGTGCTATGATGGTGGAAAAATCCTTAACAAACCTACGATAGTATGAACATAGACCTATAAATCCTCGTAGCTGCTTGGCAGTTTTAGGCTGTGGGAAATTCTGAATGCTGCTCAGCTTCTCTGGGTCAGTGCGCAAACCTTGTGTATTGATGATGTATCCCAAGTATCTAAGCTCTCCTTTGCAAAATTCGCACTTTTTTAAGTTGATAGTGAGACCAGCGTCACTAAGCGATTTCTTTACAGCAGCAAGTATCTCCATATGTTCAGAAAATGACTCTGTGGCAATCAGAAGATCGTCCAGATAACAAAAAACTTTTCCGTCAAATTTGTGCAGAAATAGCGAATCAACTAGCCTTTGCATTTCAGCTCCCGCATTGGATAATCCGAATGGCATTCTTTTAAAATGAAAAAGACCTCTATTAGGGACTACGAAAGCTGTTTTCTCACAAGAAGTACCTTTGCCGTCTATTCCATCCTGACTTGACAAACTGACCTGCCAAAAACTCGATGATAAATCAATTGAACTAAGATAATGTGCTCCTCGCAGATTGTCCAAAATCGAATTTATATAAGGAAGTGGGTACGAGTCTTTAACCGTGACATCATTGAGCTTACGCGCGTCGAGGCAGAATCTCCATGATCCATCTTTCTTTGGGATCATGACAACCGGGTTGGACCATGGTGACCTCGACGGTTCGATGACATCGAGCCTCAACATCTCGTCCACCTCCCTATTCAATGCTGTCAACTTAGCAGGCGATAAAGGGTAATATCTTTGTTTAATAGGCTCTCCCTGTGTAATAATTTTATGTGTAACGATATGCGTTTTCCCTAAACCTTTTTTTTCTGATGAAATTGACTCAAAGTCATTCATTACTTTTTGTAGATGTTTGGCTTGTTGAGATGTTAGATCATCTCTGGGTATTAAAGCTTTCACCTCACACAACGCACTGCAAGCACTATAACTTGTGGAGTTGCCTCTCCTCACGACATCTCCAAACTTAAAAATGTCCACTAGACCAAATGCATCAGCGAAATCCATACCGCACAAGATTTCGTGATGTATGTCAGGGCAAACTAAAAAATTAAAGTGGGCAGTTATCCCATTACAAGTTATTGGCAAAGACATTATGCCAATGACTTTAATTTGAGATAAATCCGCTAAAAATACTGCTGGCACGACTGAAGCATCCCTAGCATGTAATGTCCATCCAAGTCTTTGAAAATATCGATGCTTATTCGCACCTAAAACTGATAAATGTGCCCCAGGATCGAGCAATGCTTCGAAATTACGGTCCTTTATTGTGAATTTAACAAACAACCGATTATCCCCTACGAATGACGATATTTCAGGCGAAGAGACTGTTTGTGTGTGTAACGACTTGCTCGGGGGCCCCATCAGTTTTTTTCATTAAGTGTCTGTGTAGTAGACTGCGAGCGCAAGCCTGTGTTACATTGGGTGCAGCTCCTAATCGTCACCCTCTTAGCTCCGCACTTGAAACATATTATGCCTGGTATTGACCTACACACCTTATAACTATGGCCGACTTTTTTACATTTAAGGCAAGTAATAGGTGAGCCGCGCCTGTCAGGTAATTTGCCGACGCTGACTGCATTGAGTTCGCGCTTGCCAACCGGTTTAGATTGACATAAAACACCAGAATAAGCCTCATAATTCTTGGACACGTTGACCAATTGGTCAAAGGTAGTAATATCATTGATGGCTAATAGTTGGGCGTATGTAGGTAGCAAATTGTGTTTTATAATTTCAAGTAGGTTGTCGCTTGTAATAGGATATGTTAGTCTATTGTTTAAATCCTGGATATCTAAAATAAAGAATGATACAGACTGACCTAGCTTCTGCTTTTTTTCACGAATTTGTCTCTCTATGTTGTAGTTGTAATCCTTTGATTGAAAGAATTTTCGAAATTCAACGCAAATATCAAACCAAGAGTTAATTTTATGTTGGATTGTTCTATGAAACTTGAGTGCGGTGTCAGATAACAGTTCTGAAAAACCTCTTACTAATGTTGTATCGTCAATCTGTCGTGCGATACGTGTTTCATTAACCCTAAGGAGGAAGTCGTCAATATCTGACTCTCCGTTATACTTGAGTTTAAGGGAAGCTAAATTCAATGATCTGTAGTACACATGCGCACTGGGGGGCGGTGCAACCACTTGTGTTATACCATTACCTTGGTTCATGTTGTCAAAAATTTCGCTAGTTTTAATGGGGAATGTCTTATGTGCGTGTGCTATCGGTTCTTGTGCCACGTATGTCTCTTGTGTGTTGCTGTGAGAGGCAGCATAATGGGTGGTCGTATTAGAGACTATGGATGTCGTAAACGTTTCGGGAGCCAAAGATGAAGTCCGGTTCACGTTGACTCGGGGACGTGTATTTACGGTATCCATAGGTATGTGTACCTCTAAAGGTCGTGTATACGGGCTAGAAGTTACCTGCATAACGTTCCGACTATGCACCGGTGAAGCAAATTCACTTGCATCAGTATCTGGAGTTTTTGACATTTTTTATAAATAAGTTCTTAATATCTAGTTTGTATTTAGCCTAAAATGCTCTAGTAGTAGTAGTAGTAATGGTATAATCACTGTAGCAATGCCACAGACACAATAACAACAAAGTTATGTTTCAAAATTATGTTCGTAAAAATTACTATGAAAAAATTCAATTTTGTTAATAAAAACAAAACCTGCAACTATTTAGTCCTGATCCTTGTGTATGTAAGCTCTAAAGGGTGTACAAGATCAGATAAAACTATAAAAACAACCAATATGTTGATATTTAAAAAGTTGATTTTTGTCGGGAGAACGATAAGACAAAAAAACTCAAATTTGCTCACAAAATCGAAAATTGACACAAGACTTTATCTGGTCCTAGTGTTTATCAATGCAGAATGGTGCACCGAATCAGATAGAAGTTTAAAAATCACCAATATGTTGACACTTAAAAAGTTGATTCTTGCCGGGATGAGAACGACAACTCATAAAACACAAATCTGTTCACAAAAACAAAACTTGCACATATTTTGGTTTGGTTTCCTACCGTTATTAACTCTAAGCAGTGTAAGCAATTATATTAAACACTTAAACCATCCAGATGTCAATATTTAAAAAATGTTGTTAGTTCTGGATGAAACTTTTGTTAAAGAAAAAAAACTTAAATTTGCATAAAAAAGTCAAAATTTACACATTTTGTGGTCTGGTCTTCACGGATATGAATTCTTAATAGGGTGAGTGACCAGATTCAATATCTATAAACCATCAATATGTCAATATTTAAAATTTTGACATATTCCTGAGGGAACGGTGAAGTATGAACTATTAATTTTCTTAAAGTAAAGCTACTGCTTTCAAGCCTAGATACAACAATAAAAATTGTATCCCTCAAAAGATAAACACAAAGGAAATTCCCCCCCGAAGCTCAATTGCAACAATGGTTACCAACCAATTTCAATTGAATTCAGGCGCTGTACATGCAGCACTTTAATAGGTAATCACAATAAAATAAAGTTCGGGCGCCATGTAACGTAACGGGCGTCAAGGGTGTCGGTGTAGACTTCCCAAATCCCGTGTTACAATAGTTTGATTTGTAAAAGAAGATTACCTGGATAACAGCAGCCGGAGATACAGTGGACCTTTTAGGTTAAGGGCCGTGTTGTCTGGCTAGTAAACCCCTGTTGCAGTGAGTTCGTGAAAGAAAAACCAGTGTATATTATTATCACCACGTTTAATGGTCTACAATACAAAAACCACAGGCCTTGTGGTATATCAAACGCACTACTTAGCCTATATATATGGCAGGATGCACCAGTATTACTCCAGTTAGAATACTTATATCTACACACACTTTACTTACTTGCTATAAACTTATATCAAATCTATTGACCTGGCCGGCTCTTGCGCCGATGCGATGAAATTATTTCATTTGACACAATTAACTAAACATCACCTTGTGACGTGGCTAACAAAATATACTTTAATCTAGCGACCTAGAGATGGATCCATTCTGGTTAACATTATGATAATCTATGATTTAAAGGCTAAATAAATCTAGTTACATTCTCGGATCGTTATGCAGCCTCCTGAAGGTGAACTACGTTGTTAAACTGTCGGTGGACTATCGCGTAGGCACCGCTAACCAACGAGATGCAGTAATCAACCTCGCGTATGGATGTATAAGAAGAATCCTGGTGGCCCTCCTTGGTGCCAAGTAGTGAAAAAGAAATGCACGTGGCGTAAAAAAGAGAATAAAAAATGCCGGTGCGAGAACCGGTTACCGCTACAAAGCCGGGCTCGTCAGCGGCGCGCAGTCCCGTCTGTGGATCACGCGTCCCACGCTGATGGGTTCACGGGGAAGAATTCCTCCGTGTTGGGAGTCCGCCAAGGGACGGGCAGGTATTCCCAGCAATAATAGGTAGGTACTCCAAAGACCCGCTACAACAAAAGTTACGCGTCATTAGCAATCAGCACGCACTTCACAGACCGCGATTATTACAAGGTCTATCTAGCTTATAAATACCTTTTTGCGGGTCCTGTGATGGTACGAATTGCTCTTGAAGAGACACCTTACGGGTCTTCTCGCTCGAGAGAAAAAAATGCCGACTGCCTCCATCTTTGCTTTTCGTCTCTTCCCCTTCCCACCAAGCCAAACCCGCTTGGTCAGTTACATCTACGGTCCGTTTCATTTCACTCATCCCTCACGTTCCGTTCGTGACTTTTATTCCTCCACTTCTCATACGCCATACACGATTAGGGCTTTATCGCATTAACGCCATGTCATTAACTGAAGCTAAAACTATCCTGTACATGAACCATCCTATCCTCTTAAGCGAATATTTTATCCACTATTTGACATAATGTTCTACGTTACGCGGAACGTGAATTCTGGTGTGACCACTCCGAAATTGATCCGCTCGTAAACTATATATAAATTATCATTAGTTCCAAATCTGTTTACTAATTTAATATACCTATTATTTATTCTAATCTAGATTTATTGTACACTAAATAAAACTATTTTTTTTATGTTCTTTTTTTATTCCTAAACTATTTCGTTGACCAGGATCAGTCATTGTTACTGTCAAAATGACAATGTCAGATTCACGACGTCTAACCTATGTGTATGTGTAGTATTGTGACTGGATGTAAACACGGAATAAAACGACAGAAAGATATCGAGTTTAATATCTTTGTGTTAATGTGCTTAATGTATGAAATCCTCGTTATCACGAGACAAAAAGAGAGTATTATATTAGAACGTATGGATAATGTGTTGGTGAGTATTGCAGAGTGTTACAAACTAAAAATTTTTTTTTGGGAAATGGGAAATCTTTTTTCATTTTTAGGGTGGTGGAGCTAGGTCCACGTGATTACCGATTTTCGATATATTTTTTTAGTGTGTTGAAGGGTTAAGTTAGATATAAGTTTTAATATTGTGGTAGTAAAATATAAGTAAAAAATACTCTTTAGTACTTGCTTTATTGACTCCAGGACGAATTATATTACCTCACCTAAAACTACTGAACCGCCTGGGAACTCCTGGGAACACTCTGGACTTCCCAGAAGCGTGTCATAAGTTCTACTCTAGTAAAGCGGTGGTACTTTACTAGAGCTTGCTGTGGAATTTGTCGATAAACCTTAAAAGTCGCGTATCACTGCGCTATATCACTTTCCAACACTTGTGCACGTTGTCGAACCTTTAGCTGAGGTAAACGCTAGTCTGTAAGTTTGGCGTCAAATCCATAAAAAGAAATTAAATCAAGTCAAGGTTTGACATTGTGACTGTGAGGTTAGAAACCGCCGCGGTAAACTGCAGATGCGGCCTCAGCCTAACACTACATCATTTTCTACTGATATGGTATAGGCTTAGACCATATAACACGGGACTAGCCTTTGCGAACCACCGCATACAAAAATATTCTGCCAGTTTTCATACAAGTGAAGGGGGAAACACAAAGACATATAAAATTTCATTGCATTTAAAAATGTATTAATCGACAAACGCGTAATGGCTGTTGTGTGTTAATTGTTATTGTACAGTCAACTACAATGTAATGTACTAGTTTAATCATATAAAATGATGTACTGATGTACAGGCTTTTCATAAAGCCAAAAGACCAAATGGTCATGTGCAATGGCAGAAAACAATGCTTAAGTAAGGCGCATCCTGTGGTTAGATGATCTAAGGGTATAGGTTTATTAATATTTTCATTCTCTTCAATTCTACTATTTAGATTCATATAAAAATATAAATCTAAAATACCAGACGCCAATTCCTTAAAAATATTATAAAAATCGATTCATTGCTATTGGTGTTGCCATATAAATAACCCGTTTTCGTACAATTGCAGACTCGCAAACTTTTCGAAGCATAACTCGCCAAATTATGAAATTATGATCAGTACTTATATTTTCGTTATTGAACTCCGTGAGAGGTCTAATGTGAAAACATATTAAAATAAGAGTTATTTATTGTAAACTTACTTCAAATTACAAATGGATTACGGTTGTGCCACGCAGAATCCGCTCGAGCAAAATCTAGGTGCGGCGCGGCGAGCGGAAAGATCAAATGTACTGAGTTGTATGAAGCATGCCACGACCCGCCGCTCCAGCGAATCCGCGGCATAGACAGCGGTGTAAGGGGACGAACTCAGGGACGAAAAAATATTGATTTTTAATTTTTATGTTAATATAGACTGGCTTTGGTTACACACATGATATGCCATATCTTATTTCATAAAATATCTTCATTTCACATTAAGTAGACCGGTCCCAGACTCAACTCAAATGAAAATTTACAGCACAGAGATAATTACCAAAATAATGTAAGTATATATCATCAGGCAAAATGCAAAAAGATATAGTCGCTATTTTCTAAATATTAAGTGTGAGATAATAAGTATATGGCTGAATAATATGATGACTGGAAATAAATATGAGAGAGGCCTATGTCCAGCAGTGTGGACTGCTATAGGCTAAATTGATTGATTGATTGAAATATTATTCCGCAAATCGCATTTTTATATGAATTTAAATTTAGTAAGAATGCGATTAATTCAATATTCTCAAGGAATCACGCAGTGAATAGCACTTTTTGGTTCGAGACAAATAGTCTACAGGTACGCTTCACAAATGTTCCACCGCTTTTCCGGAGCAAGAAATTTTGATATAGTTGTATATCGGTCCAGTCACGGGTTAGTCTGCTAGCAAATTTCTTCAATACAATTTAATATTACGCCCTTTTTTTTTTACGTGAGGGAAAATCCTCAGAGGATGTTATGCCGGATTCGTACCGACTAAAAAACCTCACGCAACGTCCAACAGCCTGTGGTTGGGAGCCCCGGGTAAGCCCCCGGAAGGATGTCCCGGGACTCACAACAGACCTACGGTCGCCACCGCGGCCACGCCCAGGAGGTGGTTCGGGTGCTATCCCGCGTCTTTGGGGGTTTTCGGGTGTTATCCCGCTTCTAAGGGGGGGCATGCGTGAGTTGCTCACGTCACGCTGCTGCCGTCGCGTCATGGGCCTGCTTCTGTAAGGACGGTGAGCGACCCTCTCACAGTCCTCAGACCCCCGGTCATGGAGGCCGATAGTCCTCGGCGAAAACACGTCGGCGGCGTCCAGGCCACTGACTGCGGAACTCGGGTGGGAGAGCTCTCTCCCGCACCTGGCCCGCCGCCTCCTTCACTAATATTACGCCCTTGCATCAACGACGCATTTATATGAATGAAATGTTATTTTAAAAAATAATGAGTAATTCGCCAAAATTTCAATTTTTTCCTTAATTTTCATGACTTGATTTTTTTTCTGAATTAATGCCAACTTGACATTCCGTTGGATTGAAAAACTTCAACAATTTTTTGAAGTGAAACTTCTTAAACGCCGTTGGAAAAAAAAATCCGTCACATTTTTTTTGGGTTACGCGTCACATTTTTTCGTTACGCGCCATATTTTCCACGTCCCCACCACCGTCGATTCGAATAAATAGTACTTTCTTAAATGGCCTAAGTTCCTAAGGCTAAAATCTTTTGGACTTTGGAGTTTTGGACTTTTGTACTTTGGACTTTTGTCGTCCTTTGTCTCCTCGTCTCCTTACGGGGACGGCCCCGGTGTGGCGACGGGCTTTATCTCTAAACGAAATTGCGAGGGTCAGCTAGTATTAATTTTAATTGTTGACATAAAATGTAGTGGTTGCCAGTAAAATGACAGTCGTTAAGCCAAGCAGGCAGACACAACCTGCGCCTGTCCATCTCAACACAACATCGGTTCACCACCACGACAAATTCTAAAAAGGTAAAATGCGTGCTTATAATATGCCTCTGCTTACCCCTTCGGGGATAAAGGCGTGACCATATGGATGGATGGATGTTAACATAATAATTTTACACCTACTTTAGTATGTTAACATAAAAATATAGTACCTAAGTACTTGCCCATAAGTTCCCATATATGAAGTTGATAAGTATTCAGTCTGTCTCTAATAAGTAGGTAGGTAGCTAGCGAACGTGGCTCGTGGGTTTGTTTCTGTACTTAGTCCGTTGACAGTTAATATAGATAGATAGATAGATAGATAATTCTTTATTGTACACCGATATTGTTACAAAAAAAAATCTATTGCAAGCACAATTCACAAGAACATAATCAAATGTACATTGGGCGGCCTTATTGCTTAAGCCGATTTCTTCCAGGCAACCTTTGGATGGACATAAATGATACGTGCAACCAAGCGACGCGGTGTAGTCGACTAAAATAAATTATTTAAACAAATCAATAGATACATACATTCAGAATTGAATAGACATACATAGTAGAATAGAAAATAATTCATAGGTTTCATTGATAAGTAGGAAGAAAATTATTTTTAACTAGGTTTTTAAATGAATTCACTGTTTGAGTTTGTTTAATATTCAAGGGGCAATGCATCCCAAAGGCCATTCGGGCTTTAACTGTGATTGATTTGTCATAGTAATTGGTGGAATGCGTCGGCATATCCAGTCTCAAGTTTTCAGGGATCTTAAGTCATGGGATTATATCACTCAACCTTTGCGTTGCCTACTTTGATATGTGTGTTGTGTTCCAAAATAAGTTTTTTGTTTCTCCCATGTACTTTACTTTAGTCGAAAGTTACTTTCATCTTTTGCTGGTGTTTTTTTGGGCGTGGCCATTATTTGAGATATGGAACTTTGTGGAACCAACCACTTTGCCTTCGTTTGTGATGGTACTGAATGTTCTTTTCCGATATTAATAAATATAAAAGTAACACTCTTATACAATCGTATAATAAAAGAAACACTGTTTTAGTTAAGTTAAGCATATTATGACTATTTATGACATGAAAAACATAACACTTTATGCTTACGGTTAGATGTTAAAATCTCCACTTATATTCGGTAAAATGGGCTGTGGCTGGGTAAAACGCTGGCACTCATAGGGCGACAACGATATGTACACAGAAAATCGTACAATGAGAAGCTGTCAGATGTAAAATATCCATGAACAGACTATAAAGTGGAGCGGAGCGGAGCTGTGCAGCGATTCACCAATCACGGTGCGGAGTACCTTAAGGCGGGAGGGAAACGGAGCGGAGCTGTGGATTTTAAGCCAATCACATGGTTGAAAATCCACAGCTCCGCTCCGCCTAAGTGGAACCACAGCTTTAGTAGGTAGTTATTTGACAAGTAATAATAATAATAATATTCACAACGCTATCTGATCCCAAAGTAAGCTAGGAATAACCTGCTCGTGTTATGTATGGGTATCAAACCACGGATATTAATACTCATATACTTTTTAATTAAATACATACATATTATACATAGAAACACCCAGACTCTTGAGACAATAATTTATGGGTCACACAAATATTTGTCTCAGGTGGGAGTTGAACCCACGACCTACAGCGCCTCAGGCGGTATCACTCACTACCGACTGCGCCACAGAGGCAGCCTATGCCTATGTAATGAGTTGTTATAGTCCGTTCAGTTATATTACTTCCTCAAAGGTTTACAACTCTATCGACTATACATGCCCATATTGAAGTGGCTTAAATCACACACTCCCATCTCGTCACACATATTCGCGAGTCCATTTTATTAGGTAGTAAAATAAATAAATGTGTCTATAACCTTTCAAGTTTCAACCTAGTGCAAATAAATATAATATATCGTCAATATCACGCGTAAAGAAATCACGCTCACTGGAGTTGATTTCATTCATATTATCAGACTTGTCAAGTGCTGGGAGCCCATTATGGGCCCGATACATGGTCTAACTGCACTTGTCACGCCTCGTCAATATCTTGTGTACATACACGTCGATGCACACACATACATGCAAAGAAATCACGCACACTGAAGGAACTTTCATTTATAAATATCAGACTTGACTCAATATTATTGACCGTGTCGCTAGCCCATTAGGAATTCATCCTAACTCTATGGTTTTGACACGTTCTGAGTACGTCCACCGCCGCCATGGCGGCCATTTCGCTCGCCGCCCCGCAATTCGCTAAGCCGCGCAATGCGTGGCACCACTTTAGAGTGATTCAATAATCACTACATAATATTTAAATAATGTACTTAAGCAATGAAAACAGCAACGTAGATTTATTTATCATGGGACGTGTAAATAACTAAATTACCTAGTTAAACATTGAGTTGTGGGTCTTTTTATCCCGTTGCCAATAAAAGATTAAAAGTACTTGACCGTAATTCGAAGCTTATATAATGAGATAGGCATATCCGTTACCCGTAGGCTTATCTTACTCATGTTTGATGACGTATTTCCGTCGACTCACCAGTAGGGGGCGCCACCTGTGAACTTATAAAGAACATGGCGTCCACTTTGTCCTCATTGGCGTTTTGATTCCCGTAGCAAAAGGTTATAGCAGGAACACCTGCTAGTGCATTTATTATTTCTAGTTACTAGTTATATACCTAGTAAAGTTATAAAAAGTGACTTGGGATAAAGTAAGTGAATTTACAGAAATAATTATTTAACGGCTTTGCCGTTCGTTTGAATATACAGTGAATCTAAAACAAGTGACTTGTGATTGAAGTAAGTGAACCTACAGACATGTTTAACGGTTTGACCGTTCGTTTAAGTCTCAGGTATGTTTTTACTTCATATTTTTACGATCACATATGAGTGTGACACGTCATAACGTGAAATAACCTATTATTTTAAAATAGCACGTAAACCTTTCGAGGTTGCAGTTTCTTTCATTTAATATCTTTAGTTACAGCTAATATCAAACTGATTTTATAATTGTATTCATAGGTACTAATACTTTTTTTTTTAGATATTATTTGCTTCGTGTATGTACAGCGTAAGTACCGCCGAATATAGAAAATATTTTCAAAATATTTTTATACCTACCGACATAAAGGCACATTAATTACTAGATGTTCCTATACATGTAAAAATATGGCCTATTATGGGTAAAATCGTAATCATCCCAAGTTTCTGAATACGTACGAGTGTGTCAAAGTAATAACTAAATGTTCACCATGAAAGTAGTACTTAAATTTTAGGTACGTAACATAATACTATTTCTTTTAGTTTGGTTTCTTGATAGAAATGAATCCTCCATCCTTAGAAAGTGAGCTAATTCCAAGTGGAGTATTTCAGAAGCGCGCTCTGAGCTCCAGTTACTGTATTAGGTACGTCAAATAGCTACAGTTCCAGATCATTTAGCTCGAACTTCAAATAAGGGCAATCGCGACGCCACGTGCATTGTCGTAAGTGGAGTAAAAGAAGCCGACTTCCACTAAACCAGATAAGGATGATGGAAATAGGTGAGTTATTTCTTATTACCTAACACTGGTCCTGACCAAGTGTAAATTTCTTCACAGATCAGAGGTTAATTTACGAGGATGATAGAAACAATCATCCTTGCTTCGTATTTTATATAGGGACAGCATTAAAAGAGATTTCGGTCAGTATAACCTAAGAGGTTGATAGACACGTTTTGGCGACAAATTGCCTTGATAAGATAATATGCTGATACCCACTATTGTAAAATCATAGTCCTGGGTTCGTCAACCTAAACAAAAACGGGGAGATCCGACAATTCGAATCCCTGCTACATTTTGAAAAAGCTGACAAGGTTCTTTCTGCCAAAAGGCTTTTGCTGCCAAAACCTTTTGTATTTTTAAACAGAATCTTTTGAAAAACTTAAGTTTCTTCGAAAATATTTATGACAAAATTGAAGACCTACTTTAATAATAGGATTTTCATAAATCTTTTATCAATTTATTACAAATGGCTTGCGGCCATAGATCTGATTTCATATATTATTCTCAGAATTGTCAAAGACCCAATTCTTAAAAATGAACCTTGATAAAATATCGCCTTCAAACACATACATTTTCGAGGCTGAAGCCTTTTCAACGGCACGCGGGAAGGCATGCATTTTGGTCTTCGATCTCCAAAAAAGGATGACCCCGAAAAAAGTTCATCCAAATCATTACGCCAGCCTTCGAGAGGATCAGGCGTCAAGATCAGATCTCCATCGAATGGAGTCCAGATTCCATTGTACCAAGAGCCTTTTTAGGCCTGTATTACAGTTACCACTCTCGAGGGGTGTGTACAATATCCATAATAATTGGGCATACGACAGTAAATGTCCCTTCAATTAAGAAATTTCTGAGCTTTATGCTCTCAAAGAGACTGAGAAGTTTAACATCCCCTGCCCATACCAGCAAAGGAAACACTAACCAGTTACCACCCTCGAGGGGTATGTACAATATTGTGTATCTATAATAATTGGGTATACGATAGTAACCAGGCGTGCGATAACATACTAAGTAACCATGCAAGGATGTCCCTTCAATTACGAAATTTCCGAGCTCGAGGCTCTCAAAGAGACGAGGAGAGGTCTAACATCCTCTGCCCACACCAGCAAAGGAAACACTAAATAATATGACCCTGTCATTCTATGTCGGTCAGTTAACTCTGTACAAAATACGTTGGTAAGGAACGAGAGTACCAAAAAGTTTTAAATTTATAAAAGGGTACCGCATTCCCTTTATCCAGAAACTCCAATCCGTCCTGCACGGTATTCGAGAGGACGCAGGTTCGAATCCTGCTCAAAACTGATAACCTTCCCACATTTAAATTTACACCGAACTCTGTTCAAGTCCCGTCCTGACAAAGTTGTAAAATTTCACTTTATGTTAAAATGCTATGGAAAACTTGACTAAGGTGGAATACTAATTGCTTTAAATACTTAAGAATCCATACAACGAAAAGTTTCCTTTTTAACTGAAATGACCACATTGTGCAATGGTTCAAAAGATGAATGCTCAAGGCACTCTAAAACAAGTTCCTTTGTCACCAAGTTTGATTTCTCCACTTTTCCTAACTTCAAATAGCGATGGGTCATCCGCCCAGAATTCAGTTTTAGGACATTGTACGCCTTTGTGAAGCCAGAATAATTCTATCTTTCAGCATGTTCCGTTTACCAGATTTCCTCCAACCACGAGATTGGATGTGCAAATACATCTCAGTCAAGCTTATTTTCATGATAAAGCTGATGTAGTTTACATTATTCTTTCTCAGAGCACATTCTTGTCTTCCGCTCGGGTAAGCCGCACTCAAAACATTTTCGTTTCTCACCATCTGAGTGCCTCGATTTCTATAGAATAAGAGTATTCAAATACTCGTCTACCTACACAAAATCTCATTTTGCGCATCAAAATCCTGTTACTCTTCACAAACACGTACAAATAGCCTTGAAAACTCTTCAAACCCAGAGATGGTTAGACAATTGGGAGAAAACAATAATAGGTTCCCAAAGAAACCTCTCATATCGTTATGCGATAGACATAGAACTACCTGAAAGTCCAATACCAAAAGAAAAGATATTAGACATAAAAGGAAGATTTATTTAATTCCAAATCAAAGAAACTTAGCTCTTTTAAAGAAAATTCAAACTTGGTGGTTCTTTTGATTTTTTACCCCTTTCGCAGTGCCTAGAGGTAGCTTTACCTCGGCGTCACATTCGGTCAATCCCCTAACCGACAACCCACTGAAGAAAATAGTAGTGCACGGAGTGGTACAAGTGGAACTCCAATAGTGGGTCCGCAATTACCGGTTCTCGTCAATTTTACAAGCTTTCCATCCGAGATGCTTTCTTACCACGGACGCGTCAGATTTCGCTTGGGAGCCCAGCTAGAAAACATTTCTATAACAGGCTCGAGGGCCTAGAATAACAAAGATTGCACTGCATCAAAGAGAGATGTTGATAATCTTACACATGATTCGAAGTCATATACCGGTACTGTGTTACAGTCTGTACTCATTCAAAGCAGTTGTAGTCCATCCCCCCAGAGGGACGAGACCAAATCAATTGCCTTGAAGAACTTAACTCGTCAGCTTGCGTGTAATGGTCCGACATCAAATTGACTTCACCATACACTGCATTCCGAGCCGATACCATATGTATCAGCTCCTCCGGGTATTTTTTGTGAGCATCCTGCTTCAAACACCACTAAGGCAAGATTTCCTACAAACAATATTCCTATTATGAAATGGAGAACACTACATGATAGGCCTGTTTGTAATGTGTGGATATTACTTCCACCACCATTTTTAATACCGAAGATGCTGTCACACCTTAATCGGTCAACAGGAGTGTTTATGGCGCCGCGATGGCACAAGGTAATAATAGAGGGCAGATCTCAAAGCGAGAGCTCTGGAAGCTCCATTCGTTCTGCAGAACCTGCAAAAGAACCTAATAAACATTATTTCTTTCCTTCTAATAAACACCTCGACAGGTCTCCCACCACCTCACATAGAGAATCTGTGGAAATGTGGGGGGGGGGGGCGAAGAGGTAAATAACAGATATTAAATCAAGAACTTCTACTATTGAGCTCCTTGAGACCTACCTTTTAAGATGTTTTAACCGACTTGCATTTTATTCATGGTTATTATATAATACGATTCTGTTACATAAATCTGTTATTGCTGTTCTTGATAATATAGAAACCGTTAGTCAACTTTACATAGTTCGCATGTTTTGGTTAAACATATCTTGGTCGATCTCTTTAAAAAAAAAAAAAAAAAAAAAAATAAATAAAAAAAAAAAAAAAAAAAAAAAAAATGTAAAGAAAGATAAGTCACATATTCATTGATATTGGGATTGATGACTTAGTTCAATATTACTAAGTATTGATACACAGAGAACATTTTTCAGGTTTCTCGTCATAGTGATTTTATGCTTAGGTCGCCGCAACCACGATCTAACTTTGCTCGATTGTATTAACTCTAGGTACTACTTTTAGGCCCGAATTAAGAGTCCGAAACTGATCATTTTCATTTCAGACAATCTGGTTGGAAAACATTGTAAACAAAGATAACACCTACGACTAATCAATTGAATCCTTTATTCTAGATAGAAATTAGGATATCAGAGTAACCGATATGAGACTACACAGTCTAATAGTTTATTTATGACTGTTAGAGGTTCTCCAACTATTCTAGCCCCGGCACTACCCGGTCAACAGCAGCTTCTAAGAATTGGTGGTGGTGGTAAGATCAAATTAATCCTTAACAAGAGGTAATTGACGATGGATTTCAAAAATTTTTATCGTCGAGTAATAATGTCAGCTACTACCACCAATCAAATATAATAATAATTCGCAATTATTTAATCCTGTCAATAGAAGGAATACTTACTACTCCTTAAATAAGATTCCTTATTTAGTCTGTTTAAGATTACATATGAAGTTGTTCAAGATGGTAAAGATTATAAATCTAGATACCATACATACAACATTCTATAATATTAGAGATAATTTTGAAAAGCAATTAGTATGCTGACTCAATCACAAATTTAATGTGAAAAAATTTTTGATCTCGAGCAGGATTTGAACCCGCGTCTTCTGGTTTGCCGGACCAGACGCCTTAACCAACTAGACCACCGAGACACTGCTCTCGACCGTCAAATTATTTCACCTCATTACGTCTTGGGGCGACGTAGGCACCATCTACCGGTAACTTAGTTAAGTTGCACGGCTCGAATGTATAGAATTGCACCTATATAATCATTCGACTTGCGATGATACCTGCCCAAACATTAGAGATAATTTTGAAAAGCAATTAGTATGCTGACTCAATCACAAATTTAATGTGAAAAAATTTTTGATCTCGAGCAGGATTTGAACCCGCGTCTTCTGGTTTGCCGGACCAGACGCCTTAACCAACTAGACCACCGAGACACTGCTCTCGACCGTCAAATTATTTCACCTCATTACGTCTTGGGGCGACGTAGGCACCATCTACCGGTAACTTAGTTAAGTTGCACGGCTCGAATGTATAGAATTGCACCTATATAATCATTCGACTTGCGATGATACCTGCCCAAACATTAGAGATAATTTTGAAAAGCAATTAGTATGCTGACTCAATCACAAATTTAATGTGAAAAAATTTTTGATCTCGAGCAGGATTTGAACCCGCGTCTTCTGGTTTGCCGGACCAGACGCCTTAACCAACTAGACCACCGAGACACTGCTCTCGACCGTCAAATTATTTCACCTCATTACGTCTTGGGGCGACGTAGGCACCATCTACCGGTAACTTAGTTAACTTAGTTAACTTAACTAAGTTACCGGTAGATGGTGCCTACGTCGCCCCAAGACGTAATGAGGTGAAATAATTTGACGGTCGAGAGCAGTGTCTCGGTGGTCTAGTTGGTTAAGGCGTCTGGTCCGGCAAACCAGAAGACGCGGGTTCAAATCCTGCTCGAGATCAAAAATTTTTTCACATTAAATTTGTGATTGAGTCAGCATACTAATTGCTTTTCAAAATTATCTCTAATGTTTGGGCAGGTATCATCGCAAGTCGAATGATTATATAGGTGCAATTCTATACATTCGAGCCGTGCAACTTAACTAAGTTACCGGTAGATGGTGCCTACGTCGCCCCAAGACGTAATGAGGTGAAATAATTTGACGGTCGAGAGCAGTGTCTCGGTGGTCTAGTTGGTTAAGGCGTCTGGTCCGGCAAACCAGAAGACGCGGGTTCAAATCCTGCTCGAGATCAAACATTTTTTCACATTAAATTCTATAATATTATTTTCCTAAAAATAAATTAGAATCACATTGGCGTTTCCGTCACTCACCAGGCGAAAACAAACATTTCTCATTATATAAGCTTCGAATTACGGTCAAGTACTTTTAATAGCGGCGTTTTCCCTGAAAGAAAACGCATATTAAAATACTTACCTAATTCGAAGCTTACTTTTTAAATCTGCCTGGTGAATAAAAGCCAATGAGGACAAAGTGGACGCCATGTTCTTTATAAGTTCACAGGTGGCGCCCCCTACTGGTGAGTCGACGGAAATACGTCATCAAACATGAGTAAGATAAGCCTACGGGTAACGGATATGCCTATCTCATTATATAAGCTTCGAATTAGGTAAGTATTTTAATATGCGTTTTCTTTCAGGGAAAACGCCGCTATTTATAAAAATAAGACTTGTACAAAATATACGGTCCAGATTTTCAATCCACTGTTGGCAACACAGCATGTTAGTTGTCGTTGTTGGATGATCGCCGGTTTTATGTTAAATTGTGTCAATTTTATAATGCACTAGTTGCACTAGTTAGGAATAAATCTAAAATAAAATGTATTAATAAGTCAGTTAGTTTACATAACTGTCCTGTACACAATTTGTAGACACAAGTGCTTTACCTGTGTACGAACGAGGATACAACCATTATCACAGAAAATGTTTCAGACACTATTTCATTCCGCGGTTATTGCATTTTCTATGTTAAAAAGTGCTACGGGATTGGGTGAAATAATATATGCAATAAACGCTGGCGGTCCTGCACATACGGATATTTACGGCATTCACTATGAAAAAGATCCATTACAAGGCAGAATCGGCACCGCATCGGATTATGGTAAACAACTGGTTATGATAGGCAGAGCCAATCCTAAAGACGAAATATTATACCAAACCGAACGATATCATCATAGTACCTTTGGGTACGATATACCCGCTAGCAAGGACGGGGACTATGTACTAGTTCTTAAATTCAGTGAAGTATACTTCAATGCGCCTAATATGAAAGTGTTTGACGTGGTTCTGAACGGCGACCACACCATTGTCGCTGACTTAGACATTTTTGATAAAGTTGGACGAGGCGTTGCTCATGATGAGTTTATTCCTTATTCAATTAAAAACGGTAAACTATATTATAATGAAGAAGAATCTGACATTAGAGGTGGTAAAATTAAAGTAGAATTCATCAAGGGTTACAGAGACAATCCTAAAATTAATGCCTTGTATGTCATGAGAGGAGCAATCGATGAAGTGCCTAAATTGCCTCCGCTAGTGTGGCCAGAGAATGAAACTGAAGAACCAAGAGATGAGGTGGAAGAAAAGGATACTAATACTCGCCGTGGAAGTGGACCTAAACAACCGGACCCGTACTCAATGGATGAGAGTTCTGTACTTATACCTGTGTTCATCACTATAGGTGCTTTCATTCCATTATTGTTTTGCCTTTGCAAACTATAATCTGACAAAAAATCTTCCTACTTAATTTCCATGTGATTGTATGTTGATCAGTATACTTAAGTATTTTTATTTATTGTGGGAAATAAAATATTTTATCTAAGCTGACTGTATAGAAACTTATGATTTTTGAACTCTCTGGTGGGAATACAAAGCCATAAACTTGTAATGACTATCACCCGTCCTGTGTTGAATAAAAATTAAAGTTAATGCTATGCGCACAAATTGTGCTGAATAGATGCACTTTAATGTAAATATAAACTTTAATTTATTCTGTTTTTTATTTTACTTCAGTAGTCTTCATGAATATTTTGATTGGGATTAAGAATTATTATTTCGCTCATATCTGATAACCGTTGATTATAAAAAAATTGTAATCAGTTGATACACTGATGATGATTTACTACAAAAATGTAAGAACTTCATCTAAGAAAATATATATTTCCAGGATTTATGAGTCACCTATTCAGCAGACAAAGCAGTAAAAGTTGTGTGACAATGTCTGTGAATATTTATTTATTTTTATTTAAAAATTACATTGCAAAACATTGAGAAAAAATAATTTGCTACTGAAGTTGGTGTGAGGTAATCAGGTCATTGGTATGGTGGAAAATAATGTCAATATTCCTTCATTCCAACAAGCACATTGTCAGTTATGTTGGTGGTCGTAGGGCACTCATGAGTAGGTAGGTAATGCCAACGATATGACTAAAATGAAATGTTGCTGTAATATGGGTTAGTATGCACTAGCTTCCAATACCTACCAGTCCTTCCTCAGCTCCCACAGCTCTCAGTATACCTGTGGTTGAATAACAAATAAGAAGATACAATTTAACACCCAGGCGGAGTTCCACCATTGCAGCCCATACAGGTTTTGCTGGAAATGTTACTATTATTTACAATTTATATATTCCTCAGAATGAAATCACCTAAATTTGATTGTTGGCATTGAATAGGCTCTAAACTACTGAACTGATTTGAAAATTTCATTCACTGTTGGGAAGCCACACTAGCTAATATTTTTTTTATTTCTCATACTCGGAAAATAGTGTTTTCTTGATCTGACTAGTGGGTGGAAAATGCTGTTTCCCTCCCTAGGGAGGGAAAAACTAATACAAATTACTTCCCACCCAAGGGCCGGAATGAACTTTAAAAATAGAACTGCTGACAGGTCAGCTGTAATAGTGAAGAGATTTGTGTAAAAAAAAAATTAAAAAAAATGCTGCGGCCATGCGACTTTCCAAACAGCCAGTGTGAACTTTAACTTTAGCGAAAATTTCTTCCGGCCCCATACACGTACAATAATATTGATCAATATAGCAATAAATTGACCACGTTTCGGTAATATTGAGGTTTGAACAGACTATATTCGGATGAAAATAAATATTGTGGCAATATTATTGAGTCAATAATATTGTACGTGTATAAGGCTGGTAACCTCTGCAACAATTACGCGGTGAGTTCCATATTTAAAATTTAAAAAGTCGACATAATGTAGTTATTATTTATATGTAACAGAATTCAAAACAATTGGTAATAATCTTTTATGGTAAGGTTTGAATCTTATTATTAGTTTTGATTTTCCTCGTATTTGAAATGAAAAGTAGAGTGTTTAACTCGGGTAAAAGAATCAATTCCGACTCGAACTATAGCCACCCTCGCTGCGCTCGGGCGTCTAAATACCTCGGGAATTGATTCTTTCCACCCTCGGTTAACAATCTACTATATTCCCACAGGAATGGTAACTGCGCAGGTGAGCTCCTCTAATTAAAAATAAAGAAAAACATAGGTACCTACTTCTGAACTGCCACGGTGGCGCATTCAGTAGGTAGGTAGTGTAACCGCCTGCCGCGCTGAGGTACCGGGTTACATTCCCGGGTCGTTCCAAATGTTTGTGTGATCCACTAATATTTGTTTCGGAGTTTGGGTGTTTTCTATGTACAATATTATGTATGAATTTAGAAATATACAGGATGGAATTTAAAGACCGTAGTTGGAGGTAAAGTACCCTTAATATTGATAATGGCAAGTTTCGCGGAAAGGAAAAAATCCTTGATTTTTAAAAGTAAGTAAAACTGCCTTTAAAGATTTTTGAAAAATCACTTGCATGCGCCGGAAATCGAATCTGGGAGATTAGAGATTACTCACTTACTATCTAAAAAATACAGTACCTAATTGTCTTCTCCTTTTTAGCCTAAAAAGAACCCTTATACCTAGATCCCTCATGTCTGTCCGGCCGTAGCCCGTGTGTCACAGCCACTTTTCTCCGAAACTATGTATAAGACCAATGCTATTGAAACTTGGTACCTACGTAGATGTATTCTGTGAACCGCAATAGTATTTTTACATAAAACTAGAAAAAAAGCAGTAGGTAAATTTTGGGGGTCCCCATACTCAGAACTGAAACTCATTTTTTTTCATCAATCCCATAGGTGTGTGATATCTAATAGATAGGTCTTCAAAAATGCTATTGAGGTTTCTAACATAATTTTTTTCTAAACTGAATAGTTTGCGCAAGAGACCCCCCCCCCTCTAACTTTTAAACTAAGATAATGATAAATCTAAAAAAAATATATTTAATGTAGGTACATTGCCATAAAAACTTCCAACGAAAATTGGTTTGAACGAGATCTAGTAGGTAGGTAAGTAGTTTTTAATTTTTAAACGTCATAAACCGCAATTTTCGCCTAGAAAAATCACTAAGTACCACTGCGAACGTGTTAAAACATCAATCAAAGTTACAACGAACAACAAGAACTTTTATAATCTATTATATAAAAATAAGTCGGGTTTTCCTTCCTGACGCTATAACTTTAGAACGCACGAACCGATTTCCACGGTTTTGCATTCGTTGGAAAGGTCTCGGGCTCCGTGAGGTTTATAGCAAAGAAAATTCAGCAAAATTTCACATACAGCGCCATCACGGGCGAAGCTGCGGGCATCAGCTAGTTAGATATAATTATGGTAGGTACCTACTAGTTGCTACGGAATCCTTCATGGGCGAGTCCGACTCGCACTTGGCTGGGTTTTTTTTAAGTTGTTTGGATCAGTGACCTAAACGAATATTCACAGAAAAAAGAACAATTTATTAACCGACTTTAAAACAAAAAGGAGGAGGTTCTCAATTTACAATAAAAACATTACTTGGTCTTTCTTTAATTTAAGATACCTACTATGTTGTTTAAACGAAATTGACAAAATTGTTCCATATGACTCTTGGTTGGTATCATTAAATAAATAAAGTAAGTATTTTTTTTATATCCCCCAGGTTTGATTCCCGGCTCATACAGGTGTTTTTCTTAAAATACTTAAATGCAGTTTAACTTACTTTTGAAAATAACGGAATGTTTCCATTCAGAAAAACTTGCCATTATCAATATTAGGTAAGGCCCTCCAAAAAGGTACCTCCAACTACGGTCTTTAATTAAATCCATTGGGATCTAGACAACTGATTAACACACTTACACAGGATAAGTGTGTTAATCAGTCGTCTAGATCCCATAACACAATCATAAATTTGCTTAATTTGGGCTAGGTGCTGTTGGCTGTTGCGTGAGAATGACCACATTTTTTTTTTTTATTCTTTCTCTTTTCCTGGAACTGATAAGTAGGGGCAGACTATACACTTATCTTTCACTAATTATATTATTATTTATTTATTTCTATGTAGGTAGGGTACCTACCAACATAATAAATAGTGTGCCTATTGCTGTGTTGAAACTGACAACAAGAGCTGCCCATTTACCTTGTATGTATGACACAGGAGTCAGGATGAAAGCGTGCCTTCTGGTGCTGCCGCTCTGGCTGTTACAAAATGTTAACAAACGTTTGTTTACAACAGTGACTACAAAATGAATAGCGACGACCATACTTATTGCTGTGGTCGTTTATTGAGCACTGAGCAAGGGAAGCTAAAAGAAACAACTTTATTTTGACATGCTACGTATAATTTATCATACTTAATGTATACTTAGTAAAGTTATCATTGTATCTTTATTCTTTAGGTACCTAATTAGTTAGTATTTAAAATTTCAGCTTGAATTTTCTGTTTGTTTGAGGCCTCTTCCTATTTTTATCTTTTGAGCCAGTTTCACTATTCTGCGCAATCTGAAAAATAAGATGAACTGATCATTTCTACCCAAAGCTAAAATATTTTATGTTATTGTACGTTGCGTCGATTCGACTCCAGCATGTCAGTCTTGGGAATTTCCACACGGAAGAAGGCCAAAGGCAGAGAGATTCCTAAGGCCGTCGCCAACTTTTCTTGATACCTTACAAATCTTATAGGTAGGTATCTAATATCAGTCCGCATATCCGCATGAGACACTCTTTTGCAGTTTGGTTGGCATAGGAACTCCACATCCACGCGGAGTAGGTAATCGTTCCAAAGACAGACAATGGTGCAGAACTTGAATATAAGTGGCTGTAAAGTCAACGAAAATAAAGAAACGACTACCTACCTAATAAGTAAATTCTTAATACTAATTACCTAGTAGCTCTTTTTAATTTGAGCTATTTATCTACTTAGCAACACTCACTCGGTTGTGCAATTTATCATTCATCATAACCTACATTACATTTCGTATCCGCAGATCCCGGTTTATCGCCTATCAAACTCATATCAAGTCCAGATTCTTCGGAGCGGCCCTAATTTGCTGATAGGAAAACAAAATAACATTGATAAGCTCGAACGTCTGTACTTATGGTGTGTTTTAATCAATTATGTAGGCAACCAACCTACTTATATTTAGAAAAGTTGGGAATAATTGACATTTTAGTTACGATTCAACTCTTCTTTTAAGGTCCGTTTGTCTCTAAAAATTTACCGTCTCATCTCATAATGTTCTTTTCTCGAAATGTCCTTTCTCATAATGTCCTTTTCTCGAAATGTCCATTCTCAGAATGTCCTTTCGCAGATTGTCCTTTTCTCGAAATGTCCTTTTCTCGAAATGTTCTTTTCTCAAAATGTCCTTTTCTCGAAATGTTCTTTTCTCAAAATGTCCTTTTCTCGAAATGTTCTTTTCTCAAAATGTCCTTTTCTTGAAATGTCCTTTTCTCAAACTGTCTCTTTCTCAAAATATGTTCACTAGAGGCTTAACCCCGCTCATTTTTTTATAACCACCTAAGTTTTGATTAGGTGGTTATAAAAAAATAACATCAAATTTACCAAGTGACTGGTGGTAACTTGGTGATTATAAAAAAAAATAACCACGAAGGCTAATGCGGAAGCTCCGCTGCGCTCCGCTCCCGCCTTAACCTTCTAACCTAACCTATCCAAGTCGGATTGAGCGGGGTTAAGCCTCTAGTGAACATATTTTGAGAAAGGGACATTTTGAGAAAAGGACATTTCGAGAAAAGAACATTTTGAGAAAAGAACATTTCGAGAAAAGGACATTTCGAGAAAAGGACAATCTGCGAAAGGACATTATGAGAAAAGAACATTTCGAGAAAAGGACATTTCGAGAAAAGGACAATCTGGGAAAGGACATTATGAGAATGGACATTTCGAGAAAAGGACATTATGAGAAAGGACATTTCGAGAAAAGGACATTATGAGAAAGGACATTTCGAGAAAAGGACATTATGAGATGAGACCAAATCAACAGCTTATTTTCACTTCTATGGACATTGGAACTTCTCTCTGAACAACCAACCCAGTTCGCCCCATCCATTTAGTACATTAATCAGCCGTTAACTCGACTTAACTAGCAGAATAGGTACTTTTTGAAGGTTCTTCGCACACCGTTATTCTTTAACTGTGATAGGTAAAATGAATCAGTACATACCTACAACCAACCACTTGCTACCATAAACAAGTCAACACAGCAAAAATGCCCATGTGAAGATGTAGGTACTATTACCTACCTACACTTCATACTTTACAAAAGCCATAAATAAAGCAGTAAAATTACATATGCAATGCCTTTAGTAACAAACCAAATCGTCATAAAATTTCATCATAAGTACCTAAACCTACTCGTCAGCAATAACAGTGGCGCTCATAGATCAAGATAATTGCCATTGTCGTAGAAGGTCGCTGAAACCAAGTTAGTGAGCCCGAATCGAATTCAGCAGTTATTAAAGAGGTTCCGGTGCAAATCTCTCAGTAGGTACAACTGCAGATGTTCATAATAACTTCATACTTTTTCTACGAAGGTCTGTAGGACGCGTAAAATTTGTCACTATCAACCAGCCCAGGGCTTCCCAAACTTATTTGTACTGCGACGCCCCCTTGGTCATTTTACAACGACATGTTGACAATAATACTTAAGTAACTCGTGCTCAGAAAATCCATGTCGAAATTTCCACTTTACGCTTAAAAGGAGCTCTAGTTTGGAAAATTCCAGCTATCATTTTTTTTTCCTATGACTGTTTTTGATCTGTACTTATTTGTTTTTTGTTACAAAAACTGCAGAAAAAAAATGTTTCCCTCAAGTTAAATGCAGCAAAATGGTAGATAATAATACAGCAGTGCTGACGGCACGATATTCGTTAGAGACTGAGCTCGGGAACTTACGCGGAGTTTTCTCGAACTGAGAAAATTCAAACTGTTTGTCCTTGCCGTATTGAAGCTGTATGCTATAATCACAGGACAAAGCTATTCGTTTGTTCTTCTTCTTCTGTTAAATGTTTCGATGCTATGGGCAACTGGAAAGGTTTGTGAATCACACATATTGCTCCCACTAAATATTTTTAATCGGCGCTCACCAGACTCGCTCCTATCAACTCGCGACGCCCCTAGGACCAGGCCGCGACGCCCCAGGGCGTCGCGACGCACAGTTTGGGAAACCCTGATAGCCTGTACTTAGAGTACCTACCTACAAAGGTACATCGATCATGGAAAGCTAAATCGAACGTATGGACTAATTTATTTACATTTCTCATACACACCAGAAACCAGTTCGGTTTACAGGCACTGGTGGATTATTTAAACACAAACTGAACTTCTAAACATAATAAGATTACATTTTGTTAGGTATGTACACATAAATATTTTTAAACACCTCGTAATTTTAGTAATTCAAATGTTTTGCTCATGTAGACCACAATATTTAGTTAGCGCGACCTACTAATCAAACTATTTGCTAAGTGTGAATATCTAACCATGTATCTACGTGATATAAGTACCTACCTATTAATAATTCAAATAATTGTAATTAATACTTACGCGTTAGTAGTCGCATGCACTTTATATTCGCATTTTCCTTGACTGTTTCGAACAAAACCCCTTCTGCAATGACTCGTATTTACGGGTTGTGTTACACTCATTGTATTTACCGATTCTGGTGATGTAGTTGTTGGGTAATCAACTAGAACTTTTACTGTAGTGGGAGCTACAGTATTAATAGATACCGTGGTTTGATTGGTGTCGTCGTTGGTTGGGGTGCTACTGCTGTATTGGATGAGTAGTGATGGCGTGTTATTATGAAATTCTGGAGTAGTATTTATGAGTTCTGTCGTATAGCTGTTTGCTCCTGTTTCATTGGCATATTCAGTGTCGTTGCCAAGAGATACATTGATCTGATACATCGATGAGTTGACGGACGGAATAACGTTAGCTATTGTGCTATTTCCTGGTAAAATCGGCGGCAATGACGTGGTCCCATTACTTAGTGTTTGGGAGTTTGTAGCGTTCAACGGCTTCGGTGTTGTTAAATTATGCGGTTTTATTGTCATTTCTGAATAGTCGTATGCGTAATCATAATCCTGAAATATAAAATTTATTTGAGTAAGACAACTAAGTAGGTACTTAAGTGACAGGTTGAACTTTGTCCGGGTGCATTCTTTTATACGTTAAAATTGACAAAAATTCTGCCGATAAAATTTTGAAGATTTCGTAAAATAAATAGGCAGGTAAAATGAACTAGATTACCTAATCCCGGCCTTATTACATGCTGCGTTCTACCAATATGACATGCGGCGCCAAGACATGGACCACAGTGAGGCTAGTTCTGTTCATGATCGAGCGATGAAACGAGCTATGCATGAAGTGTCTTAGAGGAATATGTATAACAAATTTGGTTACACACCTCTGGAACGACGGGAAGAATAGCCTTACCTCGTTCAGGACCTTAGCTTTCGCGAGGTTTCAGTAGGTAGATACACAAACATGGCTGCCTACCTACATGAAGAGACTGAAAATAACCATTACCTTTATTCTAGTCTATGAGCTGGAGGAAATCTCTCTCTTTCTGAAATAAGTTTCAAAAAATAACTGAGCGCGCTCGCGCTCACGTCAAGCTTTTGTAGTTCTGAGAAAGGAATCGCTCGAATTCTCAGTGTCAATTTTTCCCGACTTTTTGTACGACTTCTGTGTTACACTAATACAATCAGTGCGTTTTATTCAAAACGAACTGAAATGTGTATTTTACTTTTACTACATTTCACAATTGCACATTGTATTTGCGAAAAAGCGATCAAGCGTTTTCTCAAAACAAAAACAAGCTCTCTAGCGAATCTTGCGCCAGCCCGCCAGCCTATCTCTGCCATCACTGAGAGTATTATAAGTTGGCTGCACCTCTCACAGCGAAACATGCCATGAATTAGTAACGGACTCATTATTCAAATCTCATAATTTGTATTTTAAAGTGCTTGTAAGTTAAATTGTGCGTACGATTTGCAATTTTCGAGTCTTCTGGTACGTAAGGATAACAAAATGATCTTACTCTTTCGGCGGATTTTCAGATTTTCAGGCCATTTCTACTAGACCGGTTCATGAAAAGTGCAAAATCCCCGGGATCCTGCGATATATTTTGCCATGGAGCAAATTTCGCAACTCAATCCTTTGTTGAACTTTTAAACAGGGACAAGGGGTGAGGTAGGATCTTCGACCACTGATACTTTTGATCGAAGGATAAGATAGTAAGATATAGGTAACTATTGCTAATCGAACCCATGTCTAAAGTTGTTCTAAGCGATTTTCTCCTATCTGTGGCGAAAACACCGGGAAACCACGGCCGAGTGTCAGCACTGCGAGGACCGCAGCGATGACACGGCGCTCCACACTCTGGTGGAGTGCACGGCGTGGGCACAACAGCGCCAGGTCCTCGTAGTGGGTCTGGGCGTGGACACTCTCTCGCTCGAGGCCATGGTGCGAGCCATGCTCTCCAGCGGGAGTAAGTGGGACTGCGCCGCCTCTTTCTGCGAGCAGGTCATGCTCGCGAAGGAGGCGGCGGGCCGGGTGCGGGAGAGAACTCTCCCACCCGAGTTCCGCAGTCGGCGCCCTGGGCGCCGCCGACGTGTCTTCGCCGAGGACTATCGGCCTCCATGACCGGGGGTCTGGGGACGGTGAGAGGGCTGCTCACCGTCCTTACAGAAGCAGGCCCATGACGGCAGCGTGACGTGAGCAACTCACGCACGCCCCCCCCCCCCCTTAGAAGCGGGGTCACACCCGAAACCCCCCATAGACGCGGGATTGCACCCGAACCACCCCCTGGGCGAGGCCGCATTGGCGGCCGTAGGTCTGTTGGGAGTCACGGGACATCCTTCCTGAGGGCTTACCCGGGGCTCTCAACCATAGACTGTTAGGCGTGGCGTGAGGTTTTTTAGTCGGTAAGAGTCCGGCATAACATCCTATGAGGATTTTCCCTCACGTTAAACAAAAAAAAAAAAAAAAAAGCGATTTTCTCCAAGTAGCTTGCCTTCAGCCTGTTCACAATTGACATAGGATAAAGTACCTAGGTACCTACTTTGTTAACAAATTTTTGCTTACCACATATTCTTCCTTCCCGCCTTTCAACAAAGCGATCAAATGTATATTCTTTAATCCAATTTGCACATTCAAATCACCAGTTTGCCTCTGATCAAATGTAGTTTTTGAGGCCGTTAAACCAAAAATGACTGAACATAACATTAAGGGAAAAACTGAAAATTCACTCATATTTGCTTGTTATGTTAACTTTATATGGAGTAAGTAGATATTGTGATCGAGTCCCGTGCACATGCGCGACTGGTATGATCCACCGGTGCCCGGTGCTCCACGAAGCTATTTACAACAACTTAACTGTTATTTCAAGTAACTGTGGGAAGGTCGATAGCCCCGTCAATGCACTGCGACTTTAGATTGCGTAAGGAGATATTCCTTTTTTCTCAACAAAATCATCACGTTTACGACGCTACTCAGCCATAAAACGATTAAAAAAAGCTTCTTGTCATGCAAGAAAGCGCACAGAACTGATTACGCACATTATCCTACATTATTGTGCTTGCTGACATAGGTACTGTTTTGGTAATAGCTTTTTAAAATATAGGAAGGTACATAATACTCATCTTTTGATCAGGGCTATACAGTTTGTCTGTTTGAAGCGCTCGTGGCCCCGCGGACTCAGTGTTCTGTAAACGATCACTGCAGTAAGCAACTTTCACTACGGCCGGTCCATGGATGGGTGACCATCCATGTGATCACTTTGTGGCATTTATTTGAGCGTTTCCGTGCTTCGGAAGGCACGTTAAGCCGTTGGTCCCGGTTGCCAGTAAAATGGCAGTCGTTAAGCTAAGTTGAAGCCTTTATTTCAACAGTAGGCAGTCACAACCTGCGCCTGTCCATTTAAACACGGCAATACGGCTCACCACCTATTACGTGGGACAAATTATACGAAGGTGAAATGTGAGCATATAATATGCCTCTGCCTACCCCTTCGGGGATAAAGGCGTGACCATATGTATGTATGTATACAGTTTGTTGGGAGTCCTTCCGAGGGCTTACCTTTTTTTTTTACAAGGAGAGCTCCGCTTACGGACTACCCATGCTGGCGAGGCATGGGCTCGTGTGAGGGTCGCCCAGCACCTGATCACGATAGCACTGGGAATACTCACTAAAACTCCTTGACACCGATCTGCCCCTGTGGGAGTGTTCTGGGATCTGCCTAATTCACCAGAACACCGCCGGGCGGTCCGGGGACTTACCTAACTGGAGCTCCCAACACTAGGCAATAGGAAGGGAACGTGTGATTTTTTAGTCAGTAAGAGTCCGGCATAGCATCCTTATAGGGCTTCTCCCCACGTTAAAAAATAGGTATTTTCCAAAATTTAAGGTTAACTTAACATCAGCCCCGGATCTAGGGGGGGGCAAGCCGGGGCCCGTGCCCCGGGCGGCAAAATCAGGGGGGCGGCAAATCAGAGGGCGACCACTTCAAACTGCGAATGCACAACTCATCAGTTAATTAACCTGGACCATAGTAGATAGGTACCTACCTAATTATAAACACTCTAACTTATTCAACTCTTTTCACAAGAAAAAATTATGCTATTTGTACAAATCATATCAGAAATGAACTTCAAAAATATGCCAGATGTTTGAAAGGAAGCGAACAATTCTTAGATACATGCATCGCTTTTTTACCAACTTGCAGCATGTTTTGGAGGCGGCTACCGCAGGGGCGGCCACAGTCCTATTTCATATTCTGATTTTTGAAATTTGTTGTGTTCTTAAAATATATCTTGCTAAAGTTTCTTTTGAATCTTTTCTTTTTGTCTCTGGAAAATGAAAAAGGCTAGACCATTTTTGCATACGATTAAATTGAGGATTAGCACTTTTACGCTGACCGACTCAATTGTGCCGCTTCATGGCCATTTTCCTGCACGAGTGGCGTATATCTACAAGTCCTCTGTGCTGGTCAGGTTCCCTACTTTCTGCAGTTTAATTCAAGAGTACCACAGGAATCTGTGTTGTCCAACACTATTTCTTCGGCATATTATCCCTTGGGTGCACTTATTGTTATGCCGACGACAGTACACTACAGGAGAGTTAATCTGGCTGTCAAACGGAGGGGCGGCGGCCCAATCTAGAGGAAAAGAGGCGGCAGCTCGTGGCGTGTCTCGACCGGGTCTGACCGCATTTACCAATGGGATTTAGAAATCTGGTAGATTTAAATGCCAGGAAACAAAGGCGTGTGCGTTCACAGCTGAAAGATCTCCTTTCCATCCTCTACCGTCTCTTCACAATGCGATAATACTACTGAAGAATCTAGACATTCTCTGACCGTTCAGAGGGGGCGTTCCGACGTAGGAGAAAAGAGGCGGCATTTCGTGGTGGAACTCGACCGAACAATATAATTTAGAAATCCTGGTAGACCCGTTTATAGCTAAAAAATCCCCGTTTTCTTCTCTACCCTCTATTCAGAAGGAGAGGAGCAACGGCAATCTCTTCTACTGGTTGTCGCAGATGATTACTGGGCATGGGAGCTTCTGTAAATGTCTGTGACGACTACACTGGGAAACCACAGCTGAGTGACAGCACTGCGAGGAACTCAGCCAGTACACAGCGGTGCACACATGGGAGGAGTGCACAGCATGAGCACATCAGTGCCAGGTCCTTGTAGCAGATTTGGTCGTGGATATTCTCTCGCTCGAGATCATGGTGGCCATGACGTCATGGGAGTAAGTGGGATGACGCCGCAACTTTCTGCGGGTAGTTCATGAGGAAGTGGAAAACCGGAGATAACTGCGGCGCCTCGCCGCAGACTTGTCTTCGCCTAACCGGACCGTACTATCAGTCTACATGACGGGGGGCCTGAGGATGGCAGGGGTCTGCTCATCTTCTTTACAGAAGCAAGCCCAAGAAGACAGCGCGACGTGAACGTTTCTCGCACGCCGCACGCCCCAAGAAGCGGAATAACACCTGAACAACCCCACAAAAAGCCGAAGAGCATCCGAACCCACCATGTAAGGTCGCAGTGGTAGCCAAAGCCCGTTGGGAATCCTGGGACATCCTTCCGAGGGTTTGTCCGGGGATCCAAACCGTAGGCAGTGTTAGGGTGTGTGTGGTTTCCTTCGGTAAGAGTTCGGCATAGCATCCATGACGTATTTCAATACGTATCTAAAAAAATCCTCTATTCAGAATGCGATAGTACTGCTGAAGGACTATCTAGCCTCGGCCTTGACGTCCACCGCGAGCTCCGAATTCATCTCTCGAGGAAAATAGGAGCTCTAAATAAGGTGAGGTGGTTCGTTACGCGGAATACGCCACAATAGAGGTGTCTGCTGTACAAGACGCAGATTTGTAACTTAGCGTCTGCTGTCAGGTTTGAACTACGGAATCTAAAAAAATGGGGGGGGGGGGGGTTATGGGGGCGGCATTTTCACATTTTGCCCCGCCTAAAAAAATCCCTAGATCCGGGGCTGCTTAACATTCAGAGCAATTCGTTCGAATCATCGGTTAATCAGGATTGCTTTCAGTTAGATACTAGGTATCTATCGCTATCGCTATAATTTGCAAAAGTAATCAAGCCCCGGTTATTAATAGAATCTAAGCGGAGCATGTAACTAACACGTACCGGGAAGAGTCAGGAAAAACTCATTAAATATCTACTACCTAAACTACGAAAATGTTACTAATCTTACTAATATTATAAATAGTCCATTGGAATGTTACAATTTAAGGACCGAATATTGCATTTCTTAGAGGACGCAATTTTAATTTTGGGACATGTGTGGGGGGTCAATAGAAGCTTAACCTCCAGTTTGTGGGGTCGCCACCCTTGTCCCCCGGCCGCAATCTTAAAAAGGGGTGAAAAAACTTTTTTCCCAATATCTCGGAAACTATGAGTCTTACAAAAAATTTGAAAATTCATAATTTGTAGCAAATTGTTTTGCCTACAAATATGTTTAAGAAATTTTTGCGCTAAATTAAAAATTAGAAAAGTTATACCCAATAAATTGAAAATAAAATTATAAAAATTTTCTTTTTTGGTCTGTGGCGTTTTTTTTTAAATTTCTCTTAAAAGATCATCTACAATATTAGTCTGACGTATTTTTTTTGTAAAATGTATAAAAAAAAGTTATCTAGCAAAAAAGAAAATTTTTATAAAAATTTTCTAAAAAATTTGTATAATTTTTTGTTAAGTTATATACACATTTGTAGGCAAAACAATATGCTACAAATTATACCTCTACAATTTTTTTGTAAGACTCATAGTTTCCGAAATATTGCGAAAAAAGTGTTTTTTTCCTCCCTCTTTTCAAGATGGCGGCCGGGGGACAAGGGTGGCGACCCCACAAACTTGAGGTTAAGCTTCTATTGACCCCCCACACATGTCCCGAAAATAAAATTGCGTCCTCTAATAAATGCAAAGCTCATGTAACGGTATACCGTCACAATACCAGAAATCATAATGCCTTTACTTAAAATACCCGAGCCCAAAATACCCGAAATCGAAATATCAATATTCAAAAGGCAAATATTTATAATACAAATAATTTAAAATGCCTTACGGTCGAATAACCGAAACCCAAAATATAAATTTATCAAATACCTTATCCTAAAATGTTCAAACACAAAATACCTTTTTTTTTAACATGACTTAAATCCTACATGGATGCTATATATCTGTGAATGGTTAACACCCGACTCAGAGTATCCCGACTCGGATAGGTTAGGTTAGAAGACTAAGGCGGGAGCGAAGCGAAGCGGAGCTCCTGCCTTAGTCTTCTAACCTAACCTGTTACCGTAGTTATTTTGTGTACCGTGGTTATTTTGTTTTGATTTTTCGTTAGCCCACTGTAGTACTTTTGTAACTCTGAATCAAAGTGTTTTAACATGAGGTAAATCCGACTAAAAACCACACGTATCCTACATAACAGCCTACAGTTGGGAGCCCCGGGTAAACCCTCAGAAGGATACCCAAAGACCAACAGACCTAGGGCAACAACTGCGACTTCACTTAGGTGGGGGGGGGGGGGGTAAATAAGTTAAAGCCAAATAACAAAACGTGTGAGTGATAGTGACACATTGTATTCTATTTTCGGTATTTTAAATTAAAGATATTTGAAAATTTGTATTTTGAATTCTGATATAATAACTATTTGTATTTTAAATTTAGACATTTTACGGTAAGGTGTACTGAAATAAGGTATTTTGAATGTTAAGGTATTTTGAATTCGGGTATTTTGGTCTAATGCATTTTAAGTAAAGGCATTTTGATTTCTGGTATTTTAATATATAACCCATGTAACATTTCAATGGACTAAAAGGCGAAAGTTTGCGAGTGGCTATGTGTAGATGTTTGTTACTTTTTCACGCTCAAACGGCTGAACGGATCGAGCTGAAATTTGCTACAGATATACATTATAGTCTGCAATAGTACATAGGCTACTTTTTATCTCGGGAATAGGTTCCCACGGGAAACGGGAACGGGAACAAATTTTACGCTGGGCGAAGCTGCGGACATCAGCTAGTAGGTATTATAAAAGCGAAAATTTGCGAATTGTTTGTCTCTGCGTTCACGTTCAGCTGAACGGATTTGGTAGGTAGGTACTGGTTTGGACCTCAGTCCTCTACCAGCCCAAAAAACCATCAGCTTGGTTTTTAGGATTCCTTACCCAAAGATTAAAAACGGAATCTTATCTTATTACTGAGACAGCGCTGTTTGTATATGTATTTACGACATAATGTCTATACATCATTATGTCTGTCTGTCTGTCACCAGGCTATAACACACGAACCGTGATAGTTATAGTATCCGCAATACGAACTGGCACTTTGGGCCATAAATGTCACTTATTGTAGGGGTTGAACCATGTCGATAAAATATTTAAAAAAAATTCGATATGTCGTAATCTGATATTAAGTGGGTAATTTGCTTTTAGTTGTAAATATGATATTAATAGCAAATAAGATTTTCTTAAATAATTAGCTAAATTTTAGCAATAAAAAAGTTAAAATTAGTAAATTTGAAATTTTTTTAGTTAGTAATTCACCTATTCAACCTACTTATTTAAATATATTTATTTAATTTAATACAATCAATGCTGATATAAAAATAAATAAATCATATTTAAATTTTTCATTTCATTACTTTTGTCGATACTGTTATGGAATACGTAAAAGATTACCTGCACAGCACTATGGGTGCGAGTCCCGCTCCATAAGACTGTGTAGGTGCGAAAGAGATAGCACGAATCCGATGATTTATGGCCCCACGTGCCAGTTCGTATTGCGGATACTATAGTGAGTTGGAATTTTTACAGATGATATATTTCTGTTCCCACTATAACAAGTAGGTAATACTAAAAACAGAAAATAATATTATATTTTGAGGGAGCGTTCCCATACAACAAACGGGATTATTTGGTCTGGACCCCTCCCTGCGCGAGTTTGACTCGCACTTGGCTGGTTTTTGAATGTAAAAAATAAATAATTAAAAAGGTTTCTAAGGGATAGAGTTGATCCCTATTGAAATAGGGACCGACTCTCTCCCTTAAAAATCACGATTTGATTATTATTTATTTTTTTGGAACGAAATTCCTTATCGCGCGTTGTGAAAGGGGGCTAGACGGAAAAAATTCTCACGAAAAGTTGTCACGACACTTTTTGCTATAGTATGGAGGGTAAAGGTACCTCTACCCTCCTTTAATATGGGGGTAATATGGGGGGGAGGATTTAATATGGAGGGAGGGGGGAAAGGGGGGCAAGGAGGGGAGGGGGTAAGGGGAAATGGGGGAGGAGGAGGGGGGTAATAAAATGGGGGTTAATAATAAAAAAATATTATTATTAATTAAAAAAAATAAAATTTATAACAATTCGTTCTCTAATTAATCGAAAGGAACTTCGTTCCATCCGGGTGTCCCTTGACACCTCTCAAGTTTTTTTTACATTGTAGTGGACTATTTTAAAGCTGCGTGTTTTTTAAAGCTAGAGTGTGGGTGGAGTAAATACTCCACCCACACCCACACTTTAGCCTTAAAAAACAAGAGGTTGTGTCACCCCGGTCACCCCATCTTACACAGTTACCACCTACCTGCCTACCTATGCCTATAATGTTCAGCGCTCAGCCCATTAAACCTGGTGATTTGGCCCTTTTCATCGAACTTAGTTACCTACTAATTTCTCAGTTTCCTTAGGCGTAATCCTTATAATTATCCTCATTTGCCCTTAAAGCCCTCTATACTCCATACATCCGTAACTAGGAGACGATCGACATGAAAGTGCTGCGAAAACTACTTGACAAACTTGACAACGCCTTTGAATCATGAACGCTGGTTTATGTACTTGTCTTGGAATTCATTCTTTTAGGTACCTATTTCAAAAACATAATAAAATTACCATCCGAATTAATCGCAAGCATTTCTCATTAGATTGGCACCATCTTCATTCTAGACAGGGATTTCATCCTCACACCCTACGTCCGGAGCGTTCGAGCACGGTTAGATCCGGTAGGGGTTTTCTTCCGCGCACGCTTAGGTTGTGGAATGATCTTCCTGCCTCGGTTTTCCCAAACGCCTACAGTATGGGGTTCTTTAAAAGGGGTCTAAGAAGGTTTTTACAGGGTCGGCAGCGCGAGTGTGGCGCCTCTGGTGTTGCAAACGTTCATAGGCTGCGGTGACCACCGGTCATTCTGGTGGGCCGTATGCTTGTCTGCCACCTTAGTGGTATAAAAAAAAATCTTATTCAATGCAAATAGGTATATGTTTATACTCTTCGATAATATTAAAAAAAAATGGCCAAGTGCGAGTCGGACTCGTGCACGGAGGGTTTCCTTACCAAAACTGTAATAAATCATGTTTGTTGTATGGGAGCCCCCAGTAATCCCTGCTTTTTTTCTGATTTTAGTATTTGTTGTTAAGGGGCTAGTCAGCGGCAACACAAATACCTACGTCATCTGTGTAATTTTCAGCTCTCTAGCTATTATGGTTCCAGAAACACAGCCTCGTGATGGACAGACAGATGACGGCGAAGTCTCATGAATAGGGTCCCGTTTTTTACCCTTTGGGTACGGAACCCTAAAAACTAAGAGAAGTGTATCGCTTATATGGGACATAGTAGGTAGGTACCGAGTTGTAAAACATAATACATCTGGATTTGATAATTGCACAGTAAATTCAACTAGACGATAATAGATCGAGTAGCCAATCAGTATTGAGAACGTGTTGCGAAAATGTTCACTGGTTCACGTTAATCTTGCACGACCGTGTCGCGTAGGTACCAACCGTACAGCACAGGGAACTTGTAGCACTCAATCAATACTTATGTGGTGCACTTCCTGTATTTTATAATGTTCTATGGCATTTACAAGTCTTTTTCTGTACCTACAAGAATAAAAATTCTAAACTTTATCAACACTAGGTACTATTTCTTTTTCATCAAACCACAGATTAGTTCAGATTACTAAATAGTTACTACGTAAATCAAACTCAAAGTGAACCTATGTATGTACCTATCTGAAATGGTTTCTAGACGATCATGCAGCTTAGCATGCATAGCGTGCTGTCATGCTGTCAGATCGTTTATTTGTGTTGATTGAAGTGAATGTTTTGCCGCTTATCATGCAATAAAAATTTCTAGGGACCAACTAGGCTTTCCCTGTTTGTGTTGTGGACCGCAATGTACGGAGTATGTCGAAGTAGCTTAATGGTCTAAGTACTGGATGCATGGAAGAGAAAAAATAAATTTGTTCCTTTTTTCTTCCGTGACTGCATGAGACAGACTGGTATCAAGACTACACAAAAAAAAATGCACACAATTTTAAGCACATATTTTAGAGAAGTAACTCTATTCTGTTGTTTTGATAAAATTGGACACAAAATTGCTTGAAACCAATAGGAAACTGAAACAGAAAGAGCTGTAGGTACTGGCTAGTCTGGATATAGGTACCTCTACCTACCTACCTACTATGTAGTGTAGAGGTACTTTTCATCAATATATTTTATAACGAGGAGTAGTTAGGATCAAGTTATTAAAAAATTTTCCTTAATTATTATAAACTAGCTGACCCGCGCAACTTCGTTTGCGTCACATGAGAGTGAGGTATGGTATTAATATTTCGAGTAGGTATTATAATGTTTCCCGTTGCATTTACCCCAGTCGCGCTTATTATAGTCGCGTCGCGTCGCTTGTATTCATTATGGCGCATCACATGAGAGTGAGAAGGATGTGACTTTAACACCTCTCGTTAAAGTGATATAATCTTTCTTTTACTTCCACCCATCCGTTTTCCGGTATGGAACTCATCGCGTGCGAGTTCGACTCGCACTTGGCCGGTTTTGATCGTTCAGTTGACTGGCTGCCACTGCAGACCAAATTTACTCCCGTCACGTCGCTCATACTTTAAAACTTAATAAGAGGGTTATTGTAAGTGAACCTTAAAAGATAGGCATATGCTGTCAAGGACTTTTTTTTATAACTTTTTAAGAGAAACAATTTTGTAGTATACAATTTTTACGTAACTTTAACTATTTAGGCAGCGTCAGCAATGGAAGCTCTCAAAAGAAAGAAATAATCCCCGTTCTCGAAACATTATTCATGGCTGCTCCGCTCCTATTCGTCTTAGCGTGATGTTATATTGCCATTAGCCAGCCTAAATAAATGGACTATTAAACTGTAAAATAATTTTTGAAATGCAACCAGTAGTTTCTGAGATCCTAGTACAAACAAACTCTTCAGTTTCATTATATCGTGAGCAAACCTTAAGAGATAGACAAATTAGGTTATTGTGAGCGAACCTTAAAAGATAGACATATGCTGTCGCGGACTTTTTTTTAGAACTTTTTAAGAGAAACAATTTCGTAATACACAATTTTTACCTAACTGTAACCATTTACGCAGCGTACGCCTCGGAAGCTCTCAGACAGTAAAAAATATTCCCCGTTTTCAAAACATTCTTGATTGCTGCTCCGCTCCTATGCGTTTTAGCGTGATGAAAAGTATACTATAACCTGCCGAGGAGTATGAAGAATAATTGTATCTATTTTCGTTAAAATCCGTCGAGTAGTTTTTGTTTCTATAAGGAACATACAGACAGACAGACAGACAGACAGACAGACAAAAATTTTACTGATTGCATTTTTGGCATCAGTATCGATCACTAATCACCCCCTGATAGTTATTTTGGAAATATATTTCATGTACAGAATTGACCTCTCTACAGATTTATTATAAGTATAGATGGGGACATTTGTAAATAATCATGAATAGACACCGTAGATATAATAGAGCAAGAGCCAGCGGCCCCCAGGCATTCGTTAAAGTATAAAAGCTGTAAGTTTCTCAATGTATGTCCCCAACACAGATAAGAACGAACCCCGCATATAAAACTTGAGTCGCGGTGGCTTTCGCAGGTATCAGGTAGTAAAGGTGTGTAAAATTGTGTGTTAAATTTGGTAAAGTATAAAACTCAGTTTTTACATATTTTACTTATAATAATCCTAAAAGTCACCTTGTCGAAAGCCAGACACTTTGTACGGTTGCAACCCTCTGCCAGACACCCTTAAAGTATATTTAATTATTACTATACTTACGGTATAGTATAAAAGCTGCAATTTATATATGTTATTTGGAGAACTATCAAATGATGTTTTCTCAATAGCCAGACAGTTTCAGTAGTTCCTTTATGTTGCCAGGCACATCAAAAGTTAATGTAGATGCGAGCGCCAGGGATATATCGACGGAAGCAAAGAGCAAACGGACATCTGCATTTTCGCGAAAATCGTTTTTTTACATTATTGAATTAAGAATTTTGTCTTCCATTTGGCCATATTTATTATATTTTTAAATATTTAGTGGTATTTTGGAGCGTATAAAAAGACAGACGGGCATTATACACTTGTACGTGTATGCGTCGAAAAATTTGGCGCGTCTCACTTCTTAAAAACAAAGGTATCAGATACTTGACCGTTTCGTCACGGGAGGTTGACGTATTAAAGCTTGCGTACTAATTATTCTTAAATCTGTGATTTATTCAACTACATTCCGTGGTACAGTGTTATTATAATAACATAGCAGAAGGAATAAGTTATTGTCAAATTTGGCACAAAATAGAAATCACAGACAGGGAATCCATCCTCACACTCTACGTCCGGAGCGTTCGAGCACGGTTAGATCCGATAGGGGCTTTCTTTGTGGAACGATCTCCCTGCCTCGGTTTTCCCAAACGCCTACAGTGAGGGGGTTTTACAGGGTCGGCAGCGCAAGAGTGGCGCCTCTGGTGTTGCAAACGTTCATAGGCTGCGGTGAACACCGGACCTTCTGGTGGGCCTTATGCTTGTCTAAAATCAAATTAATGTTTACAACACAGCGAAGATCTTACAAATTTGATGGAAAATACAATCATCGAACAATCCCATGAGGGTTCTTTTTTTTAACGTGAGGGAAAGTCCTCACAGATGTTATGAGGGACTCTTACCGACTAATAAACCTCACGTAACGTCCAGCAGCCTATGGTTGGGAGCCCAGGGTAAGCCCTCGGAAGGATGTCCCAGGACTCCCTACGGACCTATGGCCCAGGGGGTGGTTCGGGTGCTATCTCGCGTCTTTGGGTGCGGTGATGAGGACACTCAAGATATTGACGACCACGATTCATAGAATATCTTTGAAATATTTTTCCATTAATTATTGTATTAGATTAATTATATTATTCCAATAACTATTATTAAAATAATTATTTAAATATATTATTTAATTGTTAATTTAATGATTCCTAAACACAGAAATTTTATAAAAGAATTTTCTAAACATTTATTCGTTGATCCTTAGTTATGGTACATAATGAATTTTCATAGTAAATCTAGAAAATAGTTCTCATTATACACAATAAATGATAGCTGATGCGCAGTATAACGTTGCAGTGGACCGAACGCGGTATTTCACTCGCACCCTCAGACACACATATCCCTCGCGCTCGCACCTACATTAGACTTTTGATGTGCCTGGCAACATAAAGGAACTACTGAAACTGTCTGGCTATTGAGAAAACATCATTTGATAGTTCTCCAAATAACATATATAAATTGCAGCTTTTATACTATACCGTAAGTATAGTAATAATTAAATATACTTTATGGGTGTCTGGCAGAGGGTTGCAACCGTACAAAGTGTCTGGCTTTCGACAAGGTGACTTTTAGGATTATTACAAGTAAAATATGTAAAAACTGAGTTTTATACTTTACCAAATTTAACACACAATTTTACACACCTTTACTACCTGATACCTGCGAAAGCCACCGCGACTCAAGTTTCATAGGCGGGGTTCGTTCTTACCTGTGTTGGGGACATACATTGAGAAACTTACAGCTTTTATACTTTAACGAATGCCTGGGGGCCGCTGGCTCTTAGACCATAAGTAGATGTTTGTTACTCTAATTAGATGCAAGCTTAAATTATTTTATTACTTTTTATCCCCAGAGTAAGTTCGCATCGGATGCAGAAACAGGAACAAAAATCCACACGGGTGGAGCTGCAGGCATCAGCTACTTACTGACTAAGGCAGGTGTATTGTTAAACAATACAGTATTGTTGTTACATACAGTTTGTCTATAAAGTCGTGACATGAATGTTTGAGGAACTAAAAATAGTTATGTGTGTGGCAACACTGGCAACACGAAACATTAGTACGTCAGTTGTCAATACTATCGTCGAATTTCGTTTACTCTCTCACGTAACTTTAATGTTTGGATTAAACTGCAACAAATGGAGACCAAACTACGCATAAAGGTTTGAGAAATGAGTAAAGAAAATCGGAGTGGTGCGCAGGAAGTGATTTTTAAAGTTTTCCAGTGATGTTTCGCGGAGTAACAATCTGGACAATTGTTGTGGGATTTTGAGGATGTTTATGAGCGAACAGCATCTTTGGTGGGTATGTAATCGTGTTATTGTTTGTTTTGAATCTGTCTGAAGTTACAAATTTACTGAATTTACGATTTGGAGACAAAAAAAAGGCATTGTTTGCATATTTTTAGGTTAGAATCTTAAACTTACAATCTACCTATAATGTAAGTCAGTGGTTAGAACAACATGGTTATTTTATTACGACCTACATTTTTGATACTCAGTTCAATCTGGTTTTCTACCAATTTTTATTTTGAATTAATTGCTTCATGTCAATAGTTTGTTTCCAATATGTAATTAATTTTCTTTTTTTACTCTTTTCAGGAAAATCAGAGAGTACCTACAGTTAGGCGAATAGTTAACGAAGGTTTTAATAATGAAGGAAAGTTTGAAACTCCTGGTAAACACAGAAAAGGTCGGCAAAGAAAGAAATAGACGATTTTAATATTTGAGCACTGCGCCAAAAAAATCCTTGTCAGATGGGGGAAAGTTACAGATAAAACATGTAATTACATGATTGTGGCAAAGCAATTGGGACTGCTAGGCACCTGCTGGTGGGTTGTAAGACGCTATTAGACCGGGGCTTCTGGATCTGGTTCAATAACTTTATTCTGGATCTGATTCAATAAAACAGAAACAAAATTAAAAATGTATAATGTGTTTTATTTATTAACTCACTAGCTGATGCCCGCAGCTTCGCCCGTGCCGAATTTGTTCTCGTTCCCGCTTCCCGTAGGAACTTATTCCCGGGATGAAAAGTAGCCTATGTGTTATTCCAGACTATAATATAATGTATCCCTGTACCAAATTTCAGCCAGATCAGTTCAACTGTTCGAGCGTGAAAGAGTCTCACATCCACACTCATAAGCTTTCGCATTTATAATATTTGTATTGTTCCCGTTCCCGCTTCCCGTAAGAACTTATTCCCGGAATAAAAAGTAGCCATGGTTATTCCAGATTATAATGTATCCCTGTACCAAATTTCAGCCAGATCCCTATAACCGTTCGAGCGTGTAAGAGTAATAAACATCCACACTCACAAACTGTCGCATTTATAATATTAGTAAGATTTTACTCGGAACGAACTCCTCGTATCAAAATCATTTTGGTCGTACTATATAGGGTTGCATCTTAGATCATCTAACCACAGGATGCGCCTTACTTAAGCATTGTTTTCTGCCATTGCACATGACCATTTGGTCTTTTGGCTTTATGAAAAGCCTGTACATCAGTACATCATTTTATATGATTAAACTAGTACATTACATTGTAGTTGACTGTACAATGACAATTAACACACAACAGCCATTACGCGTTTGTCGATTAATACATTTTTAAATGCAATGAAATTTTATATGTCTTTGTGTTTCCCCCTTCACTTGTATGAAAACTGGCAGAATATTTTTGTATGCGGTGGTTCGCAAAGGCTAGTCCCGTGTTATATGGTCTAAGGGTTGCATACATGCATTCAGCAGCGTCTCATTTAATTTCACGACTTTATAGACAAACTGTAATATTAACCAGGTAGTATAATACTAGAAATACCCGGCAAAATAAATAACAACCTAATCTAGCCTCCCTGGACCCTCTAGTAGACCATGAAGGAGGTGCTGAGGTACCTAACCACATTTAAAATTAAAGTATCCTACAAACAGGGTTCAGCAACTTTTTAATTTAGGAGGAAGGGGATAGTAGGCCCTTCCCCAACCTCCCCGCAGCCCCTATCTGCCCCTAAAATTAACATTTTAGTAATTAAAATATCTCGAACAGGGGGAGCTTTTTTTAAGTAAATCAGCTGCTCACTGTATTGTTGAAGGCTTTGATTACGACATTGCAGGATTTAAAAAAAAATGTGTCCAAACTTGACACTGACATCTGTCGTCGAGTTTCGCAGAGCACAGCTGACATTTCCTAGTATTGTATTGTAAACGTAAGCCACCACTACTACATACATAAACAAATTGTTTTCATTTTCTTATTATTGTTTACACTTATGGTTAAAAAACTCACATATGAAGAGCTTACGTAGGCTACTTCTACGGTTTATCATAGGTCGTATCGACTCGTACAACGAACCATTTACATTAAAATGATGAAGTTTTGGAAAAGTGCAGGTAAAGTGTACACTGAGAAATCTATTCCTAACGCCCATAATACGCCGCAAATTTCCGTGAGAACTGTTAAATTACTGACTTGTAATCAAATTGCCTTTGATTATTTTAGCAAAAGGTAAAACAGGATGTCCAGTGCGCCCACCAGAACTGAAAATAATAGAAAGACCTGATATTAAAAATCTTATAGATACACAGTTATTGCTTGATAATAATGAAGGTAAGAAGGCATACGTAATTATTTTATCTAACTAATCACACTGTTATTTCAATTGGAAAAGAAAACTCAATGTCATCTTCATTTCTTTACAGATCCCAAACAAATGTTTGAAACATCTTCTAAGTTATCATTAAGTTTACATGATATTCTTTATGATAAAAATGCCATAAAATATTTCACACAGTTCATGGACACAATAGGGAAGGATATACTCATAAAGTGTTGGTTAGAAATAGAAGATTTTAGAAAACTGTTCACTAACATAGAATATAGCCAGGAAAATACTAAGATTTCAACAATATGTAGGACCCAAAGTTTAGATCTTCAATGCAAGTGCTTAGTTAAACAGGACAACAACGATATTAAGTCACAAAAGGTCAGTTGGAAAGACAATAATGATAGAATAACAACTACTAGTAATTCAACACAAATGCAAGATTGCTCGAGAAGTTCATGCATGAACTTAAGTGAACACAAACATGAAAGTGACTCTATCAGTGAAAGCGGTCAACAAGGAAGGAAAACTGAGCAAGCTCTTAGATTATTCAAAAAGTATGTTGCTTTAGAAGCTCCTTACCAATTAGATTTACCGGATACCAATAGAAAGTTGGTTATATCCAATATATGCCACCCCGAAGGGCAAATAAAGGAAGACTGTTTCCAACCAGTGCAAGATATTCTCTTTAATCAAATGGAAACACACCACTACCAAGCTTTTGTAGACAGTCCATTCTATATTAAAACACAAATTGACATATTGACGAGCGGCACCATTCACCTCACAGATATTTTGTACAATGAATCAATACTGTTCTTTTTTACAGAATTTCTAGAGCAAGAATCTTGTAGGATTTTATTGGAATTTCTAATGGCTATCATGCACTTCCGAGAGAACTGTATGAATGTGAGCATGACAAGTCCTGATCAAGCTCAAGCTGATGCTATAGTAATCTATGAAAAATATTTTTCCCTACAAGCAACACACCCACTTGGGTTCTCAACGGATGTCAGATTAAATATAGAAAGTAATATATGTAGAGAAGAAGGTCCGCTTCCAACATGTTTTGATGCACCTTACCAAATTGTATATAAAACTTTAGCACAATATGTAAAAACATTTTTAGAATCAGAACTTTATTTTAAATATCTCTCTGAAATGATACATTCAGTGGATAACATGTGGCCATCAAATCAGAAATCACATTCTGATTGTAGCAGTGAATTTAGTATTAGCACACAAAATACTCTTCTAGCAATGGGTGACCCAGTCTTCCATAAAAAGAAACGTAATCTCTCTGTACCTGACATGACAATAGACTCTAATCAGCTTTACAATGCAGATGCTTTATGGCAAAGAAGACATGACGGCTTAAGTCTAGGAAGAGTTAATAGTTTAGGAAGGTTTGAGTCAAAGTTTGAACCAGACCCAGATAAGAAAGATAAATCTGTATTAAAGAAAATGGTAAGCCGGTTTGTGCCTGTAAATACAGCTAAAGTTGAAGAGGAAATGGCCTGGCAAATAGCCCACATGATAGTTAAGGATGTGACAGATTTAACTATGGCCCCACCGGAAAATGATATGTGATAGTTATCATTATAATATATATTTTGTAAATCAAAACTGTATATATACTTATTAACTAATATATAATAAAATGCCTATTATGTTTAGGTATGTCTTTAAATGAACATCAGAATGAATTGATACTAGGGAATGGACACACTCCAAAACTGCAAACTCCATAATTTATATCAAACAATGTTACGTAACTTATCGAAGTTTTAGGTAAGTAAGTCCCTTTGTACAATTTTTGTGTACCCATCCGAAGCTGATAAATGTTTTTCACCTAAGGATCACGACAGGTGCACTTACATCTACAAGGTGAGCCAAGTAAATTCCTATTAGAATATAGAATGTTGTTCTATACTTATTCCTATTTAATATTTCTTCCTAACCGTTATACCAGCGTGACAGTGAGTCCTATCTATAAAGGTGATGGTGATGGGGGTCGAAACTTCGTCTTGTAAAAAGGTTCCTACAAAAGAATATCATTTAAATATAGTGTAGAACTGTTAGATACTGTGTGAAATCCTTTTGATAAATACTTAAATAATTTAAATAAACGGATTCGAATTCACGCACAGAAGGTTCCTTACCAAAAAACGGCAAAAGCTTGACATTTTTTGTATGGGAGCCCCATATTTATTATTGTTGTCTGTTTTAGTATTTGTTGTTATACTTGATAAAGACAAACATCAACAGAAATACCTACCTACAGCATGTGTGATAATATCAACTGTCTAGTTATAACGATTCATAAGATACAGCATGGTGACAGTGAGACAGTTGGGCAGCCGAGTTTCAGTAATAGATACATACATACATATATGGTCACGCCTTTATCCCCGAAGGGGTAGGCAGAGGCATATTATATGCCCACATTTCACCTTTTTTTAAAAATTTGTCCCACGTAATAGGTGGTGAGCCGTATAATTATTGCCGTGTTGAGATGGACTGACGCAGGTTGTAACTGCCTCCTGTTAAAATTTTTCAAGCCGCCTAAAAAGACCTTCAACTTGGCTTAACGACTGCCATTTTACTGGCCACCGGGACCAACGGCTTAACGTGCCTTCCGAAGCACGGAAGCGCTCAAATAAATGTCACAAAGTGGTCACATGGGTGGTCACCCATCCAAAGACCGGCATAGTAAATGTTGCTTAGGTACTGCAGTAAACGTTTGCAGAACACTGAGTCCACGGGGCCACGAGCGCTTCAGTAATAGTGAGAATCCCGTTTATACCGTTTGGGCCTACGGATCCCTAATAATAGAAGTAGGTAGGTACCTAGGTACTCCAATTAGAAAACCTGGTTTCAACTGAAGAATTAACATTTTTTCTTGAGTTCTATCTAGAATCTTTTCGTCCCAAAATTCCGTAAGTAGGTAGGTACTTAGGTAGGTACTTGTTGGTATAGTCTTTTTCTGGACAGCTCAGCAATCATGTAAACATGTCATGTGTTGACAGAAGTTGTCTATGATCATAGTGTTGTAACTATACTGATTCTATGTATGTAAATAATCATTGAGTTATATCTAGTTCACCGTACATTCATTTACTTCGGTATATCAATCGCCAAATTCATCAAATCATGAAATTCGGTATATCAATATATATTATGTGCAATAATTTTTTTATATTAATTTAATTAAAGGATCTTTAAAAAAAGAAACTTTTAGAAAATTTATTAGTACATATAATCATTTATTTACAATAATATATTACTTTAGGACTGAATATTTTAACCATCCACCGTCAACCGTACCCAGTCTACCCTAAGGAATCTTTTTTTTTTCTTTTTATTCATATTTAAATGTTTATGGCGTTCGAAACATTAGATTATCTTTTTGGCAGCTCGCTGATGAACGTTAGCCTCTTTAAATTTACTCCTCCACACGGTACTAAGCCTAACCGGATCCTTCTGACGATTTCTGGGTCGCACAAATACTTATTTAGTCCCAATTTTTTAAAAGTACTTCTGCGAAGAGTAGGCCTCGCGAGCGCCCAGGAAAAAACAACTTGTGAGGAATTATATCCCTTATGATCCCATCATATATAACGGGGACCTTTTTCTCCCTTATTTTCCGCCCTATTAAAAAAACTTTTGACAAAAGTTGTATTTTTATCTTTTCGTAGATCAATGATTTTAAATCAAAGAACATGTGTGCCAAGTTTGGAGATAATTGGTTAACAAATGCGTCTTCTAGACCGAAACTGACATGTACACACACATACGGACGAAAGCAAAATCGTCTATACTGTGGAATCGAAGACCCAAACTCAAAGTGCCTTTTCACACGTACCGGTTGCCGGGTAGCCGGTGCCGGGTAACCGGCGCGGCGGCGGCGGTGAATGCAAGCGGTTGGCGGGCAAATCACTCCGGTACGTGTGAAAGCTATAGTACACGGCCATATACCCACCCTACCCGGCACCCGGCAACCGGTACTTGTGAAAAGGGGCAAAGACTCGCATCTCCATATATTCAATATACTCTGTGGACTAGCACTCTTCGCTCTCTGGGTCAATAAGTTATATTATATAAAGGAAGTACATTTTTTCGAACTGACGGATTGATAAAACAATGACCTCCTTTTAAAATCAGTTGGCCAGTACAACAGTTTTACAACACTATGGCAAAGACAAACAAGTCTGAGAAAAAATAATTTAATTTAATGACAAGCAAAAATGACAGTCTTAAATTTTTACCATCCGAGTATTTTTCATGAAATTATTCTTTATTCTAAAGGTTTATTAGTGTCGAAATGTCCGCATAAATCTAACTAGAGTTCCTTGAAACGACTATGATCAGGATTGATAATTAAATGTAAGTAATTATGGAGTAGTCGAGATCCAATTTCTTTGTTTACTATATTTTTTAAGTCTGTTGAATTCCACTATACTTCTGCTTTATTTATAGACAATAGAATGGTCGAGGTACCTACTCAGCCGGTATAGACGTTTTTATTGTAAAACCTATACGTAATTTGAAATCTCCTTGAACGCCTCCTACATCAAGATTTTCACTTATTCAATGACTTGTATCATTTATTCGTGTTATTTGTATTGTAATGATTTTAACGATTTTGTTAAGGCCGCAAACATACCTAAGTAATTAGGTACAGCAGGACCGTAGTCTTTGAGTGCGTGCACTACAGCACAGTCACATAGTTACCTACTGCCTACTTGACGCTTTCTTTTCTTTATTTAGCAAACCAAAATGAAGCCCTCCTGATGGAAAGTCATGGCGTGGTGGCCTTTATTCGGTTTAAGTCAGATTCTGTTTAAGACAGATCCGACATCTGGCTAAATTGAAAGCCTCTGGCAGTCTCTAGCCTACCAGTCGGCGGCTCATTGAAGTCCCTCTTCACGATCCGCTTGAAGAATCCGGAGTTGTAAGTGGGTTGGCAGAGCGCTCCAAACTACTATGGTTCGACAGAGAAAAATATATTTTGAATCGCTCCGTTTGTTCTGGCCAAAATTCTCTACTGTATGAGAGTGCCAACGTGCCACCTCTGTCCAGCACGCCTTCTTCGGGATCGCTGCTGGTTTATACGCCATATGTTTTTCTTCTTTATATCTGAAATAGGTAGGGTCAAGTGTTCAACAATGAAACACTAAAAGTTCATAACCTCGTACATCTCATGTTTTTGCTGATAGAAGTCTATAATTTTACAGGCATGTAGTCAATATGATTGGGTATCGAATGTCATTTATAGATTTTTTTAAATAAAGTGATTTGAATCGACAAAGAAATAAAAACTAAGAAATGGGATTTGTGTCATTGTGTCCACATAGGCGTACACAATGAAACACCATATATTCAACAATGAAACACCATAAATAAACTGTGCCTAATTCAAATTTTGTTTAATGTAGGTAGTTATTAAAGAAAGAGCAGTCCGTTTCTACGTTAAATGCAGTGGCATGACGTGCCATGCTGTATGCTTCAGGCTTTTTTAATGACAGGTCTGCATGCCCTGATTTATAAGACCGTAAACATTCGATTCCAGCCATTTTTCCAGCTAACAGAATATCGAATATTGTTAATTTTTGCCATTTGGTAAGCAATACACCCCTCGTCATTTTTACAGCTTTGTTACGCGCCATCTTAAAATTAAAACAAATTTTAATAGCTAAGGTTTCACAATATCAACCAATAAAAATCTATAAAACAGTGTTTCATTGTGTCCATTGTTAAACTGTTTCATTGTTGACTACCTAGGGTTTATCTAACTAACTTTTAATTTATGTACACAAAATTGTAACTTTGAAACAAATGAAATATTTCAAAATAATCTACAAAACATGTAGAATGCAGGATAATCATAAAAAATATAATATTCCTAACCATTAAATAATGAAAAATCTTTAAAGATAGCCAGAAATACTTCAATTTTTGACGAAAATAGTAAAAATGAGCCGCAGACGCGTCTTTTCTCACGCGGTGCCGCCGCAAACTGGAATACGCCGGTGGTATCTATTGAGTGTCCTTACGCGATATATTGCACTAACTGCCAACGTCGCGTTTTGGAAATATTACTATGTTTTATTGTGTACCACTGTTTCATTGTTGAACACTTGACCCTACTTATACCTACTTAATTATATCGGTAACAAATACTCAGGTAGGTACCTGCTATGTACTATAAAGGCATAATATTATGATTAAGTAGATAGTTATTCAACGTGATAGAGATAGTACGGGCAGAACCATAGTGTGCTATCTATCTACTTACCTACCAAGTAGAGTTATCTTGTAGATATAGATATTATAGGTACATGTTTCCATCCTGTGGTTCAAGGCAATGCAATAGCATTATTGAAATGGATATTTTGTTCATAAATAACAAGTACCTAAGTACCACCTACCGAGGTAGGTACAGAATTGACACTTCGGTGAGTTGCTGTAGCTAGGTACCTACTTACTTAAATTTTGCCTGAACCATTGAATCTCTCTCTGATTGAATCATAGTAGAAATATAAATACTGGGAAAGGAAAGGAAATACTGACTACCACATGACAGATTACATTTGCCTAGTAGGTACCTATTCTATTGCGAGTTTTTAGATATCTAATCACGAGCCCTACTCAAGGAATTTAAGCGACTGCTGTGATGATCTATGATATAATGAGCACACAAGACTGTGACAGACTAAGCTGTTATATAAAGTTTGACAGTGCTCGACACAACCATACTTCAGCATTGTCACCAACATGAAAGCAGCCGAAGATGCGAAAACATCTCACTTAGTCCATCTATGTACAGGCGACCTGCCACCTCAGTACACAGATCCTACACGTAGGTACTTACCTAGTTTTTTAATTGTAGTACAATCAAAAATAAGAACACTTCTATTCTATACCTCCTCCTTCAGCTTAGTTATTCAGATGAGCAACGGATCGTGGTGACGATTTACAGAACCCTAATAATGTCCACCACGTCAAGTTCTTGGTTCATCACAACTAAAGCTTAAGAATCCAGGCTATTGTGGCAGCACTAGCATCCAAGCGATAATTTTGAAAAGCATCATTATTATGCTAACTCAATAATAAATTTCAAATATGGAAAAAAGAATCGATTTCGATCAGGGTTCGAACCATCAACGATTCAAGCTATGCCTACCAGTGTAACATCGACTCTACAGCCGTTCGCTTTAAGTTTGCCGCTGGCATAGAGCCGTAGTATGGGAGGCACTGGCAAACTTAAAGGGAACGGGTAGTACCATGGAGCAAGGTAGTAGGTACCTACATAACTACTCAGATTAGCTGTCTCGTGAGACATGATCAAAGGCGGTACTTCGGTGCAAGATCTTACAGGGCGAGTAGGTGTTTCTGCTATACATAATTACAGCTTAGTAGATGGTACCCATGTCGAGTCCGTGGTGCTATCCTTCTCTAGTGGACGTTAGCCTGCTTTTTTTGGCTGCCGCTTTGTTAAGCTTTTTTTCTTTTTCATCATTTTAAGTTTTCCTTCAAATTCGAGCCAGGAATTATAAGTAGTGACCGACCGAAGTTTCGGTTTCGGTTTCGGCCAGTTTCGGCCAAAAAATCGAGTTTCGGCCGCAGTTTCGGTTTCGGCCAAAATGGGCCGAAACTTTCGGCCGGGCCGAAACTCACGTGTTCGTGAATTTTGAGTGCCTGGTTCTGCTTGTGACGTGGTTGGGGTCAGCCCAACAAGTAATATCAATAAGAAGTATTAGACAGTTACCCCTGTCTTATGTCTTAGACCACCTTTTTAGGGTCCCGTTTTTACTTTTTGGTTACGGAATCCTAAAAAGGTGATCAAGGACATTACATAAACCTACCCCTTTGTAGTCGGTTCCGTACAAAAAAAGGGTAAAAATAGAATGGTAGCCATTACTAAGACTTCGTTGGTCGTCTGTCTGTCTGTCAGCAGGCTGTAAATCATGCACTGTGATAGTTAGATAGTTCAAATTTTCACAGATGATGTATTTCCGTTGCCGCTATATCCGTAGAAACTAATAAAATATGGCCAAAATAAATTAAAGGAGGCCTCATACAATCATTGGCGATACATCGAGAGACCACACCTGAGTGCAGCACGGCGAAGAACGCAGCTAGGATACGGGGCTCAACTCATTCGTAGAGTGCTCAGCTTGGGGGCATCAGCGACAGATCGTCGTGGCAAGTCTAGAGGCGGACATTAACTCGCTGAAGACCACAGTGCCAACCAAAATCTCCAGCAGGAGTAAATGGGACGCCGCCGCTTGTTTCTACGAGCAGGTCATGTTTGTGAGTGAGATGACAGGGTCGAAGCGGAAGAGAACTCCCGAGTTCCAGAATCTGGGGTGAAGGCGTCGCAGGGTTGTCTTCACTCAAGACTATAGGTCTCCATGACAGGGGCCAGAAGACGGTGGGAATGCTGCTGGCCGTCCTTACAGAAGCAGGCCCAAGACGGTGACATGACGTAAGAGGTTTATGCACACCTCATGCCCCAAGTATCAGGGTAACACCGCAACCAACCCTAAAGACGCGGGATAGAACTCCCATGCGAGACGACAGTGGTAGCCAAAGTCTGTCGAGAATCTTGAGACACCCTTCCGAGGAATTACCCGGGACACCCTCCGTAGCTAGTTGTAAGCATCTGTGACAACCAGTAGGATAGAGCGCCGTGGCTCCTCTCCAACTACTCGTCCATGACCGGTCTGACCGCCTCGATTGTGTCGATTCCCCCTCTTGGTTGCTCAATTTGCACCTTCCACGTCTCCTTAGTTTCCTGGTGGAGCTCAGACCGTCGAGCATCGGTTTCTCGAGACGCAGGCCGATGGCCCCACCAGTGCCTCCTTGCGCCATTTAAACAATGAAGGTACGGACGCACGCAAGGACCCTCGCTTCTAGGTCTTATGGAGGGGTCCTGACTAGGAGACATGCCGACTCAACTGAGATCATGCGGTATCTCCTATCATGCTGACGGTCATCGTCTTCTGCGGGTTAAGCAATCTAGCCGCATTGCTAGATTGCTTAACCCCGCGTATCGGTGCGTTGCTCCTCGCACTGTAACGAGGGTGATACCTCTGAGTCAAGGACCACGTAGCACTCAATCGTAACTAGTGATGGGCAATCCTCCCGGTTTAAACCCAAATTGAGTTTAAACCCGGTTTAAACCCATAAGATTCCTCCCGATAGGGATTTTATTTGGGTGTTTATAATTTTGTAAAACATACTCTTAAACATTTGAAATTTTAAACTGCACAGTGACTAATGTCATCTTTTTCTTTTTCTTTAAGGTTATTTGTTATTTTAATTTAGGTGTTTTCGTCTTTTCGCAAAGTACCAACCTACAACATCAAATTATAACAACAACAAAAAAACATGACCATTAGTTGCGTCATTTTTTATTTTAATTTTTTTTAATAATGTTCAGCTCGCCAAATTGACGTCGCCACCAGCCTGATGGAAAGCCGTGGCGCATCCAGCGATTGGGGGCCACTTCTGACAGTGGTCCTCAAGTTGGTGGCCCTGTGATGTGCCTCTTCACGCTCCTCTTAAAGAACCCGGGATTGTAAGATGAGGGAAATACGTGTGCGGGCAGGTCGTTCCAAGTTTTTATAGTTCGACAGAGGAACGATCTTTTGAAACGCTCGGTTCTGGCGAAAATTCTCTCCACTGTGTATGAGTGGCATCTCTGCCCAGCACGCGTTGTTCAGGATCGGAAAGGAGATGGTGGAATCAGAGCTCTTCAAAACATTCGCCATGATACATTCAGAAGGCAGCCAAGGACGCTTTGGATCTTCGCTGCGCCAACGGTTCGAGGTCTCCCGTCAACTCGGGACAACCAACTATTCGGATAGCACGTCTCTGCATAGCCTCAAGCGAGTCTAGTAAGTACCTCGCGGAGTCATCCCAAAAGTGAAAACAGTACTCGACGTAGGGACGAATCTGCGTCTTGTACAGTAAACATCTCTGATGTGGCGTGAAGTACAGTCTCACCTTATTTAGGACTCCAAGTTTCCGCGAGGCCAGCCCAATACAACTCTCTATGTAGTTTTTATGGTTGAGCTCACGTCGGATGACTCTAGGTTGTTCTTTAGTGGAACCGTAATGCTCTGAAGAGTGGGTAGGGGTAGGAATGCCGACTTCTTAGCTGTAAACACACACGCCTGTGTTTTTCTGGCAATGAACTCGACCAGGTTGTCTGAGCCCCATTGGGTAATGTGACCCAGGTCCCGGTCGAGACCCGCCACGAGTTGCCGTCTCCGCTGGACGGCCAGAATAGCTCCCATGCAGAGTACTATCATCCGCATAACAATGAATGCACTCAAGGGACTGCATGTCATTGATATGCAGAAGAAAGAGAGTTGGGGACAATACCGATCCCTGTGGTACTCCGGCATTTATCTGCAAAAAGCAGGAAGCCTGACCATCACAGAGAACCCGTATACGTCGCCCGTGAGGAAACTGACCAACAACCCCATCGCTGAGGTGCTGAAACAGCCTTGTCATCTCAGCTGTCCCTGTGTGGGGGCGATAGACACACACGTAGATCTGACTCATGGAGCCGTGATTCACGTGCAGCCAAAGGACGGGGAAGGAAGTATTCTCAAGGCAGCGCAGCCGGCGACAGCAATCATCCGCCCTAACGAACGCGCACACCCTGGCTTTATCTTGAAATTGTTCCTCGATGATATAGCCAGGGTAGCATAAAGTACGAGTGATCGGCAGGGCGGCGTATTTGCGTCTCCGTTAGGAACAACACAGCTGGCCGTGCCGTCTCTAAATAGTGATGGACGACGTTGAGGTTGGCATGGAGTCCGCGTAGCGAACTCCACCTCAAACAGTACGTTACTGGGAGTAGTAGCGGCCGCTGTGGTACCTTTTTTTCTTTTTTGCGCTGCCATGATTGTTGGGAAAAGAAGGGAGACGTGAAGACGGAGCGACATTTGCTGCAGCAGTGAGTGACAAGGTGTAGGGGCTAGCTTCATCTATGACTGTGTGGCGAGACGGAAACCTACCCACGGTAGGGCCCCCGTACCCCCCCGAGTGTAGTCGCCGGGTCCCAGTCCGGTCACCATACGGCACGACGAACCACATCGGGATTATGCGCGGCCTGGTGGGGCAGCCTCCCAGGGTGGTTAGTCCCAGTTAGGCCCCAGTACTATGCCGCGGGCGGCCAGCGGCAAAACCGTTTCTACAGGTCTCCCTGGCCGAAAGGTTGGCCTTCGTCAGCCACACTAGAATCAGCTTAGTGCCTATTGGTCCCCCCCTGCTGCATCAAACATCGCCCCGGGCCCGGCTGTGCAGGTGCTTAACCCCGAACGCAACGCAACCGGGGCTGGGTTACTTGGGGGGCCTTACACAGCTGCACGGTGGTACCCCCCCGGACCAACACTTTGTACCACCTGGCACCCACATGGGAGCCTTAGCCACCATGTGGGAACACAAATTTGCGGAGCCTCGTTCGTTGATTGGCAGGTGCACCACGTGCAGATAAGGTCGCTTGGGCCCCCGGAATTTGGTGGTGGTGGGGCCCCTTGCACCCAAAAATATAAAAACCTTAACCAGCCTTTGCTTTTTTTTCTTTTTTTTTTTAATATTTAGCTTGCCAAATTGACGTCGCCACCAGCCTGATGGAAAGCCGTGGCGCATCCAGCGATTGGGGGCTACTTCTGACAGTGGTCCTCAAGTTGGCGGCCTTGTGATGTGCCACTTCACGCTTCTCTTGAAGATCCCGGCTTTGTAAAATGAGGGAAACACGTGTGCGGGCAGGTCGTGCCAGGTTTTTATAGTTCGACAGCGAAACGATCTTTTGAAACGCTCTGTTCTGGCGAAGATTCTCTCCACTGTGTATGAGTGAGGTGCTGAAACAGCCTTGTCATCTCAGCTGTCCCTGTGTGGGGGCGATAGACACACACGTAGATCTGACTCATGGAGCCGTGATTCACGTGCAGCCAAAGGACGGGGAAGGAAGTATTCTCAAGGCAGCGCAGCCGGCGACAGCAATCATCCGCCCTAACGAACGCGCACACCCTGGCTTTATCTTGAAATTGTTCCTCGATGATATAGCCAGGGTAGCATAAAGTACGAGTGATCGGCAGGGCGGCGTATTTGCGTCTCCGTTAGGAACAACACAGCTGGCCGTGCCGTCTCTAAATAGTGATGGACGACGTTGAGGTTGGCATGGAGTCCGCGTAGCGAACTCCACCTCAAACAGTACGTTACTGGGAGTAGTAGCGGCCGCTGTGGTACCTTTTTTTCTTTTTTGCGCTGCCATGATTGTTGGGAAAAGAAGGGAGACGTGAAGACGGAGCGACATTTGCTGCAGCAGTGAGTGACAAGGTGTAGGGGCTAGCTTCATCTATGACTGTGTGGCGAGACGGAAACCGACCCACGGTAGGGCCCCCGTACCCCCCCGAGTGTGGTCGCCGGGTCCCAGTCCGGTCACCATACGGCACGACGAACCACATCGGGATTATGCGCGGCCTGGTGGGGCAGCCTCCCAGGGTGGTTAGTCCCAGTTAGGCCCCAGTACTATGCCGCGCGCGGCCAGCGGCAAAACCGTTTCTACAGGTCTCCCTGGCCGAAAGGTTGGCCTTCGTCAGCCACACTAGAATCAGCTTAGTGCCTATTGGTCCCCCCCTGCTGCATCAAACATCGCCCCGGGCCCGGCTGTGCAGGTGCTGAACCCCGAACGCAACGCAACCGGGGCTGGGTTACTTGGGGGGCCTTACACAGCTGCACGGTGGTACCCCCCCGGACCAACACTTTGTACCACCTGGCACCCACATGGGAGCCTTAGCCACCATGTGGGAACACAAATTTGCGGAGCCTCGTTCGTTGATTGGCAGGTGCACCACGTGCAGATAAGGTCGCTTGGGCCCCCGGAATTTGGTGGTGGTGGGGCCCCTTGCACCCAAAAATATAAAAACCTTAACCAGCCTTTGCTTTTTTTTCTTTTTTTTTTTAATATTTAGCTTGCCAAATTGACGTCGCCACCAGCCTGATGGAAAGCCGTGGCGCATCCAGCGATTGGGGGCTACTTCTGACAGTGGTCCTCAAGTTGGCGGCCTTCTGATGTGCCACTTCACGCTTCTCTTGAAGATCCCGGCTTTGTAAAATGAGGGAAACACGTGTGCGGGCAGGTCGTGCCAGGTTTTTATAGTTCGACAGCGAAACGATCTTTTGAAACGCTCTGTTCTGGCGAAGATTCTCTCCACTGTGTATGAGTGGCATCTTTGCCCGGCACGCGTTGTTCGGGATCGGAAAGGAGAGGGTGAGATCAGGTTGAAGAGCTCTTCAGAACATTCGCCGTGATACATTCGGTAGAAGGCAGCCAAGGACGCTATGGTTCTTCGCTGCGCCAACGGTTCAAGGTCTTTCGTCACCTCAGGGCAAACGATTATTCGGATAGCACGTCTTTGCATAGCATCAAGCGCGTCTAGTAAGTACTTCGCGGAGTCATCCATAAGATGAGAACAGTATTCGTCGCAGGGGCGAATCTGCGTCTTGTGCAGTAAACATCTCTGATGTGGCGTGAAGTACCGTCTCACCTTATTTAGGGCTCCTAGTTTACGCGAGGCCAGTCCAATACACCGCTCTATGTAGTTTTTGTGATTGAGCTCACGCCGGACGTCTATACCGAGGATCTCCAGGTTGTCCTTTAGTGGAATCGTAATGCTCTGAAGAGTGGGTAGGGGTAGGAATGGGGACTTCTTAGCTGTAAACGCACACGACTGGTGTTTTCCCGGTATTGAACTTGACCAGGTTGTCTGAACCCCATTGGGCAATGTGACCCAGTTCCCGGTCGAGATCCGCCACGAGTTGCTGTCTCTTCTCTTCCACGTCGTGTCGACCATCTACTGGACGGCCAGAATAGCTCCCTCGTGGATGATAGTACTCTGGTACTATCATCCGCATAACAATGACTGCACCCAAGGGACAGCATGTCATTGATATGCAGAAGAAAGAGATTTGGGGACAATACCGATCCCTGTGGTACTCCGGCATTTACCTGCAAGAAGCCGGAAGCCTGACCATCACAGAGAACCCGTATACGTCGCCCGTGAGGAAACTGACCAACCAGCGGCACAACTGAGGCGACAGACCGTATGCCGTAGCTTGGAATTTATTTATTTATTTAATCATGAACAATATAAATTGTGTCTGATATAGGTAATATATGATGATTCATTTAAACTATACTTATGCTATACAATTCATCAGAATAATTTCAACAAAAAGTCAACACATCATTTAACATTGATAGAATTTACATGCAAAACAAAAAAAAAACATATATAATAACAGATTCTTAATGTCAATGTCACAAACAAACAAAAGAACAAAAATTACAACCACGGTCAGCTAGGAATTTATAATGTCACATAATAAAATAATATTTTCAACTTATTTCAAATAGTTAAATGTCAATAATACCAGTGTAGAAGTCAATTAGAAGTTTATTTGATTGTCATGAAATCCGACACAGAATACAAGCACGATTCCAATAAAAGGGCCCTTAATTTATTCCTAAAAGTATTTCTCTTGTGCACTAATATTTTTAGGTGGTTAGGTAACTTGTTAAACATTACTACTGCCTGATATTTCGAACAATGCTTTACTATTTCTAATTTAAGAATTATGGTATTTTTAACAGCCATTCTTCGCGTATTTTCTCTTTCTTGGCGCTCAATTTGTGACTCATATTTATTTAAATATTTTGCGAAGTCGCTTAATAGAACCATTATGTACAGGCTAGGCACCGTTAATATATTTAATTTTATAAAGTGCTCTCTGCACGATTCGTATTGTGGAATTTTAACGATAGTTCTAATAGCACGCTTTTGCAAAATAAACGCTCTTTCTATATTATAATTGTAGCTATTTCCCCAGTGCATAACGCTGTACCTGATCCTGGATTCAACAAGCGCGTAGTAAACAGTTTTAAGTTGATTGATATTTAATTCATCTCTTAGACTCCTAAGTGCGAAGCACGCTGATGATATTGAAGCATCTATGGCATCAAGCTCTTGTTTCCAATTTAATTGCGAGTCTATGTTTACGCCTAAGAATTTTGCATTTTTCACGGGTTCAATTTTATTGCCATTCAATTCCAAATTTATTTGTTCATTATTTTTAGCAGTAGTTTTAAATAATATAATGTTTGTTTTGCTGGAATTCGTCGGAAGAAGTGACGCATGCCATACCCTATCAAAGGCTTTAGAGATGTCTAGGACTCTAGGCTAATAGCCAGAGATTAGCCGTGCCTCTCCATAGCCTCACCCCAGGTGTGTGTTATATAGGTACGCTAGGAGGCCACCCGTTGATCGTTTCGGCCTAAAGCCGTATTGACGATCGCTAATTTAATTTTTATTTTTCTTTTTGTTTTCAATTGTATCTCTAAGTTTGTATCATGGACTTGTCTATTTGTTGGTGGAACTCTGACACCCCAGCTCTGCCTTGAGAAGACGTTAATGGCTGCGACACAGTTCTAAACTAATGCGGCCATTATCGTACATTTTGTATTGTACTCCTGTTTGTGTTCCAATAAAGATTTTTATTTTTTATTTTATTTAATTAGCGAGTGATCCTCTAGATAGCGCATGAGCTGCTTGTTAATAATCAGCTCGAACACCTTGCAGATGACGGTGGTTACGGCTATGGGGCGATAGTCGGCCGGATCCGACCGATCCCCTTTCCTGGGAATCGGCTGGACGTTCGCCTCCTTCCAAGCCTCCGGCACTTCTCCTGACGAATAGGAAAGGCGATACAGGCGTGTTAGCGTTGGAGACAATTCGGCTGCACACTTCCTCAGCACCACCGCCGGAATGCCATCAGGACCACTGGCTTTCCGCTTTCCTTTCTTTATTTAAAAAAAAAAAAAAGAAGTGTATTTGGGGTCATAATTGCTCTTTATACGCAAACATGATATTGTCAAGTCCGGTGGACTATATACCGATATGTTTGTCACAATCTTTGGTAAGTTTCATTATGGCACTCGCAGGGATACATCATTTGGTAAGATTAGACTAGTACATTTCATTGTACTTGACTGTTGTTCCACAATATTTAGAGTAATTTCGGGTAATATGGCCTGGTCGGTCAATATGGCCTACTGCGATTTCTCTGAACTGAATGAACACTTGCGACCGCTTGACTCGGCAAACCAACGCACCCCTTCCCCTCACTTCCTCAGTCAACTCGCGCGAGACGAAGTGTGCATGTGTGTCCCGTGCGGGCGCTCGATCGAAAATTACGTAAAGTGATCTTATTTTTTGGTAAGTTTTACTCATTACATTTCTTGAAATTGTAGTTATTTTTACATTGGTACTACACAGGTTTGTAGATTAGCTATTCTTATGTAGTGTTGTGATAGATTTTAAACATATTTCTTGCTCATTTTTAGGCTAGACTTTTACCTATTAAAAACGTTCCCGCGGCCAATATGGCTCACCAGATAAATGGCTAATATGGCACCAGGCCATATTGTCCCCATAATTTTATATTGTTTCTATTATGTTTTTCTTATTTAGATAATGGCTCCGCGGAAACCACATTCGCAAACAAAATGACAAATTTGCTCCGCAAATTAACACAAAATTTATTAGTTACTGTTATATTTCTGGAGGGCAATATAGCTCACCTGATTTGTGGCTAATATGGCCCAGGCCATATTGCCCTTCCATTATTAAAATTTGACAATTGTTGAAGGTTCAGATTTTGTTTTTTGTAAATTATTTCTTTATGTTGATTGTTTTGAAATTCTAACTATTTATTCTTTATTAGTTCTAAGACTGAATTGTAAAATAAAAACTTATCGATCTCGAAAAAAAATTGATTTATTCCCAAAAAGGCTTATGGCGTGCCATATTACCCGAACTTACTCTATTTATAAACCTGACCGGTATACAGACACTTTCGGTTGGTATCAAAAAATACATGTGTTTTTTTACATCTCCCTGGTTCGATGCAGTTCGACTTGCTTTTGAAAATAAAGGAGTGTTTCCTTTCAGTAAAACTTGCTATTATCAATATTAAGGGTACTTTACGTCCAACTAGCGTCTAAATTCCATCCTGTATAATAAAAAAATAAGTATTCAACTTGTTTAGACAATGAAACTGGCGAATGGCGAGTGGTACTTTCATGTAGAATTGAACACTAAATAATTCAATTCAAAATGAAAGTATCGCTGATTTTAACCCTATATTTGGGTTTTTACCTGGGTTTAAATCCGTTTCCTCCCAAAAGACCCGGTTTAAACCCATTTCCACCCATTGGGTTTAAACCTTCTGCCCATCTCTAATCGTAACCGATGTTACACAGAAGCTGCTCTAAGACCGATCCCTGTGGGACACTGAACGACACATCTCGCCAACCCGGCCCTAGTCAGTTCGGGTAAGTTATAGCCCTCTCGGAAAGATAGGTCCGGGCAGCTTGACGGAGGTAGCGATAGATTCCATGGATAATAAGCGCCTCCCTAACGCAGCTCCAGGGCAAGGTGTTGAAGGCGTTGTCGATGTCAAGAGACACTGCCACCACCACCTTACCCTTGTACTGTTGACGCCATAACAAAATATACCTAATAAAATCGAAAGCGCTCGTGGCTCCGAGTATAATATGCCCGTTTAGTCGCATAATGCCTAATTCGCAAAATGGCACCCGAGTCTGAAAAGGACTAATTCTTAAAAGGACTTATTCGCGAAATGGCTAATTCTGAAAAGGACTAATTCGCAAAAGGACTAATTCTTAAAAAGACTAATTCGCGAAATGGCTAATTCTGAAAAGGACTAATTCGCAAAAGGACTAATTCTTAAAAAGACTAATTCGCGAAATCGCCAACTCTTAACAAGGTATCATACCTTGTTAAGAGTTGGTGTCGGTTATAAAAAAAAAACCACGCCTTCTAACCTAACTTATCGAAGTCGGGGCGCGCAGAATTCGTTACTTTTCCTACCAAGAGAGCGGAGCTCCCGCATTAGCCTTCGTGTTTTTTTTTTATATCCATTCAACACCAACATCATACGCTGTTAAGAGTTGGCCATTTCGCGAATTAGTCTTTTTGAGAATTAGTCCTTTTGCGAATTAGTCCTTTTCAGAATTAGCCATTTCGCGAATTAGTCTTTTTAAGAATTAGTCCTTTTGCGAATTAGTCTTTTTCAGAATTAGCCATTTCGCGAATTAGTCCTTTTAAGAATTAGTCCTTTTGCGAATTAGTCCTTTTCAGACTCGGGTGCCATTTTGCGAATTAGGCATTATGCGACTAAACGATATGCCTCTGCCTAAATACGTATGAATATATCTCTGCGTTTACAGGTATGATAATCTACACACATCAAACGTAATTTCTGTAACAGAACCCTCTGTGCGCGAATCCGACTCGCACTTGGCTGGTTTTTTTTTTTCAATATGAACACGTGAGTTTCGGTTTCGGCCGAAACTGACCCTGGGGCCGAAAGTTCGGTTTCGGTTTCGGTTTCGGCTGAAAAACCAGTTTCGGTCGGACACTAGTTATAAGTATTTTATGGATCACAGCAACGGAAGGAAGTGTGTGAATATACTATTTGTGCATCTAGAATAATAAGGATGAGGTTCTATTAAACGATTGAATGACATCGACATTGAGACGAATTTATCAATACCTAGGTACTTAGTTTGTAGAAAAAGTTTAAGGAAAATCCGTGATGTATGGCGCATCTAGCGAATGGGGGCCACTTCTGATATACAAGCTGTAGATTTAGTAGTGTGCAGTACTTGCACACGTGATTCTACTGCCTACACTCGTTAATACTGTGTGATAAAAAAAAATATTTTTTTTTTAGTCTTTTTTCATATTGAATTCGTTTTTTAATTCCAACGGGAACTCTGCCTAACCTCCACTGACTAATAATACGTGAACCTATGAGACAGAAAAACCGGTCAAGTGCGAGTTCCGTACCAAAAAACGGCAAAAGGTGAGCGGTGAACGCTCGAACGCAGCCAGTATACCTAATACCTACAAACGATCAGCTGGACGCTAGAGGTCATAGCACTGGATAATAAATAGGCATTATGCGAGTATCATTTACAATCTTTCGCTTTTTAGATTTATTATTAATTATTGAGTAGATACTTACTTAAATTTATGTTCACGTATTATTGGCCAGAGGGTACAGGCAGAGGTCATTTGCAAATAAAATCAAATTTAACATGAAAAAAAAAAACGTTTTTTTTTTATCACAAAATATTAACGGGTGTAGGCAGTAGAGTCACGTGTGCAAGTATTGCACACTACTAAATCTACAGCCGGTATAGTGGTCCTCAAGTCGGCGGCCCTGTGATGTGCCTCTTTACGCTCCTCTTGAAGAACCCGGGATTGTAAAATGAGGGAAACACGTGTACGGGCAGGTCGTTCCATGTTTTTATAGTTCGACAGAGGAACGCTATAGGTATTTAAACTTTCATGGTCACTGACATTAGTATTAAAGTTTGCGGGATATTTACCATGTATTTTTTGACAGAGGAACGCTGTTTTGAAACGCTCAGTTCTGGCGAAAATTCTCTCCACTGTGTATGAATGGCACCTCTGCCCGGCACGCGTTGTTCGGGATCGGAAAGGAGAGGGTGGGATCAGCTTAAAGAGCTCTTCAGAACATTCACCGTGATACATTCGGTAGAAGGCAGCCAAGGACGCTATGGTTTTTCGTTGCGCTAACGGTTCGAGGCCTCCCGTTACCTCAGGTCAACCAATTATTCGGATAGCACGTCTCTGCATAGCGTCAAGCGCGTCTAGTAAGTACCTCGCGGAGTCATCCCAAAGGCGAGAACAGTATTCGACGCGCGCAGGGGCGAATCTGCGTCTTGTACAGTAAACATCTCTGATGTGGCGTGAAATACCGTCTCACCTTATTCAGGATTCCTAGTTGCCGCGAGGCCAGCCCAATACAGCTCTCTATGTAGTTTTTGTGATTGAGCTCACGCCGGACGTCTATACCAGGTTGTCCTTTAGTGGAACCGTAATACTCTGAGGAGAGGGTAGGGAATGGGGACTTCTTAGCTGTAAACGCACACGCCTGTGTTTTTCTGGCATTGAACTCGACCAGGTTGTACGAACCCCATTGGGCAATGTGACCCAGGCCCCGGTCGAGATCCGCCACGAGTTGTCATCTCTTCCCTCCACGTCGCCTCGCCCCTCCGCTGGACCAGAATAGCTCCCATGCAGGGTACTATCATCCGCAAAACAATGAATGCACCCAAAGGACAGCATGTCATTGATATGCAGAAGAGAGTTGAGGACAATACCGATTCCTATGGTACCTACTCCAGCATTTACCTGCAAAAAGCAGAAAGCCTGACCATCACAGAGGACCCGTATTCGTCGCCCCGTGCAGGAAGCTGGCCAACCAGCGGTACAACTGAGACGATAGACCTTATGCCGGCAACCCTATCAAAGGCTTTAGCGATGTCTAGGCCAATAGCCAGAGATTCGCCGTGCCTCTCCATAGCCTCACCCCAGGTGTGTATTATGTACGCTAGGAGGTCACCCGTTGATCGTTTCGGTCTAAAGCCATATTGACGATCGTTAATTAGCGAGTGATCCTCCAGGTAGCGCATGAGCTGTTTGTTTACAATTAGCTCGAACACCTTGCATATGACAGTGGTTACGCCTATGGGGCGATAGTTGGCCGGATACGACCGATTCCCTTTCTTGGGGATCGGCAGGACGTTCGCCTCCTTTCAAGCCTCCGGCACTTTCCCCGACGAGATTGTTGTGAGAGAGAGTGTTGGAACTATCAATTTTTGTTAGATCTTACATCGTTACAAAAGTTTGCGACAACAGTGCAAGTTAACGTGTGCACCAGTTTGCTGAACTATTTCAGTATATTTCCCCAACCAGGTATAACAATCGAATTCAGACGTACATAGAAGGCCAGTTCTTATGGCCGCTCTATGGCAAACTTTCAACAACTCAAACTGTCAGTTGCGTGGCAGTCGCAGTGCGGCAGCCATCTCTTTCTTACACAAACATAAAAGTGGCAGAACTGTACTTCTATGTAATTCTGAATTCGTTGGTATAACTTGAGTCTATTAGTCCACACATGAATGGAAGTAAAAACCATTGTATAAATGCAAATTACATAAAATGTATATTCGTATAAAAGTATAACAAAATTCCAACAATACTGTATTGATTATTCTAAATAGATCATAATGTAGCATAATTCTTAATACCAGGTACGGGTGACATTTGTACTCTTGGCGGTTCTGAGCCAAGTAGTGGAGATTGCTCATCGTAGAAGTGGAACTCTTTCCGTACGTCTGGGCTAAACATAGGAGTGTGCCTATATCTATAGGCATTCCACTTTCTGTAGACCAGAGCGTTCAGCAGAGCTTGTATGGGATTGGTTAATGCCTGTAAAAGAATAATAACGTCTGATTGTAGATTATTGTGCATGCGGATAGATTTAAAATGTACAAAAACCGGCTACGTGCGAGTCTTACACAGAGGGTTTTTTTTTTTGTTTAACTTGAGGGAAAATCCTCATGGATGTTATGCCGGACTCCTACCGACTAAAAACCCTCACGTTACGCCCAACAGCCTATGGTTAGGAGCCCCGGGTAAGCCCTCGGAAGGATGTCCCAGGACTCCTAACAGACCCACGGCCGCCATTGCGGCCTCGTCCAGGGGGTGGTTCGGGTGCTATCCCGCGTCTTCAGGGGGTTTCGGGTGTGATCCCGCTTCTAAGGGGGAGGCACGCTGCCGTCATGGGCCTGCTTCTGTAAGGACGGTGAGCTGCCCTCACCGTCCTCAGGCCCCCGATCATGGAGGCCGATAGTCCGTGGAGGCCGATAGTCCTTACACAGAGGGTTAAGGAGCAAAAACGGAACCAAATTACGTTGGTTGTATGGGAGCGGGAGCCCCCCTTAAATATACGGCCGCCTACGAAACCATTGCTACGTAACCAGTTTCGTACGGAGAATAATTCCTCTTAGTACGAAACCGGCTTCGTAAGAAGAAGACTTTTACTTCCTGCGAAACTATAGTTTCGTAAAAGGAATAAATTCATTTTCAATGGTAAAAACTCTTTTCCAAGATGACTAGCATACTTTTATCTGCAGAGCCTGATTAAGAGTTCCGACCGGCCTAGGCTTGCTATGAATATGTGCCCCCACTACAGTAAAATTTTTCATTACCTTAAAAAAAAATTACAATTGTAAATTGCAAGATCTGAAGAGACTTTAGGTAAGCTAGTCCTACGCAATCTTTGGATTAAACTGTTAGTAATTAGGTAAACGAAAGATAAAAGTTATTAAATAAGGTAATAGAAATAGCCACGGCGAAACCCAGGTGTAAGCTACATGGGATGTGTTGACAGGGTAGTTGTCCTCCTGGGCCTCCTGGCACAAATTACGTACAAAAAGAAATAATCCTCAGATAAGTCCCAGTATCTGCGCGATACTAGTTTCGGAGACAAGACAGAAGAATTATTTTTAAAACGACACTGGTTACGTAGCACGAGCTTGTATGCGAACCAGTTAGGTAGCAGGAAAAAGTCTTCTTCTTACGAAACTGGTTTCGTACTAAGAGGAATTATTCTTCGTACGAAACTGGTTACGTAGCAACGGTTTCGTAGGCGGCCGAAGGGATTTTTTCAGATTCTTGTTATAGCGGGAACAGAAATAAATCATCTGTGAAAATCTCAGTTTTCTAGCCATCACGATTCCCTTGTGACGAACAGATAGGTAGACGAACGGCGAAGTCTCATGTGTAGCGTGCCGTTTTTTTCCGTTCCCGCTTCCCATGTGAACCTATTCCCGGAATAAAAGTAGCCTAAGTTTCAAGACTAGGTATAATCTATTCCTGTACCAAATTTCAACCAGATCCGTTCAGCCGTCCGAACGTGAAAGTTAGTAGAGTAAGATAATTATTATCGAGGTTACAACAGATATCGATAGATGAAAAAATGGCAAGCCATACTTACCATTATATACCACGTAGTGATAACAACTTTCACAGGTATGTTAAACCACATGGTCCACAGTAGTATACCGTTCACTATATTCGGCAACCAGCACACGTAGAAGACAACATTGATTAAGAAAAACTTTATTCTTAGTGTATCTACTACTCTTCTCTCTCGGCTTGTAAACTGTAAAGAAAGAGAATGGTGGTAAGTGGGTGGTAGATATGGCCAAAAGAGCTTACTTTGAAAAGATCATCAGATCTCAAAACCCGTTGTAGATGTTAGATCACACACTATCTTATGACACCTACCTGTACCTATGTCCATTTTGATGTCGGTGTTTATGGTATGGTCTAGATCGGTGATGGGCAAAGTACGGCGAACGCATTTAATCTGGCCCACCAAGAAAGTCCTACATGAATAGTAAAATACCTCGCGAATAGATTCTACTTAGTAGAACAGTACACGGATAAGTGAAGGAGCCAGTTAGAGTGTGAAATAGTAACATACAGCCACCTATCAATATTAGAAACAAGTAATATTAAAAGTTTCAGCACAAAATGCATTTTTCCTATAATTCTGACCCTCTAAAAATTCTTAATTTTCTGGCCCCCCATTAAGAAAGTTTGCCCACCACTGGTTTTGGTCAATGGTGAAAAGGAGATTAATCTGCATCGTCAAATTGGATAAGGGTCAGATTTTTCCGCATTCTTGCGAGCGATCGCCATCTGACCTCACAACCTCGCAAGTAGCCAACCTCCTGCGAGGCTCGTCCGTTGATCATCAAGTGCACTATTTGAAGGTAAAGTAGGCTGAAGTCCCGAAGATTATCAGACGACCCCCTACAGTCTACAGTTTAGCTAGCAGTCGGTAGAACGAATATAAGCGAATAACTTTAAGAAAAAAAAAATCTCGGATCGGAGGTCTTTTGGGCACACAGTACTATGCAGTTGGATTAATATTGTTTTATTTAACAAAAATCAATATATTGTTCAGTTTGGTAGGTAGGTACATACTTAATGTTAATTACAGTTAGATTGCCAATGGTATCTGCAGTGAGAGTAATGATAGATAACCTATACATAAAAAGGTCAACACAATTGTACTTATAAATTACGTAGTAACGAAATATTAACGCCAAATAATTACCTATTTTGTTCTACAATACGAAATTATGAGTCGCAAAATCTAATAAAATAAACCAGTTACTTTGTCCATCAGCAAATAACAATCTAAATTGACGTTTTCCGCAGTTCTATTATACAAAGTTAACGAATTATTATGTAATGCTATAACTATAATAGGTACCGTCACTGTATAACGTCCAGCCAAAACTTAGTTTGATACTTGTCAGCACAGCAAATCATATCTTTGGAAATTTTGAAGAACAATAGGTACTCTAGGCTTGTCATTTCTATCTAACCCTTGATGAATCAAGGGTGAAATAACTTGCCAGGGTAGGACATCCTTCTCAGGGCTTATGTACCCGGGACTTCCGGCTGTAGACAGTTGTACTTGTAAGGCTTCGTGTGGTTTTAGTCAGTAGGTTATTTATACAATTAAAAAAAAAATAGGCACATTATCAAAGTGGTCACCGGTCAGGATATAATGAAAGAATGACGGAGTCTTCTTAATTTCTTACACGAATTAATTTTTATCACTCAAACGTGTATCGCTGCCAACCTTGACACTTAAAACACATTTTATAAGTCATCAGAATGGGGAATATGTAACCCAAATTTCTACTAAGCGATGTCGTCAACTATAAGGGCATACCCAGGGAGAGTACCTACCTTTTGAGACTTATGTTTATTTTTACCTTAAGATCACGATATAATTTTATTATTGTCGCCTATCTTTGGTCAGACAAAGGTGAATAAACTCATAAAATATTTGTTATGAGATTTTGTTCACAACATTCGATCGATACCTATTTAGGTGTCCGAAATGTGCTGATATTTTATTTGGCATCCGAAATGTGAGATATTTTACTCTTTTCCAACTATTCATAAAGCATTAAATGTTTTAAATGGGGTGATATCTTATAAACTTATTTCGAAATGAATCTGCGAAACATAGAATTTGCGTTATAATTCTATGCTGCGAAAATGAATGCGCAAAACTTCAGAACGACTCTAGAAGTCTAGACCGATTTCACTAATTCTTTTTAATTTGTGTTAGATAGTCAGGGCAAGGTTTGTATCCAAAAAACTTAGATTATTTAAAGTCTTTTTTATTTAAAGTTTATTATATATCTATGCCAAAAAATAAAAGAGTTCGCCGGCTTGATATGGCGGAACAAAGTTCGCCGAGTAAGCTTGATATGGCGAAACAAAGTTCGCCGGGTCAGCTAGTCCCTACTATATCCCTACTAATATTATAAATGCAAAAGTAACTGTCTGTCTGTTACGCTTTCACGCCTCAACGGCTGGAGCGATTGAGATGTAATTCGGTATGGAGATAGTTCGAGGCCCTGGGAAGGACATAGGCTACTGCGCAAAGAGGGTTATGATTTTACACGATAACGACTTCCACGCAGTCGAAGCCGCGGGGAACAGCTAGTTTACAATAAATACAACACCAACCGAAGCTTAGATGTTAAATTGAAGGTAATAATAATAAGAAATCCCCGTAACCGGCCACCTCGGCAGACTAGTGCCCAACTACAAAAACTGCTCTCCATTCTAATCCCCGTTTGATTTGAATAGGTACGCGGAATACGACCTGCCACTAATTCTGCTACACTTGCAAGCTGCACTGAGCTTAATGTCTCCGACTTCTAGTGGTATAGATGGTATCGAGGGTTCCTAAGCAACCCCTTAAAAACAGTGCACAGATAATCGCTTCGTGTTATCTACGCTACGTCGCAAATCATAACCAAACAATCGAATTAAATCAATGTGTAGTCTCTGCAATCACGCCAAAATAACTCGCAAACATATAACTTCCATATGACACATTTCTCACTACAGAGCTTATATTTATTTATAGAACCATAAAGGAAATGATATTTTACCTGAGCAAGTGGAACTGCTACAGCCATAGCAACGTTTTTGCTCGACATAACATAAATGATAGGATTGCCTATCATAACCATGGCGATAGGCAGGTAAGTAGCAAAGTAATTGGGTAATACTTTATACATAGCACTGGTTAAACTGGGTTGATTGTGACACCTGGAAAAATCACCATAAATACACATGAGAATAATAATTATGTACAAGAATGAGGACTTTGAAGATTATACCAAACATCTATGTATATTATGGGGTTTTTAAAAGAGGTCTTCAAGGCTTTTGCAGAGTCAGCAGCGTGAGTGTAGCGCCTCGGTGTTAAACCAAACCTCCATAGGCTATGGTGACCACTAGCACATCTACTGGGATGTACGATAGTCTGCCACCTTGCTGGTATAAAAAAATTGGCTCTTTGATAGCTTCCTATTTGAGGGCTTTGTAATTATGATTCTCAAGCAAAATTAGTTACTGCTGCTATTGTGAAGGACTTTAAGGAACAGAAAATATACTAGCATGGTTAGGTACGCACAATGAAAAAGAAATTGCAGTTCAGTATACATCAACATTATGAATAGCATTTAAACTCACCTAGCATTAGGGATGTAAAGAATAGACAGTCCAATACTTGTTGTGGCAGCTGGAATACCCCAAGCTATAGAGTGATACAGTAGTGTGAGAGAATCTCGACCTTTTATAGTACGCCATGTATCTATAGCATAGAAGAATGTCCAAAACCAAGTAACTGTATAAAAGTACTGGGTCCAAGCCTATAAAGAAATGAACTAATAGATAAAATACAGAAAGAGTTATCTAGCTTTCAAGGTATTATATAAGTGTTAATTTTACTTACCGAAGTGATGCTACAGAATAGAACACTAACATCATCATCAGGTAAAGGCATTATATTCTTATATTTCAACCATAGCGAAGATCGTACTAGCACACCTGCAATAATAAAATAAAAGAAACTAAAAACACTTTAACATGACACTCGTTAAGATGATAATTTTAAAAACATATATTACCAAATGATGCCAATAAATCTGCAACTGCCAACCAAATAATAATTCTACGACCTCGAGTTGAACCTACTCCTGTTCGTATCCGATTTAAGACAACCGGGTATATCTGAAATATGAAGTTATAACTTTAAAGGCTTTCTCTAAGGACTTTAGTGTAATAATGAGTTAGACAATAGAAGTTATACATGTATCAATAATGAGGTATGGCGTTTCTATACGATTACTGGACTGCAACATGAGAAGCTGTATTACAAAATGAAGGTATCGAATGTCCTGCAGTGAACGCGAGGTCAATGAATTGGTTGGTTCTTGAGCAAAAGATACAGTTTTAAGCAAGTACCTGATACATTGATCCCAATATTCCAACTGTAGACGACATTAAACAAACGCAATTGTATGAATCTGTATTGAATTCCCCCATGATTCTGACAGCAAAATCTTCTTTATTACCAGAGTGATGGCAACAAAATGTTTGTATAGTAGGATCCGACATTTTGCTTAAATTCTAACCGAAGATTATTTTTTAGGGACAATTATCTTTACTGCAATATTGTTATCATAACCACACTTAACCACAGCACAATCTCAGTTGTTTACAGTGTTGATCCAAGTTGCTAAACTAAATCTAATTAAAAGTAAGGTACCGGCACGGTTCATTTGACAACTATGACGTCCATGAGATGACACTGACAGTGACAAAGCTTTACTCGTTTAAAAACCTCTCGTAAAAGAAATCCAGGGCACCGATTCTCGATTCACGCGACATGAATGCGTGGACGGAAATCGGAGGGTGACGCGTCGCCTGTCTCATACTTAGGAACGGCGAACATGAGACGGACGATGTTTCACCCGTAAATTTGCGTCCACGCATTCACGTCGTGTGGTCGAGAATCGGCACCCAGATCAGAAAGAGATCCAGACAGCGGGGGGTCGCACAGGGGTCCCCCCTCTCACCGTTACTGTACATCACATACACTATAGATATGTAGCGAAAAATTCTAAATCTATGGATATAACCATTCCCACTAGAGGAGTTCAGCTATCGCTATTTGCGGACGACACGGCGTTGTATGTACGTAAATAGCACTCAGGTGGCGTCAGCTATTAAAAGGCTCCAACCTTCGATTAATAGGTTAGGTGTGTGGTTTCACAAGTGGCACATCGAAGTGAACGCAGACACAAGCGCGCTGCAATCCACTTCGACGCGAAACGGCGAAACACACGAAAACGGCCACTTCCGCAGGCCCCTACTCTCTTTGGCAACCAGATACCGTGGCGAAGGAAGGCAAAATACCTTGGCGTCACTCTTGACGAAAGGCTATCTTTCCTCCCACACATTCGCCGAGTGTCAAATAGAGCTAGGTTTTATCTAGGTAGGCTCAATAGTATGTTAGGTAGGCATAGTAGTACAAGGTTTGTCATACGTCCTGTAACATACGCCTCCCCAGTATTCGCACATATCAATCCCAGTTATATTCACAAGTTGCAAGTAGTTCGTAACGCAGAGATCTTGACCTCCCTACTATACTCTGCAGGAGTACCTTAAAGCGAGATTGACCCGCTTCTTCGCCAACGCACAGCAGCACACAAACTCTCTCATTAAAGAAGCAGCGGAATACGAACCGCGTCAAATTCTCCCAACCACGACTCATGTTACGAGGAGGCCGCGTCATTCACTTTCCGATCCCCCAAATAGGCTAACCAGCGACCTGTTAAGCCTTCGTGCAGCACAGGAATCTGGTCCTCACCCAAGTTAGACAATCCGAGCCATCATTCGCTCCCTAAACATCAGTCCACGACGGGGATACCTAGTGCCCCCGCCGTTAAAGTACTTCACAAGCGTATGCCCAGCGTTAGCTGAGTGGCACTGCGTCACCCTTCCCTAGAAGGGTGATCGCATCCGATGAGTCTCCAAGGCCCAAGGGCTAGAGGCTCAAGGTAGAGTTTAGTCAGTAAGAGTCTGACATAATCACACGGCCGGCCGTGTGGTACGCATGTAGCGTTCTCTACCTCCACCTCTCGCTCCTTGGTGGTCTTAGGGCTCAAAAAAAGGAGAAAAAAGAAATCCAGATTTGCCATTTCCACACGAGTATGACTCTTGTATCTCTACTTACCGGCCCCATACACGTACAATATTATTGACTCAATAATATTGCATCAATATTTATTTCCGTCCGAATGAATATAGTCTGTTCAAACCTCAATAAATATATACACGGTCAATTTATTGCTATATTAATCAATATTATTGTACGTGTATGGGGTCGGTAAGAGTATAAATAAGAGGTACCTTTTTTATAATAGGTAGGTACCTTATATTTATACCTATAGGTCTTCTCTCGTTTTCCATAAATTCATTTGCACTAATATTGTTTGCCATAATCATCCCCGATCATAATATTTACTTGCACGATTATCATTTATACTAACAACGTTTGTCTTAACAACTCAACAGTGATAACTTTTATTTGCCATAAAATGACTTTCTATAACAACATAATCATAATAATTAGTTTCCATAAGTAACATATCTCATAATCGACTCTTGACATAATCAAAATTTGATATAATTAATAAAGTAATACATAATATTGTAACGTCGAAATTAATTATTGTTAACACCCAGACTCAGTACAATCCGACTCGGATAGGTTAGGTTAGAAGACTAGGGCGGGAGCGAAGCGAAGCGGAGCTCCCGCCTTAGTCTTCGTGGTTTCTTTTTTAAACCACCCAGCAGAAGTAGATTATGGTGAATAAAAGTTATGGAAAATGGCATTATTGAAAACGAAAATTATGGCAAATACATTTATGGATTTAAATTATTATGACGCTTGATAGATTATGACCAATAGAATTAGTGAAAGTCATTTTATGTTATTTCACGATTATGGCAACTGAAGCGTTATTTCTAATGAAATTATGGCAAATACCAGTATGGCATATGAAATTGGCATATGGAAGGCGCAGGACCGTGTGTTGTGGCGTGATTTGGGAGAGGCCTACGTCCAGCAGTGGACTGAGATAGGCTGATTTGATTGATTGATTGATATGAAATTATGGCATTTTAAATTATGGCAAACATTAGTAAACCATTTATATAAGAAGATACCGTACTCTATGTGTGTCTGGCAAGATTTTGTATTTAAGTCTATGTATAAACCCAAATACACTCACAAATAATTCGTACGGACAATATTATGATGGTAAATAATAATTACTTATTCAACGATTTAACAAATTTGTAATCAATGAGTACATGATAACATGAATATTAGTACCTTTATATAACCCCCATCGTAGCTTAAATACACGATTCACGAATTCCTGGTACTGGTACGGTAAGACTAAAAGAATAGGTACATGCATTCTTTTAGTATGAGTCCTGGTAGTATGGTTTATCTTTTTCACATAGGTAATCGTGTTCCTGAAATGATAGTTAAAAGACACTAGGTACCTGCTAGGTACCTTTTTTGGAACGAAGTTCCTTATCGCGCGTTGTGAAAGGGAGCTAGACGGAAAAAATTCTCACGAAAAGTTGTAACGACACTTTTGGTAGTGATAGTGGTAGTGATAGTGGTAGTGATTGTGGTAGTGATAGTGATAGTGGTAGTGATAGTGGTAGTGATAGTGATAGTGATAGTGATAGTGATAGTGGTAGTGGTAGTGGTAGTGATAGTGGTAGTGATAGTGGTAGTGATAGTGGTAGTGATAGTGGTAGTGATAGTGGTAGTAATAGTAGTAATGATAGTGGTAGTGGTAGTGGTAGTGATAGTGATAGTGGTAGTGCTAGTGCTAGCCAGGGGATGAACATGAACTCTACGAGCAACACCAAAGCAAATAGGAGTTTCGCTCTGTTCAGTTTCAGTCGCGCGTAAAGGTTACACGCACTCACTTTTTTTTTATATTTGTTTTCTTTTTGTTTTTGTTTCTGTTTTTGTTTTTGCTTACAATAAAATTTTAAAATTAAAATAAAATTTTATTACAATTCCTTCACTTTAATCGAAAGGAACTTCGTTCCATCCGGGTGTCCCTTGACACCTCTCAAGTTTTTTTCTTCTTATTCTTGGGCATTCTCGGCTTGAGAGTGTGCCAAAGTCAACTAAAATTTCGAAAATGTGAATCTTTTTCATGTTGAGATTTTTTTATAGAGCAGCGTATTCATGTATCTATGTCTAAGTTTGAATTAACTTGTTATGGACTAAGTTATAATATTGTAAGCAAGATTGAACCATTACCGTAACAAAGGCAGTAAGAAGACAGTTCTCAATCCTGGAGAAAAGACTGAACTTGACACAGTATCCGCATAAACTCTCAGGTAATCCATAGGAAAGAAATATCATAAGAAGACCACGGTACTAGACCCGATCAAAGGCTTGAGAGATGTCGAGGCTTATGACAAAAAGACTGCTAGAGCCTTGCCCTTACTCTATAGCTGTCACACGGTACGGAGGTACACGAGAAGATCATCGGTCGGGAGACCGCGACGTAAATCGTACTGGCCGTCATTGAGCACGTCGTGTTCCTCAAGGTACCTCGGGAGCTGTTATTAATTATACACTTCATCGCCTTTGATAAAAGGCTGACCTGTAATTGGCCGGTGGGTCTTGTCACCCTTTTTAGGAACGGGATGCACGTGCAAGGTCTTTCACGTAGAGAAAGCGTGAAAAGACACAGGGGATGCCGGGTTGCACAGCGCCGCCATTGCTCATTGTCGAGTTTGAGGCAAAGAGAGAGCCCAAAAGGAGCCTTGGAGCAAAATACCTGCCTATGTCTAATGTTCACAACGTACACAATTTTACGCACAACATTGTCCAGTAGGGTGTCCATAATTATTTAGTTGATAGATACATATACAGGACAAAATTATTTTCTCATTTTATCTTTATTTTTTTAATTCTTTTTTTCTGCACCTCTGCCATGTGCAAAGCATCTGTTCTCATTACTAGCTAAATGAAATATGAAAAATTAGCTCCGCGGGGCTTAATGAACTACTTTAAGAGATGGCGGGAGGCGGGGACACCTCAACCCGTGTCTTATCTACTAATTGTAGCCTCGACGTACTACAGCAGTGTAAGCACTCCTGGGCGCTCATTCATGAGCCCATCGGAACCGACCCACAGAGTAACTATTTAGTAATCTGTGCCCACACACAGCGCCGCAGGCCGGCGCCGGCGGCGTCGTCTGCGTCCACCATGGGTAGCGCCCCAGGCCCCCGCCTTCGACTCAGTTTAACGACTGCCATGTTACCAGAGTATTCTACTATGATGTTACAACCTGGACGCACGGCTTAGCGGGCTTTCCAAAGCCCTCACATAGTTACTTTAGCTTTAATGTAGGCAATTCAAACCTTATTAAAACTTTAGCATTTAATGATCGTTGAACTTTCCATTACACAGGATCACAGGACGCTCTCTCAAAAGTAATTTAGGCTAGAAGAAATTTCTAATTCAAGCGCGCCCATGAGCAACAACACAACTCTCCTAGTCTTTGAATCACCACTTTGCGGTGTCTTCGGCACAGATGTAGTTACAAGAAAGAGTTATTGTAACTTAAATATTGTTGTACCCATATTATGGTCTTCAAGTTTACACTTTACACGTACACTCTCATCAGCTCAGGTCACGTATAGAAAGCACTCATTGTACGAGAAAATAACAACATTATATTTAGGGTTCCGAATCCAAAAGGTAAAAACGGGACCCTATTGACCAGACTTTGCCGCCCGTCTGTCTGTCACGGCACCGTATCTCAGAAACCGTGGTAGGTAGCTTGAGAGCTGAAATTTTTACAGATGACGTATTTCTGTTGTCGCTATTACAAAAAAATACTAGAAATACAACAATTTTAACAGTGGTAAGTAGGGTGTGGTGTGGTGCGACTCAGATTACGACACAAACAAGCGTTTTTTTTAACGTTAGGGAAAATCCTCATGGATGTTATGCAGGACTCCTACCGACTAAAAAACCTCAAGTTACGCCACACAGCCTATGGTTGGGAGCACCGGGTAAGCCTTCGGATTTCGGAAGAATGTCCCAGGAAACAAACAGGCTATTAATAATAGTTAAACTTAGAAACTTGCTTTCCTGATGACCGACAACAACATACAAATACTCGTAATCGTAAACCAACCACGTGAACATACATCCTCAGCACTGCACTCACATTCTGTTATGAGAGTGATATCTAACATGTCCGAATTTGAGGATGCGGTATAGAATTTATTTGGGACTAGCTGAGCCCGCAACTTCGTTTACGTCACATAAGGTGTATGAAAGGAAAGGTATTTCTTCATCAGAGTCATCAAGCAGCGTCTGAAACTGCCCTGTTTGCTTAATCATAAAAGAGCTTTATGATTAAGCCAACACGCCAGTTTAGGTTCAATCACATTCAAAGAAACCCCTACAATTAAAATTTTCAAAATATCTGATTCTTAAAAGTGTTATAACTCTTTTATTTCTAAACCGATTTACATAAAACAAACGCTAAATGTTAACTGGAGCAAACCTCAACACAATAAAAAAAACCGCATTGCAATCGGTTGAGCGGTTACTGAGATTAGCGTGCACAACCGTACAGACAAACAGATAAACAGACATACAGACATACAGACAAACAGACAAAAATTCTAAAAATCATTGTTTTGGGTTCTATTGCGTTCATAAAGCCCCCCTATAATATTTTTTCTTATTTATCTTCCATGTACAGACAGCGACCTGTTACGATTTTATTATATGTATTGATGATGATTGATGATAAGTATGATACTTAGAATATATAGGCATACATATAGATTTAGAAGTAGCGAAAAATTCTAAATCTATGGGTATACATAGATATAAATAAATATAAAAATAAAGAACTAGGTACATACACTACGTTTCGGACGTCTCGGAAACATCGGTGCACCGTGCACGTGAACGTTCAGGTGAAGTCCCGAATTCTACATAAATATATATAAGTATTACAAACATCGTGACAAGGTATTTTATAAGTAGGTAGGTATACAGAATACAGTGCATATTATACAGAAGAAGAAAATAATTATATTTATGTACAGGTACGCTATTTTAATGCATAGGTAGGTACTTAGGTAGGCAAGCGATTTCTTTACAGATTGTCAAGAGCGTGCTTAGAATGGGTAAGTAATTTAATATTAACACTATTGACAGATCAAATTTATTTATTACAATTTAAAACATTTACACTCATTTTAGGTAGGTACCACATATGATGTGTATGGTTAGAATAATTTCTAAGCTGTATGAATGAAGTGCTATAAAAAAGATAAGATATTACTAACTAACTAGTAGCTAAACGATCTAAGACCTACCTATACACATACCAAAGTAATTAGACTCGATAGGCAGAGGCAGGTACCAGGTTAACCCAGGTATTGCAAACACACTCTTGGGTAGGTAACTATAATATTTTTATTTGGGATAATATTTAAAAGCTAAATAATCTGTATCAGGTACATAGAAACTGTATTTATCCAAGTACCTATAATGTAATTATACATATACATGTAGGTAAAGAGTTTTAGTAAATATATATTTATACTTACTTACTTACTGTTATAATAAAATACAATGAATAGTACGAGGCACTACATTACATTAAAGCTGTATGACATTTATTGAAATACTCATCTAATATTGTTGTTAATTAATCAACAAATTCAGGTTCAATACTTATTAAGTTATGCTATCCTTTCAGGTAAGTATACTGTATATTGCACTAGAAAAAATAAACTCGTAGGTAATAAACTAATGGGTAAATCAGGTTGGTATATCAGTCGTTGCTGGTAACGGAATAACAGTTAAATTATGATCAACAGAGTAACAAGGATTGAGAGGGTCCCTAGATTCTTCTGGAACAGGTGTACAGTTTAAATTGGAAAATGTATTATCTATACCAGGTCCAGTACGCACTAATGCCGACGGCTCATCTAATGCTGTAATATTAACACCGTCTCTTGAGTGGTCAGTCGTAGTGATATTCATATTACCGGATTCGTTTTGAAAAGGTGGCTCTGTCACATTGTTTTCTGCAGCAGTGTTCAAAAGTATCGAACAAGGAATCGTCGTCATATATTCTTTTCCTGTCTTAGTAAGCACCGTAACGGTGCACTTGGTGTTATCATTCTTACTTCCATTAATACCACTGTCCTTTACATCGGCATCAGGACTGAAGGACGTGGCGATCGCACATGGGATTGCAATTACTTCCGTTTTATTGTCATCACTAATTGTCAAACTACAGTTAACTAAATCAGCTAGAAAGGAATCAGTGGCTGTAGTTGCAGTATCATTAGCATCAGGTGTAACTGCTACTGGTTGCCCTCTGTTATCATAGACCACGGTGTGATGACTACGGCCCGTCGACCGGGCCAAGTTCCATAATGCTAAGCCTGTTAGTACAGTTCCTATACCAGCACCTGCAATTCCGACACCAGTAAGAGCACTTCCTGTGCGACTCATCCCTCCAAATCCTCTTCCAGAGTTCCCAAAGTATCCTGGCATTTGAGAGCCATAACCAGGATTATAACCACCATGACCTCCAAATCCACCGTAGCCTCCAACGTTTGAGTATGCAGGGGGAGGGCCTTGAGGATGATTGTAGTTGTTTCCGTAATTATTTTGTCCTTGGTACTGATGATTCGTATTTCCAGGTCCGTGTGCAGAATAAGGAGGAGGTGCTTGGGGATATCCACCACCACTTTGTTGGGGATATCCGCCTCCCTGTTGTGGGGGATAAGCATGTCCAGCTTGACCGCTACCGGATAAACTAGATCCTGGTGATTGTGGATACCCAGATTGGCTATTTCCACTATTGGCAGATAAACCAGTAGCTTGTTGCTGTGGGTATTTACTTCCAGTTTGTTGAGGATAACCACCACCTGGGCTACCCGATAATCCTGTTGAAGCTGGATAGGAATGACCAGGTTGATTGTTCGTACCACCATTTTGAGCTGCTAAATTATTTGATGCACTGCTACGCTGTATACTTTCTTGATTGGTAGATGTTTGTTTATTACCAGACAATCCTGTGCCAGTCGCAGGATATGAATGACTTTGGGTGTTCGAAGGGTTTGTTTTCTGTGCAGGTCGTTCTTGCCAGCCATTGTAAGAAGGTTTTGGAGCAGATGGTTGTGGATTACTAAACGAAGTTGGCGCAGGTTGAGGGTTACTAGTTCTCCTACTTGTTCCACGACCCGACCCTGAACCGCGACTTCGTCCTGTCTTTTTTGCTTCAATACTGGTTGTCAATAAAATAGCAAAAAGTAATATAAGGAATTTCCATTCCATTTTTAAAGCACTAGCACTATGTTCAGTGTTTTTAAAGAGTTTCTGATTGCACTATGCTATTTCGCAGTATAGTATCTGTTCATGGCACACAAGTAATGACTGTCGTGTAACTGCGTGTAACACAGTAAGCTCCTTGAACACTAAATGAATCAACGACCAACGTAATGATCGATTGTAAACCGCCCACCGCGCTGCGCACTACGAGGTACCAACTTACATATTATAGTGTTTGTGGCCCAGGTGAAAGTTTCAAGCTGTTTTTATCGTAGACACTCTTTCAAAAAATCAATACTCTTACATGGAAACCCTAACAATAAGGTACAAACAAACCATTCAAACGTAGGTATTGTAGATATAGGTACTTACCTACGCATGTAATAACGGTTGTCATGTATGAAATAGAGGTTAATCAAGGTTCATCCAGATTCACCTCAATATTAGACATGGCCGGTAGGATAGGTACTTACATAGCGAATAATAAATAAGTAAGGTAAGAAACATACGGACCTGCCGGCTTAGTTACCCTAGTGACACTCACCCTTAGATAGACTTAACACTGGTTGCTATAGATTTTAGACGCATTATCTAATTATAACACTGTTAATAAGGCCAGTATCGTTATAACAGCAAGAAGATATTCGTTGCTACGGAAACCTTCATGAACGTACAGAGTTACAGAGAGACGTGTATGATGTGGGTACTAGTTATGTAGGTAAGCGAGATTATCTACAAAGTGATACGTTTATGCAAATTTTGTATTTGTTCAAGAACCTAGAATGTTGTTTCTAGAATACTTATGTAAGTACCTATCTAATCTATCTATCTACAAGTACAAACAGTAGTCGTAAGGTACAAAGACGGGCGCAGGTCTACACGCTAACCGTAGTCTAATTGCCGGAAATGACAGATCCTCATAAGACCTCAAAGGTCAATGTCTGCAAGAAAATTCAACTCTATGATGTACGCAAAAGAACACTCTTTTCTTTAATGATACTTTCGCATATATTCCGTTTTAAATTTATACAGGAATTATCGTTTTGAAGAATTCCCACAACAGCAACAGATAAAAGTACTTACATCTTAAGTACCAAATTGATTCTTTTATTGAATAATGTTAAAATTTTTATTGTTGACTCAATGTTAATAACGTACTTGAAATAGGCACAAATGATGGATCTCCAAGAGCGTTGGCTAGCTAGCAATATCTGTGGCTATTTTATCCTACTTAAATTAGTCGTATGTAGGTTCTTAATGTGTTGTGGACAATTCAATAGATACCTACAGCTTTTCTTATGTGTGGAAATCTTTCGTGGATGCCATGCAAACATATGGCCGGAATCGAAGCACGGAAACGCCCGTCAATAAAGACACAAATCCCATCGTCAGTCGTCACCCATGCAAGGACCGGCCATAGTGAAAGTTGCTTACTGCAGTGATCGTTTACAGAACTCTGACCATGACCGCAGCCGCACGAACGAAACAGCATGGGACCGTCTGTCCGTCATGAGGCCGTATCTCAGGAAACGTGATAGCTAGAGAGCTCAAATTTTCACAGATGATGTGTTTCTGTTGCCGAAGGGGGGGGGGGGGGGGTCAAGGTCAACTCTCAGACAACAAACGTGATTTTTTGCCGTTTTTTGGTACGGAACCCTCAGTGCGCGAGTCCAACTTGTACTTGGCCGGTTTTTTAAGGGTTAATTAAAAAGGCTATCTACTTACTTGCGAAGTTAAACGGTAAGTATTTTGAAAAATCATTGGTAAGCCGTCCTGCTTTAATTTAAGTATAAACACATTATCAGTATAGAAAAGTCTATATATTTTACATAAATATGACCTGATAAACACTATCAGAAATCAATTATAGGTCCCATTCGATCCGATTTATTATCGTCTTACTATAAAAGCAGTTCAACATTTAGCACATAATAAAATCACACGCAATGTTTAAGTTCATAGCAATCGTAGCACTATTGTACTTAGGAGCCAGTGAATGCGCTTCACGCTCAGACGATCCATCCGTTATTGATACTCCTTTAAATTGTAAAGAGGGCCAAGAACTCGTTAATGGGCTATGCCGCGAGCCGCCCTGGCGGCGCAGCGGAAATGCAAAGGGTAGAGCCGGGTAAGTCTTGTTACTTCTCTTTTACTGTATGAACCTACACTACCTACAGTATTGTTGGTACTAAACCATGTGGTAACCTTCTATTGCTGCTCCTCACACAATGAAAAACAAAGAACGACCGAAACACGTAGGTACCTTCAAAAGCTAAATCTTGCCAAAAACACTAATCGATACGCCATTCATCTTTTGTCGTACCTGAAATACTTATATAACTTCGGTGACAATACATAATATGTATATATTATGATAGATTTTGAACCTGGTCTGAAGGTAGAATCTGTAGGTTAGCACTAACTCCTCAAAGAAACAAGATAAGCTCATAGTGTTTGGGCTTTTAGATAAGTCTTGATATGTGCGAAGTGTGCGGCGCACACAGGCACCAGTACCACAGGGCCGCGCCGCTGCTGGATTTTCCTTTCACGTTAAAAAAAAGTGTCACAGACAGGCGCTGCCAGGGGTCGGCTCGGCCCTGGTCTTGATGATTAAAAGCGTGTTTCCTATCCTGGAAGAACTTAATACGATAACGATGCATGGAACATGCCTTTAAGTGATTATTTACGGAAGCACCCGAGCCCAGTAAGTATCTGTGACACTCGATAGGTAAGGCTACCATGGTGCCTCTCCAGCCACTCCTCCATGACCGGCTTCACCGCCTCTAAAGTAATAAGATTTCTCGGTCTATGGTTTAGCACCGGCACCTCCTTGCGCCACTGATATAGCGACACAAGGGTCCTCACTTCTACGTCCCATGGAGAGGTCCCGACTATAGTCTGGCCATAACTGCTGTGCACTCTTCATCAACTGTCTAGGTATTTTAATAAAATATCGAGATCTGTAGATTACATTTTTATGAACTAATAAGATAGTACAAATAATATTTTTTTATAATTAATCACATTGGAATTTGGAATTGGAATCACTCGGAGAGTGCACAGCAGTTATTATGGCCAGACTATAGGAGACATGGACTTTATATCTATGGAGACATGCCACCTCGACGGAGATCGTGCGGTACCCTCTAATTACCGTGACGGCCGACCGCCATTGCCTTCAGTGGGCTAAGTAGTCTAATCACGTTGCGGGCCGTCAGGGTCTCCGCACATTTAAGGGCCCTTGTATGGGGCCATGTCCCCGTATAGAGCCAACAACAATGGCAATAGCCTGTATCTTATTTGTAAAGTCGTCGCCTACGGCTCGGCGTTCAATTCAAACTCATACTCGACCTAAAATTGCCTATTTCACGATATTTGCAATCTTAACTTACCAATGGGCAGTCAACCCCACCAGTTACTTATAGGCCACCAATCAAGGAACCAATAGTTCATCATTTTCTTTAAATCAGACAAAATAGACTGTAAAGTGAGAGGCACACCATTTTGCCCCTTTGTCCACTAAAATCCATTAAAAAGATCCATCATGGATCTTTTTAACGAATTTTAGTGGACAAAGGGCATTTTGCAATGCCGTAGTGATCGATATTTCACTCGATCGAAACAAACCCATCCAAACATTTCCAGAAGTCTTCGAAAAGCTAGCATTTCTTTTAAACTATTTTTTGCTGTAGTTTTCACTGGTTGTTTGCTTTGATTTCAGGTTGGGATGCCGCCCTAAAGAGATTTATATTAATGGTGAATGCATATCAGTGTAAGATGTTGCCTCTAAAGGTATGAAAACAGAGTTTTATTTTATAGAAAGACGCTAGCCACATGTTACAATGATTAGCCTTAAAGCCTAAGGTTTTTGAACATGCAGGTGTTTAGTTCGTCGAAAGGTTAAGAGGATTTTTTTTTCATGTCAAAAATTTTGACATTTGTAGGCAAATAGATAAAATTTACTTCGACTCGTAAGCGAGTTCTTTAGCTAAATAATGGCCGATCCAGACTCTCGTCTCGACGGAGACTAGCGAGCGGAGGCGACAGCAGTGCTTCTATTTAGAGTTACCTGCTCCGTCTGCTACAAAATGGACGTGATTCAAGTGACTGCGATAGCGGGGCTATATATGCCTATTAATATTATAATGTCTTGCATTAATATCATATCACTAAAATAAGAAATTAAAAACGGAAAGGTCAACAAAGAAATGAGTGAGCGCGAGAGCACACGAGAGTGTGGATGGCACCCTCGCCTCGCCGCCTCCTATCCTTTGACTCCGTCCCAAAAACCGACACAGAGCGGACCGCAGGAGGCGAGGCGAGGCACCTATCCACACTCTCGCGTTCGCCTCGCCTCCTGTCGCCTACACGAGAGTCTGGAGCGGCCATAAATTGAGGAGACACTTGTATCTCTATACAAAACGGAACGATCCAAATATTGGTGTGAACCTGTGAACCATAAATGTTTGTTTCGGAGTTTGAGTATTTTCTATGTATAATTTCTATGAACCTACTTATTTAGAAATATATAAGTATGTCAAACAGGAACAAGAGCCTTGCAAAGCACGGGAATGCCCGCAAGTAAATGTCACAAAGTGGTCACGAGGTGGTCACCCATCCAAGGACCGGCCATAGCGAAAATCACTTACTGCTGTGATCGTTTGTTCTATCGAACAGAGTAGGTACTGATACCGAGGGACTACTACCGTTTCAGCTAGATCCTTTCAGTCATTGAGCTTGAAAGAGACACCAAACATTCATACTCACACAACTTTAACGTTTTTATTTTGAGTAAGAAGGATACCTAGAATACCTACCTCCTAAAATTACACTAAAATAGTTAGATGTCGACACAGTTCTAGATATTGTAAGTCTATATTATTAGGTATTTAAATTGTTATTATTAATTTGCAGTACCTACATAATCTTAATAGCTATATCGATAATGACGAATTGCAAGGTTCTTCACAATTTCAAGACCCACTTCTGATCGAAAAGAAAAGAAAAGAGAAGATACGAAAATTTCCCAAGCAAGCCCATCTGTAATCAAAACTATGATATTTTGTTTATGTTTCTTCTAAATAAATTACGTACTTACTTGCTGTATTGTGTTGTAATTAGAGCATATGATTAGATGAACCCGATTCCGTGGTTCGTATTGCTACCTACTGGTGAAAACCATTTCTCTCACTGTCGGGGTCTCGGGGTACGGCGTCCATCTTTATTCAGTTTTCGGTTCAAATGGTGTCAGAAGCACTAAATCACTTAATAACGCAAAGGCGCATTAAACTCTTTTCTTGTAAGTGTGCATTGTGTTATGCACATACATACCTCGATATAAAAATCTGTCGAGTAAAGTAATAAGTAAATACACATAATTTTTGGTTACCTACTATGAATACAAGTACCTATTCTATCAATTATGAAAAAAAAGCCCCGACTGACAAAAAAAGAACAATAAAAAAACCTGTAAAAAGTAAAAAAATAACTATAATATTGTGACCTATCTACCCTAAGTATTGAACCTTTATTATTATTATAGGTAGCTAATACTAGCTATATTATTTACGTATTCATATTTTTTTAACAAACAGTTTGTCTCGTCGGGGGGACCGCTCTATACCTAAACAGAGACAGACGTACGATTAGGTTATGATCAGGTGAGCGGTCCCCGACGAAATTTTTTATAAAATGCTTTTTATTGGGGTTTTTTAATATCAACATAAGTATAGTCTATCAACAATAATTATTCAGAGCTAATGCGAATTGCGCGGAGTGTGGTTACAGAATTAGAAATAGATTCCACTCCTCATATCTTTCGAATGGCTAAACCGATTTTCATAAAACTTGTGGTGTCGTAATGTACAAGTTATGACCTTTCATTTGATACCTAACACGACCCATATTTGAACACATTCAATTTTTAGTCATCACTTTCACCCCTCATACCTTTGAAATGGCTTAACCGATTTTTATTAAACATAGCTAAGAACACTCTCCCCCAACCCATCTTTCAAACAAAAGAAACAAAATCAATATCGTTTCATCCGTTTGGGAGCTACGATGCCACAGACAGACTTACAAACACACACACACACCCAAACACACGTCAAACTTATAACACCCCGTTCAGGTTTCCGTCGGGGGTTAAAAATACTCTGAATGATATTGATCTACAGTAGGCAGCAAAATATCGGACCAATGTCGAACGCTTGCACGTTGCAAGGTAAATAATGCTGTTTTTACTATGTTTATTACATTTTTATACTAGTAAATAACTATCATTTATACGTGTGCGTTCGCGCAGCGGAATGTTGTTGAATTTAAAGATTTTAATTATGCAGATATTTAGTATATGACGTCGTGTAATTGTGTATGGTAAAAAGAAAATTGTGTATGCAGCCATTGTGGAGAAATTAGCCAAGAACTGATTCCGCTGGGCGAACGTTGTCCTGGCGGAACTTTTTTAAATCCATGCACTTAAAAGAAAAAGAATGTGTCCAACAATTAGTGTGTATTTGTGTGTAATTGTGTATGTATGAATAAAATTAGTGTATGCATAAACTTCGGAGAAATTCAAGTTTCCGCTACGCGAACGTTTGGCCATTAGCTAGTTTTCATATAAAGCGCTTATATAGAGAGCTGTAGATTTTTACATACGTTGTTTTGAATTTGTTTATATTTGTTTAATAAACAGATTTAGAAAAAAATGTAGGGTTTAAAAGATAAAAATATAAACGTAAAATACGCTTATTAGGTCATAGTTCGTAAAGTATACACTTTGGGGTCTAGATTTTCACGTTTATACAAACCATGTAAGTGCCTGCAACATGTTGCCAAGAATCAGTGATGTTCCGTTAGTAATTAAAGGGTTATAGGACAATTTACCATGAATAGATCACTGTTTACAAAGCAGTCAAATATCACGGCGTTCTAAAGGAATTGCATAGTAAAATGTATTCCAATAATTAGTTTATTAATTCAACTACTCACATGCAAAATTTCATCTCATCAAATTCAGTAATTAAAGAGAAATAATTAAAATACTGACAAAGCATCGAAAGCCTACATAACCCGACCAAGTTCGAATGACGACAAAAAAGCGGCCGTGCAATATATTTAGGTAACATTCTAAAATTTACAGTCTAATACCGGTTTTGAATTGGTACAGGTGATAACACAATTGTTGTTTCGATATAATTTATATCTGATCAGTGATTTAAATTCTTATTGAAGCTCGAAATACATATTATCCTTACCCTCATAATCATAATCGTTTATTAAACCTATTTTAGTTAAAACACATTTTAAGTCTATTGTTGTCTCTAACCAATGACAGGGTATGTTTAGCAAGCGTTTGTTAATGTTAAGTTTTTTATAAACAAGGGACTAGTCATGACAAGCACCTCAGCTGCGCTCCCGATACGCTCAAAATACACGCGCCTGTGCGCGCACATGAGTTGTATTCCAAGTTCTGCCGTTACTGGGGCGCGCGCCCAAGGATTGTCATGATTAGTACCAAAGAGCTGTATTTTCATTCATTAATTCATATGCTCACGGCTGTTGTCCCAGGCAAATATTTTTCATTCAAGAAATGCAATTGTTTAATTTTTTCCTAACGCTTGTGTACGCAACTGTACTATAATAATAAATACTATACTGGAAGGTTAAGAGCGTTACTTAGATATATGGCACGGCCGCTTTTTTGTAGCCATTCGAACTTGGTCGGGTTGTGTGGGCTTTCGATGTTTTGTCAGTATTTTAATTGTTTCTCTTTAATTACTGAATTTAATGAGATGAAATTTTGCATGTGAGTAGTTGAATTAATAATCTAATTATTGGAATACATTTTACTATGCAATTTCTTTAGAACGCCGTGATATTTGACTGCTTTGTAAACAGTGATCTATTCATGGTAAATTGTCCTATAACCCTTTAATTACTAACGGAACATCATTGATACTTGGCAACATGTTGCAGGCACTTACATAGTTTATATAAACGTGAAAATCTAGACCCCAAAGTGTATACTTTACGAACTACGACCTAATAAGCGTATTTTACGTTTATATTTTTAACTTTTAAACCCTACAATTTTGTCTAAATCTGTTTATTAAACAAATATAAACAAATTCAAAACAACGTATGTAAAAATCTACAGCTCTCTATGTAAGCGCTTTATATGAAAACTAGCTAATGGCCAAACGTTCGCGTAGCGGAAACTTGAATTTCTCTTAAGTTTATGCATACACTAATTTTATTCATACATACACAATTACACACAAATACACACTAATTGTTGGACACATTCTTTTTCTTTTAAGTGCATGGATTTAAAAAAAGTTTCGCCAGGACAACGTTCGCCCAGCGGAATCAGTTTTTGGCGAATTTCTCCACAATGGCTGCATACACAATTTTCTTTTTACCATACACAATTACACGACGTCATATACTAAATATCTGCATAATTAAAATCTTTAAATTCAACAACATTCCGCTGCGCGAACGCACACCATTTATACCTAGTGTAAAATATAATAGTGTCTATTCCTTTACAAAATTTTCGTGCATTTGGATACTATAACAATATTATGAAAGCGAGCGTGTGCCGTGTTATATCCGCGAGACCGTCTCCATAGTAGGTGTTACGGAACGTTGCCTCAAGCTCAATGCCTACTACCACAGATATCAGAAAAGATTTCTGATTTCTGTGCCTACCACCTAACAAAGATAGGTACTTCTCAAATCATCATCCGTGAGCCGTGTGGAGCTGTGCAAAGTGATATGTCGGAACACCTTGCTGCCTTTCTACAGCCTTTGAATAAGCCGAATGGTCGAAGCGACCTCAAAACGTACAGGTGGTCTTGTGCACCATTAATTTATAGAAAGGATCATCGCGCACCTGTGAACACCAGCTATTTCGCCGGTAGATTTATGCCAGGAATTCGGTCTTGAAATTCCTCGGCAGACTGCCAGCAATCAGACATGCTGCCTCATATTATCGGTGCAACACGCTGTGGACGTACATTCAAATATGTTAGTACTCCTGGCCATAAAAGGAGTCATGGATACTGGCCAGCCCCGATTTTTTTGGGAAGATGTTTAGTTAGCATTCTACCAAAGACCAATTAGTACTTTGTGATCATTTACTGGAAGTGCTGAGCGAACTTCCATCGTTTGTCTAAGAACGCCATAGATACTTCATCGTCGACCTGACATTGTTTGTATCTTTGGTAATGTATCTTTCCTGACATGATTAAATTTGAAGGTTAATTTTTGTGTAGGTACCAGGCAATGTGCACTCAGAGATACCTACATTTAAAAAACTTATATGAAACTGAAAGAGATTTTTATTTTATTGTTCTACAATTCTTTATTGCCTAACAAACACGAATTATAAAGAAAAAAACATTTTTTAACCGACTTCAAAAAAAGGAGGAGGTTCTCAATTCGTCTGTATGTATTTTTTTTTATGTATGTCAAGCGATAATTCCGTCAATTATAGGCGGATATCAAAATTTTTTTTTTGTTGAACAGGGGTTACTTCTGAGGTGGTCCCATTTTCACCAGGTCAGGATCTGATAAAGGGATCTAGGAGAAAACGAGGGCAACCACCGAAAATTGTAGGGACAACTAGTGTGCTTGTTAACTTTTTAATTAAGTGCTTTAATGTTCTACACTTTAATGAAGGTATGGCGTCGATCTGATGATAGAGTCGAAAGACAGTCGAGGGCATTCCTAAACAATTTACAGCAGTTATCTTGTGTTTGGGCTTCATTGATTTGTATTGATGAGAACTTTACACCTAGATTGATAGATCCAACTTCAAAAAAAAAAGAAAGGTTTCAATGTTTTATGTATGTTCACCGTCAATTATAGACGGCTTTCAAATTTTTTTTTGAATAGGGTTTACTTCAGAGGTGGTCCCATTATAACCAGGTTAGGATCTGATGATGGGATCCTGGAGAAATCGAGGGCAACCACCGAAAATTATAGGCACAACTAGTGCGTTTGTTAACTTTTTAATTCAGTGCTTTAATGTACTACCATTAATAAAGGTCTGGAGTCGATCTGATGATGGAACCAAAAGAGATTCGAGGGAATTCCTTATCGATTTACAGCAGCTACTTTGTGTTGGGGCTTGATTAATTTGTATTGATGAGAACTTTCACCTAGATAGATATATTTTTCGGTTCACCCGTCACTTAAAATAATGAAAAAAAAATTTTCAATAAAAAATACAACCGACTTCCAAGAAATCCTGAAAAATAAAATTTACTTAGCACAAAGTAATATGTAGTTGATTTATCAGATTTTATTCAATACTAGCTGACCCGCGCAACTTCGTTTACGCCACATAAGGTGTATAAAAGGACAGGTATTTTTTCAACACACCCATGGGAGCGTATGAAACTGCCCTGTTTGCTTAATCATAAAAGAGCTTAAAGATTTTTTATGATATTAAGCTCTTTTATGATAAAGCCAACACGCCAGTTTAGATTTACCCTTACATTCAAAGGAATCCTTTAATTGAAGGTTTTGCGAAAGTTGAGATGTCTCTAATTCCTGAACTACAAAACCCTCAACATTAAAACTTGTGTGAAACAATCCTTAAAGTATTCCCTTTATAACACTGAAAAAATTTTTGGAATCGAACCTTGCGTATAGAAGTTTCAATTAAAAAACTATTTTGTCTTTAATACCCTTTCCCAAAGGAACCGCGCAAAATATCGGGATCAAAAGTATCCTAGAACCTTCCTCGGACTATAAGCTCGAATTGTACCAAGTTTCATTCAAATCGACTCAGTAGTTTCGGCGTGATACTTATTCGGGATACAGACAGACAGACAGATAGACAGACAGACAGACAGACAGACATGAAAAATTTTGATTACATTTTCGGCTTCAGTATCGATTAGAGAACGCAGTACAATTAAAATTTTCAAAATATCTTCCATGTACAGACTCTCGACCCTCAACAGATTTATTATATGTATAGATTTCGGCTTCAGTATCGATTAGAGAACGCAGTACAATTAAAATTTTCAAAATATCTTCCATGTACAGACTCTCGACCCTCAACAGATTTATTATATGTATAGATAATATTGAAGTTGGTGCCATGAATAATACCTCCCTAAACCTATGAATTTACTTGGCGCCGACTTCAATATGATATTGAATAAAAAATCTGATAAATCAAAATACATATTACTTTGTGCTAAGTAAATTATATTTTTCAGGATTTCTTGGAAGTCGGTTGTACTTTTTATTGAAAATCTTTTTTTGAACATACATCTCATGAACACACAACACACGTGATTTTTTGCCGTTTTTAGGTACGGAACCCTCCGTGCGCGAGTCTGACTCGTACTTGGCCGGTTTTTTGGGGGTTAAAAAGGCTATGTACTAAGTTGCAAAGTTAATCGGTATTTTGGAAAATCATTGGTAAGCCTCTAATAGGTACGTCCCAGTTTTAAGTTTTTAATGGTATTTTTAAGTAAAACCACATTATCAGTATAGAAAAGTCTCTGCACAATAATACTACCTACATGTGATCTGATAAACACTATCAGAAATCAATTATAGTTTTCATTCGATCCGGTTTTGTATCGTTTTACTATATAAGGAGTTCAAGATTTAGCACATTAAAAATCACACGCAATGTTTAGGTTCATAGTAATCATAACACTATTGTTCTTAGGGATCAGTGAATGCATTGAACCAAACATTATTCAGGTCCCTCCAAATTGTCCAAAGGGCGAAGAACTTGTTAATGGGCTATGCCGCGAGGTCTGGCGGCTCTGGCGCAGCGAAAATACAAAGGGTAGAGCCGGGTAAGTCTTGTTCCTTACCTTATTTCTTTTACAGTAGGTACATGCGTGCCTACATCATTGTTGGTACTAAACCTTGCTGTAACTATTTATTGCTGCTCCTCACATAAGGAACACAAAGAACGACCGAAACGCGAATATACATACACCAAATATTGATAGGTGTATGTATACTCATAATAGGTACGTATCTACGCCTTCATCTTTTGTCGTAGGTGTCCTCCCTGAAATTTAAAATAGATACTAAAACATATCCTAACTTCGGTGACAATACAGATGGCATCTTATTCATATTCATATTCATATTCATTTAATCACTTCGTAAACATAGGTAAATAATTTACAGGTCTTATTGTGAGTACATGTGTAGATCTACTATGATTTACCCTGAGGCATACGATAGGTACATTTAATTAAGTAGGTAGGTAAAAAATATTAATCAATTGCATGCATGTGTGATTACATAATTAAGTATAACACGCCCTTAGAAATATCAAATAAAATAGTAACAATTTGTCAATGATTTCAATTAATTAATGTAAATAATGTAATAATTATGTTTCTCTGTAATTTTAACAATAAATTTTATATTGAATTTTGAAATATTAATTAATGTCAATATTATACATTTCCAATATACAAAATTACACATTAGTCGTCCTAAACCTTAGAAATATTAAATTAAAATAGCAGCAATTTGTCAATGATTTCTATTAATTAATGTCAATGTTATACATTCCAATATACAGAATTACACATTAGTCGTCCTAAACCTTAAAAATTTTAGATTACATGGTATAAATAAATAAATATTTAACAATTTTTCAATGATTCTAATTAAGTAATGTCAATATATGTCATTTTAATTATAACAAAATTACACGTTGGTCCTCCTAAACCAAATCAAATATTCTTTTCATAATCTGATAAATTGTCTGTCAAATAATCATTCACGCAATAGTATCTTGGACCTAGTCTGAAGGCGGAATCTGTAGGTCACCATACTAACTTCTCAAAGAAACAAGATAAACCAATAGATACTGTGCCAATCAATAGTGTTTGGGCTTTCAGATAAGTCTTGATGATTTAAAGAATTTAAAAAACCAATTTTAATTAGTTTTGAGAAATGAGTAAAAAAGAGTTTTTTTTTCTGGAAGCAGTTTTAAATGCAAACTGCAAACTTTGTGCTCTCCTAGAATACTCGATATTGCACGGACTAATATCGTTTTTGGAAAAAACGCTCGATTTACCTTCGATGAACGTTTTATAGAACAAAGTTTAGTTTATGAGAAATTTGGACTCGTGCCTTTTCTGCAATATGCGATTCAAATATAGCCCATGTTCACCGCAAGGAGTGTAGCTTCCCAACAGTGAAAGAATTTTTCAAATCGGTCCAGTGGTTCTGGACTCCGGAGCCTTCGTTACAAACAAACAAACAGAAAAACAAATCTTTCCTCTTTATAATATAAGAATAGAAGAATAGATGTAGGACTATAGGGTATATCCACGTATAGGGCCGACAGCAATGGCAATAGCCTGTATCCTATTTGTGAAGTCGTCGCCTACGGCTCGGTGTCATTCAAACTCATACTCGACCTATTTCACGGTATTTGCCATCCTAACTTACCTATGGGCATTGGGCAACTCCCAGTAACTTACAGGCTACCAATCAAGGGACCAATAGTTCATCACTTGATTTAAATCAGACTAAATAGACTGTGAAGTGCAATTTTGCCATCCCGTAGTGATCGATGTTTTACTCGATCGAAACAAACCCATCCAAACATCTCGAAAGTCTTCGAAAAGCTAGAATTTATTTTAATCTTGCTTCTTGCTCTGGGTAAATGCGAACGAGTGTTTGTAGTTAAGAGTTTTCACTTTTTACTGATTGCTTGCTTTTATTTCAGGTTGGGATGCCCTCCTAACTATATTTATATTAATGGTAAATGCCTACCAATATTACCATAGAACATATTATATAATCTGTGGTATTACCAGTCTAAGACGATGCCTCTAAAGGTATGATAACAGAGTTTTTTATAGAAAAACCACTAGCCACCGAAGACACTCTTTGCTAACCAAATGTTAAAAGATAGACAAGGAAATTTATTTTTTATTTATTTAAGTTAATAATTTTGGCATTTGTAGGCGAATAGACCAAAAGTTACTTTTATATGTGGCTTCTTAATCTAAACATCTGAATTGAGGAGTCTTTTGAATCTCTAACGAAACTTAAACCTATTTATTATTGATTTTCTTTTTGTATCATTAAATTACACAGTAATTCATGAAACTACGAAGAGCTTAGTGTGACTCCTCAATCTAAATTTGACTCCCGCAGTGGCGCATTCGGTAGTGTAACTAGGGTTGCCAACTGCACTGTTTTAAATTTGGGGGCACGGCAGTGCCCCCAAGCCAAGTCGAGCGCGAAGCAACCGTACCATCCTTTACAGGAACCATTTCGCCGCATTTTCAGGCCCCTAGTAGAGAACCTCTGGATAAGACCAGAACGCAGAAATTTTCGTCATCTAGTAAGCTATAATCACATACTTAAAATCCAAAATTTCTTGTTTAAAAGTTTTTGTTGACATTGACTAAAATATTACGACATTAGTTGGAGAGGTCAGAAAAAAATAAGGCGTCTGGGAGCTTTTAACGAAAACGCTGCCGAAACCATTCGAGGTATTACAAAATAATGTACCATGGAATTGTGTATCTTATATAGGCCTACAGAAAAGTCCGCGGCAGCATATGTTTATCTTTTAAGGATAACATTCAATAACCATTCTAGATCTAAGTTTGAATTATTAGGTATTTAAATTGTTATTATTAATTTGCAGTAACAACATAATCTTAATAACTAACTATTATCGACAACGACGAATCGCGACGTTCTTCAAAATTTTAAGACCCACTTCTGATCGAAAAGAAAAGCAAAGAGAAGATACCTATGGAAATTTCCCAAGCAAGCCCATCTGTAATCAAAACTATGATGTTTACTTTATGTTTCTTCTAAATAAATTACTTACTTGCTGTATTCTGTTGTAATTTGAGCATACGATTAAATGAACCCGATTTCGTGGTTCGTATTGCTATAGTCTGGCCTTATCTGCTGTGCACTCTCTGAGGTATGCGCGGCGAGGTGGGAGCCGGGGAAAAAAGAGCATGAGTACACATGCGATTAATACACGTCGGACAAATCTTACGATATCAGTTTACATTTTTAAAACTGATGAATTTTTCTTCTGATAACTCCAAGATCAAAATCATCGACAACAGTGCACAGCAGTTATGGCGAGACTAAGCTGGTAAACCCATCTTTCTCACTGTCGGGGTCTCGGAGTACGACGTCCATTTTTATTCAGTTTTCGGTTCAAAATGGTGTTAGAAGCACTGATTCAGTGCTTCTGCGCCTAGTAGGTATTTGATGATTTAAGTGTCACTCAATCATCAAATATCTAAAAGGCGCATTAAGAACCGTCCTATTCACGGTTTGTGTCCAGTATCGTATTAGACCCACTTCCGGTTGTCTGACAACCAACCGGAAATGATGACTATGTCATACTACAAGACGACACGCGGTTTCACGCACGTAGTTCCCGTTCCCTTGGGAATACGGGAATTAAATATTGTCTATGTACATAGATTGATTAATAGGCATTGAGTTATTATTACTACGTAGTCGTAATATATGCCTATTATATTGCCTATTATATTATAATGCCTATTAAAGAATTTTTCAAATCAGTCCAGTAGTTTCGGAGCCTATTCGTTGCAAACAAACAAACGAAAAAGTCGGTAGTGATACCGCCTGCGGCGCTAGAGGTCGTGGGTTCGATTCCCGCCGGAGACAAATATTTGTGTGACCCATAAATGTTTGTCTCAAGAGTGTTTCTATGTATAATATGTATGTATTTAAAAAGTATATAAGTATTAATATCCGTGGTCTGATACCCATAACACAAGCAGGTTTTATTCCTAGCTTACTTTGGGATCAGATAGCGTTGTGTGAGATGTCCGTGAATATTTATTTATTTATTTATTTATTTATCTACCTTCACGCCAAATCCCTTGCGGGGTAGGCAGAAAGAAGCGAGCGCCACACGGCACGGTCCATACACACCTCACTTGCTTCTTCAACTTTCATTTTTCTTTTCATGCATGCACGTCGGTTCCTTCGGCTCTTGACACCACCTTCAACTAACACACGATTAATTTGGTCGTGGTAGGTGTGTCGTGGCCTTCCCCAACTCCTACGTCCATCCACTTTCGTTGTACCACGGCGTTGTATATCTGTTTTGTCATTCTTTCATCTCCCATTCGCTCCACATGCCCGAACCATCGTAGCATGCCCTTCCTTCCTTTAACACCGACACTCTCTTCCAGACCAACTCTCTTTCTTACATCTTCATTCTTTGGATCTCAATGCCGGCAGTAGTCTCAATGCCGGTTTAGTGGGTAGGACAGTTCCTTTTCGGGACCGGGAGCCCCACACACCGTTTCGGCTGCCCTCGCAGCTAGGATGATGGTGCCAAACCGCATTCCCCCCGTAACAAAAGAAACGCAGCTCAGTCCACGTGGATATCGATAGTCGTGACCAAAAACATATTGATCGCATGGAAATTCAACCTTGATTATTGTACTTTTGATCATAACTTCGCTTCTATTTAGCCAACTGCGATCAAACCAACGTAAGATTTTAAGCTTGACAAACTGACACCTTTATTAGCTCCAAAATAATGAATATTATATAGAAAAACAACGGGAGTAAATGCAACGGGAAATATATTAAAATATGAATACCATATCTGTCTCTATTATGTGATGCAAACGAAGTTGCGCGGAGTAGCAAGAAGTATGGATAGATAATAACAATACAGACTTCTATGTATAAAATTTTAAAAAAACTTTTAGTTACTAAAAATACACATGATTCGGCCCAGGGGGGTAGGGGTAATCTGAAACCTCACCAAATATCACCAAGGGGGAGGGGGGGTCCAAAAAATGCCCAAAAAAACCTCACGCGATTAATGGATGGCCCCTAATATGTATTTGGGGGCACGGCAGTGCCCCCAAGCCAAGTCGAGCGCGAAGCAAACACTGCCGTACCATCCTTTACAGCCTCGGTTCCGAACCTAGGGGTAATTACCCCCGCGGGGGTAAAACAGCTATTGTATGGGGGTAACAGAGGTGATGCCCAAAATAGATGAGTAAAAATATGATTGTAAGTATAAAACAAATACCTAGGTAGGTACGCGGCATCGCGATCTCTCGTGTTCGTAAAATCTCAGTAAAGTGTGGAGCGAGAAGGTGTACATTTTTGCGAAAAACAGCTTCAGAATACCCCATCATTGCTAACAGAACTCTGAACATGTTGGTACCGTTTGCTACCACTTTAAGATGCGAGAGTGGCTTCTCAACTCTGGTAACATTGAAAACAAATCCAGAAACCATCTGAACTAGGGAATGCAATCCCGACACGAGATCGCAAATTCAAAATCCCGCAGGATTAGAAATATCAATCCTGCGAGATCCCGGAATTTTCGGGATCGCATCTAGTTTGAAAAAAATTCCGATGACTGAAAACGATGAAAACTGCTTGTTCGTAATAGTGACAGCACTGCACAGCCCCTCGTCGGGCACTTCACACGCTTGGGGCTAGATCTGGCGGATAACCAGTTTGGTTACCGTCATGGGTGCTTTGTCGTGGACGCCATCATACGCATTCGAGACCAGACGGAGGAAGCAATATCGCAGAGCGAGGTGGTGATGCCGGTGTCTCTTGACACCGACTTCAACACTTTGGCCTGTAGCTGCGTTAGGGAGACCCTTACTTATCACGGAGTGCCTCTCTACCTCCGTTGATTGTCTGGGCTTATCTTTCCAAGAGGGCCATAACGTACGAGCTGGCTGGGATCGATTCGGTGAGATTCAGCGGTGTTCCGCAGGGATCGGTCCTAGGACCGCTTCTGTGGACATAGGGTACGATTGGGCGCAGCGCGGCCCGTTGCTTAGTGACAGACGCACAGTTATTAAAATTTATAACACGGGGGTTAAAAATAAAAGAAGTGTTAATTTTGAAATTAAAAAACCCCCACCATCCTCAGCCCCCGATCATGGAGGCCGATAGTCTTGGGCGAAGAAAAGTTTGCTGCGTCCTGTCCAAAGACTGCGGAATTTGGGTGGTAGAGTGCTCTGCCGCAGAAAGACGCAGCGGTGTCCCACTTACTCCCACTGGAGATCATGGGACCATGGTCTCTACAGGAGATGGTCTCCAGCGAGAGAATGTCCAAGTCCAGACCTGTTACGAGGACCTGGAGCTGTTGCGCCCATGCTGTGCACTACACCAATGTGTGGAGCGCTGTGTCCTCGCTGCGTTCCTCGCAGTGCTGGCACTCAGCCGTGGTTTCCCTGTGTCCCCCTGAGATCGTGCGATATCCTTATCACCGTGACGGCCATAGCCTTCTGTAGGCTAAGTAGTACAGCCGCATTGCGGGCCGTCAAGGTCTCCACTCATACGGGGCCCCGCATAGCGATATAATTAAGGCACTCCGCATTATCCTAAGGCAGTCTCCTGCAGGGAGTGTTGGGTCCTCTTATGTTGGGCAACAACCGCGAGAGTGCGGCTGTTGCCCCTCAGTTTTGGGACCAAACTTCGGAAGTGGTGTTTGAAGTCTCATCGGCCATCGAGTACGAACCCCAGATACTTCATCGAGGGCTCAGTACCGATGCTGACGCTCCCTACCTTTATGCTGGATCCCGCAGGTGGCCTCTTGCAAGGTCCGTGAAAGCACAGAGCTTCGTATTGGTAAAGGGCGACCTCAAGACCCAGCGGCCGTATTTGACCAACTTGAGCAACGCCTTCCGTGGGCTGCGTCTTGGTGCGTTGCTCCTCGCGCCGTAACGAGGGTGTCATCGGCGTAACACGTTACGTCGACACTTCTAAGCAACGTGCCGCGCAGCACACAATCGTACCCGATGTTCCACAGAACCGGTCCTAGAACCGATCCCTGCGGAACACCGCTGAATCTCGCCGAATCGACCCTAGCCAGCTCAGGTAAGTTATGGCCCTCTCGGAAAGATAAGCCCCGACAATTCGACGGAGGTAGGGAGGCACGCCGTGATAAATAAGGTCTTCTCTAACGCAGCTCCAGGCCAAAGTGTTGAAGACGATGGCGATGTCAAGAGACACCGGCATCACCACCTCGCTCTGCGATATTGCTTCCTCCGTCAGATCTCGAATGCGTATGATCGTGTCCACGACGAAGCACCCCAGACGGAAACCAAACGGAAATTAAGATATTTTTCATTGCCTGAATTGCTTTCTTGAATTTTTTTTTAATTGGGGGTAAAATCTGTTTCTCTAACATGCCATAGGGGTAACAGCTCTGAAAAGGTTAGGAACCAATGCTTTACAGGAACCATTTCGCCGCATTTTCAGGCCCCTAGTAGAGAACCTCTGGATAAGACCAGAACGCAGAAATTTTCGTCATCTAGTAAGCTATAATCACATACTTAAAATCCAAAATTTCAAGTCAGTAGGTCATTTACTTCCGGAGTTAAGCGAAAGCAAAGTTTCGCATTTATGACACTCATTCACTCATGATCATCAAAATACAACTAGTACTTCCCATAAACTCAGAGAGCTGAAATTTGGTACAGAGTTAGGGTTTAATCACCACATAAAGGGAAAACTATAAAAACTAGGATAATCGAAGATACCTGGTGACCCTGATTAGAAAACACAAGAGCCCAACCAAACTATTAGAGATCGACATACCGCCTTTACAAATAATATTCAACTTGGTGGGCCGCTTTATTTGAAGTCAAAAATCGAATGTCTGAAGTATCTGATGAAGAACCTTCAGCTGGTCTCAGGTGTATTAGAGATATGGTAATGCCCCCTTCTACTATTGGGACATAAAAAATCGGCATCTGACACATCTTTTAATTTAATCTAGCCTATAGCACTGCTCCCACTGCTGGGAGAATGCCTCCCCTTCTGCTTTTAATCACTACATATTATAAAACAAAGTCCCCAGCCGCGTCTGTCCGTCTGTCTGTTTGTTCACGATAAACTTAAAAACCACTGCATGGAGTTTCAGGCTGAGATCACTAATCGAGAGAGTGGTTCTCGAGGAAGGTTTTCGTATATAATTTGTTGAGTTTTTGTTGACATTGACTAAAATATTGCGACATTAGTTGGAGAGGTCAGAAAAAAATAAGGCGTCTGGGAGCTTTTAACGAAAACGCTGCCGAAACCCTTCGAGGTATTACAAAATAATGTACCATGGAATTGTGTATCTTATATAGGCCTACAGAAAAGTCCGCGGCAGCATATGTTTATCTTTTAAGGATAACATTCAATAACCATGTTCATTCTTTAAAAATTTAGCAATTATAAAGTGGTAATTGGAATGCTATTTACACCAAGAAAGTGTTAACCCATCTCAATTTAAATATAATTCAATATTCTGAAAAAGAAAATTCAATATTCTGAAAAAGAAATTAAACATAGAGTTCACAGACTCTTTTGAAAATACATACTGTACCTACCTTAGAGGATCGCTATGAAAATAACATGATAGTAAACAACCACCACTAAGCAATACGCCTCTACAGCGTGTAGCTGTGTTTCTCTGTGATAACCACTATGAGAGGTACCTTTGTTCGGGTCATCCATAGAAAAAAGATGGCATAATGCTGAATACCGCAAAGCGGCGTGGCATAGAATGGGGACTATCCTGATATCCTGAAGGATTTAGATGACGCCGATGACCTGTGCTTGCTAAGGCACTCACACGCCACAAATTAGAGATAGTACAGATGGAAACCTACATACTAAATTCGCTGAGGCTACGCACACATAGACAACTCATTCACAGACACGAGGTCAGGCGGTCTCAACCGAATTTTCGATACTGATTTGTGCGCGAGTGTGTGTAGCAGAGGGTAGGTGTGAAAAAAAAGTACATACATGAGTTTTCCATCTGTACCTACTATCTCCAATTTGGACACACGCCGTCATGCATGTCTACAGGACAACGTGCAAAAAGAGACAGCGAATGGAAGGACTGAAAATAAAATCGACAGACGCAGGAGATGAGGTGTGAGGTGAGGTGAGAAGAGTCTGTTTCGCTGCGCATTGGCACATATGTCGAGCGCGTTCACTAATTCACGTAACTCGGGAGTGTCGTGTCGGAAACTGATGGGTTAGAAGAGTAGGTACATCATTTCGAGGCTCGCCAAGGCAAGAGCACAAGAGCAAAATTCACACAGCTGCGCCCCGTATGGCAGTTGCGAAAATTGACTCGAAAAGTGAAACCCAAAACAAAGTCAACGTTAAAACTGTACTGCTATACGGATACAAGACATGGAAGGTCAATAAAGACATTTCGCACCAGCTACAAGTTCCAAGTTGACCTCTAACGGATCTTCGGTATTATACGGGCCCGTTAAAATCACGAACGTAAGCCTATTGGAACGCTGCAGTGAGACCCCTATCCACTAACAGATCAAACGTCGGAAGTTTAGCTGGATTAGACACACGCTGCAAAGGGACCATGATCAAATACCAAAGCAAGCCTTACTGAAACTACTGAAAGAGCGGAGCAGCAATGTGAAATGTTTTGCGTTTCCGTGCTTCGGAAGGCACGATAAGCCGTTGGTCCCGGTTGTCGGTAAAATGACAGTCGTTAAGCCAAGTTTAAGGCCTTACGGGCGGCTTGAAAAATTTCAACTGTGGGTCGTCACAACCTGCGCCCGGGTCGGCAGCGCGTGTGTAGTGCCTCTGGTGTTGCAAACGTCTATAGGCTACGGTTACCAACCTTCCGGTGGGCCGTAAGCTTGTCTGCCACCTAAGTAGTATAAAAAAAAATGTTTTGAAAACGGGGAAAATTTAATCGATATAAGAGTATCCGTTGCGCCTCTGCGTAAATGGTTAAAGTTACATAAAAATAATGTATTACAAAATTGAAAAGTTAAAAAGTTCTTAAACAAAAAACCTATTTTCGATCTATTCATTTCGTTCGATCACAGTTACCTTTTTATTAACATGAGGAAAATCCTACATGTATGCTATGCCGGACTCATACCGACTAAAAACACACGCATCCTGCTTAACAACCTACCGTTTTGAGCCCCGGGTAAGCAGAGCTACGGCTACCACTGCGGCCTCACCTATGGGGATGCGGGAGCTATCCCGCGTCTTTGGTAGGTTTTCGATCACAGTAACGTTAATTATTTCTAAAATAATGAATAGTAGCGACGCGACGGAAGTAAACGCGACGGGAACAAATGACGTGAAACATGATATCAAAATAACAATAGCACACCGCGCTCTTTCTCTCTCTCTCTCTCTCTCTCTCTTTCTCTCTTATAAGACGCAAACGAAGTTGCGCGGGTCAGCTAGTACAAATATAAATAAAATTAAAGGAAAACTCTGGATAAGACTAGACTGCCTTTTATACTTATACTTACAAGTTTACAAGAAGCAATAGTGAATGATTTTATCTTTATTCTACTCGAAAATTATACAAATTAAATAAACAAATTACACTAAAATATTAATTTCGCTCAAAATTTGGTCAAAATATAACGGCATGAACGCGAATGGGCAATACAAAAAACTGTTGTACAAGAATCAGAACCGGAAAAAAAGAAAAGTGTTCACGACCGTTCTAATAGTCTAAGCAAGTATGCTTATAAAGGTAACTTAGTACATAGTAAGATTGTGGCGTTAGCCGATAGATGGCGCTGTGTCGCTTTCTGCATCTCACTTAGTTGGTTTACAGTGTTGGTAATATATAGAAATTACTTGTTATAATAAAATTTGTCGATTATTTTAATCAGTTCAGAGTAGTAGGTGTTTCATTTATGTACCAACCCTTCTATCTCCCATCAAGGTCAACTAGTCGACCACTAGATCACGGCAACCTGGTATTGTCGTAAACAAAAAGAAAGATCTGTAATAATAAAAAAACTACTCCTAAAAAGAAAAAAACTGCGTCTAATAAGAAAATCTAATAAAATAAATCAATATGCCCACGTTTCTACAAAAAGAAGTGAAATCCCACCAAAAACATTCTGTAAAAAAACTAGCCAAGTCTCGTTGGAGCTACTTGTTTATCTCTAAAAAGTAATGAGATCTAGACAAAGTCGTGCCAAGTCTAAGGTTCCTTACTGCGATTACTTTATTATTATAGTTAATGTTGTGTGACTTGGCCGTTGAAGGGTACACAAGGGTACAAAACAAGATGCTTCATGACACCATTGCACCAATCTGTCGCCAGAACCGCTACCCATTGACGATCGAAAATTGCCACTTGGAGAACGTTAATTCAATAACTAGTCCATTATTATTATTATAAACATTGATAGAAGTCCTTCTGTACGTCTATTTTATGTTAGATCGGTGGTCGATTTGCCGCTTCAAAAAGAAGAGAGCAGAAGTCAGCATTGTCAATGCTGAATGCATGTGTTGCCCAATCAATAACAGCCTAAAATGAGACACTAGCGTCCAATTACCAATACCAGTATGGGCTATTATCTCGCTTAACAAACATAGGTAGTTACAACAGATATAACATTACCTACGTGTAAACATAATTGACTTGTACACACTCACGTATAAAGAATTTTCAACGGCCAAGTCACACAACATTAACTATAATACTTAATAAAGTAATCGCAGTAAGGAACCTTAGACTTGGCACGACTTTGTCTAGATCTCATTACATTTTAGAGATAAACAAGTAGCTCCAACGAGACTTGGCTAGTTTTTTTACAGAATGTTTTTGGTAGGATTTTGATTTACCAGATTTAATTCAATTTCATATTGAAGTCGGCGCCAAGTAAACCCATAGGTTTCGGTAGGTATTATTAATGGCACCAACTTCAATATTATATTGAACTAGCTGACCCGCGCAACTTCCTTTGCGGTACATGAGAGTGAGAAAAAGAGAGGTATGGTATTAATATTTCCCGTTGCATTTAGTCCCGTCGCGTCGGTGTCGTTTACCTATATTCATTAGAGCTAAACCGCATAACTTCGTTTGCGTCACATGAGAGTGAGAAGGAGAGAGTTGTCAAAGTGATGTAATGTTTCCCGTCGCTTTTACTTCCGCCCATCCGTTTTTTGGTATGGAACTCATCGTGTGCGAGTCCGACTCGCACTTGGCCGGTTTTCATCGCTCAGTTACCACTCTCTCAGCTACCACTGCAGACCACGTTTACTCCCGTCGCGTCGCTCATACTTTAAAACTTATTATGAGGGTTATTGTAAGTGAACCTTAAAAGATAGGCATAGACTTTTTTTATAACTTTTTAAGAGGAACAAATTTGTAATAAAGACCTTCTAAACGGGCCATGTTTTGCTGCAATTTATGGCTGCACCTTTGGCAACTAATTTCCCGGCAATCTCAAAAATATTTTATTGCAACTGATGGCCGAACAATTAATAGCTGGGCAATGTGTTGCAATATGTCTGCAATAGTATGGCTCTTGATGCAGATTCCTAAACGGGCTACACACACCGGCAACAATGGCTGACGAAATCACACTTGTAGCAGCAGCATATAATGTTTTATTAAAAAACTAGCTGTTGCCCGCGACTTCGTACGCGTGAAAATTGTTACAATGCCAATTTGATCGCTCTCTGCTTAGCCCCTAGGATATGAAGCGTGATAATATATAGCTTATTTTAACCCCCTACCCCTAGGCAATATTTGTGCAAAATTTGAATCAAATCTATTGAGTACTTTTCGAGATCCTTCCGGACAAAGCAAAGCAAACAGACAAACAGACAAACAGATAAACAGACAAACAGACAAAAAAAATTCTAACTATATTTTCGGCTTCGGTATCTTATGTTGAACACCCAGCGAGTATTTTTTTTTTATATTTCCAATGTACAGTTTTGACTTTTCTATCATTTTATTATATGTATAGATAAACAGAAAAAAAATAGTGGATTTGACCTTACTTAAATAGGCGTGAAACTATTGATAATTTGAGCTATTTTCTGTAAACTATGACTTGGTGTAAAAATAAAGTTGTTTTCTATTCTATATTAACAGCATTTTTGAAATATAATAATTTATCAACATAATAACATAACCTCGAAATAAACACGGAGCTGTTCGCAAACACAGAATATAGCAACATGGCATCACTCACAGCAAACTTCATGTCGCGTAGAAAAGGATAGACTGTGACATAACAAAGAGAGCGACTGAAACAACAATAGAACTGGCCGAGCAATATTGCAGTAAAATCGACCGCCTAGCGATCGTTCGGCAACCCATCGGGGCAATATCGGCCATAAGTGGCAACACTAAACATGTTTGGCTATATGGCCGGGACACTACGGCAATATTGCATAATCTGGCCGGTATTGCTTGCAATGTTGCCGGGCCACAGTGTTGCAGCCACAAATTGCAGCGAAACATGGCCCGTTTAGAAGGTCCTATACACAATTTTTACGAAACTTTAACCATTCATGCAGCGTACGCAATGGAAGCTCTCAAAATAAAGCAATTTTCCCGGTTCTCGAAACATTACTCATGGCTGCTCCGCTCCTATTCGTCTTAGCGTGATGTTATATCGCCATTCGTCATCCTCAATAAATGGACTATTAAACTGTAAAATAGTTTTAGAAATGCAACCAGCAGTATCTGAGATCCTAGCACAAACAAACTCTTCAGTTTTATAATATCTTGAGCGAAAGTTTTTTTTTTTTGTTTGAAATTTTACGTATTCATAGTTTTTTTTCTTATGTAAAAAGTGTATAGTAAATATAAGTTGTATATAATATTTATTAGGAGTAATAAATATTAAGATAAGTTCTCATCAACACAAAACAATTAAGCCGGAACACTGTAACTGCTGTAAATCGTTAAGGAATCCCTCGACTGACTTTCGGTTGTGTGAATGTTGTGTGCCACGCTATGGACCCGGCGCCCGCACGGAGAATCCACGGAATGCTAAGAATACGGTCTCTTTGAAATATGACATCCTGGAGAGACGGGATGACGGCTGGAAAGACAGTTGACGCTGGAAAGACAGATGACAATTAGGAAAGACTATTGACTGCTGGAAAGACAGCCGTGTATTAAAGAACTTTTACCATGCCTCTTGTTTTTTAAACTACGAATTTTGGCATTGGACAGAAAATTATCGATATACATTTTGACATCCCTATTAATCATTATAGGTTATAAAAATATTCGTAAAATCCCCGAAACTCGAAGGGTATTCGCTTATGATAGTAAAAAAAACCTAAATTATGGTTTTATAATAATTGTTTAAGAATTAGATTCTTAGATTTACTTACTTGTGAAAAGAGACGCCACAGCCCTTATCGTATCTTGTTTTACAATATACACACGATCTCATGCTAAATATCTACTTAATTACACTATGAACTAAATTTATACATCAAAACACTTCAAATTTATACCAATCACAGTAATAACTTAAAAATATTCGAAATTTCACACATAAACTCCTTCTGAAATAAACAAACACCGGCCATTTGCAAACTAATTTAGTTCTCAGTGCACTCGGCAGAGGCGCTTTGAATCGGCCCAAAAAAGTAGCTGTCATTTTGTATGGAATAGCCAGTCCAGAGAATTATTGAATAATTAGTTTGTTGGTAGTTTTTTTGCTGTTTATTGATTAATTATAATTAGTTAGTGATAAATAGCATGGTGTATTGGTGAGTGGAATAGTGCGTGCAGTACTGTATAAGTATATAAGCTGTAAATAGATAAGTAATTACGTATAGTTTACATTTTGCTTGGTTTTAATACCTACTAATGTTCGGGCCACACTAAGGGGAAATGCCATTAATAATGGCGTTGATAAACGTTAAACGTTAGTGTAGCCACCGAATTATCGCGATAATTCGACAACGGCATTCACATTGCCGTTTGACGTTAGGCGATAGCTCAAGTGGCGGCACATCAAAGAGATTAACGCGAGAATTATTACGTTGAAGCGGCCACAATACGTGTGTCAGTGCGCACCGTGAGAGTGTGACCGTTTTCAGTATTTTAATACTTTTTCGGTATATTTTATTGACTTTTTTCGATATCAGTATATTGGTAAAAGTCAGTATTTTTGGGTATATTAGAGATCCAATATGGCCGCCGCGCCGAGAACACAAAATTTTATGATGGGTATCGTTTAAGGGGTTTTTTTGTATGCTGAGTACGAATTTCGGGTTAATTTAGAGATCCAATATGGCCGCCGCACCGTTATCACAAAATTTCATGATGGGTATCGTTTAAGGGGTTTTTTAGTATGCTGAATACGAATTTGGGGTTAATTTAGAGATTCAATATGGCCGCCGCGCCATTATCACAAAATTTCATGATGGGTACCGTTAAGGGGTTTTTTGGTATGCTGAGTACGAATTTTAGGTCAATTTTGCAATCCAGGATGGCCGCCGCGCCTCCTTTGTAAAATTTCATGTTGGATACTGTACAAGGGGTTTTTTGGTATGCTGAGTACGAATTTCGGGTTAATTTAGAGATTCAATATGGCCGCCGCGCCGATATGACAAATTTTCATGATGGGTATCGTTTAAGGGGTTTTTTGGTATGCTGAGTACGAATTTCAGGTTAATTCAGAGATTCGAATATGGCCGCCGCGCCGTTATCACAAAATTTCATGATGGGTATCGTTTAAGGGGTTTTTTGGTATGCTGAGTACGAATTTTAGGTCAATTTGGCAATCCAAGATGGCCGCCGCGCCACCGTTGTAAAATTTCATGCTGTATATTGTATGAGGGGTTTTTTGGTATGCTGAGTACGAATTTTATGATAATTTTGCAATCCGAAATGGCCGCCGCGCCATTATCACAAAATTTCATGATGGGTATCGTTTAAGGGGTTTTTCGGTATGCTGAGTACGAATTTTAAGATAATTTTGCAAAATTAACCCTAAATTCGTACTCCGCATATCAAAATTCCATTTATACGATATGCTACATGAAATTTTACAACGGTGGCGAGGCAGCCATATTGGATTGCAAAATTTACCTGAAATTCGTATTTGGCATACCAAAAAACCCCATAAACGATATACAACATGAAATTTCACAACAGTGGCACGGCGGCCATCTTGGATTGCAAAATTGACCTAAGATTCGTACTCAGCATACCAAAAATCCCCTTAGACGATACCCATTATGAAATTTTGTGATAACGGCGCGGCGGCCATATTCGAATCTTTAAATTAACCTGAAATTCGTACTCAGCATACCAAAACACCCCTTAAACGATACCCATCATAAAATTTTGTGATAACGGCGCGGCGGCCATATTGGATCTCTAAATTGACCCGAAATTCGTACTCAGCATATCAAAAAACCCCTTAAACGATACCCATCATGAAATTTTGTGTTCTCGGCGCGGCGGCCATATTGGTTCTCTAAATTAACCCGAAATTCGTATTCAGCATACTAAAAAACCCCTTAAACGATACCCATCATGAAATTTTGTGATAACGGCGGGGCGGCCATATTGGATCTCTAAATTAACCCGAAATTCGTATTCAGCATACCAAAAAACCCCTTAAACGATACCCATCATGAAATTTTGTGATTTCGGCGCGGCGGCCATATTGGATCTCTAAATTAACCCGAAATTCGTACTCAGCATACCAAAAACCCCCTTAAACGATACCCATCACGAAATTTTATGATTTCGGCGCGGCGGCCATATTGGATTGCAAAATTATCATGTAAAACAGCTGGGTGTGGGGCTCCCGGTCCCGGAACGGGGCCGTCCTACCCATTAAACCTGGTGGTATTCCTCCTCCCTATAGCCGGGAATCCGGAAAGCCGGGAAAATTTCGGCAGGTGAAGGACGTTGAATTCAATCCTTCAAATAAAATGTTAAATGTAAATTCTAGGTTCTTCTTTTATAAAAATACGGTAGTAATTAAAGAATAAACACGTTTTGATAATCGGTATTTTTATCGGTATATTTTCTTTGTGCCAGTATTATAGATACATTCAGTATATTTTTAAGGAGCTAAGGTATTTTTGTAAAATTTAATTCGGTCACACTTAACGTCAATTTTAACGCCAAGAATGGGCATTCACGCGAAAATTATTACGTTGAAGCGGCCACATTACTCAAATGGTGACGTTAAGAATTAACGCCATAATTAGCGCATTATCTAACGCGATGATGGGCATTGACGTTTTCTTTAATGTGGCCCCGGCTTAAGAATCTAGTTTGTTCGTATGCGTAATGGCGGCGTTAATACATATAGATTGTTGTCTAATAGCAGATTTTTTGCTATCTGAGGAAACATCTTTTACTAAATTAAGTTTTGAGAATAAAAAATATGTAATTCGTTTAGGCCCTGCTCGCCCAATTGTGACTATAGATTATAAAAGAAAAGACGGTTCCTATAAACATTTTCATAGTTCGTTTTATGATAAATATACTTGGATGACAGGTTCTTGTAAACTCAATAAACTTTACTGTTTCCAATGTTTATTATTTTCCGATTCTAGTAGCGTTTGGAGTCGTACAGGGTTTACGGACATCAATAATATAGGAAATTCGACGAAAAAACATGTTCTGACTGAAAAACACATTCGTAGTTGTTTAAGCTTTCATGACTTTGGCAATAGCAGAATTGAGACATTTTTGAATAATAATTTTGAAGTACACAATAGGAAGGTTGATCGCAATCGTCATCTATTAAGACGTTTCATAGATACTGTAGTTTTGTTAGGTAAACAGGAATTAGCGTTTCGCGGCCACGATGAGAGCTCCGGGTCGAATAACCGCGGTAATTATATTGAAACATTGCAATATTTAAGTGCGTATGATGCTGTATTGGAGTCACATATGGAACAATGTTCTTCAATGCATAACCCCGTGTTTTCTGGACTCTCTAGTGATATACAGAATGTATATCACTAGAGAGTCAGAGACTCTCTAGTGAAATCAAAATTTGATTCATTGTATTGCATCCGTAGTGCGCGATAGGATAAAATTTGAAATAAATAAGGCTTCATTCGTTTCTGCTATGATTGACGAAACACCAGACGTCAGTCATAGGGAGCAGATGTCAGTAATAATTCGATATTTAACGGAAAATGGCATTGAAGAACGTTTTCTTGGATTTTATGATGTTAGTGGCAGTCGGACTGCCGACGTTTTATCAAGTCAGTTATTAGATATTCTCGATAACTATTGCTGTAGAAGTAAATTGGTAGGTGAGTCTTACGATGGGGCTGCTGTCATGTCGGGCGAGCACGGAGGGGTACAGGCAAAAATACGAGAAGCATGTCCAATGGCATTGTTTGTGCCTTGTCATGCACACGTGTTAAATTTAGTTCTTAGTGCGAGGCCGCATTTGCGTTTTTCCGCGGCGGTTTCTAACCTCAAAATGTCATCAAACTGTCAAAATCAATAAAATCAAATCAATGTTTTGACATTTTGAGGTTAGAAACCGCTGCGATAACCGCAAGTGCGGCCTCGCCCTTAGCCGTTCCCTCGAAAATATTAGAGAGGTTAAGACTTTGTTAGGTCACGTAAATAGTATTATTCGTTTTTTTAATAAATCTACAAAAAGGTCTAACTTATTGAAAGAAACGTGTGACCGTCGTTTGCCAGGCGTATCTGATACGCGCTGGCATTATCATTCGCGAATTATTAATGTTATATTTAATTGCAGATCAGATATTATAAATACATTTGACATCATTTTAGAAAATCCAAATGCTTGGGATAATGAGTCCTTATCTATGGCTGAATGTTTCATCAATAAGTTAGAAGATATGCAATTCTGCTTTTTATTACATACTTTGTCAGATATTTTTGGAAAAACTGATATTCTTTTCAATTTGCTTCAGTCGAAACAAATTGATTTTGAGCTTGCAAAAAGAGAAATAGATAGTTTCGAAATATGGTTAGGAAATGATTTTAAGGATAATTTTGAATTTATTTATGATAGTATTTTAGAGTTCAATGAGCCACCGCAACGACGACGTCGTTTAAGTTCGGAAGTAGATTTAAAAACATCTTATAGACGCCTGTACATTGAAATTGTAGACAATATTTCTTCGCAAATAAAGCTTAGGTATCAGTCACTATCTCAGCTAACTTTTCTGGATTTATTGAATAAATCGAAATTCAGCTCGTATAGCCGATTGTTTCCAGAAGACAAAATATCTGCTTTGATAATTAGGTTTCCAGGAATATTTGACTTTAGTGCTTTAAAAAATGAGCTAAAAGTATTATATACAACACAATCATTAATTAACTTAGACGTTTCTCAACTTTATCTTAAATTAAAACTATAAATAAATAAATAAATAAATAAATATTCACGGACATCTCACACAACGCTATCTGATATAATATATCTAACTATCGGTACTTAATGAAGTTTTTCCTCAAGTTTTAATTCTATGTAGTATCTATTTAACCCTACCCGTCACCGTGGCAACCGCGGAAAGATCTTTCTCGGCTTTGAAACGCATTCACACTAATCACACTTACATGCGTAATTCTCAAAAAGAGGAAAGGTTATCTGATTTGGGAATTATATCAGTAGAAAAGCGATTGTTAATGACTTTAAAAAGTCAATCGAATTTTTATGATAATGTTTTAGCTCATTTGAATAAAAAGAATAGAAGAATAGCTTTAGAATATAAATAATTTAAAGATTATGTTGATTATTTGAAAATATGTTTCTTTAGGTTTAGGATCGTTAATAGTAAATAATAGTTAGTTAGTTCAATAGTTCTAGCTTAGGCAAGTAAGGTTGGTAATTGTGCTAAATAGCGTTGTTCGCGACAGCCTCGTGAAAAACAGACTTCTAGTGCTTGTGCTGTGATCTAAGTGCTAACCTAGTGTTCCTAAAGTCGATATAGTGCCTCAAAAACAGTGTTCAAAGTGATTAGAGACAATTTAAGTCAAAATAGTGTTTAAATGTCGAATTAGGCAACCTAGGACTCATGTGAGTACCTAGATAGGACTTAGGGACACTAGAATTGTAAATAAAACAATCTTTATAGTTTCATAATTTATTACGTAACTTTGGTATACAGTTTTAATAGATTTTTACTGTGTTTTTGTTCGTCGTTTTTGTATTATTGATAACATGTTTTCTTGAGCCTAGATACCTAGTTATAGAGTCTAGAATGTTTTGAATTGTTTAAAGCTGTTTAAACTATAGTGATTTAACAGTTTCGAAGCGTTCCTATACCCTACAGTGTCTAGATTTGTAATAAAATTCAAATAATGGGTATAGGACGCCTAAATTTGTATAGAGTCGTACATGTTTCTTTGACTACTAAGAAATCTAGACTTGTCACAATGATACTAGTTACAGTTTCAGAAAGGTATTGGATTAGCACTCCATTACCAGTTTTCACCATGTTTGTAACATGTTTGTATACTTAGCTGCAACAGCTTTTATGGGTGTATGATACCGAAAATATAATAAAATTTGCGACAGATTTGGGTAGCTCTACACGGTTCTCGTTAAGGTAAAGTTTCGAAGTACCTTAGCGAACAGTTTTTTATACTTAGCTACGGTAAATCTACGGTGAACGTGAATAGTGAAAACAGTCAATAGTTAACGGTTGACGGGCTACGGGCACGGGGGAGACAGAAGACCTAGTGGGACCTGAGGGCTGTCGACGTCCATCCCACTCCGTACCGTTCTGTCTCGCGTTGTGAACAAGTATTATTTTACCCGTGTCCGTGTACGAACAGTTAGTCCGCGTCCATATAGCAACAGTTAGCCCGCGTTACGTATAGAGCTCCTCCACCGCACGTACCTTCGTAACATTTGTTTCATTCTTCATCCTCGCCACAAGGTATCGATCGGCAATCCAGGTAAGTACCCTGATCAAGTACTTACTGCAGACTTCGCCGCAGATAGTAGAACTGGGTCGGAGCCTGAACCTACCGGGCACGCGACCGGGTACAAAAGCCCAGCCGTGCGCCACCTCCGCATCCCGTCACCCCCAAGTACCGGACGTGAGAGCGTTCCGCACACGAGCGTCCGGTACATCTTCTGGTCCTTCGAGAGCCGGATCCACCCAGTTCTACCAGCATCAAGATGCCAGTGACACGCTCGAGAGGAAGATCCGACGCCGTCGAAGTGCGTGTAGTGGAGGCGCCTGTGCGTCACGTAGAACCGCCGCGTTCACCGTCAGACGCCACCGTCGCGCTGCCTGTCCCGCTGACAGAGCAGCAATCCGAAAGGGCCCGCCCAACCGCACCGCCACCCGAGCAAGAAGGGGACTCCGGGGCGGCCCCCACCGTAACCGCGCGTCATGTCCGGACGCGCACCGCGCGTACAACCTCTACACGCGCTAAGAGGGAACTCAAGGCGCGTGAAGAAATATTACGCATCCGGCTGGAGCTAGCAGAGGTAGAGTTCCAGAAAATTCAGTGTGAAGACTCCGAAGACGAATCCGACGACTACCAAGAAGATGCGCAGTCGCGGGCAAGTTTCGTCCGTTCGTGGCTCGAACGAGCACCGAAGAAATCCGGCGCCATGGGCGCCGGTGCCGTTACCCCCCGTGGGGGGAAAGAAGAATCTGCGAAGATTCGTCGCCCGTTCGATGAGGTGGATGATACAGTTCACCTCCGGGCCTCCGACGCCGGCGCTCTAGCCGCCGGTACCGTAACCCCCCGTGGGGGGACAGAATCTGCGAAGATTCGTCGCCCGTTCGATGAGGTGGATGATACAGTTCACCTCCGGGCCTCCGACGCCGGCGCTCTAGCCGCCGGTACCGTAACCCCCCGTGGGGGGACAGAAAACCCAAAGATTCGTCGCCCGTTCGAAGAAGGGGAAGAAACAGTTCACCTCCGGGCCTCCGACGCCGGCGCCTTGGACGCCGGCACCGTTACCCCCCGTGGGGGGAAAGAAGAATCGGCAAGGATCCTTCATCCGTCCGAACAGAAGGAACACGGTGACGGGGCGCTCAAGCCGTTCATCACCGAGTTAACGACCGCGATAGCCGCGCTCGCCGACAAGAGACAAGACTCTACAGTGTATCCGCATCCTAGGGCGTCAAAAGCCGTGATGACCCTACCGACGTTCGGCGGCGCGCACACCGAGTGGTTATCGTTTCGTGCTTTATACGACACCACAAAGAAATTCTTCAACGATGTGGAGAATACAGCTAGGCTCCGAAGGAGCCTTAAGGGTAAAGCCCTAGAAACAGTGAACTCCGAACTCATCGCCCACGCTCAACCAGATAAGATAGTGAAGGATCTGGAATTGCAGTTTGGAAGACCGGACGCCATCGCTCAAGCAGAGATATTGAAGTTACGAGCCTTACCGCGTTGCCAGGACTCCCCTAGGGACGTGTGCAACTTCGCAGGTAAGATTAGAAGCGGTGTCGTCACCCTCCAGGCCCTTAAGAAACAGCACTATCTCATCAACGCCGAACTTCTGCAAGCGCTCTGTGAGAAACTACCGAGCGTGCTACGCGAGAAATGGTATAGCAGGTACGTAAACAAATACAAGTCAGTGCCGGATTTGTGTTTGTTTAGCGAGTTTATTACAGAACGTGCCTGCGTACGTAGTGCATTCGCCCCGGCGGAGAACATCCGCGAAGAGAACAACACAACAAGCCGCACACGCACCACTCACAGAACGTTTACGGGACAACTGGCACCTCCTACTGGCAAGTGAAGTCAGAAGAGGACCCCGGCATCAACCAGTCGCTTCGCTCACGCCCTTGGGTTGGGTGCTGCACGGTGCGCATGCGCGCGCACTCGGGCAGCAGGTACATTTCGTCAACCACATAGTGTCCGTAGATGAAAAAATTGAGCATCAACTGAAGGAGTTCTTCGCCCTCGAGTCCCTGACGATTAATCCGCGTCGTCCGGTCAGTGACCCCGAGGTGCGAGCCGAAAAGATTTTAAAAGAGACTACAGTGAAGTCTACCGATGGGCGTATAGAGACTGTGCTTCTATGGAATAAAGAAGACGCCGCGATGCCCGACAGTTACGACACCGCCATGAAAAGGCTTGTGTCAATAGAAAAGAAGCTAGACAGACAGCCGTTATTGAAATCGAAGTATTCCGAACAGATGAATGCCCTAGTAGAAAAGGGTTATGCCGAATTAGCCCCGAAGCAAATTAAACCGGGAAGAACGTGGTACCTGCCTCACTTCGATGTCTACAATCCGAGCAAGCCGGAGAAGCTACGCATCGTACACGACGCCGCCGCGAAGTCCAGAGGGTCATCGCTGAATGATTACCTACTCACCGGCCCAGATCTTCTTCAATCACTCCCGGGCGTCTTAATGAGATTCCGACGTCACCGCATCGCCGTATCAGCTGACATTACTGAAATGTTTATGCAGGTACGGGTCCGAGAAGAAGACAGGGACGCGCTACGTTACCTCTGGAGGGGGGACAGAAGAGAAGGAGCGCCTCAAGAATACCGTATGAAGTCTATAATTTTCGGCGCGGCAAGCTCTCCGTGCACCGCTATCTTCGCGAAGAATTGGAACGCGAGAAGGCATCTCTCCGACAGACCGGAGGCAGTGAAAGCCATAATAGAAAACCACTACATGGACGACTACCTCGACAGCTTCGAGAACGAGTTGGAAGCCGTACGGGTCGCTTCACTCGTCAGGGAAACACATGAAGAAGCGTGTTTCCACTTGAGAAGATGGGTCTCCAACTCCGTAGTGGTGAAACAGAACCTAGAACCGAATACCGATCAGACTGAACTCGTGGGCCTAGCAAGTAAAGGGCACGAGGAGAAAATACTCGGTCTCATGTGGGACCCGGGCACCGATACACTAAGCTTCAACCTTAAGCTCGCCCGCCTCCCACACGAATTAATAGTGAAGGCGTCACCCACCAAAAGGGAAGCCTTACGGATAGTGATGTCGTTATACGACCCCCTGGGACTAGCTTCAGTCGTCACAGTTCGAGCTAAACAGCTACTACAGGAAGCGTGGAGACTCGGCACTGAATGGGACCAACCTCTAGAAGAAGGTCTAGCTAAGCAGTGGACAGTGTGGATACAGCATTTACTTAATCTCGCAACAGTAAAGGTCGCGAGATGCTACCCTGGCTACAGTGATACAACATCTCTACAGTTACATGTGTTCACAGACGCGAGCGAGACTACCTACGCAGCTGCGGTGTACTGGAGGGCAATGACCTCAGACGGACGAGTTTACGTTTTGCTCGCCCTAGCTAAGGCGCGAGTCGCTCCGCTGAAAGTGCTCTCGATACCCCGCCTTGAACTACAAGCCGCTGTGATGGGGACACGTCTAGCCGCCTCAGTCATCGAAGAACACCGTTCCAAGCCAGAAGCCGCCGTTTATTGGACCGACAGCAAGACCGTGTTGTCCTGGATAAGAAGAGGGTCAAGACAGTACAAGCCTTTCGTCGCACACCGTTTAGCAGAGATAGAGGATCACAGCCGGGTTGAAGACTGGCGTTGGGTGCCTACGAAAATGAACGTCGCCGACGTAGCCACCCGGGCCATCCCTGCCAACTTCAACTCGCAGCACGAGTGGTTCAACGGCCCCTCTTTCTTATACGAAGATCCGTCCACATGGCCCACCGAAAAACCACCCGTCAACGAAACGACCGGTGAAGAACGAGTCACCACGGTTACAGAAACTAGCCGCCTAAGGAGGACCGCCGAAACTATCCCCGACCCGTCTAGATTTTCTAGATGGGAACGATTATTATACGCTACAGCCAGAGTTCTACAGTTTATAGATAGATGTAGACAGACGAGTTTCACCGTCGCCTACAAAAGGACTCGCAAGAACCCGCAAGCAGATCCGGACTGGCGTCGTACGAAAAATAAAGAAAACGCAAGCCGCAGGAAGACCGCTACGCCTCATCCTACCATTAGCTCCCGCAACTACGTACCGCTAACCGCCGACTATCTCCGTGCCGCAGAAAAATTACTCACGAAGACGGTCCAAGAAGAATCTTTTAGCACCGAGCTATACAGTCTCCGAAGGGGGGAGAGCGTCACACCGAACAGCTGTCTACGCTTGCTCACAATAGAACTCCGAGACGACGTCGTCACACTCCGCAGTCGTATAGCCGCCACCGCAGGTGTGTCTGAACAGACAAAGAGACCGCCCATACTCGACGGCGGCCACAGAATCGTTCAGTTATACATAGACTGGACGCACCGAAGACTACATCACAGCGGTACAGAAACAATAGTCAACGAGGTCCGTCAACACTACTGGGTAGTGCGTTTACGCCCCACTACGAAGAAGGTCGTCACAGAGTGCCTACAGTGCAGAATCCGCAAGGCACAACCTCCAGAACCGGCGACCGGCGATCACCCAAGAAATCGCCTCGCCCACCATAACCGACCATTTACTTTTACAGGGCTAGACTACTTCGGGCCACTTTCCGTCACCGTCGGGAAACAGCACCAGAAGCGGTACGTGGCGCTATTCACGTGCCTCACATCCCGAGCCGTACACCTCGAGATCGCCGCTAGCCTGAGCTCTGACTCGGCTATACTCGCCCTTCGAAGATTCGCAGCGCGCCGTGGGTGCCCCTCCGAAATCTACAGTGACAACGGCACCAACATGCACGGCGCCGACAGAGAGATGCGGGAAGCCGTATCTCAAGAAGCCAACCGACGCGGCATCGCCTGGCGCTACATAACGCCGAGCGCTCCCTTTATGGGGGGGGCATGGGAGAGACTGGTACGGTGCTGTAAGACGGCACTCTACACCGTCCTACACGACCGTCACCCCCACGAAGAAGTCCTGTCAACGCTACTGTGTGAGGTGGAGTACACAGTTAACAGCCGCCCACTCACACACGTCTCCGTGAACGCCGAAGACGACGAGTCACTGACCCCGAATCACATACTGTTCGGTGGCTCGTCTCGACTCCCATCACTGGGGGAGTTCACCGCATCCGACACCGACAGCAAGAAACACTGGCGGCGGGCGCAAGCGCTTGCTGACATGTTCTGGCGCCGCTGGGTACGTGAGTACCTACCCGAGCTGCAGCACCGGCGGGAGCCCCGCGGGTGCGGTGCGCCGATCGAGGTCGGCGACCCCGTCCTTATCGCTGACGGCAACCTGCCCCGCAACACATGGCCGCGGGGGCGGGTCGCCGCTGTCTACCCCGGCGCCGACTCCCAGATCCGGACCGTCGAGGTGCAGACCACCGCGGGCTTGTTGAAACGGCCCGCAAAGAAGATCGTCCCGCTACCGAAATAGCCGCTCACCGAAGACTGCAGCATCGTGAAACCGCCGAGCCACTCTGCTGCACGGCGGGAGAGATGTTCGCGACAGCCTCGTGAAAAACAGACTTCTAGTGCTTGTGCTGTGATCTAAGTGCTAACCTAGTGTTCCTAAAGTCGATATAGTGCCTAAAAAACAGTGTTCAAAGTGATTAGAGACAATTTAAGTCAAAATAGTGTTTAAATGTCGAATTAGGCAACCTAGGACTCATGTGAGTACCTAGATAGGACTTAGGGACACTAGAATTGTAAATAAAACAATCTTTATAGTTTCATAATTTATTACGTAACTTTGGTATACAGTTTTAATAGATTTTTACTGTGTTTTTGTTCGTCGTTTTTGTATTATTGATAACATGTTTTCTTGAGCCTAGATACCTAGTTATAGAGTCTAGAATGTTTTGAATTGTTTAAAGCTGTTTAAACTATAGTGATTTAACAGTTTCGAAGCGTTCCTATACCCTACAGTGTCTAGATTTGTAATAAAATTCAAATAATGGGTATAGGACGCCTAAATTTGTATAGAGTCGTACATGTTTCTTTGACTACTAAGAAATCTAGACTTGTCACAATGATACTAGTTACAGTTTCAGAAAGGTATTGGATTAGCACTCCATTACCAGTTTTCACCATGTTTGTAACATGTTTGTATACTTAGCTGCAACAGCTTTTATGGGTGTATGATACCGAAAATATAATAAAATTTGCGACAGATTTGGGGAGCTCTACACGGTTCTCGTTAAGGTAAAGTTTCGAAGTACCTTAGCGAACAGTTTTTTATACTTAGCTACGGTAAATCTACGGTGAACGTGAATAGTGAAAACAGTCAATAGTTAACGGTTGACGGGCTACGGGCACGGGGGAGACAGAAGACCTAGTGGGACCTGAGGGCTGTCGACGTCCATCCCACTCCGTACCGTTCTGTCTCGCGTTGTGAACAAGTATTATTTTACCCGTGTCCGTGTACGAACAGTTAGTCCGCGTCCATATAGCAACAGTTAGCCCGCGTTACGTAAAGAGCTCCTCCACCGCACGTACCTTCGTAACATTTGTTTCATTCTTCATCCTCGCCACAAGGTATCGATCGGCAATCCAGGTAAGTACCCTGATCAAGTACTTACTGCAGACTTCGCCGCAGATAGTAGAACTGGGTCGGAGCCTGAACCTACCGGGCACGCGACCGGGTACAAAAGCCCAGCCGTGCGCCACCTCCGCATCCCGTCACCCCCAAGTACCGGACGTGAGAGCGTTCCGCACACGAGCGTCCGGTACAAGCGTAATCTTCGTTAGGTGTATGAAGTATAAGCTTGTAGGTAAAATATTTAGAGCTTGTAGCTATCAGTTACAGCAGTTGTAGAAATAGCATTTTATCTTATTCCTTTTCAGCATGCGCTTCACCAAAAGGCTTTTTTAAAAGCCACCTTTATCATGCACGTAAGACATTGTCAAATATACAACATCAATGCTTACGTGTATAATGGAGGTGGCAAAAGTCGGAACATCACGACCCACGTGTTAAATACGCAAAAATATATACCTATATGTAACGTCTACAGGATACATCTACATGTACCTAGGTAAGATTTTTTTTACTAGCTTCCGGTTCAGGTATACCCGAAGGGGTAGGCAGAGGCATATCATATGCCCACATTTCACCTTTTTATAATTTGTCCCACGTAATACATTGTGAACCGTATTGCCGTGTTTAAATGGACAGGCGCAGGTTGTGACTGCCTGCTGTTGAAATAAAGCCTTCAACTTGGCTTAACGACTGCCATTTTACTGGCAACCGGGACCAACGGCTTAACGTGACTTCCGAAGCACGGAAACGCTCAAATAAATGTCACAAAGCGATCACATGGATGGTCACCCATCCATGGACCGGCCATAGTGAAAGTTGCTTACTGCAGTGATCGTTTACAGAACACTGAGTCCGCGGGGCCACGAGCGCTACTAGCTTCCCTTTTAAAAATAACCACCCCTCGCCACTGAGTCCAATATAATAGTCCAATATACTCAGCACTTAAAATCACATGATGGTATTGGAGCAAGACAGCCGTCTGTAAGTTCTTCAAATATTGCCACGGATAGAGTTGAAACTCATATATCCCATGGTAAGCCAGACGGTGAATTAAACCAGGAGCCCATTAACATCCGGGCCCGTCTTAGTATTCCCTCTCTAAAGCAGAGCACCTGGAAAGCCCACGATCAAAATCTGGCCATCCTGCTAGATCACCCCGGAAAAAAACAGGACCTAAACCAGCAAGTGGGATCTTTTCAGGATACTATCCATACATATCTGCACGAGCATTATCCACCACATTCAAAGTACGCTCGGAAAAATAGAATAAACACTTTTAAAATCAAAATGAGGCAAAAAAAGAGGGAACTTATCAAACGACTACGGATTGCTAAAGCTATGGGCGATAATCAACTTAGTCACCAACTGGCCAGGGCTTTAAGGTCTACTTATACTGAAATTAATTCAAGAGGTCTCCATTCAACTAATTAATGAAACTAATAATTTAAATAGAGCCAAACATGAAGTAGAATTTGATAGGGACCCTTTTAAATACTCGAGGAATATAATTTAATGACAGAAAGCATGGTAGGCTGGACATAAGTAACGATCAGATCTATAACTACTATAAAAGTAATTATGAGGTTTCTAAATATGACAAATCATATAGTGAACCAAAGGAAAAGAAACCATCAAGTCCTCAATTCTTAATCAACTGTAATCCACCTAGCTTAGAAGAAATTGAACACCAAATTAAAAAGAAATCAACTAAATCTGCCCCTGGGCCTAATGGCATACCTTACATAGTCTATAAAAAATGTCCATCAGTACGTAAACACCTTCTGAGCATATTTAACAGGATCTGGTCGAGTAAAGAAATACCAGCGGCCTTCGGAGAGGCCAGTTTTGTGGTCATTCCTTAGAAAGAAATTGTTACCAGTCCAAAAGACGCCAGACCGAGAGCGTTAACCAACACAATATCAAAAATTTTCTTCTCATGGCTTCAATTTAAAATGACTGATTTTATGATGAGCAATAAGTATTTTAGACCAAATCACCAGAAAGGGTTTCTGCCCGGAATTTCAGGATGTCTGGAACATAATTCTCTGCTGGCGGAAAGTCTAAAAGATCCCAGATTAAATGAAAGGCAATTAACAGCTTGTTGAATAGATTTGGAAAACGCCTTTGGCTCAGTACAACATGAACTTATGTTGTTTGCATTAAAATGGTATAACTTTCCGTCAATAATCTGTGAAATAATAGCTTCTTATTATAACCAATTAAAATTTGTAATCAATACAAAAGAAGGACATACGCAACCCTTAAAGTATAGAGTAGGTTTGTTCCAGGGTTGCTGTTTATCACCAATAGTTTTCAATTTAGTAATAAATATTGTAATAGACAGTATTATTACTCATGAGAGGAAGTGGGGATATCGGTTTAAATTAAATGGTAAATATACAGAGTCCATCCTGGCGTTTACAGACGACCTCGCAATCCTGACTCGCAGCCCAAAGCAGTGCCAAGACCTACTGCGTAAAGTGGATGAATTCTGTACATGGACAGATGGAATGAGGGCAAAGCCTAGCAAATGCTACTGTCTCTGTCTGGGTAGGCGGGGTACTAAGTTTACGTCGTATGACCCCGGGCTTGCTATAGGCGGGAAAAAAGTTTCCATTATATCGGAAACCGTGCCTTTCAAATTTCTTGGCAGAAAGATAGATAACAGAGGTTGTACTCCAGCTTTGGATGACATAATTGAAAGTTTCATTGTTGACATAAAAAAGGTAGACCAACAACCAATAGGTAACGTCAAGAAAGCATGGATATACGACAACTATTTAACATCACGTCTAAACTGGCCGTTTCTTGTGTACGATATGAGCCAAAACCTTCTCAGAAAATTGGATGCGAATGTTACGAAGACGTTGAAGTCGTGGCTAGGGCTAGCTCAATCGGCCGACCCGTCGGCATTATACAGAGCCTCTAATAACTTCGGAATGACGTTTAAGAAGCCGTTGAAACTCTATAAACATCTGAGAGTTACTAAAATGCACGTCTTGGCAAAATCAAGAGACAAAATCGTTCAAACTCTTCCAAAGGATAAAAATATAGCAGAACTTGAGTCACGCCTCCAATTCCACAGGAAATTCATGGTGGGTTCGCAGACTGGTCGAGCGGGGTTGGGTAGTATACGGAGACAAACAGATAAAGACATTACAAAATCTTTTCTGGAGCAGGATGAGAGCGCTGCCTATAAGGTGCACGCGATGAACCTGGAGATGCAGAATGAATGGCTAACTCTGGGCGAATTTTGTATTCCCATGGCCTTGCAGTGGCGTACCTTATTGTACGACTGGTCGCCGGCTTTGCTTAGATTCTACCTGAACGCGTTTCAATTGACCCTCCCCGACCAAAGTAATCTGGTCAGGTGGGGGAAAGCCACAGATAAAACATGTAATGCATGTGGAGAAGCGATTGGAACTGCTAGGCACCTGCTGGTAGGTTGTAGGACTTTATTAGACCGGGGTCATTACTCACGCCGACACGATAGGGTATTGGAAATCATACGTGAGGCTGTCAGTTTGGCGGTAGCGAGAGCGAAAAAGGGATTAACCAGAAACAAAAGCAATGACATTGCGTTTGTAAAGGAAGGCTGTTCAAAGAAAGTACCTCAAAAGCCATACTCAATTTTGATGGCTGCCGCTGATTGGACTATACTCTCAGACACGTATGAAAAACACTACAAAATCCCGGAGGATGTATGTGCCTCGTCATCCAGACCCGACATATTCCTATTTTCGAGGATACACAAAGTAGGCGTGCGGTGCTCGTGGAGCTGACGGTGCCGTGGGAGACCAACATACCGAAGGACCACGCCATGAAGACAAATAAATACTTTGACTTGACCAATGAGTTAACCAAAAATGGCTATGTGGATAAACTCTATGCCGTATAAGGAACAAGGGGAATTCCACCTAAATCCCTGTATAATTTATTTAAGGACCTTGGATTGCCAAGAGCTTCAGTAAGCTCTTTACTAAAACGAGTATCCAAAGTGGCATTGATAGGATCTTACCAAATCTGGTTGGGCAGAGGGGGGGAACATTGTTGACGGTGGAAGGTGATTGTTTATGCGCATAGTAAGGTGGCCACCCTAAACCTACTCGAATGGGTCGCAAGTCCCAGATGCCGTCGGGGTGTTCCCCCCTGTGCCACGCTATGGACCCGGCGCCCGCACGGAGAATCCATGGAATGCTAAGAATACGGTCTCCCATGTTCCACTTTCCATTTCCATGTTGTGTTTCCGTATATTTTTCCATGTTTAATTTCAATAATGTTCCATTTCCTTGTTCCGTTTTCCTGTTCCATTTCCCTGTTCCATTTCCATGCTTCATGTATCATTTTTTTTACAATTAAGTTGCATTTTCATGTTAATGTTCCATTTCATGTTTTATATTTAAAGAGAGCAAGTCAGGAGTGGAAACGGCTACAAGCCGTTCTCTGACACGCACGAGTGTATCTACTTTTATACTAAAAGGCTAGTTGCAAAGGATATACGAGTACTTAGGAAGTGTTTTGGAAAATCATACAACATGCCTTAGATAGCTTATCAACCACGTCATCGACATACAAAAATATATCCACTATAAACTACATATGATTCGATAAAGACAATCAGATATCAATTAGTTCCCATTGCGATTGTATTTAATATCGTAATATTAAAAGTTATATAAAACATTGAAAATTAAAAATCGCAAACAATGTTGATATTCTTAGCACTGTTGTATTTAGGGGCCAGTGGATGTACTGCACGTCCTAGTGAGGAAATCGATTTACAAAATGTTATAGTGGTCCCGCCGAATTGTCCAGCGGGCGAAGAACTGGTGAACGGCATATGCAGACCTGTGTGGAAGGCTGTAACTGTAGCACCCGCTAATATCATTACGGTGCCGATGAATTGTCCACCAGGACAAGAATATATTAATGGACAATGTCGCGAGGTCTGGTTGCGCAGCGCAAATAAGCAGGATACATACGGGTAAGTCCTGTTATCTTATCTCTTTTATTTACGACATTGTTGGTAAAACAACAATATAGCAATAAATACAAGAGCTACAAACTCTTCACAGATAGTACACAAAGAAAGGCTAAAAATGTGATACAAAGGCAAACATTGTTAGGGTCCCGTACCTAAAAGGTAAAAACAGCACCCTATTCATGAGACTTCGCCGTCTGTCTGTCGGTCTGTCAAAAGATTAATAATATATAAGAGGGACTCCCATGCAACAACGGAATCCAATACTCACCGCAAAACAATACCTACTCACAAACTAATCATCTTTAGACGTTACATTGGCATATTGGCTAGGACTAGGGTGTCTTAGCAGAGCAATGGCCTTGCCTAAAATGCCCTACGTTCTACATTACACCTGAAATTGTCCAGATTGCTCTACGGTTGTGTGTGTGCGACATACAATTTGTGGGTCACAAAAAATATTTGTTACACTTGAAACCAGAATACGAACAGTATCTATTGAAGAAAACCTCATGAGAAACAGGTGTCAAATTGTGGTTACGTAGAACTTGATAACTGTTTTTCCTTTGCTACTCGTAAGTTTTTGAAAATGCTTAGTTACCGACTTCAGAAAGTGATTATGTTTTTGTATGTTGTTGACTGAACTTTCTATTTCAGGGAAGTCCAAGATATCGAAACATCTTTCGGCGATTCTAGAAATATCATCTCCGTCCCTCCTAATTGCCCCCCTGGTCAGGAACTTGTTAATGGTCAATGCCGTGATGTATGGATAAGGTAAGACAGCGCCAGCGCCCAATGCTATGATAAAATTTAAGTTGAACTTCGATAACAATACGAATATTTATCGAAAAATGTAAGTTCAAAAACTGCTGTGAATCTCTAAAAACTACGTTTCAATTATTTTAATAAAAAAGAAAAGAAAAAAAAACTTAGAAAAGCGTCGATTTAACCAAAAACTTAGGCAACTAAAATCCACCTAAAAATACCTCTAAGTACCTACCTATACACCTATGTTTGTTTACAAGAGGCCTATCTTATCAGATGAGTCCACTTGTTATAAGATAGGATTCTAGCTTCAAATTGAATAGCAATAAAACAGGGAAATGACAAAATCTGCGATGTCATGAAATCATTGATCGATCACGTTATGTACGTCTTCTCCAAAGAAAATCTAGCGATGTGTGGAAGGAAGTTATCTATTATAACATAGCATAACGAGAATATAATAATAATACACTTAACTATAAAATAATGTACGTTATGTGTGTAAGTACTGCAAATGCAGATTTGCTCAAACTCTGTTTAAATCTTGGGGATGTTCTTGGAAAAAGAGAAACATGTAGGTACGGGGCAGACGCAGATGTGTTACTTTTTTGACCTTTATTACCATAGACCGTAGATCGTTACTTTCAAGGTCGCTTAAGCGACATCTAGGGAAAAATAGCCATTATCACAGTTGTAAACTTGCAACGACTATTGCAACTTGCAACCCCAAGTTGAAGGCCATTTAACATAGACAGGAATTCACGCTCCGCTTGAAGACCCGCGAAGTTTTAGGAGGAGACAGACGCGATGTTTCTAAATCGTTCTAAGTCTATTTTTATACGCACTGTACTTTTTTTTTTGTAACGTGTGGGAAAATCCATCATGGATGCTATGCCGAACTCCTACCGACTAAAAAACCTCACGTAACGCCCAACAGCCTATGATTGACAGCCCCGGGTGAGCCCTCGGAAGGATGTCCCAGGACTTCCAACAGACCTACGGCCACCACTGGGTACCGTGCCTGGGTGAGGCCGCCACCCAGGCACGGTACTTACTAAAGCAAAAACATAACGGAGTAGGGTTCTTTAAGATTTGCGGCCTCCTTTTGAATACATTTAGGTATCAGTCTCTTTAATAAGTATAATAGTTACGGCTCCAATCGCCTTGCACTGTGGATCATCAATTTCCGGAAGTATGTACCTACCTCCGCTCATGTAAAATGAGATGCAACCGTAACTATTAGTTGGATGATAAATTGATAATCGCAAGTGGTAGCTTTACACATTGAAGGAATAGATTTGTTTAACTTGCAGGTCACCCTTAAACAGTTTAAGAACCAATTTGGAACGAAAAGAAAGACAAACTGAAGATACAGAAGTTTTCGAAGGAGGTGATGAATTTAACACTAGGAATATCGTTAACGTACCCAACCAGTGTCCAGTTGGATACCGACCTGATGCTCTAGGCATTTGCCGACCAATTCTGTAATTTTCTTTCAATTTAAAGTGATTAAAAAAATATGATGTTTAGATGGTTTAGGTATATTCTAAATATATTTTTTTTATACCCTGTACTATTGTTTCAATTTGACCATTTTTTCTCGAGTGGAAATCCTCATCTATGTTATAAACGACGTAGCAGGGACTAATCCTAGTCGAAAGATTGAGGGTTGTGGTTGCCCAGGAGTCTACCTACCTTGAAACCTGATTTGAAACGATGTTATCCGTCAGAATACCAGAGTTATCGACATCTAACGAACTTCTACCGGCTAAAACTGAAGTAGGTATATCCCCAGGGCTACCGACAGTTTTAAATTGACGATAACTAAAGTATTGGTGTACAATGAAGAGTTTTTTACTTACTTTACTCTTCGCTAAAAGCAATGGGCTCTGAACCTATTCTGCCACTCCCATCTGGATGGGTACGTTACCTGCTAAAACAGCATACAAGGAGCCAGTACCAGGATTACTGGACCGGCCTCGATACATGTAGGCAAGCGAGAGAGGCACTGCCGACGATCAACACCAGATTCTGTCTCAAAATTCTGCAGCTAAACTCAGGACCAAGATAAGTATGATAACAGATACCTACAGTTACCATATGACCATGAACACGATGGATTTTATTCAACAAGTGAAAGCCGTCTTGGTTGGGGTGCTATACTGCTTCTTGCTCCAACACGTAGACACAGTTTTTACTCGGATATTTAGCTACATATGTAAAAGGGTCCCGACACGGTCAAACTGCAATAAATTGTCAAGCACGTAATATCATGTGCACGTACACGTCGATGCATACACACACATGCAAAAAATCACACACACTGAAGCAACTTCCATTCATATTTAACGTGCTTGACATTTGCAAGGCATGACCGTGTCGGGAGCCTAATAATAGTGGTTTTTCTTTCAAGGTTCAAAACATTTTACGTTTTCTTAATTTTTTCATGTTCCCGAGAAGGTTAAAAAAACAAATCTACCTTGGTAATGGGTACTGAAAATAGTGTTTACATTAATTATTATTATTAATTAATTTAACTTACACAGAAAACTATGCACCTTAAAGTACAAGCAACCATGTCATGAATTTAAAAATAAAGCAGTCAATACTGAGTTGCCAGCAAACGGATAATTCCTAAAATTCATAGATTTTTTTTATAAAATGATATTATTAACTATAATTAGATGATGCTCGCGGCTTCACCCGATTGAAATTCGGTACCCGTTCCCGCTTCCCGTGGGAACATTTTCCCGGGATGAAAAGTAAATTATATATCCGGTCAAATCCGGTGTACAAACCACATTTTTGGTTTGAATTCGACAAAAAAGGGCCATCTCGTTTTGTGTAAAATTTCAATTTTTTAAGTAGAACCTACATGTTTAGTTAAGCAATTGTTTTTTTTGCACAACATTCAGATTTCTGGTATGCATTCGGTTAATTAGTGGAGTTACTTAGTGTGCAGAGAAGTTATAGAGTTATAATAGATGTGCATTTAAAAATATCTCGTAGTTAAATAGGTAGTCTAAAAAACTAGAACATTTAGTACCTACCTACATGAATACGCTGCTACAAGAATCTCAACTTAAAAGAATTATATTTTCGAAATATAATTTGCTTGACTTTGGCTTACTCTCAAGCCAAGAACGCCCAAGACAATGAAGAAAGAACAAAATATGAAATCCACCATCGAAAGTGTTTAAAATCTGTGGATTGAGGAAAATGAAATAGTAAATTTGACATTTAAAATCTGGCAGCTCTGGCTGTCTCTGACTGAGTGAAGTGAATGCCAAATTGCCAACTATACACTGCACTGCACTTGAAATTGAGGGAATTTATAATTGAATAAACTACGTTTACGATTCAATGATTTATTTATACCTGACAAAATTATGTTGTGCTGTTTAACGTGAAAACTATAGTACGAGTTCGCCTACAATACCGCTGAAATCATTTCATAATGAGTCATAATTAAAGTTGTTATAAAGTTTTAACAAATTTAAAATGTCTGAACGAAAAGGAACTAAAGCTCTGGAATTATGGTGTAAACGTTTAGTTAAAGACTGTCCGGAAGTGCAGATAGATAATATGACAACGTCATGGAGAAATGGAATTGCATTCTGTGCATTGGTTCATCATTTTAGACCTGACTTGATGTGAGTATTTCCTTATAATTATTTATAATATTATGTATTGAAGTAGGTAATATTTTCTATTACCTAACTTCTACTGTATTATAAGTTTATAGTACAGTTTATTTTTGCATTCATTTGCCGCATATATTTTCAGTGATATGTCCAAATTGAAACCAGAGAATATTTATGAGAACAACCAATTAGCATACAGTGTTGCTGAGAAACACCTTGGTATACCGTCACTACTGGACCCTGAGGATATGGTAGAAAATGATGTGCCAGACCGACTATCAATTTTAACATACTTGTCCCAATTTTATCAACGTTTAGGACATACAGGTATGTTGGAAAATTTAAGTTTAATTTTTCACTTGTTAGTACTGGTTACTTTTCGAGAATTAATTTTCTTATTTACAGCACTCTTTCTGTACTAATAAATAGTATTAAGGGTCTTTGTTGTGTATGTATTCGGAAAAAGTTTAAAAGTCATTTGCCATCTAAAACTAATACTTTCATCTAAAGCTGAGCACTAATAGCAATAGTAAAATTTATAGCATATTTCCACACCTTATTGTAAATATTGGCAGGCACGAATTAAATGGGTAAGTCACAGGCAGAGCCGTGGGGAACAGCTAGCTGTATAAAATGGTTAGATGGTGTTTTATTAAAGTATGCTAAACATACATTGTTTTCAACTCTCTGGCATTATGTCTGTAGCTCCCAGCTTTCCAAACTTTCTATAAGTGACTGTAAAAATGCTAAATAATTATCTGTTTATATGGTGATAGTTATTGTTTGTTTTTATGTTTAGAAAGAAGAATCTTTTATTTATAGCAACTTTTAAAACTGTATGATAGGGAAAAAGTAATCTCAGAAAACATCATTTGAATTTAACTGACTTTATGAATGGGGCTAATGATAATATCCTGTTCTGTAGTTCTTGTTACAGTAAACATCTATTTTAAATATATTTTTATGCTGAAGATTTTTATCTAGATATTTGTCAACCCCATCATACTTTTTGCATTGTACTTATACTATATTGCATTAAAAAAAATCAGTTTGTTTAACAACAATAAATGTGGACACTATATTGAAAGCTATTTTTATTTTGCAGTTAATACCAAAGTGTCAGAAAGTGAGTCTAAGTTATCATCCCGAGCATCAACAACCGAATCACCCGTTAGTATAAAAATATCACAATATTCTCTTTCTACTTTGTGTTCTTTGTGTAAAGTTTGCATTCAACTTACTAGTGTCTTTTTCTGAATGCTTTCTGATTATCACTCTTAACCTATCATCATTCCTACTTTATAGGCACCGTTAAGATTTGGCAAAACTGGTCTAGATAAATGTGCAGCATGTGGCCTTCCTGTGTACCTTGCTCAGCGCCTCCTCGTATCACATAAACTGTACCACAGAAGATGTTTCCGTTGTTCTAAATGCTCAGGACATTTAAACCCTAAGAATTTCGAAATAGTAGAAGGATCTGAATTTACCTGTGATAGTTGTAAAAATGAAAAAGCCTTAACAAAATATCTTAACAATAACGATCAGAGTCAAATGGGGATGCTGGCATTTACGGACAACTTGTCTGAAAACCAATCTGTAACGAATGAACAGACTATTAGCCCTAGACATAGGCCAAGACCGCAATCCATTTTAGGTGAGTGTCATGATTTACTTGTTTCATACAGTTAATTTTACTCTTTATCATGTTAAATTGATATGCAACAGTGTTTATTTGATTGGGCACTGTTTATGTGATTCAACTTTCTGATTCTGTACTCTGATTACTTTCTGGCTATAGTTTCAATTGAGTCCTCTTTATGTCTGAATGTATCTTCTTATTGCACAATTAGACTTATAATGTTAAGCGCAATACACACTCCGTCACCGTTGTGTTGGCTTATAATGTTAAGCGCAATACACACTCCGTCACCGTTGTGTTGGCTTGTGACGGCCACATACTTGGGAAGAACAGGCCTCAAAGTGGTGGCACAATGTAGGTGCGTGGAAGGGTCGCCACCATCGAAAAAGCATCTATTGAACATCGATAACTACAACATAATGGTTCTAGTGTGTATAACCAATTTATATCCTGGCGTAGTCGGGCTGGCCGGTGGTGTGTATTACGCTTTTTTAACTATTCATAGGCAGGTCCAGGCCGTGCCCAGGATGGATAGAGCTAAAAATATCAGTGCGAAGTCTCAGTGCTCAAAGGATCCCTCTGTACCTGTACAAAATAGCAAGTGGAATCCATACTCGTCTTAGAATTCTGGGTATTTAAAACAAAAAAACTACACACCATTTCTGGGGTACACACTTAACCCTGGTTGTGTGCTTACCCCCAGAAATATGGAATTCCTGGATCTGCCTTTATTATTACTACCAATAAGAATGACATTTTTATTCACTAATACATGAATCAGGACTGCTTTATGTATGTTGTCTTTTTTATGTATTTACATCCTAAATTTGTGAATTGTTGAAAATGAAGCAGAAATTGAGTACCAATTTATAATATGTAGATCTTTAATAAGATATACTTTATTAATACATAAATAACCTTTTTATTTCCTAGAAAAAATAAATATGTTTGAAAAAAGTATAGAAAAAGATACCAATATTGAAAACAAAATCTCCAGTCTCACATTAAAGGATACCTCTTCAAATATTCATAAAGAAGTTAATAATATAAGCATATCTCAAACTGAAGCAGACTCGAAACCAGTACATGAAAATACGAAAATGGAAAAAGACGACTCAAATGAGAACATTCCTGATAAATTATATAAAAGCAATGTCAATAAATTTAATTTCTTACAAACACAATTGAGTGAAGATACAAGAACAGAAATGAATTATAAAGACAACTTAGAAAATACTAGAAATATACAAGAAAGCACTGGAACCAGTAATGGTTCAAATATTGATTATAGTAATATTACAGATGACAGCAGGATAGCGAACAATATCTCTGTGAACATTGAACAACCTCTATCATTAGAAAAATCTCCTTTAGCAAAAGAACCTCCGGTTGAAGAACCTGCTTTATTAATAGAACCTCCTTTAAGAAAAGAACCACCTTTAATAAATGAACCTTCTTTAATAAAAGAACCTCATGTAGCACAAGAGCCTCCTGTGTCAAAAGAACCTCCTTTAATAAAAGAACCTCCCTTATTGGAAAAACCTCTTTTATATGAAAAACCTCTTGTAATCGAGAAACCTATATTAGATGAAGCTCCGTTTTTGGAACAACCTCCTTTATTTGACGAGCCTTCGTTAATAGAAGAAGCCCCGATAGTAGAACCTCCTTTAGATGTACAACATATGGTAGAAAAACCAATTGAACAAGAAACAACTATATGCGTTCCTCCTAGAAGAAAGAAACAGAATGCGCTAGCAAAGTCATTGGTATCTCTTAATAAAAAAGAAAAAGAGGCAAAGCAAAATCAAGTTGAATATCCAGTTCATTTGAATCCATTCTCAGATGATGAAGATGAAGTAAGTATACTTACTGTACATCATCAAATCGTACAATAAGCATAAAAAACTAAATAAGTCGATAGAAATACTTAGGCTGAGCGCACATTGGCGACAAGACAGTCTACAGACAGACTGCCGCTTTACTAAATCTATGAAACTGCGAAACTTGTCCGGTCAGATAATCGAGCAAAAGTCAGTCTTAAGACAGTCGTGTCTCCAATGTGCGCTCAGCCTTAGACGTAACAGTGCAACGGCACTGCTATAATAATAAAAGGTACTACCGGGAGTTATCTAGTAGATATCTCGGGATATGCCATTTCTAATTAAAAATGTATGGAACTATAACGTATCACAAAACGTAATTACCATTAACTACTAGGTACTTGATTCCGTTGTATTTTGTTTGCGATAACGTTGTGCCATGCATTTCCGATATTGCCAACGGTAGATCCCATTTCTATTGACTTTATGTTTAGAGTTTTATGAATTTGATTAAATGGTTTCACGAATCGTTTCTCTTTCTATAGGACGTCCAAACTCGGGTATCGCCTAAGAAAGTTAGCACAAATCCATTTGGCAGCAGCGATGAGGAAGATGACGAAGTGCCCCCAATACACCCCCAATCAAAGCCGCCTACTGTTGCAATAACACCCGTGTAAGTATTTGATTAGGGTTGACTTAAGCTAAAGGCTTGAGCTTTGATTGCAATTTCAGCCTTATCTCCGCAGCGCGAATATTCATATTTCTATTTCATTTAAAAATACGCTCACCGTCTAACTTTCAGTTTGATTCGACCCTAAAATTTTCAGTGTCTTTTTTTAAATAAGTTAATACCTATTTTAAACAAGTTAATATTTTAAACAAAATAACCTCTAAATAAAACTGAGGTCACTAGAGTTGCCAGCCAAACCTCGTCAAGGTAGAAGGGATTTCATATCGAGCGCTCACTCGTGACAGATTCGTAAATTGTGTATTTTGTTGGTTTGAGACCGATCTGGAGAGCTCGTAACATTCAATCACAAAAAAACAAACATCAACTAGGTACTTAACACCTTTTATCGAGAATTTTAAACAGGGCCTTTACTTGCCAAACTGAGTTTCAAAAGACTATTGTGGATGCTTAGGACTGTTAATTTTAGTAGCCTAGTCTATTAAGATGCAGTGCGAAAGAAGAAGTAATTGAATCCACGCAAACAGCACTTTTTTGCTACATTAGATAAGTAGGAGATTGCATTGCAGTGTCACTACACTGCAATGCAATCGCTACAAAATACAGATACACCATCTTCAGTGTTCTGTAAACGATCTTGTGGAAAGCGTCTTACACTACGTTCAGTCCTAAGGTAGGTGACCGATTGCGTGCGTTTACGAGCGTACGGGAAAGCTACGAACTGCATGCTAAGCCATTGGTCTCCGCAACCAATAACAATATTAACATTAAGCAAAGTTCGTCGAAAAGCAGTTGACCACGGATGGTTTGTAAAGTTTCAAGAGCAGGTAACCACAACTTGCTCCTGTGCATTTGAAGTTCATCACGGTAGACTAGGACGTGGTACATAAGAACTGGCGAAATGTGTTGGTACCTTTTATATGCTTACCCCTTTTTTTTAACGTGAGGGAAAATCTTATTGGATGCTATGCCGGACTCCTACCGACTAAAAAACCTAACGTAACGCCCAACAGCCTACGGTTGGGAGCACCGGGTAAGCCCTCGGAAGGATGTCCCAGGACTCCCAACAGACGTACGGCTACCACTGCGGCCTGGCCTAGAGGCGTTCGGGTGCTATCCCGCGTCTTTGGGGGGTTTTTCGGGTGCCATCCCGCTTCTTAGGGGGGGGGGGGGGCGTGAATCACTCACGGCACGCTGTCATCTAGGGCCTGTTTCTGTAAGGACGGTGAGCAGCTCGCTCACCGTCCTCAGGCCCCCGGTCATGAAGTCCGATAGACTTAGGCGAAGACACGTCGGCGGCACCCTAGCCGCCGACTGCGGAATTCGGGTGGGAGAGTTCTCTCTCGCTCCCTCCCCGCCGCCTCTTTCACGAGCATGACCTGCTCGCAGAAAGAGGTGGTGCAGTCCCGCTTACTCCCGCTGGAGATCATGGCTCGCTCCATGGTCTCCAGCGAGAGAGTGTCCACGTCCAGACCTGCCACGAGGACCTGGCGCTATTGCGCCCACACCGTGCACTCCACCAACGTGTGGAGCGCTGTGTCCCCGCAGTGCTGGCACATGGCCGTGGTTTTCCAATGTATGCGCCACAGATACTTATTGTATTATGTAATTGCGATTGTGGCGAATCCCCCCTTTGATTGCTCAAGTCTCACCTCCCATGTCTCCACGGTTTCCTGGTGGAGCTGGGACCGCTTGGCCTCGATTTCTCGAGACACAGGCCTTTGACCCCGCTCCACCGCCTCCTTGCGCCATTTTAAAAGTGACGCAAGGGCTCTCGCTTCGCGGTCCCACGGAGGGGACCCGGCTAGGAGACATGCCGCCTCACCTGAGATCGTGCGGTATCCCCTATCACCCTATGTGCTTATCCCTTCGGGGAAAGACTCGTGTTTATATGTATGTTTATATAATACAGTTACCAGTGATAATCTATTTTGTTCAAATTCGGCCGCGTCCAGTGCTATTTACCTAATTACGTATGTATAAAATATCGTCAACGTCAAATATACCGCGCCGCGACAACCTTCAGATAGGCTACTATTGTTAAAAACAACATACCCGCACGTAGTATTATTATGTAATGTAACAAAGCAGTAATGAATTCACGAGTCGTTTTCGACGCACATGTTTATACAATGCCTAATTTAATTCCCCCATACCTATTAAAAATTCAGTTGCCTTTGTGTATTTTTAAAAAAGTAATTCTGACTTGAGTTTACAGTTATATATACTTACTAAACTACTGACCCGTTGATCTAGTTACTAGAGTAGGTCCATTTCCCACCTAATATAAATTATATTTTAAGTGGTAAATATAAAATTATGTATTTACATTACTGAGGAACATATGAATATGAAGACCTCTAATACAATAAGTACTAAAGCCATGGCGCTGGTGTATTAATAACAAAACGATACGCATTATCCTGATGAGGTAGGTGATGGGGTAGTTTTGCAGATCCCACATGATAGCGAACCTATATTGCCGTCACCGGGCAACTGTACAAGAGTAAATCCATAACAGCCTACTATCCACTAATACCTACCTACAATTATTGCAATCTGAGCAAGAGAAGAGTTTGGGGCCACGCCTAACAAACATCAGAAGTAATATGTTTGACTGTTTAATCGAGATTTTTATCAATGTCTTAGAAATATTTTCTCTAAATAATTTATTTTGGCATAAGGGTCTCCTTTAGCAGAAGCTTATTCTAGCTTGCCAAACTTATTACAATTTGTTTGAACAGAAAACGACTCATCGCTGTAAACCCGTTCTGGACGGATGGAGAGGAACCTTCGTCGGACGATGAAGACACACCCAGTAAAAGGTAACGTCATAATTATAATAGTACAGTACTACCAGATGAATATGCAGCAGTCGTAATTGCAACTTTATTCTATTGCAATAAAGCTCTTGTCTATTAAGAAAGGGCATTACAAACATCGCAGTAGCAATCGTGTCTTACTCGTAATTTATTTCAAACCTATCTCAATGTTATATGTCCTTTATATCCAAGAACAGCAATTCAATGATGCATAAATATTATCTGCTTATGGCTTGTACTATTAGAATACACACATAAATAGATTTGAATATAAGGTTCCATGTATCAAGCAATTGGTTATATTGTTTTTAGTTCAATGTATAGATCTTCTATGGCGACAAGCACACCAAACCTGCCTGAAAGCACGAGACGAAAAAAGGCGAAAGCGCCACCTCCGCCTCGTTCCATTCTATCGCTAGAGACATCGAGGCTACAGCAACCTTCTACTTCTATGGACGATGTTGCCAGCATATCGTCGTTCAGTTCGTACAACTCGACTCTAAACTCGGATCATGTAAGTGTGTAAAATAAATTTATGGAATGTGTTGTGGTTTTCAGGTCGTTTATTCACGTATTTTTGAAACTTTTCTCCCCTCTCAATGTTTCGTTTATAATAATATTGCAATAGCCCTGGTCGTCACCAGCAGTCTACTGGAAAATTAGTTGAAAACCATAATGCATTGTAGAAGTGTAACGAGTAAACATTATGAACATTAAGCAATGTTGTGTGTAAAATATTTTATTACATTTATAGAAGTCAGGTGATAAATCGACTCCTATTCTGAAGAAGAAACGAACAGCTCCAACGCCCCCCGACAGTCTTTCCGCCGCCTCCATCGGAGGTGGTTCTATAGAAAAAGGAATGAATTCGTTGGGATGTAAAAGCTTCGCTTCAGACGGTAAGTACCTATGGACGATTTTACCATACTGCACTGTTCATATAAACTTCAACTAGGTGTTTAAAACAGGTTGGGAACCTCTGTTCTATACTATATTCCTTATTCACCATAGTATATCGTTATCTGAAATCAGCTGAGATCAATTTCATGCTAGCTCTTCGCATCATAACCAGACTTGACCTTCAATTACCTAGTTGATAATGTGACGATCAGAATTCATTTTCATATGCCTACTAAATTGTAAGCACAATAAGTAATAATGTACACACATTGCACTAACTAACGATCTAAGTAATGGAAAAGAAACGTTACTTTACTTTTACAATATTTATGGCAATAGTCGTAAATTATGACTGGTTTAGTCATCATACTGTTAACCCAACCATTATATTATTTATGAATTACCTTTGTACTGGCTTCTCTGTTAAATATATTTTTATTAAAATTGCATAATTTCAGTCAGCACATTATATTTCATCCACGTACAATGATATTGTAAGTGAAAGTTAACTCGGGTCGTTTTCGTTTTCGGTATGAATACATCATAACCGCCTTTCTACAAATAAAAACAAATTATTCAAGATAAAAATAAAGAACTTGCTCCGTTTTGAATATATTCAGCCATAAATAGGTATCACGCTATTTTTAGAACAAATAGGTACTTGTTTTTAGGACTATCCCACTTGATGTGAATTGCTCTACCCGCTTCCTCTATTATTAAGACATGTTCAGGCATTACAGTAATCGAAGTGTGGGTAGGAATACTCCGCCTAAGTGGTAGAAATGTGGGTAACAGTTGTTAAAAGTGCGAGAAGTGGGGCATCGTCTAACCTCCATCCGAATAGTAGCTCTATCCTACTCTATTTTGATCATCTGGCTCTGGTTTAGGCAACCATATATCCAGTATGGATAAGTATTATGGTTGCCTAAACCGTTATTACAATCAACACTTGTATTAATAAGCCCAATCCTTCCGAGATTCAAAATTACATATATTCATACTTCCACACCTTTTTTCCCTGAAGACATTAGTCGAGTAAAATCATATGCACCTCGTTATGAAACAACATAGTAATATACCTAATAAAATAATTATGAATATTAAAGGCGGTCGTCGAGCGCCCAAAGGACCAGCGCCCGGCTTACCGCTGCCAGAGCGAAGAGAAGTCAAACTCCAAATGTCCTCTGAAGACTTGCAAGTACAACTGGACATGCTCGAGACTCAACAGCTGGGTCTTGAGCGGCAGGGGGTGCTCATCGAACGAATGATTCGCGACAAGTGTGAGGGTAAACTATGATCCAGCACTTTTTATATTATCTCTTTTTACTTGGCACCTTTTTTCACTTTCCTATGAATTTTTAGTTTTATAGAATATCATTATTTCTCTTGACTTTGTTGATAATTGTGACTTAACTTGTTAACTGTTAAAGCTTAATTTCTTGTTAATTTTCAGCCGATATTAAAGAAGGAAGAGCTCTCAATCTGTTTTTAATTTAACAGGAACTTGTTTAAATTTTATAACCACTGGTTAATAGGTAGCGTTAAAGTCGGTAAATGCTTTTAGTAGAAAAGAAAGTAAAATACATAATGGGCGTTAAAGTAGGTAATATTTAAATTATGTACGTATTTCAGGCGATGAAGCTGATACGGTGCCGCAAGAGGAGGTCGAAGATTTAGTGATACAACTGTGTGAACTAGTCAACGAGAAAAATGATCTATTTAGGAAACAAACCGAACTGATGTATATGTAAGTAATAATAATAATAAAACGGTACATTCTACAAATTTAACTAAAAATGTTGTAAAATGAATGATGAGACCTGGTCAGAAGAAACTAAATAGGAATGAAACAGACATCTAACTAGTTTATAAATAGGACAAGTCTGTTGCTATGCTAAGTTTAGGTAAATGTCGCCGCAAGACATACCTACAGGTGAAATATTTGAACAGCTCCGAGCGTTTCGAGCTCAGCGGTCTAGAGTAATTCCCCTCACTGAATAGACGGGGATTCGAATCCCGCTCGAACTTCAAATATTTTCATCATTAAATTATGGAATAATTTTCAATTGTCAATGTGTGAAAACTTCAACTGACCGTGTTAGATGAATGATGTATTAAGTGACGTAATAGCAAGAAAACGTGTGGTTAATGTATCACAACTTTGCTTTTCCTGATAGTATACATAAGGATGTTATTAGTACTAGGAACTCTGCAATTCATATGTAAGTTCGTATTAAGGGAAACCATATTAGCACTTTTGTGGAGGAAAACTTTATTCTCTTCCGTGTCACTGGTACAATGTTGGTATGTAAGTCATGTCTATTACAGTTATTGAGGGAATATTGTCGATTTAAATGTCTACTGAAGAAATCCTATCGTAGGAACGTGCAAGGCGTTCTACTCTCAACTTTTTGTTGAATCCATTAAACAAATAAATCAACCTATGCACAGTCGTGCCTTTATCTCCGAAGGCGTAGGCAGAGGCATAATATACGCCCACATTTCACCTTATAGTTTTATGTCCCACGTAATAGGTGGTGAGCCTTTGCCGTGTTGAAATAGATAGGTGCAGGTCGTGACGACCCGCAGTTGAATTTTTTCAAGTCGCCCATGGCCTTGAACTTAGCTTAACGATTGTCATTTTACTGGCAACCGGATTTCTTTTCGAGGTTGCCTTCGCTACGCAATGGATCGTTTCGCAAAAGTGTTTGTCGCCTCTTACGACACCCTCGGGATAAATTTGGCGGGCGACATTTTGTACTCTTTCCTGTTGCTACAAGGCCCCGTCGCCACACCTCACACACAAATATAAAGTTCTAATAAAAATAAACACTTTCAAGTATTATGTATCTTCTTGTTCCAGACGCCGGCAACAGAGGTTAGAACAAGAGCAAGCCGACATTGAACATGAAATACGCATCATACAATCGCGACCTGCCGTCAACCGCATTGATTCTGACAAGGTTATTGCAAGTGTCCCAATGAATGGCAACAAAAGTGTGTTGTACTGTAAAGTACTGTACAACACAGTTTTGTTGCCATACATTATCTAATTTATTAATAAACTGACTCGCAGACGTTGTCCTGCCTTAACTGATTTAGAAATTAATAGAATTATTGGAAAATATAATCATAGTCTTTCAATAAGGATAAATTTCAACCGATGTATCTGTTAATGTTAATGTAACTCCCACTGCGGTAAAAAACATACAAACGAATTGAGAACCTCCTCCTTTTATGAAGTCGGTTTAAAAAACCGCTTTTTCGCCTGCCGCTTAAAAACTCAACAATTTTTAAGGAATTACCATTTTTTTCAGATTTCGTGACAAATGTACAGTTTTTAGATTTTTACCTACATTTGTGGTATATGAGGATATTACTTGCCAAATTTTATGGTTCTAGGTTAACGTGATGTACCCTATTATTTTGATTCCCTTAAGAGTGTCGGAAAACACGCTTTTGACGATTTATCAGCTTCAAGGGACCATAGACTTAAGCCTACATTCTGGTACTAGCTGTTCCCCATGGCTTCGACTGCGTAGAAGTCCATATCGGGTAAAATCATAACCCTCCTTTTGCGCAGTCGGTAAAAAAGTAGCCTATGTCCTTCCCAGGGCATCGAACTATCGCTTTACCAAATTTCATCTCAATCGCTCCAGCCGTATAGGCGTGAAAGCTAACAGACAGACAGACAGTTACTTTCGCATTTATAATGTTATGAGGGATTAATTTTAATTTCAAATCGGAAAGACTGACGGCTGGGCGGATGGATGGACGGTTGAACGGTTGCACGGACGGATGTCCGGAACCCTCGGTGGGTGAGTCCCACTCACACTTCGGCGAATTCGCTTGCAACAGCTAGTCTATACTTTGATTGTTTTGCATTGAATAGGCTCCAAAACTACTGAACCGATTTGAAAATTAATTTCACTGTTGGAAAGCTACACTATCCTCATTGAACATAGGCTATATTCTATTCCGGTATTCCCACGTAAACGTTAGCTACGCGGTTGAAACTCGCTAGTGTAAGTATACATTTTGTCTGCAGGCTCGTGAAGAACAGCTGGTGACGCGTCTCGTAGAGATCGTCCGAATGAGAGACGAACTCGTGCAACAGATCGAGGCGGAGAGGCGCCGCGAGCGACAGGAGGACCTCGCCATTGCAGCCTCTATCGCTAGCAAGAGAGGTATGCAACTGTTGCTTTTATTATCTACTAGAATGATTCCGCGCGGTTTCGCCCGCGTGAAACTTGTTACCCGTTCCCGCTTCCCGTGGGAACATTTTCCCGGGATAAAAAGTAACCTATGTGTTATTTCAGACTATAAGCTATCTCTGTACCAAATTTCAGCCCAACCCGTTCAGCCGTTAGAGCGTGATTGAGTAACAAACATCCAAACATCTTCACAAACTTTCACATGTAGGATAGTAGGATTCTGTTATTCTAATATTTTAATAAGGAAAGATTTGATTGTTTGTTTGCATCGAATATGCTCCGAAACTACTGGACCGATTTGAAAAAATCTTTCACTGTTGGAAAGGTACATTCTTCCCGGTGAACATGGGCTATATTTTATTCCCGTATTCCCACGGGAACGGGAGCTACACGGGTGAAACCGCGTGACGTCCGCTAGTAATTGTATAATAATGTTCGGTAGTTATTGTATAATATTGTTCGAATCACGCCTAATATCTGACCGCTTCAATATGAGAATACACTTACTACTACTACTACGTATGTGGGACTAAATACAACTGGTAAAGTGTAGGTATATTTCGACCCTTTTATCCCTAAAAGTTAAGTAATTCTTAATCCGTCACTACGCATATTATCGAAATCACTTATCAGTTAAAATCCACTGTCTATTATCTGTCAATGATAATAGACTAAGGAAGTAAGGATTATCACTTATCAGGCCATAATATTTCTGCGGGGTGTGGGACACATTCGCACATGCGTCATAAATATTCAAATAATTTCATTTTATACTCAGCGACTACTACACTCATCTGGTATTTGACAGTGGGGTTTTATTGGGATATATTTGTGCTCATAAGGAGCCTCCTTGAATGCAATGAAAGCAATCGTGCAACCGCCTGTCCTTTAAATGGTTTGACTTGGCTTGAGTGTATATTTTTAATCGTTTATTAACTAAGCGGATCAATTTCAAGCAGCTAGTACTTTTTTTATTGTGGAAATCCTTTGTGGACTACTAAAGCCCCACGATAATTGCTACTTTTAAAAACAAAACAAATTGTAACATCTTCTATGCTTTTTTTTACATGAGGGAAAATCCTCATGGATGCTGCTATACTGGACTCCTACCGACTAAAAGACCTCACTTAACGCCCAACAGCCTATGGTTGGGAGCCCCGGGTAAGCCCTCAGAAGGATGTCCCAGGACTCCCAACAGGGTACATCTTCTATGCTACACTTTCCATATATTGCTATTAAAATTTGTACACTCATTTACTTTACAGCTCAAAGGAACAGTGACCAATCTACTAGTTCATCTATGAAATCTGAAGAAGTTGTTCCAGCTAAGAAAAGCAAAGTAAAAGACAAAATGAAAAAGCAATTCAAGAAAGCAAAACATACACTGATCGCAAAGAAAAAAGACGACTCAAAAGAAAACAAAGAGGAAAAACATTCTCCAAAGAAAAAAGATGACTCGAAAGAAGAAAAAAATTCTTCAAAGAAAAAAGATGATTCAAAAGAAGAAAAACTTTCTTCAAAGAAAAAAGATCATTCAAAAGAAAGCAAAGAAGAAAGACAATCTACTAAGATAGATAAAGAAAAAAAGCCGAAATGAAGATTATGTAATTCTGACACATAATTTGAGTATAAAAATGTTGACAAACAGAATGGTTATAATGATTGAGAATATACGCTTGAAGCGTAGTCAAAGTACTTACGAGTAAGACTGAAACATTCCACTAAAGTTATTTATATAGACAGTTCTAAAATAGATGTATAGTTATTCTAACAGAGTTTAGCTCCTTTGACTGCCCGACGTTTCGAACATGCTGCGTTGGCCGTTAATATTGGCAGTTAGAATAATTTTTATACATATTAATTTCTGGAACGCGAAAGTTGAAAAATTTAGACTATTTAAGCAATTTTTGTATGTAAAAAAGTAGTTTATAAAAATTATTGTTAGTTTCAAAACTGGATGGTGAAAATTACGTGCCAGAATTAGGAATCTAGGTATGTTATGTTATAATCGGTGTGACACAATTTGGTAAAGCTATGGACACGAAATGATGCATATTTTTGAGTACGTCAGCGAATCCCTCTGTATACTGATTCTGAGCCAGTGATTCCCAATATTCTGAAAAACTGCTCATTAATATAATAGTAGGTATCTTCTAATAAATTAATTAATTTTTAAAAAATATTACCTACCATGTAATTTAGAAAAAAAATATCTATTCAGTGGGTATTTTTTTTGTTTCCTGTAAACACTAGAAAGGAGCCAAATAAGAGGAATTTCCATGTTTAATTTTTTTACCTTTAATTTATGTCTTTTTTATAAGAGAAACTATTTTCGCATGTGTCGTTTAAAAGAAATTGTGATTATCTTATCAAAATGTGTCGCCCTGAAATCCTAAGAACCAAAAAGTAGGTTGACCACATTTTCTTCGTGCCAGCTATTAATTTGGATTTTGCATAATTATATTATATTATTAGGATACTAAACGCTACAGTTGACATAATATTATAGTTAGCATCAAAATATTTTTATAAATAACCATTTTGATAACTGCTAATTACACAAATGGCAAAATTATGCCGCTTATTTTAAAATAATTTGCTTTTGTAAAACATAATTGTTATTATTATTGTTATAAATGTGCAGACTATATACATTTTATATTTATAGCACTAAGTTTTACAAATTATATTTGCTTGTACTTATCAACCTAATATACTAACAAGCACCTAGAGATATATGGAGAAAAAATAACTTGTCAGTATTATATTTTACTCCAGAATAAAATGTAGTTTAAAAATTTATTTATGCACTTATCTCGAAAATATCATAAAATGACAAAAGAGAAAATGCTTTATTTATTCGAAATACTAAACGTTATCATTCTATTATTATAAGTTTCTGCAATACATTAAAGTTGTTATATTATTATTATTTAAGAGTGACTTTAATAATGAATGTGCTTTATTTATTTATATTACAAAATCGAATAATATGTTGATCAAAGATATTGCAGCTCGATAATTTCTTTTTTCAATTAATAATGTCTCTCTACATGACCTCAAATTATGTGGGAATGTTGGTACGATGGGCAAAAGGATATAAGTATACAGGGTGAATTTTTCAAAAGGGATTGGATGGCCAAATCCTAAACTATAAGGAATAGCGAAAAATGCTCAAAGGAGTCACGAGCCCGATTTTGATGAAACTTAAAACCTCATCATTAGATTTTTGAAAAACCAATAATCCTAGCTGGGAATCGATCCCAATGATTCTGAAAAAAAAGACACACCCTATATTATTACACCATACGATTGTGTTGCTATTAAGGATCATATTCTGGGAAGTAATGTCATACGTCAAACTAAAGGAAAGTGCTCATCTTTAACAAAATACAACTTAATTTTCTTACATTAACTGATTAATTGTTCAAAATGTAGACCATTGTTTCCAATACATAGCTAGATTCGAGACCTCAAGGATCGTACTGCATTCAATTTTATTGATTCCGTTTAGAATATTCTCCAAAGAATCATTCGGAGCATGATTTAAAACACGGAATAGTTACGATCTTTTCTGGGATTTCGAACGAAACAAATTATGATACAAAATTTAGGTACATGAAATATGAATTCTATTAAAATTCCAAACTTTCCTTAAATTTGCCGTGTATCATTACTTCGCAGAATTTGATCCTTATCAGCGAAACTATCGTATGGTGTAATAATAAGGGGTGTGTTTTTTTTTCGAAATCAATAGGTTCGATTCCCAGCTGGGATTATTGGTTTTTCAAAAATCTAATGATAAGGTTTTCATTTTTATCAAAATCGGGCTCGTGACTCCTTTGAGCATTTTTAGCTATTCCTTATAGTTTCGGATTTGGCCATCCAAGCCCTTTTCAAAAATTCACCCTGTATACAGGGCCGCCCTTTATGACTTGTTTTATTCCAGAAAATCTTTTATATATTTTTATAAGGCATTGTATTTTTATATAATTACACTCATTTAATAACCAAAGCAAATATCATAAAAATGTGTAAAAACCATTTTTTTTTTCAATCCCTATAGGGTGGCCGAGTAAACTTAATTCCTTTTCCAACTAAACATAATAGAATATTTAGTCAGATTTACTACCCGCGCCTGTTATGTTGGAACGGTTAAATTAGATTGTACCGGCCTAAATCGCGTGTCAATTTAGGACTAGTCCAGATTTTTTGTAAAACGTGTGGACACACAACAATGAACACTATTCAAATTTGGTCTATAATCATTTTGAAAAAATCCTATAGGTATCATGTTGCTACATTTTTATTTTGTCAATTATACGATAATGTTTACCAATCAGTCAATCATTGACAAAACTTTTTTTTGTTGTAAGTATTACTGTATTTATAGACACTGCCTGATGCACGCGTTTGTTCGCTAGTTTTTGAGTTTATCATGTTCCGACAGACAGACGCGGCGAGAACTTTTTACTAGAAATGTGAGGATTGCGTTGTTGATTTCAATACACGGTATTTTTTTAGTACTAGATGTAGCTTTAACTGTTTTCTCAATAGTCAATTTAAAATACTCGTCTTCCGAATTTTCATGTTTGTTACGCACTACATTCCACCATACTATTATAAATTGTATAAGCCGATGCATTAAAGAAAGGAATCTTAAATGGCGGCTTGTACTTGCGTTGACGGATAGTACAGTTAGCATATAAAATTTCAAGTCAGTTTTTTTATTTCAAATTAAAAATAACAAAAACAAGACCGGGTCGTATTTATTTCTGAGTAACTTCTGCCAGCGCGGCTTCGCCAGAGTGAAAGTCAAAAATTGGCATCTACTATCGTTTTCATCGGAAACAGTACCTACCTACATTTTTCGTGATGAAAGGACACTATGTCAATTTGTACGGAAACGGACATAGAGTGCTTTCATCTCGACAAAAAGAACCTGGCAACGTATATCACATTATGTCATGGACGATCATGATGTTGGTTAATATAAAGAACGAAAATTTTTATTAGATTAACGTGAATGCAAATCAAGATTTTTTTTTGTTTACGGTACGTGCGAGAGTGAGTATAGACGGCACTAGTGTGCGAGCGAGAGAACACGATAAGCACCGCCATTTAAGATTCCTTTCTTTAATGAACCGGGTTATATGTGGAAAGAATACTTTTAAGTAGAATTGTAAACTAGTCCTTTGCACCTAGGTTGTTTTTTTTTATTACATCATGATCAAAAATTTACATAATTATAAAATATTGACGACAGAAGTATGTATAGCTTAGCAAAAAGAGTAGATATTAATGGTGGCTTCACTGGGCAGTTCATATGACAACCCGTTAGAAATAACCACCAATCAGTATCCAGTTGGTAATATACGTCACTAATAACCACCAATCACATCATTTATTAAATGACATAATCATGTTTGTGACGGTTTTTGACAGAATTTTGCAGAATATTAGTTCCGTTCCGTACTAGACTTTTTTTAAAAACAAATAAATATTGTGAGACATTCTCACATAACGCCAGCTAGCCTAAATGTCCAAAAAGCTATGGTATATAGGCAACTCATAAACAAACTTATATATTTATAAATAAATACATATTAAGCACTAGCTGATGCCCGCAGCTTCGCCCGCGATGGCGCTGTATGTAAAAAATTATTTTCCCGCTTTTCTGTTGAAATTTTTCCTGAATTTTCTTTGCTATAAACCTCACGGAGCCCGAGACCTTTCCAACGAATGCAAAACCGTGGAAATCGGTTCGTGCGTTCTGGAGTTATAGCGTCAGGAAGGAAAACCCGACTTATTTTTATGTAATAGAATAAATAAATACATATTAAGCACTAGCTGATGCCCGCAGCTTCGCCCGCGATGGCGCTGTATGTAAAAAATTATTTTCCCGCTTTTCTGTTGAAATTTTTCCTGAATTTTCTTTGCTATAAACCTCACGGAGCCCGAGACCTTTCCAACGAATGCAAAACCGTGGAAATCGGTTCGTGCGTTCTGGAGTTATAGCGTCAGGAAGGAAAACCCGATTTATTTTTATATAATAGATAAAAACACCCAAACTCCGAAGCAAACATTTGTGGATTACACAAATATTTAAACCGAGCGGCTCAGAAACACTGCGCCACCGAGGCAGTCTTTGCCAAGCTATACTTACTACATTGTTTTCATAACTTTCTTTTTATATAAAAACCCATTACACCATACTAACTTCACAAAACCGCTATTGATTGTAAGTAAGGGCACATAAAATAGCACAAAAATAAAAAAATCTTTTTCTATTTGATTTTTCATTTAAGATTTCCTAAACTCAATCACTTATAGATAACAAAAGCAGGTAATGTATACAGTATATAGGGTAAACCACCCAATTATTGGCACTTTTAGAATGAATTATTGGCACTTTAGTTTTCGAAAAATAAGGGAAACCTAGTTTATTTCAGTTCGGTGTTGCCCATTATGTAGTTGTAGGTATGCATTAAAAAGTAAAATAGCATTCTTTTTCTGTTAGAAATGGGCAAAATTACCTAAAGTGCCAATATTGGAGGAGTGCCAACGATTGGGTGGTTTACCCTACCATAGATTTAGAATTTTTCGCTACTCTCAATAGATATACCTACAAACTTAGATCATCTAACCACAGGATGCGCCTTACTTAAGCATTGTTTTCTGCCATTGCACATGACCATTTGGTCTTTTGGCTTTATGAAAAGCCTGTACATCAGTACATCATTTTATATGATTAAACTAGTACATTACATTGTAGTTGACTGTACAATAACAATTAACACACAACAGCCATTACGCGTTTGTCGATTAATACATTTTTAAATGCAATGAAATTTTATATGTCTTTGTGTTTCCCCCTTCACTTGTATGAAAACTGGCAGAATATTTTTGTATGCGGTGGTTCGCAAAGGCTAGTCCCGTGTTTTATGGTCTAAGCCTACAAAGCGTGCCAGCGAGACCAGTACCAGTACACATAGCTCGAGAGGAAAAGAGATAGCAACTTGTGTACTCTTAATTTATCACCCTATCTCCCGTGGTGATAATATGTCATTCATATTTTACAATATTCTTTAGTGATCTTACGAATAAAATGCAAAATTTAATATTTTCTACGATGGTGTCGAGTTGTGTGTGAATTTGATATAAAAAACATAAGTACCTATAGATATTCATATTATATACAGGGTTACAGGAAAAGTCGTGCTAGATCCGTTAAGGGCGTGGAGTACCCATTATTTCTGACTAATTTCACTATGAAACACCCTACCCTAAACTTAACCCCGTTCGAGATATTTGACTTTTAATATTTTTATTGAAAATTGCCGATTTTTAGGTTACAAAATTTTTTATTTTTATTTTGGGCGCCTTATTTATTATTTTTGTTGCATTTTGACATGTGTAATAAGATGCTCCAAGACGTCAATCATTGAAATAGTGCATAAATTAATTGAACATGTCGTAGAAGACAAGTGAAAGTTAAGAAAATAAAAACATAGTAACAAGTTTATTTTTCTCTAAGGGATATGTAAAAAAAATATTACGGCAGTCGTTCGGCAGATGTTTTTTAAAATATCTACATTTCATCAGCTATCTAACGACGTATAGCAATGTAGGGTTGTATTTAAATTCATTGAAAAAAACTTAGTTTCAAAAGCGACAGTGGAGAAGAAAATTAATACTTAGCCCTAAAAAGTAAAATAAAACAATAGGAAAAGATGAAATGTCATTTATTAAACAAGGTTTTTATACAACTTTTTCATACTCTACAGTTCATGTTCAACATGGCCGCCTCGGTTATAAATACATTTTCGCATCCTTCTACGGAGACCCTGATTAAGTTTAGTGGCAGATCATCCAGCAGATCATTTAAGTCTCCTCTTAAAAAGTTTTCGTATGTTTCCCCATTTAAAGTGTCCGGGAGAAAGTAAGGTCCAATTAAATAATTGGAGATAATGCCCATCCACACATTCACGCTGAATCGACGCTGGGACCCCGTCACTCTTTTCTTATTGGGATTCTTCAGTGCTTTTGGGGCCCAGTAATGTGCGTTGTGATAATTTGTTATTCCATCTTTATCAAATTTGGATTCATCTGTCCACAAGATGTTTTTTAAAAAAATTGGGTCTTCTATGTCAGCATTCAGCATAAATCTGCAGAAATCTATCTTCCTCGCCGGGTCTCCCTCTTCAACAACGTGTACCGGAGTGTAATGGTACGGGTATAGGCCAGCAGTATGCACTGTAAACCACACTCCATTGCGAAAGTCCCAGATCACGGGCAACCATATTAGTGGAAGTAGTTGGATCCGCTCGAAAGCGTTGCACTATCTCATTGTCCTGTTCTTCGTCGCTATTAATTCGTGGTCTTCCCAAATCCGTACTTCGTCTCGAAATAGAGCCAGTTTCTCGAAGTCTTCGATAAACTCTGTCAAAAACGGCCAAATCTGGCACTCGACGACCGGGGTAGCGAATTATGTATTCGTTGCGAGCTTGCGCAGACACACAATCACAGTATCCGTAACAAATAAGCATATCCGCATATTCCTCAGGTGTATAGGACGTCATCTTCAACACTTCCGTATCCACAAGTACAATCAAATGAGGACAACATTGACCACTGGAGTAGTAAAGACTGGTCTCCGTAGAAGGATGCGAAAATGTATTCATAACCGAGACGGCCATGTTGAACATGAACTGTAGACTATGAAAAAGTTGTGTAAAAACCTTGTTTAATAAATGACATTTCATCTTTTCCTATTGTTTTATTTTACTTTTTAGGGCTAAGTATTAATTTTCTTCTCCACTGTCGCTTTTGAAACTAAGTTTTTTTCAATGAATTTAAATACAACCCTACATTGCTATACGTCGTTAGATAGCTGATGAAATGTAGATATTTTAAAAAACATCTGCCGAACGACTGCCGTTATATGGCTATTTCTACTTTTTACGATTCTCATCGTCACCTTCATGGTAAATTTTAAATACTGATTATTTCAACATTTTTTTTAAACAAACACAAAGCGTTTGGTATGTTAAGTAACATATATAAGTCAACAAGTTTAATTTTGAGTCAGATTTGGAAGAATGAGGTTTTGAATTATTTGATCCCACGTAGGTGACGCGACAATCCACGAAGGTGACGCAGTAGCTTTACAGACATTATTAATCATTATTTAAGTACAAATTATAAGTTAATTTGTTAATTCGGCAGTTATATGGTAACAGCTACTTAACTAAAAACAATTACCAGATCCTATACCTACACATGCTTTTGACGTAAAAGTTATTCTGGAAACATATTTCATATTATAAAAATAACACAGTACATCTCTTTGGCACAAAGTGGCAAATTATCAGTTGTCTAGATCCTATTGTCTTAATTTGGGCTAGATGATGTTGTGTGAGAATGTCCGAACCTGGCTACTTATAATGGAAGCACTCTGCGGCTGTACAATCGGCTCACCGAACTCGAGGTAGAACTGGGTCGCATAAACTGGCACATACTGGTGTTGTGCGAAGTCCGAAGAAAGGGGGAGGACACGCTAACCCTTGGGTCGGGTGACCTATTCTACTTTCGGGAAGCTGATGGAAGACATTCTTCCGAGGGCGGTGTCGGCTTTACGGTGAAAAAGGAACTCGTTAGCAGCATTGTGGAGATCAGGAGTGTTTCGCCTCGTGTAGCATACGTAATACTGAGGCTTACCAACAGGACTCCCTGAAGGTGATTCAGGTGTATCTATGCCCCAACTTCGAGAAGCACTGACGAGGCAGTTGAGACCGTGTACGAGGACGTGGTGAAAGCATTACACGGTACTGCCAATACTCACTACAATGTTATGATAGGGGACTTCACTGTCAAAATGGGAGTACAAAAACGCGGTGAAACGAAAATCGGACATTTTGGTGTTGGGCGTATTAATGACCGGGGGCCGCGGGGCAGTATGCTTATCAACTTTCTTGAGGCTCAGGGGCTCTTCTTGATGAACTCATTCTTTAAGAAGAAATCCCATAGAAGGTGGACTTGGCGGAGCCCCAACAAGGTCACAAGGAACGAGATAAAATTCATCATGTCGGACAGGAGGTGTATATTTGGAGAAAATGTCTCTGTGATCAACAGGTTTAATACCGGAAATGATCACCGACTCGTCAGAGCGTCTCTGAATTTAGAATTCCGCGTCGAAAGGGCCCGGATTGTGAAGCCTACTCTCCGACCTACTGCGCTCCAAATAGCTTTGTGTGCCGAGAAGTTTCAATTGGAGCTTCAAAATCGTTTCGATCTGCTGGAAACCACTGGCAACGATCAGAGACCATCGAGCTCATGAGAATCAGACGGGAAACGCCATCTACATTTCATTGAAGTGCGAAAATTAGGATGCATGCTGTGTTCGCACTGAGTTATCGGCTGAACTGAGTCTAAATGAGCGATGTTGAATAGTCTTGCCGAGAATCCAGTTTGCGAACCTCAATAAAAAAATAAAAATCTATGCATACTTACTTTTGCTTACTTTTGGTCTTCGCCAGACCAGAGAGATTTAAACATCAAAATCCGAAAGCTGCTATGACGCGACCTCAGACGTTATAACTAAAATCTATGCATACTTACTTTTGCTTACTTTTGGTCTTCGCCAGACCAGAGAGATTTAAACATCAAAATCCGAAAGCTGCTATGACGCGACCTCAGACGTTATAACTAAAATCTATGCATACTTACTTTTGCTTACTTTTGGTCTTCGCCAGACCAGAGAGATTTAAACATCAAAATCCGAAAGCTGCTATGACGCGACCTCAGACGTTATAACTAAAATCTATGCATACTTACTTTTGCTTACTTTTGGTCTTCGCCAGACCAGAGAGATTTAAACATCAAAATCCGAAAGCTGCTATGACGCGACCTCAGACGTTATAACACCAACATCGTAGAGGCAGCGATAACACAAAATTGGGGTACTAAAGTCTTTACCCAACAGCTTGGAAGACCTCGTCTGACAAAATTGAAGACAGCGGGTGGCAAAACCGAGACCTTGAGGTTCGAGATTCTCGAAGAAGTTAGGAGCTTCTACAGGGAACTACATGCATCACGGAAAAAAAGACCGACGGGACCTAGCGACCGTGACCACAGAGCCCCACTAATGCGCCACTATACCGAAGACATTCTGGATATTGACCAGGGCGAGGTCAGGGCTGCTCTCGAACAACTAAAAACCAATAAATCCCTGGAGAGGACGGAATAACGACTGAGCTTCTTAAAGCTGGCGAGACTCTAGTTCTCAAAGAGCGGACGAGTCTCTTTAATTCCGTCCTCCAACAGGGACAAACACCTAAAGCGTGGAGCGGGAGTGCGGTGGCTCTGTTTTTCAAAAAAGGTGACAAGACCTTGCTGAAGAATTATTTACCCATCTCACTCCTTAGCCATGTTTACAAGTTGTTCTCGAGAGTAGTCACAAACCGCCTTGCCGGAAAACTCGACGAGTACTAGGTACCTAAATGTATTTAAGTTGATATAAGTATAAGGTAGTAGGTGCCTTGATTAAGCTTTAGGTGGCATGACTCTTTCCCAAGATTTCTTCTTGAGACTTGGACGCGAAGGTCATTGTGTCTTTGTTCAAAAGTTCTTAGCATGCCGCACGCCTCAAGAAGCGGAAAAGCATCTGAACTAACCCAAAAGACGCAAGATAACACCCGAACCCGTAGGCGAAGCCACGGTGATAGCCTAAGCCTGTCGGGTACCCTGATACATCATTCTAAGGAGTTGCCCGGGGCGCCTAATACTAGACGGGTAAGTAGCTACGATGTGGGTTTTAGACGGTTTGGATCTGGCATAACGTCCGGTGGGACTTCTACTCCTATAAAAGGGCTTCACACGGAATGTTATAGGTATTGCTCTGTCCTTTGCCATGATTGTAGGTACCTACTTATTTGTTCTACTATTATTCCGCTACATAACATATCTACTACAATACGAATCTCAAAGAGTACCACTCTTACTGAAACTAGTCAGAGATCACCTTCGTGGCATAAACTTACCTTCGTGGGTAAAACGCCACGAAGGATGTGACACGAAGGTAACGAAAACATAGCTTTTTTTTAAAATTCCGACAAAGTTTAGCCGTTACGTTTTAAATCAAATCCTACTATCCTACTTCCTACTAATATTATAAATGTGAAAGTTTGTGAAGATGTTTGGATGTTTAGATGTTTGGATGTTTGTTACTCAATCACGCTCTAACGGCTGAATGAATCTGGGTGAAATTTGGTACAGAGATAGAGTATAGTCCGGAATAACACATTGGCTACTTTTTATCCCGGGAAAATTTTCCCACGGGAAGCGGGAACGGGAACCAAATTTCACGCGGGTGAAGCCGCGCGCATCAGCTAGTACTACATAAATATCTCAATTAATTTGCGGTTTCGATGAATAAACTCTGACTTCAATAGCTATTATACAATGTACAAAAAGTCACCCACGAAAAGTACTCGAATTAAGTGTCAAATGTAGAAACTTACTGATATTTTTTTTTCTCAAGGAGCCAGGAGTTGCACGTTGCACTTCAGTTGAGTTTTGTTATTGGGGCGGTCGTTTTGGTCAACAGTAAACCGTTTACTACGCAAATTTAGAGTACCTAGATTCGTGTGACCGATGTATATTGTGTTTTAAGTTCTAAATAATAGTTAGAAGATTTTTTTGTAATACTGTGTGTGTAGTGTATGTTATTACGGTGAATTTAGTGTATGTAACTTCAAAATCTATGGAAATTTGGTGAAGCAGTAACCAAATGTTTAACTGAATCGGGAAGTGTGACACGAGTAGAATGCGAAAAATGACCCCGATTTTGACCTTTCTTGTTAATTTTTGGTATGAATATTTACTTTTATTGCAACAAATTTCATGTATTTTATAGCTTAATAGCTGTTTTATCCACTATTTTAAAACATTTCTTTCTAACTCATACGGTTTAGAAAATATAAGCGTGTGACCATCAAATTTAAGCAACCAGGAGAAATAGCCATATTTTTTTACATATCCCTTAGAGAAAAATAAACTTGTTACTATTTTTTTTTATTTTCTTAACTTTCACTTGTCTTCTACGACATGTTCAATTAATTTATGCACTATTTCAATGATTGACGTTTTGGAGCATCTTATTACACATGTCAAAATGCAACAAAATTAATAAATAAGGCGCCCAAAAAAAAAAAAAATTTTGTCACCTAAAAATCGGCAATTTTCAATAAAAATATTAAAAGTCAAATATCTCGAACAGGGTTAAGTTTAAGATGGTGTTTCATAGTGAAATTAGTCAGAAATAATGGGTACTCCACGCCCTTAACGGATCTAGCACGACTTTTCCTGTAACCCTGTATAATAGATAAGGCATAAAGTTGCATGACGGCGGCAACAGGCAGCGTTGCGAGCGCGGTGAGCTGTACTTGAACTTGCTTGATCTCAGCGGCCATGTTGCGACGACGATGTGTAATAAATACCTTTGATTGTATTTAAGGAATTAGTAAAGTCCGATTTAGACTTTTACAACTGAAATTACGCTGTACTTTCGCTTTTAAAGTACCTACTAACTGACTACCGTGCTAGAAAGAGAAACCCCTAACCCTTTTGTTTCATCTCTATGTAAAATTTTAAGGTAGGTACCGTGTAGTAGTGGTCCTCCAGAGATTGGTTATTGGTATGACCAGATACTAACTGCGTAGGTAGTACCCATGATGCAGAAAGGTCTACAAAGGCTTCGAACGTGTGTAAGCAAAACCATTATAGATACTAAGTAGGTATTAGATTACCTACCTATAGTGGAGAGAATCATTGCCAGAACCGAGCGGTTTAAAAGACAATTTCTCTTTTGAGCCATAGAAACTTAAAACGCTCTGCCACCGCACGTGTTTCTTTCGTACAACGCCGGTTCTTCTAGCGGTGCATAAGGCACATCATTGGAGCAGTCAACTTGAGAGTCACTGTTAACAGTTTTGTTGACTAAATAAGTAGATGTCATGATGGCTATTCATTACGGTTCGGGCACGTAGACCGGTCTTAGCGAATTGCGGGGCGGCGAGCGAAATGGCCGCCATGGCGGCGGTGGACGTACTCAGAACGTGTCAAAACCATAGAGTTAGGATGAATTCCTAATGGGCTAGCGACACGGTCAATAATATTGAGTCAAGTCTGATATTTATAAATGAAAGTTCCTTCAGTGTGCGTGAAAGGTTATAGACACATTTATTTATTTTACCTAATAAAATGGACTCGCGAATATGTGTGACGAGATGGGAGTGTGTGATTTAAGTCACTTCAATATGGACATGTATAGTCGATAGAGATGTAAACCTTTGAGGAAGTAATATAACTGAACGGACTATAACAACTCATTACATAGGCATAGGCTGCCTCTGTGGCGCAGTCGGTAGTGATACCGCCTGTGGCGCTGTAGGTCGTGCGTTCGACTCCCACCTGAGACAAATATTTGTGTGACCCATATATGATTGTCTCAAGAGTCTGGGTGTTTCTATGTATGATATGTATGTATTTAATTAAAAAGTATATGAGTTTTAATATCCGTGGTCTGATACCCATAACACGAGCAGGTTATTCCTAGCTTACTTTGGGATCAGATAGCGTTGTATGAAATTTCCGTGAATGTTATTATTATTATTACTTGTCAAATAACTACCTACTAAAGCTGCGGTTCCACTTAGGCGGAGCGGAGCGGAGCTGTGGATTTTAAACCATGTGATTGGCTTAAAATCCACAGCTCCGCTCCGTTTCCCTCCCGCCTTAATACCTTAAGTACGGAGTACCCTCCGCACCGTGATTAGTGAATCGCTGCACAGCTACGCTCCGCTCCACCTAAGTGGAACCGCATCTTTATAGTCTGTTCATTAATATTTTACATCTGACAGCTTCTCATTGTACGATTTTCTGTGTACATATCGTTGTCGTCCTATGAGTGCCAGCGTTTTACCCAGCCACAGCCCATTTTACCGAATTTAAGTGGAGATTTTAACATCTAACCGTAAGCATAAAGTGTTATGTTTTTCATGTCATAAATAGTCATAATATGCTTAACTTAACTATACTCTGTTAAAACTAGGATGATAATTTTGATAGCTCACGCCTATGAAGTACCGTATTTGTTTATGTCAAGAATACCTCAAAAAAATACCGTAGCACATAGACGAGTACCGCCCACTTATCGTAGTGAAGCGTCTTCCAAGAATACCGCACAATTGACCATAGACAAATTAATCGAATAAATCGAATTAAACTATATTATTTTAAATGAAAGTAAAATGATTACGTGGGAATCTACTAGTTTTTTTTGTAATATTAAGCATGTTTTGTAATATTAACCTAAATATTAAGGACGTTATTAAATAATATAAATATTATAGGCGCCATATTATGCATAATATTGGATTTTCGTTCAAAAAATAGAATAAAAGAAAGATTGTTATGGAGCGTACAGATATTATGCTGGCACGCATAGATTTTTTAAGAAAAGCTAAAAAAATTACAAATTGGGACTTTGTTATTTTTCTCGATGAGACGTGGCTTAATGCCAATCACACCGTGCCGAAAGCATGGACCGATGACACAGCACTGTCTGTTTTAAAAGTACCCGAAGGCAAAGGACAGCGACTTATAATTACTGCGGAGTGTTACTGCGGAGGACTGGAGGAAAGTCATAGAACATACGAAAAAAAATATTGAAGAGGACAGGGAGCGCGATGTTCACTTTGATAACATCTGTGAACAGCAAGAATTTATTATTTGCCTTGGTGATGGTTCGAGTAGTGATGAAGAGGATGAGGATTTAGGTTGTGCACCCCTGAAAGAATTAAAATAGTAATTTAGATTTATTTTTCGTTTCATTTCACCTAAGGCCCTTCCTCGGCAGCGGGTAGGGAGCGGGGAGAAATATCCTTACGTAGTTCCGCAGTCGGCGACTCGGCGGCCTGAGAAAGGCGAGTTGGCTGCTCGCCGTTCTTGCTGAATCCGGCCAAAACGGTGCCATGTTTCTTTGCCCCTCTTAGTGGCGGATAGTACCCAACTCTCCTCCTCTTCCCCAAGTACCGAGATAGCTCCTGTAACACTCTGCAATACTCACCAACACATTATCCATACGTTCTAATATAATACTCTCTTTTTGTCTCGTGATAACGAGGATTTCATACATTAAGCACATTAACACAAAGATATTAAACTCGATATCTTTCTGTCGTTTTATTCCGTGTTTACATCCAGTCACAATACTACACATACACATAGGTTAGACGTCGTGAATCTGACATTGTCATTTTGACAGTAACAATGACTGATCCTTGTCAACGAAATAGTTTAGGAATAAAAAAAAGAACATAAAAAAAATAGTTTTATTTAGTGTACCTACAATAAATCTAGATTAGAATAAATAATAGGTATATTAAATTAGTAAACAGATTTGGAACTAATGATAATTTATATATAGTTTACGAGCGGATCAATTTCGGAGTGGTCACACCAGAATTCACGTTCCGCGTAACGTAGAACATTATGTCAAATAGTGGATAAAATATTCGCTTAAGAGGATAGGATGGTTAATGTACAGGATAGTTTTAGCTTCAGTTAATGACATGGCGTTAATGCGATAAAGCCCTAATCGTGTATGGCGTATGAGAAGTGGAGGAATAAAAGTCACGAACGGAACGTGAGGGATGAGTGAAATGAAACGGACCGTAGATGTAACTGACCAAGCGGGTTTGGCTTGGTGGGAAGGGGAAGAGACGAAAAGCAAAGATGGAGGCAGTCGGCATTTTTTTCTCTCGAGCGAGAAGACCCGTAAGGTGTCTCTTCAAGAGCAATTCGTACCATCACAGGACCCGCAAAAAGGTATTTATAAGCTAGATAGACCTTGTAATAATCGCGGTCTGTGAAGTGCGTGCTGATTGCTAATGACGCGTAACTTTTGTTGTAGCGGGTCTTTGGAGTACCTACCTATTATTGCTGGGAATACCTGCCCGTCCCTTGGCGGACTCCCAACACGGAGGAATTCTTCCCCGTGAACCCATCAGCGTGGGACGCGTGATCCACAGACGGGAATGCGCGCCGCTGACGAGCCCGGCTTTGTAGCGGTAACCGGTTCTCGCACCGGCATTTTTTATTCTCTTTTTTACGCCACGTGCATTTCTTTTTCACTACTTGGCACCAAGGAGGGCCACCAGGATTCTTCTTATACATCCATACGCGAGGTTGATTACTGCATCTCGTTGGTTAGCGGTGCCTACGCGATAGTCCACCGACAGTTTAACAACGTAGTTCACCTTCAGGAGGCTGCATAACGATCCGAGAATGTAACTAGATTTATTTAGCCTTTAAATCATAGATTATAATAATGTTAACCAGAATGGATCCATCTCTAGGTCGCTAGATTAAAGTATATTTTGTTAGCCACGTCACAAGGTGATGTTTAATTAATTGTGTCAAATGAAATAATTTCATCGCATCGGCGCAAGAGCCGGCCAGGTCAATAGATCTGATATAAGTTTATAGCAAGTAAGTAAAGTGTGTGTAGATATAAGTATTCTAACTGGAGTAATACTGGTACATCCTGCCATATATATATAGGCTAAGTAGTGCGTTTGATATACCACAAGGCCTATGGTTTTTGTATTGTAGACCATTAAACGTGGTGATAATAATATACACAGGTTTTTCTTTCACGAACTCACTGCAACAGGGGTTTACTAGCCAGACAACACGGCCCTTAACCTAAAAGGTCCACTGTATCTCCGGCTGCTGTTATCCAGGTAATCTTCTTTTACAAATCAAACTATTGTAACACGGGATTTGGGAAGTCTACACCGACACCCATGACGCCCGTTACGTTACATGGCGCCCGAACTTTATTTTATTGTGATTACCTATTAAAGTGCTGCATGTACAGCGCCTGAATTCAATTGAAATTAGTTGGTAACCATTGTTGCAATTGAGCTTCGGGGGGAATTTCCTTTGTGTTTATCTTTTGAGGGATACAATTTTTATTGTTGTATCTAGGCTTGAAAGCAGTAGCTTTACTTTAAGAAAATTAATAGTTCATACTTCACCGTTCCCTCAGGAATATGTCAAAATTTTAAATATTGACATATTGATGGTTTATAGATATTGAATCTGGTCACTCACCCTATTAAGAATTCATATCCGTGAAGACCAGACCACAAAATGTGTAAATTTTGACTTTTTTATGCAAATTTAAGTTTTTTTTCTTTAACAAAAGTTTCATCCAGAACTAACAACATTTTTTAAATATTGACATCTGGATGGTTTAAGTGTTTAATATAATTGCTTACACTGCTTAGAGTTAATAACGGTAGGAAACCAAACCAAAATATGTGCAAGTTTTGTTTTTGTGAACAAATTTGTGTTTTATGAGTTGTCGTTCTCATCCCGGCAAAAATCAACTTTTTAAGTATCAACATATTGGTGATTTTTAAACTTCTATCTGATTCGGTGCACCATTCTGCATTGATAAACACTAGGACCAGATAAAGTCTTGTGTCAATTTTCGATTTTGTGAGCAAATTTGAGTTTTTTTGTCTTATCGTTCTCCCGACAAAAATCAACTTTTTAAATATCAACATATTGGTTGTTTTTATAGTTTTATCTGATCTTGTACACCCTTTAGAGCTTACATACACAAGGATCAGGACTAAATAGTTGCAGGTTTTGTTTTTATTAACAAAATTGAATTTTTTCATAGTAATTTTTACGAACATAATTTTGAAACATAACTTTGTTGTTATTGTGTCTGTGGCATTGCTACAGTGATTATACCATTACTACTACTACTACTGGAGCATTTTAGGCTAAATACAAACTAGATATTAAGAACTTATTTATAAAAAATGTCAAAAACTCCAGATACTGATGCAAGTGAATTTGCTTCACCGGTGCATAGTCGGAACGTTATGCAGGTAACTTCTAGCCCGTATACACGACCTTTAGAGGTACACATACCTATGGATACCGTAAATACACGTCCCCGAGTCAACGTGAACCGGACTTCATCTTTGGCTCCCGAAACGTTTACGACATCCATAGTCTCTAATACGACCACCCATTATGCTGCCTCTCACAGCAACACACAAGAGACATGCGTGGCACAAGAACCGATAGCACACGCACATAAGACATTCCCCATTAAAACTAGCGAAATTTTTGACAACATGAACCAAGGTAATGGTATAACACAAGTAGTTGCACCGCCCCCCAGTGCGCATGTGTACTACAAATCATTGAATTTAGCTTCCCTTAAACTCAAGTATAACGGAGAGTCAGATATTGACGACTTCCTCCTTAGGGTTAATGAAACACGTATCGCACGACAGATTGACGATACAACATTAGTAAGAGGTTTTTCAGAACTGTTATCTGACACCGCACTCAAGTTTCATAGAACAATCCAACATAAAATTAACTCTTGGTTTGATATTTGCGTTGAATTTCGAAAATTCTTTCAATCAAAGGATTACAACTACAACATAGAGAGACAAATTCGTGAAAAAAAGCAGAAGCTAGGTCAGTCTGTATCATTCTTTATTTTAGATATCCAGGATTTAAACAATAGACTAACATATCCTATTACAAGCGACAACCTACTTGAAATTATAAAACACAATTTGCTACCTACATACGCCCAACTATTAGCCATCAATGATATTACTACCTTTGACCAATTGGTCAACGTGTCCAAGAATTATGAGGCTTATTCTGGTGTTTTATGTCAATCTAAACCGGTTGGCAAGCGCGAACTCAATGCAGTCAGCGTCGGCAAATTACCTGACAGGCGCGGCTCACCTATTACTTGCCTTAAATGTAAAAAAGTCGGCCATAGTTATAAGGTGTGTAGGTCAATACCAGGCATAATATGTTTCAAGTGCGGAGCTAAGAGGGTGACGATTAGGAGCTGCACCCAATGTAACACAGGCTTGCGCTCGCAGTCTACTACACAGACACTTAATGAAAAAAACTGATGGGGCCCCCGAGCAAGTCGTTACACACACAAACAGTCTCTTCGCCTGAAATATCGTCATTCGTAGGGGATAATCGGTTGTTTGTTAAATTCACAATAAAGGACCGTAATTTCGAAGCATTGCTCGATCCTGGGGCACATTTATCAGTTTTAGGTGCGAATAAGCATCGATATTTTCAAAGACTTGGATGGACATTACATGCTAGGGATGCTTCAGTCGTGCCAGCAGTATTTTTAGCGGATTTATCTCAAATTAAAGTCATTGGCATAATGTCTTTGCCAATAACTTGTAATGGGATAACTGCCCACTTTAATTTTTTAGTTTGCCCTGACATACATCACGAAATCTTGTGCGGTATGGATTTCGCTGATGCATTTGGTCTAGTGGACATTTTTAAGTTTGGAGATGTCGTGAGGAGAGGCAACTCCACAAGTTATAGTGCTTGCAGTGCGTTGTGTGAGGTGAAAGCTTTAATACCCAGAGATGATCTAACATCTCAACAAGCCAAACATCTACAAAAAGTAATGAATGACTTTGAGTCAATTTCATCAGAAAAAAAAGGTTTAGGGAAAACGCATATCGTTACACATAAAATTATTACACAGGGAGAGCCTATTAAACAAAGATATTACCCTTTATCGCCTGCTAAGTTGACAGCATTGAATAGGGAGGTGGACGAGATGTTGAGGCTCGATGTCATCGAACCGTCGAGGTCACCATGGTCCAACCCGGTTGTCATGATCCCAAAGAAAGATGGATCATGGAGATTCTGCCTCGACGCGCGTAAGCTCAATGATGTCACGGTTAAAGACTCGTACCCACTTCCTTATATAAATTCGATTTTGGACAATCTGCGAGGAGCACATTATCTTAGTTCAATTGATTTATCATCGAGTTTTTGGCAGGTCAGTTTGTCAAGTCAGGATGGAATAGACGGCAAAGGTACTTCTTGTGAGAAAACAGCTTTCGTAGTCCCTAATAGAGGTCTTTTTCATTTTAAAAGAATGCCATTCGGATTATCCAATGCGGGAGCGGAAATGCAAAGGCTAGTTGATTCGCTATTTCTGCACAAATTTGACGGAAAAGTTTTTTGTTATCTGGACGATCTTCTGATTGCCACAGAGTCATTTTCTGAACATATGGAGATACTTGCTGCTGTAAAGAGGTCGCTTAGTGACGCTGGTCTCACTATCAACTTAAAAAAGTGCGAATTTTGCAAAGGAGAGCTTAGGTACTTGGGATACATCATCAATACACAAGGTTTGCGCACTGACCCAGAGAAGCTGAGCAGCATTCAGAATTTCCCACAGCCTAAAACTGCCAAGCAGCTACGAGGATTTATAGGTCTATGTTCATACTATCGTAGGTTTGTTAAGGATTTTTCCACCATCATAGCACCTATGACAGCGTTGGTAGGTAAGAAGAAAGGCAGTGACGGCATCCAATGGTCCGAAGCAGCTGAGGATTCTTTCAATACCCTTAAAAATGCTTTAATAACAGCTCCAGTTTTGGCGTCGCCAGAATTTTCGAAACCTTTCGTGCTTCATTGCGACGCATCATCCGTAGGCATTGGTAGTGTTTTGACGCAGGACATAGATGGAATCGAGCGTCCTGTGGCTTTCTTTTCACGTTTACTGGCAAAACCTGAGAGAAATTACAGTACAACAGAGCGTGAACTGCTCGCGGTAGTGGATTCCATAAATCATTTTCGTGCTTACATAGAAGGTACTAAGTTCACGGTCATCACTGACCATATGAGTTTAAAGTGGCTTAAGTCTTTAAATAACCCCTCAGGCAGGTTGGCCAGATGGGCAATGCAGATATCCACTTTTAATTTTGACATTTGCCATAAGGCAGGTAAGCTTAATGTCGTACCAGATGCACTATCCCGAATTTCGGTCGATGCTATTACTTTCAATCAAGAACTTTCTTCAACTTCTGATGAGTGGTATAAGAAGATGTATAACGGCTGTAAAACTATGCCTACTCGTTTCAAAAATTTTCAGATCCTAGGCAACAATTTGTTTAGATTTTGCAAAGGTGGCTCTTGTACTTCAAAAAACAATTGGAGGTTAGTAATTCCTAAAGAGCTGGTCGATGAATGCATCAAGGAAAACCATGACTCCTTCTGTAGTGTACACCCAGGAGTTCAAAAAACGTATTTGAAAATTAGGGAACATTATTATTGGCCAAATATGTTTGAAAATGTTAAGGAATTTGTCACACGGTGTGACAAGTGTAAAGCATATAAACACTCAAATTCACCACCTCACGGACTCATGACAAATCAAAAGGAGGTGGACGTTCCGATGCACACGTTGTCAATAGATATTATAGGCCCATTACCTAAAGCATATTCGGGTCATATATACATTCTGTCAGTTGTAGACGTTTTCTCAAAATTTGTATGGCTTCACCCCCTCCGTACTGCAACCACTCAAACGGTCACTTCATTTTTGGAAAAGGAATTGATCTTGAAATGGGGAACCCCCGCGATTCTTATTTGTGACAACGCTACCATATTTAAAAGCAAATCGTTTAAATCATTTTGCGATGGATATTCTATCCCTCGAATTTTCTATACGGCGCATTACGCACCGCAAGCGAATACAGTCGAACGGTATAACAAAACCGCTGAAGTCTGTTTATCCATACTAGTTGAACAAGATCAACGTAATTGGTCCAAATACCTTCAGCAAATTCAGCTATCACTGAATAGCACGGTGAACCTAGCAACGGGATACACACCGTACTTCTTAGCCACCGGTCGTGAAATAGTCACTGACGGTCAATTCCATTCAATTCTTAGGGATTTACCAACATCAGCTGATGATCTGACCATAGGCGATAGAAGCGCAGCGGCATCATCGTTGTTGGAATTGGGAAAAATTTTTGACAAGGTAGTAGATGCATTAACTCAGGCGTACCAGAAAAATTCACAACATTATAACCTAAGACGACGACACTTCACAGCGAAAATAGGCGATGTGGTCTGGCGAAGGAACTTCGTACAATCTAACGCAGCGAAGTATTTCTCCGCCAAGCTGGCGCCGAAATTTGTGAAGTGCACGGTTGAAAGGAGGTTGTCAGATGTAGTGTATGAGCTACGCGAGTTATCGTCAGGATCTGTTGGTAAATTTCATGTAAAGGACATCTTGCGTGTAGATTAAATTATTTACACACCCTGTCCGATATAGTTGCTTGTCTAGTGGTATTTACTCCGAACCCAAGATTTTTTTTTGATAGTAGGGCTAGGCAAGCATTTATCGAAACTAATGTATGCAATTAATAATTGTTTTGCCGTTTGTGTTTTTACATTGTGTTCTTATTCTTACAGTTAATGTTTATATGATATGATACTTAACAACGCATGAGCAAAAAAGTTGTTTTTCTTGACAGTCAAATGATTGACCGACAGTACGATTGGCCAAAGTATGAAAAACTCTTACAGAATATAAGACTGATGAATGACAGCATGTAAATAATTATGGAATGATAGGAGCAAATAAGAAAGGGAAGGATAAGTGCATGACTGAATGATAGGTGGAAAATAAGCTTTAAATATTATTATATGTATTATTATAATTATTATTAATATGGAAAGGATGACGAATGAATGTACATAGATAAATATGAAATACTGTGTGAGGTATGGAAGAGTGAAGTACGCGTTTTGAAAGGAATACCTATCCAGCTGTGATCATTCTAAAGGGCAGTCAGAAGAATAACTATTGCTAGCAGCGTTCTGAAGTTTTATTCTTTTATTTCTCGGTATTTTTTTAATCCTTTTTGGAGTCGGTTAAGTAACCACTTTTTCCCGGTTACCCCGGCTGTTTCTTTCGGTAAACCTGTCGGTTTACCTCTTTTCCCGAGAAAGGGGGTATTGTAACACTCTGCAATACTCACCAACACATTATCCATACGTTCTAATATAATACTCTCTTTTTGTCTCGTGATAACGAGGATTTCATACATTAAGCACATTAACACAAAGATATTAAACTCGATATCTTTCTGTCGTTTTATTCCGTGTTTACATCCAGTCACAATACTACACATACACATAGGTTAGACGTCGTGAATCTGACATTGTCATTTTGACAGTAACAATGACTGATCCTTGTCAACGAAATAGTTTAGGAATAAAAAAAAGAACATAAAAAAAATAGTTTTATTTAGTGTACCTACAATAAATCTAGATTAGAATAAATAATAGGTATATTAAATTAGTAAACAGATTTGGAACTAATGATAATTTATATATAGTTTACGAGCGGATCAATTTCGGAGTGGTCACACCAGAATTCACGTTCCGCGTAACGTAGAACATTATGTCAAATAGTGGATAAAATATTCGCTTAAGAGGATAGGATGGTTAATGTACAGGATAGTTTTAGCTTCAGTTAATGACATGGCGTTAATGCGATAAAGCCCTAATCGTGTATGGCGTATGAGAAGTGGAGGAATAAAAGTCACGAACGGAACGTGAGGGATGAGTGAAATGAAACGGACCGTAGATGTAACTGACCAAGCGGGTTTGGCTTGGTGGGAAGGGGAAGAGACGAAAAGCAAAGATGGAGGCAGTCGGCATTTTTTTCTCTCGAGCGAGAAGACCCGTAAGGTGTCTCTTCAAGAGCAATTCGTACCATCACAGGACCCGCAAAAAGGTATTTATAAGCTAGATAGACCTTGTAATAATCGCGGTCTGTGAAGTGCGTGCTGATTGCTAATGACGCGTAACTTTTGTTGTAGCGGGTCTTTGGAGTACCTACCTATTATTGCTGGGAATACCTGCCCGTCCCTTGGCGGACTCCCAACACGGAGGAATTCTTCCCCGTGAACCCATCAGCGTGGGACGCGTGATCCACAGACGGGAATGCGCGCCGCTGACGAGCCCGGCTTTGTAGCGGTAACCGGTTCTCGCACCGGCATTTTTTATTCTCTTTTTTACGCCACGTGCATTTCTTTTTCACTACTTGGCACCAAGGAGGGCCACCAGGATTCTTCTTATACATCCATACGCGAGGTTGATTACTGCATCTCGTTGGTTAGCGGTGCCTACGCGATAGTCCACCGACAGTTTAACAACGTAGTTCACCTTCAGGAGGCTGCATAACGATCCGAGAATGTAACTAGATTTATTTAGCCTTTAAATCATAGATTATAATAATGTTAACCAGAATGGATCCATCTCTAGGTCGCTAGATTAAAGTATATTTTGTTAGCCACGTCACAAGGTGATGTTTAATTAATTGTGTCAAATGAAATAATTTCATCGCATCGGCGCAAGAGCCGGCCAGGTCAATAGATCTGATATAAGTTTATAGCAAGTAAGTAAAGTGTGTGTAGATATAAGTATTCTAACTGGAGTAATACTGGTACATCCTGCCATATATATATAGGCTAAGTAGTGCGTTTGATATACCACAAGGCCTATGGTTTTTGTATTGTAGACCATTAAACGTGGTGATAATAATATACACAGGTTTTTCTTTCACGAACTCACTGCAACAGGGGTTTACTAGCCAGACAACACGGCCCTTAACCTAAAAGGTCCACTGTATCTCCGGCTGCTGTTATCCAGGTAATCTTCTTTTACAAATCAAACTATTGTAACACGGGATTTGGGAAGTCTACACCGACACCCATGACGCCCGTTACGTTACACTCCCCAGACGTGGGATAGCACCTGAACCCCCTAGGCAGGCCTAAGTGGTCGCCAAAGTCTGCCGGGAGCCCCTGGACATCCTTCCGAGACAGTTGTAAGGCATCCTGTGGTCTTAGTAATTAGGATTCCATAGCATCCATGTTAGATTCCACACTTAAAAAGAGGCTCTTCCTCAACAACGATTTGGGGCTTGCGTATATTCTACTGAACAAGTTCATTAGGTACCGAAAAAATATGCGCAAGATCGTAGTCGTGAGAGGGCTTTTATATTTTTTTTCATTTCACGTCACGTCCTCACGTGAATTTAATTTAAAAGGTGTAAGGTGGCTCCTGAATTAATATGGACGTCGTCAGTCAGTCAGTTCTTGTTTTTATATATATAGATAATAAAAACGTTTTTGTTACTATCGATTTCAAATTTTACTGGAACGATAATCGAATAGATTCATTAACGATTATACACTATGGGGTGCACTATTCAGAGCTATCAAAATTATCAACCTAATTTTAACAGAGTATAAAACAGTGTTTCTTTTATTATACGATTGTATAAGAGTGTTACTTTTATATTTATTAATATCGGAAAAGAACATTCAGTACCATCACGACCGAAGGCATAGTGGTTGGTTCCACAAAGTTCCATATCTCAAATAATGGCCACGCCCTAAAAAACACCAGCAAAAGATGAAAGTAACTTTCGACTAAAGTAAAGTACATAGGAGAAACAAAAAACTTATTTTGGAACACAACACACATATCAAAGTAGGCAACGAAAAGGTTGAGTGATATAATCCCATGACATTAAGATCTCTGAAAACTTGAGACTGGATATGCCGACGCATTCCACCAATTACAGTTATGGAGGAATGCATTGCCCCTTGAATATTAAACAGACTCAAACACTGAATTCATTTAAAAACCTAGTTAAAAATAATTTTCTTCCTACTTATCAATGAAACCTATGAATTATTTTCTATTCTACTATGTATGTCTATTCAATTCTGAATGTATGTATCTATTGTTTTGTTTAAATATCTTATTTTAATTCAATTCTGAATGTATGTATCTATTGTTTTGTTTAAATATCTTATTTTAGTCGACTACACCGCGTTGCTTGGCTGCACGTATCATTTATGTCCATCCAAAGGTTGCCTGCCTGGAAGAAATCGGCTTAAGCAATAAGGCCGCCCAATGTACATTTGATTATTTTCTTATGAATTGTGCTTGCAATAGATTTTTTTTGTAACAATATCGGTGTACAATAAAGAATTATCTATCTATCTATATTAACTGTCAACCGACGAAGTACAGAAACAAACCCACGAGCCACGTCGCTAGCTACCTACCTACTTATTAGAGACAGACTCAATACTTATCAACTTCATTATATGGGCAACTTATGGGCAAGTACTAAGGTACTATATTTTTATGTTAACATACTAAAGTAGGTGTAAATTTTTTATGTTAACATCCATACATCCATATGGTCACGCCTTTATCCCCGAAGGGGTAGGCAGGGGCATATTATATGCACGCATTTTACCTTTTTAGAATTTGTCGTGGTGGTGAACCGATGTTGTGTTGAGATGGACAGGCGCAGCTTGTGACTGCCTGCTTGGCTTAACGACTGTCATTTTACTGGCAACCACTACATTTTATGTTAACAAATAAAATTAATACTAGCTGACCCTCGCAATTGCGTCAAGAGATAAATCCCGTCGCCACTCTGGGGCCGTCCCCGTAAGGAGACGAGGAGACAAAGGACGACAAAAGTCCAAAGTCCAAAAGTCTAAAAGTCCAAAAGTCCGAAACTCCTAAAGTCCAGAAGTCCAAAGTCCAAAGTCCTAAGTCCAAAAGTCAAAACTCCTAAGTCCAAAAGATTTTAGCTTTGGGAACTTAGCCATTTAAGAAAGTAGTATTTATTCGGATCGACGGTGGTGGGGACGAGAAAAAGATGGCGCGTAACGAAAAAATGTGACGCGTAGCTCAAAAAAAATGTGACGGATTTTTTTTTCCAACGGCGTTTAAGAAGTTCCACTTCAAAAAATTGTTGAAGTTTTTCAATCCAATGGAATGTCAAGTTGGCATTAATTCAGAAAAAAAATCAAGTCATGGAAATTAAGGAAAAAATTTAAATTTTGGCGAATTACTCATTATTTTTTAAAAATAACATTTCATTCATATAAATGCGTCGTTGATGCAAGGGCGTAATATTAAATTGTTTTGAAGAAATTTGGTAGCAGACTAACCCGTGACTGGACCGATATTCAACTATTTCAAAATTTTATTCTAAATTTCTTGCTCCCAAAAAGCGGTGGAACATTTGTGAAGCGTACCTTTAGACTATTTGTCTCGAACCAAAAAGTGCTATTCACTGCGTGATTCCTTGAGAATATTAAATTAATCGCATTCTTACTAAATTCATATAAAAATGCGATTGGCTTATTCCGCCAATCGCATTTTGATATGAATTTAGTTTATTTCAATCAATCAATCAATTTAGCCTATAGCAGTCCACACTGCTGGACATAGGCCTCTCTCATATTTATTTCCAGTCATCATATTATTCAGCCATATATTTATTATCTGACACTTAATATTTAGAAAATAGCCACTCTCTTTTTTCATTTTGCCTGATGATATGTACTTACATTATTTTGGTTATTATCTCTGTGCTGTAAATTTTCATTTGAGTTGAGTCTGGGACCGGTCTACTTAATGTGAAATGAAGATATTTTATGAAATAAGATATGGCATATCATGTGAGTAACCAAAGCCAGTCTATATTAACATAAAAATTAAAAAATCAATATTTTTTCGTCCCTGAGTTCGTCCCCTTACACCGCTGTCTATGCCGCGGATTCGCTGGAGCGGCGGGTCGTGGCATGCTTCATACAACTCAGTACATTTGATCTTTCCGCTCGCCGCGCCGCACCTAGATTTCGCTCGAGCGAATTCTGCGTGGCCGCACTGTTAGGCGGGCGCGGGCGGTATCATTTTGGCAAGCTTAAATAAAACATAATGCTTCCTCCACATTACTCGCAAAGTTGAACGAAGTTGGACGAATGCGATAGTGTAGAGAGGCACTTCGGCTTACTCCGTCAAAATTTTACTTTGCCTCGGGTGACGGGCAGTGATGCCAACTTGGGGGTTTTCCCCCCAAATTTAGGGGGAAAAAGTTGCCTAGGGGTTTTTTTAGGGGGTAAATTTATTTAGGGGGATTTTTAGGGGGTATATTTTCACAATGGGAGTACCAGTTCTTGAACATTTTCCATAAATTTAGGAAAAAATAGGAAATAAGTTTTGATTTTGCTGTACCCATACTTAATTTTAAATTTATATTAATTTTTCACAAAGCCATACCTATTTTTCATTCCATTATTGTTTTTACTACTTTCCTGACATGTACATCAGTGAATAATAAAATAAATTGTTCTGTTCTGTTCCACGTTTATTGTCGTTAATTAAAGAATACAACATTTATTTTACACAATCAGCGTTAAGTTAAATATGAACAGTTTCGATGGGATATTTTTCAATTTAGGAAATTTTATGGCTTTTGTAATGAAACTATATAATATAAATATTGCAATTATTCTAACATAAACAACTTTATCTACCTACGCAGAATTGCCGACGCTTTTGTTGAGTCCCAGCTTTGGTCGTGACTGTGCACCTTGGGATTTTTGTGTGTCAATTAAAAAAAGCTTGAATTTAAAAAAAATTAAAAACAAAGTTTAGGGGGTTTTCCAGATTTTTAGTCAAAATTTAGGGGTATTTTGACTCAGTTCTAGGGGGACCATTCTGTAGGAGTTGGCATCAATGGTGACGGGGTGACTTTGCCGACCAACTTCGCGAGTAATGTAGGGGAAGCATTATGTTAAAATACCAACGCGTCTTTCTCACGTCACGCGGCCATGATTCGATGCGAGGCTTAGAAATAAACCTTTTTATCCACAGCCCTGAGTTCCGGCCCAGATCGATCTGCAACGAATTGGATCAAGAAGGATCATGATTTGTATCTGAAAGACTGTTGTTAAGGATCGACAGTAGGATACATTTTATCCTTTTCATAGCGGTACTGATTCTGAGGAACACATCATTGAGCATAGGTTGCCCACTTTAAGTAACGAATAATAAAATACAACACTTAAAATAGGTAAATTCTGTAATTCATTTAAAAGGCATAGGCAGTGAATTACATGAAAAATAAATAAATCCATTTTAGTGGCACACCCTCAAAATATTATTTATCAGTGTTTAGATTAGTAGGTAGGCAAGTACTAAATACAAAAGTATGGTTAGCGTTGAAATAATAACCCCTTTGGTAATATGTCAACATCTGAAAGTATGCCAACATGATAACAGTCCGGAAGTTAGTTTTATTTTATGAACATGTGTATAACTAAAAGGCAAATTATATAAATTGATATGATTTAAATCGAAAAGGTCATAAAATATGGGTAGTTTTAAAAAGAAAAAACATTTTTTGTCACATATCATTTAGTCACAAAGAGAATAGTCACTGACATAATAATATGATAATGAGTATAATTATTTTATGTCAACATAATTATGTAAGTGAAAATTAAATAAGTAGAGATATTTGGTTAAGCAGAGATTTTTTCCTAGGGGTCGTCCATTAATCGCGTGAGGTATTTTTGGGCATTTTTTGGACCCCCCCTCCCCCTTGGTGATATTTGGTGAGGTTTCAGATTACCCCTACCCCCCTGGGCCGAATCACGTGTATTTTTAGTAACTACAAAGTTCTTTTTATTTTATTTTATAGAAGTCGCTATTGTTATAATCTATCCATACTAGAGAGTTTTGCGTCACACAATAGAGAGATATTAATTAATATTTTAATATATTTCCCGTTGCATTTAATCCCGTCGTGTTGCTATATAATATTCATTATTTTGGAGCTAAAAAAGAAGGTGTCAGTTTGTCAAGCTTAAAATCTTACGTTGGTTTGATCGCAGTTGGCTAAATAGAAGCGAAGTTATGAACAAAAGTACAATAATCAAGGTTGAATTTCCATGCGATCATTATGCTTTTGGTCACGACGATCGATATCCACGTGGACTGAGCTGCGTTTTTTTTTGTGTTACGAGGGGAATGCGGTTTGGCACCACCATTCTAGCTGCGGGGGCAGCCGGGACGGTGTGTGTGGCTCCTGGTCCCGAAAAGGGACCGTCCTACCCACTAAACCCCGCGATGTCCCTCCTCATCCTACAGCCGGCATGGATATCCAAAGGTTATTCACGTCGGCCAGGACTCCCTACACTTCCGGGGTTCTCGCCCGCATCGCACCGCTCTCGAGCGTGTAAGATATGCATACAAATAAGTAAGTTACTATAATTTTCATTTAACACGTGGTGAACCACTAGATTGATATTTTATTTGTTATATTTTTATTTGAATAGTATTTTAATTTAATATTTATTTCTAAATTTAGTGTAAAGTATTTAAGTATCGAAAAGATAGGTTTCGACCCCTTCTACAATATTACGTAATATCCTACCCCACCAATTGCGAAGATATAAAATTGTCTGCACTTACAGAGCAACGGCCATTATTGTTCGTCAAGTTGTCTTTTGAAGTAGGTACAGATATGGTTCAGTAGTTAATTAAAATTAATAGAATTAGTAAATATCTTTCTGTATAGTAGCAATACGTTATGATACGTATTACTTGGAATTTATATTGTTGGGCCAGTCAGTCGCTGAGCAGCCGTCTTAAGGGTACGTTCCTCATTAATAACTTATGTAATTTATCTGATCTGATGTGATGTGTAATATATGTGTTGAAATTAGCAGAGGTCTACGTCCAGCAGTGCTGGACTGCCATAGACCGATTTGATTGATTGTATGCCAAGTTATTTTATACTGCTCATGGCTTGGTTTAAAAGATAATGTATATAGGTACTATCCTGCTGAACTATTTGTAAAGATATGACCCGTGTTGCTATTAATTGTAATGAATGACGTGTACCAACTATTGATGGAATTAGATTATAATAGAAATAGATGTATAGCAATTAATGTGACCTTGAAAAAAGTGGCCGAGAGTTTTATTGCCAGGTTCTTTCTCATAGGCTCTACCTATTGCGAATCTGGCGGTAAATGTAGAATTGGAAATCTTGACGAGAATAAAGATATTTTTATCTCATATTCATTTCTTTTCATTTCATAACTTGTTAGCTAATACCCTCCTTACAGAATATGCCTCTGGCTATCCCTTCGGGGATAAAAGGCGTGACCGTATGTATTGATATACCTACCCTCTACGAGACGAATCTAACAAGCGCTTCTCTGGAAGCAGAGAGGGTAGAGAGTGGTGAGCGGGTGGGCTCTGAAGGCATCTCCGGAACAAGGAGAGGGGCCTTCCCCCAAATGATCATCGGTGGACGGAGTCATAGCTGCATCGGCTAGTATAATATATATAACTTATAATAAAGCTATAGAGAGTCGAAAATATATACGTCGAATATATATTCGGTAATTATTTTCCAAGTTTTTTTTTTACTGGACATTCTATCTATGTAACTTCCATTACATCGATACTGAAGTTAAAAATAGTTTTGTTTTGGTATGTCTTTCTGTATCACGCCAAAACTATAGATAGTAGTACCATTTTAAATAATACTGACATAATTTGAGATTATTATTGATCGGATTGATGCCGATATTCTGTGCGGTTCCTTTGGGAGACGCATAGGTTTTTCGAATTCAATTAATTTCTGATGTAAGAAAGGAATTAAGTGTTTTATGAATTATTCCATACAAGTTTTAATATTGCAGGTTTTGTTATTGAGAAATTACAGTGATCTCAAATTCAGGGTTGTAAATAAATAAATACACGTGATATCTCACTAGACCCCCATCCCCCCTGGTGATGTTTCGTGATTTTTGTCAGACCCCCTCCCCCCCCCCCTTTCGAGCCTCACGTGATTAATGGACGACCCCCTACATAGCTGATTTGGACAGATTATGCTGTAGTTTTAAATCACGTCAATTCTCTATCTAAGTCACAAATATACAAGTTCACTAGCGGCTCACACATTTTTCGCCTTTACTTAATACAAAACACATTAATGATTACTTTCAATTTTTTTTAGTATATACCCAAAGCATTAAAATGTACTTAACTCATTTCTTGATCCTTATTATCAAAATATTAAACTACTTATGTCTCATTTGAATTCCACTCTTAACTCAATCCATGATTCTTATTTATCAAAATATTCTAACTATACTGTATTTATTTGGCCATGAGACAACAAGAAGCCGTGAGACGGTCTCACCCGACTGCCCCTCTAACGTTTATTGTGAAAGTGAAAGTTCAATCCAATTGACGTTGTCATTTTTGTTTTATTTCAAACTTTGAACAGATGATGACGTAATGTAATGCAACAGAGTCACAGACTACAGACACAAGTCTCGCCATAAGCCCCTCTGCAATCTATTTTATAGAGAGGGGCTAAAACTTAAAGAAAACAATAGTTGACGAACTTTTTAGCCGAGTGGGGTGAAAATGTATTGTGTTTAATAGATAAAAATATGAAAGTAAATTAAGACTAAGTTCGACATGTCGTCTATATTTAGTTTATGAAAAGTAAAAAAAAATTAAAAGTAATAAAATGTTGTTTCCTTTTTGTCTCACGGCTAAGTAAATACGGTTTAGTACATAAGTACAACACATAATATACCTATTTATTACAAATTATACTACAGAGTACAGACAGGGAGCACTATAAATCCGATGCATAGCTATTGTCTATCTCAATTCGTAGATTTGTTTGTTTAGATTGGCCCAATCTGCCTCTAAGGTCTGATTTATCATGTTTTTTCGAGCTCAATATTTGACGCAAGTCTTTCTGCTTATGTGAATTACTCTTTTTCACATCTAGTCTTGACCAGACATTGTTTGTACTCTTGATTGTGCTATTCACTTTATGAACTCTGCTACCGATATTGCTATCAGAGTCCTCCGATGAGTCTGTACTAGAATTTGCTCCTGACGGGACTACCTTGTCACCTAATCTAGACTGTATACTTTGTTTTTGTTTAAATGCACCATGTTTCTTAAACTTCTCTGATAAAATGGTTTGTTCTCTTAATGTAAATTGATTTCTGGAATTTTCTATTTCAATTGATAATGGAGAATAACTATCAACGGTAGCCTCTTTGGCATATTGCAAAGCTTGTTTTTTCTTCTGCTTTGATTCTTCATCATCAGCATGCATTCTCATTCGTGGTGCTTTAGATTTCGTTTTCCATTCTGAATCAGAACCGCTGTCTTCAGATTGTTCAGATTCATACTCGCGTTTTTCAATACGTCTTTTACCAAGCCTACTAGCTAAACTTTTATTTTTCACTCTGACAACCTTGGCAGGCTCTTCTGTATCGCTTTCATTGTCAACATTATAAATAGGCTTGCGTTGAAATACTTCCTGATGATCATACACTCCCCATGATCTACACAGATCTCCCCATGGATTTTTACTAATAGCATCCACACTCTGATCATAATACGCATCAATATTTTTGGTTTGCGGTTTTTTTTTGAGAACTTTCTTATCTCCATTAGTAGCGAACCTCATTAGTATGATATCCTTTTTTGGATGGGGCATACCTTCTCGCCAATGATGATATGATTTTTCAGAGAGCATCTGTTTGAGATTGTCATCCCTGATTTCTCTTGAATGGACCAACAGTGCCAATGCAGCCGAGATATGATCCTGACACACAACATTACCTGAAAGTGAATAAGGTATTTAATACTAAACTAATAGATGCAGGTGGCTGCACCAGCATGAAATTTGGTTATTACACAGAAATAGTTTGTAAAATGAGTGAAGTGCATTATAAACAGATAAAAAATGTGTTTGGCAACACAAAGTAATATAATAGAGAGCAGACAGTGAGGCTGCACGAATGTAATTGAATGAGTTTAAGAGAGACCCACATTCTATTTTGTGTGGCCAGTCTACTGAGATACAGCATTACAGTTCATAGCAGACAGTATAAACTGTGGTTCAAAAGTAATTGTTCAAAAAATGTGCAGAAGTTTTCAATGATTATTCTTCAAAGGTAAAATAACTTACATGAAACATCATCTGTCCATTCTAGAGATACTGGTTTGTAATCTTCCAAATATTGAAATATCTCTTTGGTAGTAAGTCCATCAACACTACTCAAATTGATAGCATCAAAACGAAAATGTCTTTCGTTTCCACTTTCTATGCCACAGTTATCATATAGTTCATCGATTTGTCTTTGTGTAATAACTCTACTCCCAGTTAAATTAAGACCAAATCTTTTAGCTCGCTCTTCTATCTTGGAAGCATCAACCTTCTCCAATTTTTCAATGATTAGTCCAGCTTTATCTGCTCTGTATATCTGTTGAAAGAATAAAATAGTACTAAATAAAAGTTACCAAACACTGAATTTATTTCTGAATGCTGCTAAATGTTAAAAGGTTGATAGTTATGATAGGATAGGTTGAAGGTTGATTATCACATCAAAATAAAGTTATTGAGAAAGATTACTGTCGATATTCCACTTACTAGTTCACAGTCCTCGGCAAATGAAATTGGTTCCTTTACATCATCCACTAACATTGTATTGTCATCACTCATTTCACCATCTTCTCTATCCATCTTGGCTTGCAGATATTATATTGTTGTACAATTTTTAGGTAAGTGTGATAATATTAACTTTGTTTATCGTAGGTATTCAAATAGGGCAATAAATGCGCTCGAATCAATGCATTTATGCCACACAATTACCAGGAGATACGGAAATATAAATACACTTTGGACAAGACAACAGAATAGAGTCGACATTGAGTGATGAGTGATTCTGTCAGATTTGATTGAGTGAGACATGACGGCCAGAGGTTAGTTTTTTAAAATGCTACTGACTTTGGCCTCCGCCTATAAAGCCTTTGCTGCCACATTGTATTGATATTGTCGTCATTGTGAGTGGATGGCGGGCGCGGGCGGTCTGCAGTTCTTGTAAATTGAGCTGTGGAGACGATCAACAAACTTGACAGGTCTTGTTGTAGAAATATTAAATTAGCAGATAAATTGAACATTGGAGAAAATATATTTTATGTACAGGTACAGGAGACGGAACAAAAAGAGTAGGGAGGGAGTGACTCTGTCAAGTAAGTAATAAATCTTTGAAATATAAAAACTGGCAGAGTTGTGTAGACAGACACTATAAGAACACTAAGAAGGTCTTATGGGCTCCGGACACCGTCAAACGGCACTTTAGCCACTTGACAAGTCTGTTAAGTTAGGTGTTACAAATACAACCAGATGGCGCTTACTCCAACATACTCAACATCACTATTTAGTTGTAATAATTATTGACATGATAACTGGTTTGTGTTGTATCGAGTACTAAAAATATTAATTATAATTATCCATAATTGCTAAGTTAGTTTTGTATAATATTGTGTAATTAAATAGTATTGTCTAATTAGCAGCTTCTGGGGGTAAATGTATAAAATGGCGGGCAATCATATTGGGAGCTCTCTCTTCATTCTGAACGCTTAGATAGGCGGTAACGCTGCACAAATAAATGTAAATGTAAAGTTGTGATTTCAAGTTTTATTTTATTCCTGAAGGTGTACCTATTTAAGATAAGAATGAAAATGGCTTCAGTGTACATGATTTCTTTGAGCGGCGCGGGGTGTGTGCATCGACGTGTATGTACACATGAATTGACTCAAGTCGCTTGACCGTGTCTTGAGCTCATTACAAGTCTCACGCGTACATCCAAACGTGGCGTGCGTGCGTTTGGCGTGCGTACAAACAAAGCACGAGGACTTAAAACTACAATCATTCATTTAAGCAAACTTGACAAGTCGCATTGATCGTCTGTAAAGCTCGTAAAAGTACAGAATTGAAAAAAAATAGCAAGTGAAATGGACTGTCAGTGTCAGTTGGTTAGTGCTTTTTTCCTCTGTGGAATAATTATAAAATTCAATTCAACATCAATTTCGAAATTCCGGCAGAAATCATTGTAATTTTATTGTGAAAGATAAACACGCTGTTCACCAGTGTTACATTACCTATTTAAAATAAAACAAAATGTGATAAAACACAATAAATTTATAAAACAACAAAATGGTTTACGAGTCCGTACCTCGTACAGTTCGAATTCTTCTGCTAGGTGATCCTGGTGTTGGGAAAACTTCTCTTATTCTTTCCCTAGTGACAGAAGAATTCACTGAACATGTACCCCCGAAAGCGGAGGAAATAACAATTCCTGCAGATGTTACTCCGGAACAAGTTCCAACCAACATTGTCGATATTTGTGGTATGTATTGCTGAGTGCTTGCTGGTATCTATATTTGACCTAGACGAGGTGTATTTTATTCTACTATTAAGGGCCTATCCCTTTTTTAGCTTTATATTATTGCGATTTAAGCTTTCCCTGAAATATTAATTGGTAAGCTAATATCAACCATATGAAAGTTATATAATTTTGGTAGTTATTGTTTGTTTATATATTTAATCCTTTTTACAAATTTGGTAATGTTCATTTCAGTAATGCCCTATTCAGGCTTCAGATATCCTGTGACATAGTTAAATTCTTTTAATCATTTGTTGTCATAGTGATTGCACTTGATTGGTACTACACTGTGTATATGTTTTGCTTTGATAGCATTATTATCAGTACATATAGTTGGTGCCAGCAAACTTGAGACTTAAAAGGCATTGAACCATTCATTGATTTTGACATATACTAGCAAGAAACTAGTAAACTCATGAAACCATTATCCACATGATGAAATTAAACTATCTATATTTTCTAGACCAGTGACCTAGATCAAATCTATGACAAGCCATTGGGATATGAATTTCTATTCATACAATTATAGTTTTTGACCTTGTGTCCCCACTAAATACTAAATTAATTATTGCCTGGTCTCGCCATTAAACATCTCGTGAAGCTCACACAGTTTCATGTGGTTCGGTTGTTTGAAAAATGATAACAGTATTATGTATTTATTATGACTTGTTTATTCAGTTCATTATTTTTAAAATACCCATTAAATTAATTAGTGGGAACCTCATATCTTGAAAATGAATGTTCTGCGAGTTAGTGTTACTTAATTCATAATTAAAACTTTATGAATTTTTATTACTTTCTTACGCAATTCCTTGCATTATGTCCAATGCTTGAAATATGTATGTTACGAAAATCAAAATTTGACTGGATTTTAATTTAATAGAGAGCCTTGTGAGCCTAGTGTCTCTACTTTGACCAGGATTGGATACTTAGCATTTTTTCAATAGTATCTAAAGTGAATACTGTCTAACCACTCTAGCCTGAACCAAGGTGAACCAGAGCCTTGTAAATCTTACTAATATTTTAAATGCAATAGTTTGTGAGTGTGGACATTTTTTAATCTTTAACACTCTAACAACTGAACGGATCTGACTGGAATTTGGTACAGGGATGGATAGATGGGCTGGCCTCTTTCTCGCTCAAAGAATCAGTATCACAATTTGACATGGGAATTCGGCCAGCCTTATGGGAACTTTACTGGTTGACATCGATGGGGAGGAATTCTTTGACACCTGAGCAAGGTATTGTCAGTCTTGTCACTCCCCTCCCTTCTTTTTTATTGTTAATTTTCTTTGTTTTTTTTTACTGTATGAATATAAATCTGTAGAATATAAGTAATTTTAAATTCTCATTTTGTAAATATGGATAGATTATAATCTGGAATAACAAATAAGCTACTTTACATCCTGGGAATAAGTTTCCTTGGGAACAGAAATTGGTGATGACATAAAAGTTACATACACATACATACATATGGTCACGCCTTTATCCCCGAAGGGGTAGGCAGAGGCATATTATATGCCCACATTTCACCTTTGTATAATTTGTCCCACGTAATAGGTGGTGAGCCGTATTGCCGTGTTTAAATGGACAGGCGCAGGTTGTGACTGCCTGCTGTTGAAATAAAGCCTTCAACTTAGCTTATCAACTGCCATTTTACTGGCAACCGGGACCAACGGCTTAACGTGCCTTCCGAAGCACGGAAACGCTCAAATAAATGTCACAAAGTGATCACATGGATGGTCACCCATCCATGGACCGGCCATAGTGAAAGTTGCTTACTGCAGTGATTGTTTACAGAACTCAGTGTTCTGTAAACAATCACTGCAGTAAGCTCTCAGTGTCCGCCAATAAATACACCTTTTTGCAGGCAAGGTTTATTCATGATCCTCTTATACACCCCACTTTATCACAACAATCACTTACAAAACATAGATAATAAACTTTCATGCAAGGGTCAGTCCTGTACAGTGCAGTACAGTATGAATTTAATTTTCAGTGCAGGATGGAATTTCTCTGATGCACTGTACCTGTACACTGCCAATGAGACTTCTCACAGACAATACTTATTGATGGTGCGCGCACGTGGTATCCGATTTTTACGCCGACAATCGTAACAATCGAATTTTTAATCGAAAGAAAGAGTTGGTCTTAAGACAGTCTCTAATGAACATGGTCCTATTTAGTAAGGGTTTTTCAAAAGATATTTTAGAAAAAACGCATACATCGCGAATGTTACTAACATCCTTTTCAGTTTTGCTAATGTCCATAGCCCACAGTTACACTTTCGATTAGGTGGGCGTATGCCTGTTTGCCATCAGAACGTTACATATTTACAAAATTATACACTCTGTCTTAGGTAGCTGGGGCTTGTCTGTCATGCATGAGTGCCCTCCAAAAGGTGGCAACCGCCTGTAATGGATGTGTTCAGTACTGGACACTTGCTCCTTTCTTAGTAATGCAACTAGACCTCACGTGTGCACAATCTACATTACAACTTAAGGCCTTGTTACAAAATGGTTGTTATACTCAAATCATGTCAAAAAAACAAATGAAGTAAGCTATCGCTTTATAAAAACTACACTCAGGCGATTTTGGCATCACAGACAACAGATCTGTCACCTCGTAACAAGTGAGAAGGCCGTCAATAGCAACTGCGCCAGTTGGCAACATTACTGTTTCGCCAGCTTTTGCGCAGTTTCTTAGGGATTATAGATCTAATCTAAGGTATCCAACTCTCAAGATTTATTGATTGGTATATTATATCTTGAGAGTTGGAGACCCCATACCTCCTCTTACCTTTGGAAACTCAAAAAAATTGGGTTGTCTTATGATGCTGTTAATGCCACAATCTATAGTAATAAAATTATGAGGTGACCCACACACCTATCAACGCCTAACCAAAAACTTTAGACCTAAACTATTTTTTTAAAGGATTTGCCACATTAACTCCAGTCTGCAGACTCTGCTGCACCGGTCCAGTGAAATAGAATGCAGGCCGCATTACAGACCAGTGCCTGCAGAATGCAACCAGTTCACTAAAGACTTTTTTTTTAATATTAAGCTAGCCAAATTGACGTCGTCAGCCTGATGAAGTCATGGCACATCTAGCGATTGGGGGCCACTACCACAACTCGTAAGACTTCTGTCAGTAGCCCTCAAGTTGGCGGGATGTGCCTCTTCACGCTCTGCTTGAAGAATCGGTATTGTAAGATGAAGGAAACACATTTGAGGGCAGGTTGTTCCAGGTTTTTATAGTTCGACAGAGAAACGATCTTTTGAAACGCTCAGTTCAGTTTTGCGGTAAACTATTCTTATTTAAAATGTCCAGTAAAAATTCACCTCTAAGTGCAGTAGAATAGGGTGCTAAATTGTACCGAAATATCTTTCCACTCAAAGCCTGGGGCCAACTATTCCACTAATAATATTAATTGTGTTATTATTATATTAGTTGCAGAGCAGGCTGTAGAACAAGTAGCAGAAGAAATAGAGAAAGCCCATGTCATATGCATAGTCTTCTCTGTGGACAGACAAGATACTCTTAACAAAATAGCAAGTTACTGGTTACCATTTGTAAGGGAAAACTGCTCTGATGATTACAGAAAGCCTGTTATACTTGTTGGAAACAAGATTGATTTAATTGACTATTCTGTGATTGACGTAAGTTATTTTTTTATTTTATTATGTACAAGCAAATGCTTACCTGAAAACTTAATACGACTATTAGCTGCAATACTTTATTGGTCTCGTCCATATCCGCGTTTGAAAACGGTTTAGCGAACAGCGGCTTCGGATGTTTCATTCGCATCTTTCATCGAAATTTCTAAGGTGTTGCAATAGCTATCATTACCTTTATCTAAGGAACTTTATGCCGTATTTCTATCTCTTTTTTCTTACGTGTTTAAAACTTATTTATGAGAGCGACATACGCAGCAATGCGCATTTGCCAGTTTAGACACGAAAGAATGAGTTCGCTATTTGCTTTGTACCTCGTAGATATGCGACATAAGCTGAATCTGTAAGTAGACCCAAAGCCAGCTCACAGTGCACGCTGTCACTCATACTTTGGTAATTCGCGGCTAATAAACACGTAGGCAATGTGTTCCCAACTGTTCTCAATTGCAACTATTAATTATATCATTGTAATTTCAGAATATTTGGGATATTGCAGAAGAATATCCAGAAGTGGATAGGTGTATAGAATGTTCAGCAAAGTCACTTGTAAATGTCTCGGAGATGTTTTACAATGCACAGAAAGCTGTGCTGCACCCTATCAGCCCAATTTACAGTATTGATGAACAAGAGGTAAATAAATGTTTAGTTATTAGTATTTTTAGTAGTTACTATTAAAAGGCTGTGTTATAGTATCTAAATAACTGATAAGTATACATCACATAGCATTATAGAAAACTTCCGAACTCCGAAACCAACATTTTGTGAATCGCACAAAATTCTCGAATCGAGAAATCGCAACGGCAGTAGGTATCGTATGAGCAACTAATGCTTTTATTGCATTTCACCCGAATGCTAATTTGTGTGGCGCGTACTTGCTTGCATGCGTCCGTCTGTCCGCACAATTTGGTCGTGCCACTGTAACTCCCAAACGGGGAATATAGACTTGTATTATTATTCGGACATGTTCATGTGAGAAAGGTTCCTAACCTTAGCAATTTACACCCAAATTGCTCAACATCCGCTAGTGACAGCAACGGCTTCACATCGTTCTCCGACGCACGCGAGCTTTTATTTATGCCTACGTTCGTGTACAACTATCTTTGTACAATTTTACTACATTCCTGTACAACTACTGTGTTATACAAGTACTTAATTTTTTTAGTTGACAGAAAAATGCAAAAGGGCTTTAAGCCGAATATTCAAGATTTGCGATTTAGATGGCGATGGACTCCTTGATGACTACGAAGTGACTATGTTTCAAAGAAAATGTTTTGATTCGCCATTACAATTGCAGGTAAACTATTTTGGAAACAAAACTGTTGTTGAAGCCATTTCTAGGACAACTTTAGTTTACATACAGTCACATATACATAAATAATCACATCTTTATTCCCGAAGGGGTAGGAGTAAGTGTGATGCCGCGATGCCGCTGCGTCTTTCTTTGAGCAGGTCTTGTTCGTGAAAGAGGCGGTGGGGAGGGAGCGGGAGATAACTCTTCTGAGAAGGTGCCCCAGAGTGAAGCGATAGTTTCGTGTACGCCCTTCTCAGAAGCGGGATAACACCTGAACAACCCCAAAAAACGCGGGATAGTACCGGAACCTCTAGGAGAGGCCGCTGTGGTAGCCGAAGTCCGTCAGGAATCTTACCCGGGGCTCCCGACCGCAGGCAATGGTAGGGAATGTGTGGTTTTAGTAGGTAAGAGTCGGGCATAGCATCCATGAGGGATTTTCACAAGAAAAAAAAGGGGGTAGGCATTTCACTATTAATTATTCATGTCCCACTTATTTAGAAGACTTGTAAATTGTTGTAATAGAATGCGAGCCTATCGCCGGCGCCGTGTTAAAATGGATGGGCGCAAGTTGTGGCTACCTACTATACCTACTCTTGAAATGTTTCAAAGCCGCATAAATAAGACATTAAGCTTGGTTTACGATATAAAGGCTTAAGTTTACAAACTTGCTTTATCTTTTCCAGGTATTAGATGAAGTGAAATCTGTAATTGCGCAGAACATAGCTGGCGGCATAGAGAATGATTGTATAACAATAAAGGGTTTTATTTTCTTACATTGTTTGTTCATTCAAAGAGGAAGAAATGAAACTACATGGACCGTACTACGTAAATTTGGATATGACGAAAGCCTGGAATTAACCCATAGTTACTTATATGCTAGGTATGGTACTAATTTTTTTCTAGCAAGTTTCTCTGTCAGCAGTTTTTTTTATTTATAACAAGGAATTTAAATTTTTATCAATCACTATTGTATCAAAAACCTAAAAGATTTCTATGCACACTAATCGCCGTTCTGCATAATATACTTTAATGCGTTGTAATAAGTACGCATACCTGCAGCGAAACACCTACTTTAGATCTTATAGTCCTCTTCAACAGGGTTGACCTATGGAATGTCTTATCGTTAATTATTTATACTCTGCTAGATAATACTCGTGGATTCACCCGCGTGAATTCACTCTTTCCGTTCCCCTTTTCATTTTGGAAAATATAAAATAGACTATAGATAGACCAAGTTTCAGCCAGAGCCGTTCATCTGTTAGAGCGTGATTGAGTAACAAACTTCTACACTTACACACTCGCAAACTTCGCATTTATAAGATTGTATACTGTATCAGGATTAGTATGATATGCCCGCGGCCCCACCATTGTCATGAGAATCAAGCGATTTCGTTTTTAAAAATAATTTGTTCACTACTAAACTAGCTCTAGCAGCATCTAGAGGTCGATCGGGCGTGAAAGAGTAACGCGCGTCGCTAAAGGGACATTTAAAGTGTGCTTTGTTCCTCTAAGTTCCATAATTCACTCCCCCTACAGTGTCGATTCATGTTTGGAGCGTAAATGAGTTGTAAATCTCAGAAAACCTTATCTATAGTATTTTTTTATCACTGGATTATGTCAATGGTAGAATTTATTTGCGACTATTTTGGTACGGATTAAGCACTTTGTATGAAGATAATATTATTAATACCTACTGTATATCAGAAATCACAAACCTAACCAGTGACTACAGTACTTTATGCGGATATATTTCTCAAAATTACGCCGTTTTCCACCGCAACTTAGCATAATGTCGAAATCTGTGCGATGGTCGCGACAAGTATATGGCCTACCCACTGACAATACAACCTAATAGACAACGCTTTCGTGACTCCGCTATGAGAACGTAATCGTTAAATATTGGTGGGGTGCGGGGAGAGAATATCTATGGCTCTGTCACGATTTTTTTTTTAAAAGTATATAAATATTAACGGAAATTTCACACACCGCTTGATCCCAAAGTAAGGTAGGAATAACCCTGCTTGTGTTATGGGTATCAGACCACGGATATTAATACTTATATGCTTTTTTAAATACATACATTTTTTACATAGAAACACCCAGACTCTTGAGAGCAACATTTATGGGTCACACAAATAAATGTCTCCGGTGGGAATCGAACCCACGACCTCCACCGCCGCAGGCGGTATAACTACCGACTCCGCCACAGAGGCAGTCAAGATTGGCTCCTTCAAGGCCAGCCCAGACAATCACAGTCGTACGACGTTAATATTACGCCTGATTCGACGACAGAAACGGGCGGGCCAGCCAGTATGGTAGTGTCAGTACTTAACCAGTAAGGCATTGTCTAACATTATAAGGTTGTATTCTTCGTGGGCCCACCTGATCCAAATTGATCACCTTAGTTTAGTGATGCTTGTAACTTGTAACACCTCAGGTGATGTACTCGCGTTGCCGACCAAATTCCCTTTATTTCGCGATTTTTTTTATTATTAATTATCCACTTGCAATTTTATTATATTTTGAATGAAATTTTATTGTATTCTTTAGTATAAAAGTTCCAGTCGGCTGCACATCAGAGCTGTCATATAAAGGTCAACAATTTCTAACACAATTGTTTGAGAAGTATGACAGGGATAAGGATGGCATGTTAAATCCAACGGAGCTCAAGAATGTGTTTTCTTGCTGCCCTAGAATACCATGGCATAATTTGCGATACACAGTACCTACTAATGACAAGGTAAGAATATTTTACTCTCACTCGTAAATGATCGGTTTATCATTCGAAATCTGAGTGGAAAATTGTTTCATCTGGTAGAATGGTCGGTTATTAAACAGCAGAGAAACAGTTCTAGTCCATTGAAATGTTACAATTTAAGGACCGAATATTGCATTTCTTAGAGGACGCAATTTTATTTTTGGGACATGTGTGGGGGGTCAATAGAAGCTTAACCTCGAGTTTGTGGGGTCGCCACCCTTGTCCCCCGGCCGCCATCTTGAAAAGAGGGGGGAAAAAAACACTTACTTCAGGTTAAGCTTCTATTGACCCCCCACACATGTCCCGAAAATAAAATTGCGTCCTCTAATAAATGCAAAGCTCATGTAACATTTCAATGGACTATTCGTCAAGTCAAGCAATTGTTATTTCGGTAAATCGATGCACAATATGTATATGTATATAGATAACTCAAACAGCGCGGCAACTATGTACTTCGTAAAAAAAGCTTTCTTTAATTTAGGTTCTATTAGTCCGTAGTAATTGGAAAAGCTGTGTTTTATCGCTCTGCAGCAAAAGTGTCTCGGTACCTCAAAATCTTTGCTATGCCTACTTCAATACAAGTATTCGCCAGTATGAAAACTTGGTTGGCATAATTAACTCCAAAGAAAGAAACCAAAGAGCTCGCATGCAAACGTGTAGATACCAAAACAACTCCAAGTCTCCTCGACTCCCAATCTTAGTGTGATGGCTCATGCACAAATATGCATTGGTTACCCTCTAGCAGAAATAAGGTTTTCTCACGCCCTCCCTTTTCTTAAAGTGAATGGGATCCCTAAACAACTGGTTAGTTTTCCAGGTTGGCTAAGAAAGCTCCTTGGGCCTGCCAAGGAGTTCATTTCTTGAATATATTCAACTCACCGTACCGGCTGGGTAAAACCAGCTAACCTCGTTTATAATATATCTTGATAATGTATAAGCAACCAATTTGGGGCGATTGTCACCAAAAGAAGTAGGTAAGAAAGTACTTTTCTCTATTTCGATATTGCATTGTTGCAGGGTTATTTAACACTACAAGGATGGATGTGTCGTTGGACTCTAATGACACTCTTGGACTTGCAGAATACAAGTGCTTATCTAGCTTATTTGGGTTTTAATTTCTTAGAAAATGAATCACAGAAGTCTGCTATACACAGTGAGTTAAACATTTACTAATCAATGACTATGGTAAGATTACACTACCTAATACTGAATAATGATCTTTTTTACAGTAACTCGAGAAAAAAAGGTAGATATTGCCAAGAAACAGTCCAGTCGTAATGTGTACCAGTGCCACATCATCGGTCCAAGGTCTTGTGGCAAAACGTCTATTTGTAGAAGCTTTCTCGGTATAGCACATAAGGTATGGTATAAAGATCCTATATATGTATATCATCACAGCTGCCGGTAATCCCCTGGCCTGACTCCAATGTGTAGATTTTCTTTTAAAGCGGGACGTTACATTTAGTTTAGAGAAAAATACAACGACCTGTTCTTTATTGGCAAATTGTAGTGACATTAATGAAAAAAATGTCGATGTGCCAATGAAGAACCGCATTCTCGCCTATTTTTGACGGAACGGCGAACGGTCGTTGACCCGAACTCTGTAAGCTTTTAATAATGTTCCTGATAGCTCTTACAGTACATGAACTATTTTTGTTTTGAAATCTGATGATTGTCTATGATGTTTTATAAAGGCTTACTATGGGAATGGAAAAATTGCGAAATAGGTCGAATCTTTACCAAAGGTCATCAGAATAAGTTCAGTAGTTCAGGCGTGAAAACTTAACAGACAGTTTATTTCTAATATTAACAGTTAAGAAGAGATTGCTACGGAAAGATTTCCAACCCATGACTGCTGTTTTCAAGTCAGAATTTTTATGATCGTAATTAGTTAGCTACTGACTTAAAAAAAATAGTAGCCATGAGTTTTATTGCCACCTTCTTTTTTCTCCGGCTATATCTATTTGAGTATCTGGCAGCAAATGCAGAAGCAATAATTTTGACGTTCTTAAGTATTACTTTGTGACCTATATGAATAAAGCTTTTTTTTATTTTCGCATTGCAGAAAATAAAACCACACGCAAATGAGCGAGGAGACAGCAATACTCTTGAAAACTGTTGTATAAACACTGTGTCAGTGTACGGTCAAGAGAAATGCTTAGTTCTAAAGGAGATACCCATCACACGTGTCTCAGACCCATTGCAACCGCACGAAGTGAACTGCGACGTGGCTTGTTTGGTGTACGATGTAGCGGCCAGTCGCTCCTTTGAATATATTGCTAGGATTTATATTGTGAGTACTGTTTTGGATCCAATTTATTAAGTCATTGGTTTTTTTATTGCTTTTTATGCAGTTCCCCTAAGTACCTACCTAAGTAGCTATAAAGATAAAAAAGGGCAAATTCGAGTTGGAGTTGCGCACGAAGAGTTCTCTCCAAAAAACGGGACGGTTTGTGAATCCTCCCTTTTTTCTGAATTTAGTGTTTGTTGTCATAGCAGCAAAAGAAATACATCAACTATGAAAATTTCAGCTACCTAGCTATCACGGTTCCTGACAGACAGACAGATACCCCACTTCTCGTGCAGCACACCCAGCGCACCACGCCTTGCGTCCCACGCCCACGCAACGGCCAACACTAACGCACCACGGCCAACGCTCTCCTGCCACGCCCATCTGCTACGCGCAACGCCCATATGCTACGCCCAACGCCCCACGTCTAACGCACAACTTCTTGCGCCCAAAACCAACGCCCCACGGCTCGTGCACCACTTAGAACGCCCACTCGCCACGCCCAAAGCCCTGTGCTCAACGCGCCACGGCTCGTGCACGACGCCCAACGTCACGTGCTATGCGCCTTACGCCTACCTGCCACGCCCAACTCCCACCTGCCACGCCCAACGCCTTGCTCACTACTCACCACTCCCGACGGCCCACGGATAGTGCGCCACGTCCCACATCTCGTGCATCACGCCCAACAGCAGCCACACCAATCGCCCAACGCCGCACGGCTCGTGCCCTATTATTATTTATTTATTACGTACTTGTTTTTGTATCAAGAAAGGATTCCAGTTATATTATTACAATGGGGTAAAACCGTTTTATTCTTAATTTTTCAGAAATATTTTGCTGAAAGTCATATTCCTGTCTTAATAGTGGGCACCAAAGGTGATGCCCTCATAGCGAGACAAGAGTATATCCTTCAACCAGAAGTGTTCTGTAACAAGTACCAGCTACTTGCACCTCAGTTCTTTAATATTAGGGAGAATAAACACGATGTATTCGTCAAACTAGCCACCATGGCTGCGTTTCCGTAAGTAACCTTTTATTTCTTGCTTTCTATATTGTATTATTCAGCATAAATTCATATGAAGGTCATTGAAATAACCACGGAACATCCACAATCAATAATTAATTAATCATATACCATTGAAGCACTTATTTACATACCATTTAAATGGGCACTACCTACATAACCTAGACACAGTTCTACTAAAACACAGTGTCATGATTGACCCCCAAAGCCCATTCAAAAGTCAATACTAGATGCCCAGTGCCAACACAAAAAATCATTATGATAGTTTCCTAAAGCCATAGGGTTCAGCGTAAAAAAGGAGCTTTTAGAGTTTCGACATGTTCGTTCGTCCGTCTGCTGCAGGTTTACCTCAGCTCATTCGGGCTAGCAGAGCAGTTCCGATAGTTTTGTCGTTAGGCTAATAGCAGACGTACTTCGTTCCTACTGTTCTGCTTTGAACAGGTGGATTTTGCTTCGGGTTCCCTTCTTTTTGCCTCATCCGTTAGTCACTAGGTGTACTATTGCAGGTGAGAGTGGCTTGTACCACGAAGGTCATGGGTGAGCCTTATCGCATCCGAATTTGTGTGACCGATATCTGAATCTATTATACTACAGGTCTTGACGGTCTCGGTACTGACATTTTCAAGCTGAAGGATGTATGCAATAAAACTTGATTAAAAAAAATCTATATACAGGGTGAATTTTTCAAAAGGGATTGGATGGCCAAATCCGAAACTATAAGGAATAGCGAAAAATGCTCAAAGGAGTCACGAGCCCGATTTTGATGAAACTTAAAACCTCATCATTAGATTTTTGAAAAACCAAAAATCCTAGCTGGGAATCGAACACATTGATTTTGCAAAAAAAACACACCCTATATTATTACACTATACGTTAGTGTTGCTATTAAGGATCTTATTCTGGAAAGTAATGACATACGGCAAACTAAAGGAAAGTGCTCATCTTTAACAAAATACAATTTATTTTTCTTACGTTAACTGATTAATGGTTCAAAATGTAGACTATTGTTTTCAAAACATAGCTGGATTCGAGACCTCAAGGATCATACTGCATTCAATATTATTGATTCCGTTTAGAATATTCTCCAAACAATCATTCTGAGCATGATTTAAAACACGGAATAGTTACGATCTATTCTGGGAATTTGAACGAAACAAATTATGATACAAAATTTAGGTACATGAAGTATGAATTCTATTAAAATTCTAGACTTTCCTTAAATTTGCCGTATATCATTACTTCGCAGAATTTGATCCTTATCAGCGACACTATCGTATGGTGTAATAATAAAGGGTGTGTCTTTTTTTTCAAAATCAACAGGTTCGATTCCCGGCTAGGATTATTGGTTTTTCAAAAATCTAATGATGAGGTTTTAAGTTTTATCAAAATCGGGCTCGTGACTTCTTTGAGCATTTTTCGCTATTCCTTATAGTTTCGGATTTGGCCATCCAAGCCCTTTTCAAAAATTCACCCTGTATATGCTGGAGATATTTTGACACCTAGTTAGCTTTTTTTTTTTCAAGTGTTCGAAACGCACTCAATCATCATCATCTCTTCTTTCATTCATCCAACTCATTTAAAATTTTGTGATACTGCTTCATTTGCCATTCTGTTATTTTAATTGTCTTTGTCAGTCAATTTCAAGCTGCTTGGATTTTATTCAGCAAGCACAGGTCAGTGGCAGAAAATTCTAAGTATAATTTTTTTTTCGTATTTAGAATGTGCTCTAAAGTATAAATGTATTTGCAGACACTTGAAGCACTTTGCCAGCTTGACCGGGGAACACTCGTCGTGGTGGAAAGCAGGCATTGGAGTCGCCGCTGCAACCGTCGTTGGGCTTGTCCTCATTAAAATATTTAGTTTTCAAAAACGTTAGGTTTGAACAAAAGCTGCATCTTTTTTTATTTATTGTACATAAATATTCTTATGTAGTAAAAAGAATTGAATTCATGCTTCAAAAATTATTTAAGTTTAGACCAAAGAAAGCAAAACTTGAATACAAATAGTATATTTATTTTCAGTTGTAAATAAAATAATTTCATTAAGTAAATAGTTTTATTCCATCCAATGCTTGAACAAGGTAATTTCGGACACAAATGATTACACTTAGGTAATTACACGGTAATTAAAAATGTAATACACACAAATGGAGCGCTGTCTCAGTGGGAGTGGCATTACATGACAACACAAAGTCACTCTGCTGCCTCCACAGCAAGGTAGGGTAGGCTGTCCAAATGCATTCCACCTTGTATAAAAATAAAAAACCTGAACGGAAGGAGTTCGATGTATGCTGCTTTTTTCATTTGTTGCTCAAGTCGCAAGCTACCAAGTCTATGATTTCCGAGCTAGGATCGCCGATCCGCGATTTCTCAGGTCCGCCCTGAGAAATCAAGGCTCGGCGATCCCCGCTCGCTCGCAGTCTATGGCCCCGATCCAACGCCGCGATTAATTTATTAATACAAAGACGCAAAGGCCCTTGCTTCCAGGTCCTATGGACTAGTCCGGGCAAGGAGACATGCCGCCTCAATGGAGATTGTGCGGTACCCTCATAACACTCAGGCCATCGCCTTCTGCGGGCTCCCTCCCGAGCTGTGGTACAACGGCGATGTTCAACTGGTTGTACTACGGAGTAGTAAAATTACCCATGGGTTCAACTGGTTGTTCGATGGGGAAATACATTTACCAAAGGTTCAACTTGAGTGAGTTGTTCTTTTCTTGGTCCAACTAGTTGTACTACTGGGAATTGAAGGTACCTATCTTTTTTTTTTATATTCAGCTCGCCAAATTGACGTCGCCACCAGCCTGATGGAAAGCCGTGGCGCATCTAGCGATTGGGGGCCGCTTCTGACAGTGGTCCTCAAGTTGGTGGCCCTGTGATGTGCCTCTTCACGCTCCTCTTAAAGAACCCGGGATTGTAAGATGGGGGAAACACGTGTGCGGGCAGGTCGTTCCAAGTTTTTATAGTTCGACAGAGGAACGATCTTTTGAAACGGTCGGTTCTGGCGAAGATTCTCTCCACTGTGTATGAGTGGCATCTCTGCCCGGCACGCGTTGTTCGGGATCGGAAAGAAGATGGTGGGATCAGGTTGAAGAGCTCTTCAGAACATTCGGTAGAAGGCAGCCAAGGCCAAGGACGCTATCAGAGTTTAATAATTCTACTATGACGCTATGGTTCTTCGCTGCGCCAACGGTTCGAGGCCTCCCGTCACCTCAGGATAAGGTTTGTAATATCGAAAGGAATTCAATTCCGATATTGCATAAATTGGCATAAAATGGGAATGAGTACATTAAAACAATCGTATTCGCTTCGTTTTACTCATACCAGACTCATAGCACCCCTGAAAGATACCGCTGGAGTGCCTTGCTTTTTTAACTCACAACTCCCTCGATTCCTCAACCATACATAACGCGCAACAGTTTAGGAAATTAAAAAAGGTAACGAACTGAATATACGAGATTAGAGAACTTAGCCGCCATAATTTCAAACAATTCCTCTGAGCACAAACCATTACACAGGCGAAAGAACACCATTATAAGCGGCCAAGGCTCTCCTGTCTGAGGTCTATGATCGATGACAACTCTTATGGCTCGCCTTTGAACCAACCAAGTCGAATGGTTGAAAGTGATATTAAGTATCTCTTTAGATAAATCCATGTTTTGATGATTCCTCAGTACATTAATGAACTGAGGGCCCTAGATATACCGCAATAACTCTGTAATATCGTATTCTACATATTTGGGATGTTCTTAAAAGTTTTAAGAAATTCTTAACTAAATCTTATATATAAAAATGAATCGCAAAATGTGTTGGTAAGCGCATAACTTCAGAACGGGTGGACCGATTTTACTAATTCTTTTTTTGTTGTGTAAGGTATTGTCGGGAGAAGGTTCTTATGGAAGAAAAAATATTGTATTCCCACGGGAACGGGAACTATGCGGGTGAAACCGCGTGACGTCCTCTAGTGCTTAAATAAAAATTATCAGCCCAGACGAAGTACTTTCTGAGATTCAGGCCATGCCACTTTATGCAGGCATCTGGATTGAGAGCCCAAGTTATTTCATCATAACAGCTTTATTTCGCGTTTAAGAAATTTGTGGCATAATGCTCTAAGTTTAACAAAATTATAACTGGATTGAGAGCCCAAGTTATTTCATCATAACAGCTTTATTTCGCGTTTAAGAAATTTGTGGCATAATGCTCTAAGTTTAACAAAATTATAAGTCCCTGTAAATCTTATATTGTTTTGCACACGTTGCGCCCCGGTCTCCCATACACAAATTTATAGAATTTTCACATGGTACCTACTTGCAATAATGTCAATGCACTGCACTGCACTGCACCTCATTACATTATCAATGCGGGGCTGATAAAATCTGTGTCCCTGGGATTGAGGGGGGGGGGGGGTTTAAATTGACGATATAGAAATGAAAGAAGACATTTATTTCAGGGAATAAGTTTACTGAACGCAACCGAAGTAAAACATAGTCTGTATAAAAAGTAATGCACGAGCACAAGTGTTCAACATGTCAATGTTCCATATGTTACACAAATTCTCTAAGTCGTCTGATAGCTTAACAAGTGATTATACCGAGTACAATTTGAGACTTACTTTATTCCGAAATAATTGTAAACTATACACTATCTACTTTGGAAAATATGTGAAATGTAAAAGTAACTTAATTCATAAAATTACAATTATACTCGAAATATTACAAACCAACTTAATAGTAAGAACTAAACTAAACTTATCAATACGGCCTCTGCCGATCTCTGCCCCTGTAAATAAAAAATATTTGGTCAAAAATGTTGCTCATGAAGTAACAGTAAAAAGAACCGCGCAAGTTAGAAATTGCTCATTTAGATTCACTAGTGGGTGTTTGGAGAATTTCTGCATGTCTTTGTGTTAATTATGTACTGATAAAATAAATTGATATTATGCAAGATCTATAAGGTCGAGAATATTGCTTGCCCCTAGCGATAGTTTTTTTTTATTATAGACTACTCAAAAATGCATGTAATGTGGTCATTATGTTGACAACCTTGTTTGAGCAAAGTCGACCTTGCCGTTTTGTTTCAAAGAGCTGCCGGCAAAACATTGCCGGCCGCTATTTTGACGTTTCAACGCTTTAAAAAATCAAATGCAAAAAGATTTTATTCAAAACACAGCTGTTTGTATTTATAGAGATAGGTAAAAAAAAAATTACTTGCTGGTCTTATTTAGATTAGGTACTTGCATTTTTTAGTAAAGGACTATACAAGCCTTGGCCCACTTGCTTCGCTGGTTACGCTATGATTGTCTCGAGCTAGCCTAGCTACGCTCTAAGCCTTCCAGCTTGGCCACCATTGCCCTTGCTGTCCTCGCTGGGTCGGCCTCGACCTTTATCACAGCTTGTCCATCAAGTGCACGCTGACCGCGCTGTGTCGGCCTGGAGCTGCGCTACGCTACGCTGTCGGCCATCATCAGCGTGACCAGCAAAGTAGTCATTATAGACCGCGGCAGTAATGTACTAGTTTTAAATAAAAGTTGTGGAATAGTACAACTGAGTGAGTTTTTATAAATGTATTATAACAGGTTCCATCAAATGCCAACAACTAAAAGTATAAAGGATATTTTATTTATACTTTCTTTCAATAAATTCATAGTAAACAGAAATTCCCGATGTAGGTAGCTTTTAACGGGTTAAGCTAATGGATGAACGAGGTCGCGGCCCATTTGTACCTAATCGTTTAAACTTTTTAAACTTAGTTCTAATGTAAACAGGTATAACTAGTTCCCATTAAAAATAGTTTCGTAGTTTAATTAAACTACCCTAAAATACAACCGTTTCGGTGCATTAAAAATAGTTTCGTATTTTTTTAAACTACCCTAAAATACAACCGTTTCGGTGCTTCAGGGTGGACTTTGTGAATGACACCCTACACCTACACCATGAGGTAGACAAGAAAAATATCAGGCAATCTCTATTGTAAGCTCAATGTATGTTTGATGTTAGGAAGGCAGAACAACAAAAATTTGCACTTTTCAAGCTTAAATTTTATCAAATAATGACAAAGTTTGACATTAAAAGATAATTACTCCAGCCCTGCCTTAATTGAAAAATTAATTAAGGCCGCGTGGGTCAGATTTTGAGTTTTTTGAAACAATCCTAGTCAAAAAGTAAAGGGTTTTTAAATCTGAAAAATATATATATAATAGTTAAGGATATAAGCTAAACATATTCCGAGCCCGTTACACGATCCAATAAATTTCACTAGATAGAAAAAAATCCCAAAGTTGACTCTCTCAGAAAAGTTTTTTCAATACTGTGGCTAAACTATTAACATTTTATATATTTTTTTTTTGCACTCAATTAAAGGTATTAAGTTTTTATACACATTTTCCGAGCGTTTTTCTATAAACAACTATTTACATAGTTATCATGTACGAATATCTACCAAACGCAATAGAATTGCGCCGCTGACGGCCGATCAGTCTCGCCCTGGCGCTTGTGGAGGCAGGACCTGTGTCAGTTTTTTTCGCAACTATTTCGTAATTATTATGCCAAATTACGTTGAAATCGCGCCACAGTATAAAAATATCAGTAATGGGCAAAATTTAATTAGATTAACCGTTACAAATACATACGCGACTCATGGTAAAAATGTGGTGATCTTTTACTTTTTAAGTGTTTTCACGACATGGTAACTAGCTACCTAATGCATTAAAATGTCTACGAATTACATGATAATTTCGCAATCCAACATGGCGGCCACGTAATCACAAAATTTCATGATGGGTATCGTTTAAGGGGTTTTTTGGTATGCTGAGTACGAAGTACGTGATAATTTTGCAATCCAATATGGCCGCCGCGCCGTAATCACAAAATTTCATGATGGGTATCGTTTAAGGGGTTTTTGGTATGCTGAGTACGAATCACGTGATAATTTTGCAATCGAATATAGCCGCCGCGCCGTAATCACAAAATTTCATGATGGGTATCGTTTAAGGGGTTTTTTGGTATGCTGAATACGAATCGCGTACTAATTTTGCAATACAAGATGGCCGCCGCGCCGTAATCACAAAATTTCATGATGGGTATCGTTTAAGGGGTTTTTTGGTATGCTGAGTACGAAGTACGTGATAATTTTGCAATCCAATATGGCCGCCGCGCCGTAATCACAAAATTTCATGATGGGTATCGTTTAAGGGGTTTTTTGGTATGCTGAGTACGAATCACGTGATAATTTTGCAATCGAATATAGCCGCCGCGCCGTAATCACAAAATTTCATGATGGGTATCGTTTAAGGGGTTTTTTGGTATGCAGAGTACGAATCACGTGATAATTTTGCAATCCAATATGCCCGCCGCGCCGTAATCACAAAATTTTATGATTGGTATCGTAAATGGTAGTATCGTAAGTATGGTAGTATCGTAAATCATACGTAGCAGACTGTATGGGTATCGTTAAAGGAGTTTTTTGGTATGCAGAGTACGAATCACGTGATAATTTTGCAATCCAATATGCCCGCCGCGCCGTAATCACAAAATTTTATGATTGGTATCGTAAATGGTAGTATCGTAAGTATGGTAGTATCGTAAATCATACGTAGCAGACTGTAGTGTAAAAGAGATAGAGACACATGTTCCATTCTTCGTTCTAACATTTGTGTGTGGTTGGATTGCATGGAACGACACAGACTAAAAAAACTTGTTCGGTTTACTGTGAGTTAGTTAACCGCGTGCCAATTTGCAACTGTGCAAGACGTGGTCAGAGTTAAGAAGTTATTTATTTAACTCAGAGCTTACTAACTCTATATTTATATATTTAACTCGACTCTCCGCGCAAGTGGGCCTAAATAGCTTAGGCGGCCAAATTGAATTCCAAAATGATCATGTTATTCGTACTCAGCATTCGAAAAAATCCATTAAACGACATTCATTACGAAATTATGTGATTACGGCGCGGTGGCCATTTTGGATTGCAAAATTATCATGTGATTCGTCCTCAGCATACCAAAAAACCCCTTAAACGATAACCATCATGAATTTTTGTGATTACACCGCGGCCGCCATTTTGGATTGCAAAATTATCACGTGATTCGTACTCAGCATACCAAGAAACCCCTTAAACGATACCCATCATGAAATTTTGTGATTACGGCGCGGTGGCCTTATTGGATTGCAAAATTAGTACGTAATTCGTAGTCAGCATACCAAAAAACCCTTTAAACGATACCCATCATGAATTTTTGTGATTACACCGCGGCCGCCATTTTGGATTGCAAAATTATCACGTGATTCGTACTCAGCATACCAAGAAACCCCTTAAACGATACCCATCATGACATTTTGTGATTACGGCGCGGCGTCCATATTGGATTGCAAAATTAGTACGTGATTCGTACTCAGCATACCAAAAATCCCTTTAAACGACACCCATCATGAAATTTTGTGATTACACCGCGGCGGCCATTTTGGATTGCACAATGATCCCGTGATTCATACTTAGCATACCAACTTTAGAAAACTTTAGAAATTTTTATGACCAGCTATTATGTAATTTACATTTTTTACGCAACTGTAGCAAACGTACGCAACGGAAACTCTCAAATGAAATGAAATATCCTAGTTGTCGAAAAATGTTTCGTTGCTGCTAAGCTCTTATTCGCCTTAGCGTGATGTTATATATTTTGGTATTTTTCAAAAATGGACATTCTGTTAAGAAACTCTTGAAATTCAACTAGCAGTCTCTTAGACTCTAGAGTTAGAACAACTAAACAAACAAACAAACTCTTTAGCTTAAAAATAATAGTATAATATACATAATTTATTTACGATTAACTCATTTATTTTTATTTACGAAACTAATAAATCACTACACTTAATAAAGTTAGATGCATTTACTACGTCAAACAAAGTTAGCATGCTGTTTCTTTCTACTATACTGTATACTGTGGCATGAGAGTTGACTGCCGCTGCCGGCGCGCGGTGTGTCTTGCGCCCGGGGCGAGGGGAGCGCCAAATGCCTACTTGTGCGGGTTAACCGCCCCTTAATTCTTTAGTTCAGTTTCTTAGCTTTGAATTTTTAGCTTAGTACACTCAATTATTATAAAAAAGTCATTATTGAGTTAGTTTCTTATTGACTAGGGAACCTTATAAACAAATTGAAATCAATGTAGGTTAAACCATCGCAGTTTGAAGACAATTATATAAGTATTTGAAATAAATAGAACATATGAATTGTATTTAAAACGCGCAAATCGGTAAAAAAAATGTATTCCTCCTGCAGCAGAAAGCAATTTTTACACTTGATAAAATCAATCTGTGATGGTCAACCTTTGGAAGACTGAAATAATTAATTACCCATCGCCCCTCATCGCTCCGCCACCGCTGCGGTCTCCGCCGCCGCCCCCGCCATAGCCGCGCCGGTCGCCGCCGCGGTCGCCCCCGCGGTCCCCGCCACGGTCGCCGCCGCGGTCACCGCCACGGTCTCCTCCGCGGCCGCCCCACCCGCCGCGGTCGCCGCCACCCCGTCCGCCGCCGCGGCCTCCACGACCCATGGGGCCTCCGCCGCGACCGCCGCCGCCGCCGCCGTCGGATCCGCCATCGGCGCCTTCAGGTTTGTCTTCGTTGCACCTGTTACACGATTTCCTCCACGAGAAGTTGGTGTTGCCGCAGCTAGGATTGGTGCACCTCCAGTCGCCGGCTCTATTGCCGCTTGGTGGCCCGCTGCCCATGCCGCCGCCGCCGCCGCCTCCCATGCCACCGCCGCCGCCTCCCCTGCCGCCGCCGCCACCGCGTCCTCCGCCGCCGCCGCCTCGACCGCCGCGGAAACCGCCGCCCCCGCCGCCACCTTTGCTACCGGCCCAAGTGTTTTGCCGCTGAGCGAGTGTCACTTTTATGGTAGCGCCGTTAAAGTCTTTGCCGTCGAACCACTGGATGGCCGACGATGCAGCGTTCGAGTCTTCGTAGGTGACGGTAGCTTCGCCCTTCGGCTGGCCGGTAGCTTTATTTTTGTACAGCCATACCTTGGGTCTTTGAGTTTTCTTGTCGATCTATAGAAGACAATAATTACTTTTTATGTGTATATTTCAGGAATCAGGATAATGTTAAGTTTACGCGAAAATCAATATGTACCTTAATAATACCGATTGCTCCAAAATGTTGGCATAATTCGTCTTCTGTAGTAGAAGGATTCATTCCTTGAATAAAAACAGTATCTTCTTGGGTTACCATGTCACCCGCACCCCCGCCCCCACCCCGATCTCCGCCGTAACCGCCGCCACCGCCACCTGTTGAAAATCAATATTTAATTGCTGCTTTCATAGCTACTATACTAACAAGATTACCTACATCTCGGAATAATCTATGTAAACCAACAGATCATCCCAATCCAGTATTTATATTTTCTGCGAGGGTCGAACCGCAGGTATTGGTTGTTGCATTGTTATCGTGTATTTGTCTCTAAATTGCCAAAAACTGCTAGTTAAATTTTCGAAAAGAATAAAATGAATTGGACATTTAACACATTTGTCTCTTTTAAAATCAGTTGATTTCACCGAAGCATCCTCTGACTACAAACTCAAATTAACACACTAAATTCGTCTTACGATCATAGTCGTGAAGTGCAGTATAACAACTAGTGAACTTGTCGTAGCGACCCTTAGATTTTGTTAATGATCCACACATTTACATATCCAGTTCATTACACTTAAAATTTCATAGAGGGCTGCCAAAACGATATGCATGTTTCTGGTATTATAGAAACCTTAATAGATAACCTAAAAACACCGCAATACCAGTTATGACTTCTTTAATAGTAACATACTGAATGTAACCTTTTAAATAATTGACCCAAGAATATTTTCAAGTTTTCGATGGTATAGCACTTAAATAGGCACGGACCGACTATGAATGTTTATAGTTAACCTTTCTGCATGGAAAATTATTTTCCCACTACAATAACCTTTGCAGACCATAATAAAGTGATATTTTTCAACAGAGATTAACCATATTATTTTGATATTTTGTTTCTGCGTCGGGCGTCGGCTGTACAACACACTTGTGTTCACGTTATCGTGCCGATATGATGAATAGTCTTGCTTGACACACTTAAACGTGGTACCATGTGTAACGATGTTAGAAGAAACTTTTACCTTCATACTACTGCAAACATGTTATGTAGGGTGCAAGTACTTCAAATACCTTTACAAGAGTCGGCGGATAATATTTTAATGGGAAAACCAGTGCAGATATTGATGTATTAAGAACCAGTACTATGTTACACTAATTTGTTTTATACTCTTTTATTCCCTAAACATACCATAAAGATAAATACGCTCTTATACGTAACACCAGGAGTTTACGAAGACGCAATATCGCATTCAACCGCATTTGTCGGCAGTTTTAACTACCAGTGAACCAATAGAATACCAGGTTTGGCAGCCCTTAGATAATTACAAAATAATAAAATGTTAACAGCACCGCTCGCTCATCGCGAGGAGCTTTACCTTTGTTAAAACCACCCCCCCTGCCGCCGCCACTAAAACAATAAGAACAGCGTTTAGTACACTCGGCAGGCTGGGGACACACTGAACGAAGCACGGAGATTGACACCTAGGCACACTTTATAGCGCCATAACCTTTAATCCATTTGTAGCATCCTTTTCTTTACCAATATGTTTAATACCTTGATACCTTAAAAATCTTAGAACATTTTTGATGATGTTATTATAAAACAAGTTCTGTCACATGCATGCTAACAAGTATAGTACAAACATGACAATTTAAAACAGTCTTGACAGATTAAGTCTATTCTACATTTAGCTGGAATTGTTAGTTAGATATTTGTAATGTGATTTTATCAAAACTGTTTTCACTACACATAATTATGTACACAATTCAACCAGCTCGGACATCACACATTTCGCCAAATTTATTTTATCATCTCACGGTACCTATACATGTCAAGTTTCTCATGTGGACGTGCGTGGTCAAATCAAAAACTATGAGCATAGCAAAAAGTACTCCAAAGAAGACTTCTTTAGATAACTTTTCGCTATATGCGGCTATATCGCGGACTCGATGTAAGAGAAAATTATAGCTGCACCCTCAATGTGTGTACCGCCATGCCATGCTAGGAATCAAAGCCCTAGATTAGAGAGAGGTTTTGAAAAAAATATCTGTCGAATGATAGCTTACTAGTAAGTAATGCACTGAGCTAAAATAAATGTGTAAAAATCAATGATTTTGAGAAAAAATTCTACACATCAAAATCGGGCCCAAGATTACTATGATTACTAGCCGCTATGCCTGCATAATAACTTTGACTTCGCATTGCATTTGCACATATCCACTTGAAAAATTCACCTGTATTGGACCTACAACATGAAAATAATCAATTTTCCAAACACTGAATAATGATTGGAAAGTGCACATAATTATGTAAAATCATGTTCCTCCTGTTGTCTACAGTACACAATTCAAATGAGTAGATAATCATTAGGAACACGGCTGATCGCTGCATGTCCAACCCCTTAAGGTGGAAACACATTATTAAAACACGACGCGACGCTACTTGTAGACTGTACTGCGCATGGCGCATCTGATGTTGATAGTGTGACTCTGGTCATAGAAAACAATACAAATTGATTCTACACAACACGCGTTGCCTTCTATCGGATCGCGTCGCGTTTTAACAATGTGTTTCCGCTTTTACGCTCTCTTCACACCGACTTCAAGATCACATTTGCATAGGTGCAATTTGTAGTTTGCTCGATGTATACTATACTCTAAAATTCAAATTTTATCACTTAGAATAAAACAATATTTAAATAAAATATAATACGAATGAAGATGGTGCGGTCAATAAACATAATATATATGCGGACGAAACATTAGCCATTATTAACGACTTTATATTCCTATCAGTACGGAAGAAGACGAAATGGCTGTAATGCAGTACTGTCTGCTTTATTTGTTTGGCTTTCATCTGATTGCAGTAGTTCAGTAGCGATTCTTCTAGTTAAAAGTAGATACATCACTCAGCGAGATATTGCTTTAACTGAGTTTTGGTTTAGAATAGGCTTAACTTATAGCTTTTTAGTTAATGGTTAACCAAATAAGAAAGAGTTCGGATTACTTCCTTGTGCAGGCATAAACTATTATCACATTTTCTTTGGAAATTGTGTATCCACACTCACGCTATACGGTGCCGCCTTCCTGCAGTTGAATATACTGGATTTTCGTGTTACTAGTGTCCCTAGTCCTCAACTAAGAGTAGTAGTCCCTACATAGCTTTTACGTGAAATCTGAGTTCGTTCGTAGAAATTACAGCACTATCTCTCCTTTGCGCGCTTTCAATTTGTTACCATTATATTTTGCCCCGCGATATATAATTGTGACACTTATGACCTTGCTATCTTGGAATGAGTTAACATTTAATGCGATTCTTATGAACAGATGTACTTATTATCTTTTATGATGTTGCTCTTAAAGTGGCATCCGATGATTTCAACCAAGTTGACCGTGACAACATCATGTCAGCTCCTAAACATATCGCGGCAGGATTTTGGAGTAGGAGGAGGAGGAGGACAAGAAAGTAAAACCTGGACACAGTGATAATTTTAGTTGACCTCAAATTTCGCTTATTCTTTTCATTTCAGTTGCATGTACATTATAGATCATATCCCTAGCATTGAATATTTCTTAGTATCGCATGACCATTTTTGTTTTTTTTTTACGTGAGGGAAAATCCATCATGGATGCTATGCCGGACTCGTACCGACTAAAAAGCCTCACGTGACGCCCAACAGCCTATGCTTGGGAGCCCCGGGTAAGCCCTCGGAAGGTCGGAAGTTCCAGGACTCCCAACAGTCCCACGGTCACCACTGCGGCCTCGCCCAGGGGACCTTTTTTAGTATAGTATGTAACCATTAGTCAACAAGCTTATTTAAAATGATGGGTTTGTTTTTATAAGACTTGGCAGGCCTGATTGGCCTGAATGCCACAGAAATATTGTAAACATGCTATTTAAAATAATTTTGGTCAAAAGTAAAAACTCAGTCTTTCATTAACACCAACATATAGCGATAATTACACCAAAATTTTGGATCATTCAAGGAAAAAAGATCGAGAAAGTTGGTATCCTCTTACTGTACTTTTAGTGTATCTTTCTAACTTCAAAGAACCAATGAATATTAATATTATTGAGGGCGGCTTTGATTGTTATACTAAACCTCCTGACCGTTGTGACTTGTCACCACACGCTTCCGAGTTTGGGTCAAACTTTTCATAGGATAAAACTTTCGACATTTTTAGTAGGACCTGATTCCCTATCAAGTACCTGAGGAGTATAACCTTGGACTCAGATCACGTTTTCAAGATCTATTTTATTTGTTTCAAAATTTGTCGAAGGAAAATGTCCTTTTAAATATTTAACCAACTAATAGAATCTGTTTTTACAAGGCGGGAATCCATTATTGAAGCAAGTTTCGCTATACCCCAACCCGAACCTCGTCTGCGCCCATAAACGTCCATTACTGGAAACAAGCCTTCATCAAAGATCGCCACCGACAACGTTCGGTCTTACGCACCCAGCAGTAACCTTTATGAGATCTCCTGTCCACCTCGCGGAAAGACAAACTACGCTGCGTTTCCCAATATGTTGCCACTCAGGAACTTTTCTAAATCCAATCGGCGTCATTTCTTCGAGCAATGCCACTTCTGCTGGCAATTCTTTAGGTTATGTCTGTGATCTGGGTCCTCTGTTGGATTTTCCCAATCTAAGCATTAGTCATAGTTTTAATGAAAATATGTTTTATACCATCCCGTCCCTCCTCTTATTCCCTTGAAATTGCACCTACCTAACTAGAGATTTTGTAGACTGTCAGATCGTATCGTGCATTTCGTCTTGCCCACACTAATTTCTTTTGAACTTTTTCAGTTCAGAAACTATGCTCAGGTCATTAAACATTGAGCTGACCTCCTCTTCTTATATATAAAATTCTCGTGTCACAATGTTCGTTCCCGTACTCCTCCGAAACGGCTTGACCGATTCTCATGAAATTTTGTGAGCATATTGAGTAGGTCTGAGAATCGGCCAACATCTATTTTTCATACCCCTAAGTGACCGAGAATAACATTCCACGCGGGCGGAGCCGCGGGCATCAGCTAGTAATAAATAAGATAGGAGCTAGGTTCTAGGTTTACACAGGCTGGTTTCCGCAACTCGACGTCATTTCTGCGCCTATTTTGCGTCGGGTATCTAAGATAGGAGCTTCTCGTTTTATCGGCAAACTGAAAATTAACTGTGATCCTAGAGTTTGTTGTTTTGCGCTAATTTACAGTTCAGAACGTTCCTGCAAATAGGCATATTCCAAACAGCTTCGGGTGCAGTGGTAACTGCATTGGAGTACTCATTCATAGGAACATGGAACTCTTATTAACTAGGCTACAACATACCAATTTTTCCAACTAGGTACTTGACTTCGCGGCGTGCACGCGCAAACCACACGGTGATCGCGAATTTTCCATATAACTTTTTCTCTAGATTCTTCAAATCAAGTTTGTTGTGGCAACGAGTGACGTCGCGGCATCTCATATTACACATAATGTAACCTCATTCGTAATTTACCTATAGTTTAATATTGCTGAGTTCTAAGTATTAGTAACACTATGAATGTAGACTCTTTCCTTATAATAATGTCAATTATTACCAGACTAACAGGAAATAACCTGACAGGCCAAAAAACAAGTAGTATTGGCCATTGTGCCTAAATTGATATCAGTGTGATTTAAGTAAATATAACACTAACCTAGTTGTACTTTTTACAACTTCAATGACAAATAAATGAAAGATTTTGAACAATGGGCACATCTAAAAGTTATAGGATATAGTAAGCTCACCATCCACATACAGATCATTGTTGCAGAGACCTTCGAGTCGACTAACATCCAGAACATGTAGAATCGGGCTAATAATATAGTAACAAAGTTTAAAAACCATGTTAAATTTACACCAGAAGATATCACCACAATTTAATAAATTCTCTTCATAATTTCTTGAAAAAAGTATGCACCCAAGCTAAGACCTTTCTGCCACCCATAACTGAATGAAGTTTGGTATTTTAAATGTTGATATTATGTCATACACCTATATTTTAAATAATCAGTCTGAAAGATTTAGAGCATGAAGTTCAAAGCGGCAAATTACCCACTAATTTACAATCTCTAATATAGGAGATGCTTAGAAAAATAACACTGGATATTGCAACCCCATCATTATAAAAAAACAATTGGTAAGTACCTCAGTGACGGTTTCTGTCAGAAGCTTGAATCATACTTTTTTGATATCTCAAGAATAAAAAACACAAATAATAATGTCAACTCACCCGTATCCACCATCTCTATTTCCTCCATCTCTGTTGTAGCCTGAGCGGTCACCTCCACCATAACTTCCTCTGTCACCACTGCCTCCTGTGGAGTATCCTGGTCTTTCCCTGTCACGATCTCCACCACCATAGTTGGAGTTTCCACGATCACCACCTCCCCCTCCACTATAATAGTTGTTTCCACGATCAGAATTCCCACTGTTATAGCTGTTGTTCCCACTGTTACGGTCATAGCCTCCACTGTAGTTGGAATCATAGCTTTGGCTTTGACCATAATTATTTCCTGCTTGGCTGCTTCCATAAGAATTGCCCCCTGAAAATATTCATAAATTATTAGATAGAGACATTATTTATTCTTTCCAGCAAATAAACAGATAACCTTAAAATGTATGGTTAGGAATATTAGTTGTGAAAGTCATGGCACTTTTTCACCGCTTTGAGTTTGAGCAGTGATTGTAGTGCTGGGGCTAGAAATTTTCCTACTTCCTTCAGTGTTCGAAGATAGAATTGAGCATGCTCTTCTTCAAACATGCTTCACAACTTATTATCAAGATAAATGGGAAAATTTGTACTAAATCAAAAGAAGGCGTCATTTTGTGATTCACTGACAAAACCGAAAACTCAAAGGAAAAACTTACCAGAACCAGAACCTTGTTGATTCCAGTCTTGGTTTGAAGTATAACCGCCCTGATTATAGCCTTGACCGGTACTGTAGCTATTGTCACCTGAAGCCATAGCTGGAGGTGGTACAGAATATTGTGAAGAATAACCTCCGCCACTGTAATCTCCTGCTGCAAGAACATTTACAAATCATTGAACTTTACTTCAGAAACATGTGGTAATACGACTCATATATATGTACTGAGGAACACTTACGGTCACCCATTGTTATTGGAAATAAAGTAACTTGCGGCAAAAGAAATATTAGATGTATTTCATGAACTAATTTAGTAAAACCGACGCCACGGCGGCCACGCTGTACAGTCGCGGTTCGGCTTCGTTAGCAAAGAGAATAGAGGAGCAAAACTATAGATTTTCTCAGTCTTTAGCGACCAACGACAGTTAATACTAGAAACCGGAAACAGACCATAGAGTAATAGGGTCCCAGCCACTGACCTGTAATAATAATCGCTGGACTGGCTATTCCATACAAAATGACAGCTACTTTTTAGTGCCGATTCAAAGCGCCTCTGACGAGTGCACTGAGAACTAAATTAGTTTGCAAATGGCCGTTGTTTGTTTATTTCAGAAGGAGTTTATGTGTGAAATTTCGAATATTTTTAAGTTATTACTGTGATTGGTATACATTTGAAGTGTTTTGATGTATAAATTTAGTTCATAGTGTAATTAAGTAGATATTTAGCATGAGATCGTGTGTATATTGTAAAACAAGATACGAGAAGGGCTGTGGCGTCTCTTTTCACAAGTAAGTAAATCTAAGAATCTAATTCTTAAACAATTATTATAAAACCATAATTTAGGTTTTTTTTTACTATCATAAGCGAATACCCTCCGAGTTTCGGGGATTTTACGAATATTTTTATAACCTATAATGATTAATAGGGATGTCAAAATGTATATCGATAATTTTCTGTCCAATGCCAAAATTCGTAGTTTAAAAAACAAGAGGCATGGTAAAAGTTCTTTAATAATTTAATGAACATATTAAAATTATTAATAAATACTTAAAATTGTAGTAGATAATCGAAACAGTAACTAACTAGCGTGTGAAATATAACTTTCTAGCACTAACATTGAATTATAACACTTAGTGAGACTATTTTTTGTTAATAATTAATTATTTACTCTTGTTCATAATATTTAAATGTTCCTTTTATTACAGGTTTCCCTCCGATTACAGTTTAAAACTGTGGCTAAAAAAAATGAAGCTTGTCAATTGGACTCCGAAAACATCAGATTATCTTTGTTCAAAACATTTTACTGATGACTGTTTATTAAAACATGGGTCACGGACTGCTTTAAAAAAGTGCAGTAACCTACAATATTTCTTGGTAGGTGTAAATTAGTTAGTGAATACTTCTTTGGTATTTAAGAAATATAATTGAATATAAATAACCAACACTCAATATTTTTCAGAAACTGATTCATCGTTGGTCACTGCAGAAACTGATTCATCTACGTATGATGACCCATGCTCCCGTGATAGACCAATCAACTTACCTAAATCTAATTCACCTGTAGTACATTTGGGGGTCTTAAGTATGTATGTATGCGTATGGAAATGCGGAGAGATAAATTAAAGATAGGTTGCGTGTTAATTTGGTCACTGTAATTTCCTGCAATATATCATCACATTCACAAACAAGTTACTACGCTAAGTGAACGCGCGAGGGTTAGGCAGGGACACACAAGCGAGCGGGCACGATGGTTAGGGACAACTGTCGAGTTTGAGACGTTTGCGCTCTAGTTCGACATTTGCGTACTCAGCAATAATGTATAGCTAGTGTGTGCCTACATACATATGCAAGTCCAGTTACCGACTGATGATTCTCAGCATAGCCAAATGAATCCAGAGGAAGCAGGTATTTTTTTTATAATACCACAAAATTTCCAAACAAGTATACAGCCCGCCTGATAGTAAACAGTTACCATGACCATAGTCATTTGTAACAAGAGTCAACACTAGGTAGTAGTTTCCAAGTTGAATGGCCTATTCATGCCAAGTCAACAATGCTTTACGAATATTGGGTTATTTGTGATGCTTTCTGCTGCACTAAGGCCCACTTGCACAGATCTGATTTAACGTGTTTAACCCAGAGTTAACTGTAAAGTAGTCATTCATATTATGTAAACATCATTGGTACAAAAATAAAATTAACATTGCAGTCGATATCTGGTAAAGTTTTTATCGACACCAAGACAGGTGTTGTACATCACTAGTATTAGTTCCAAGTGCATTCGCTAGCTGCCGTCAGCGCCAAATGGCGATTTTCAATTAGGCACACTTTTATGAAACCGATCACCAGTCCAGATACTATTACAGGTCAGTGGTCCCAGCATGAAGCTATAGATAAACATGGAGGCCACCTTAGACCATATAACACGGGACTAGCCTTTGCGAACCACCGCCCAAGGAACTTATAGTTATAGGTATAAGTTCCTTGCCACCGCCTAACTAACTATACTGTTTGCAGACATGGACATTACTACGTCAAAGCAAATTATTAAAAAAAAAAGTCGCCGCAGCCAGCCGCCGCAAAAATTTGCGGCAGTCGTACGATTTTTTATCAGCAGTGTGCGCACTTCTATGAATCTCTATGTGTTACAGATTTGCTGCAAACGCAACGCACCGGAACGCAAAGCGGTGGGCGCTCGCCCTTTTTAGACAGTTCGCGTTGCTCTATGGACTCAAGCGGTTGTTCGAAGTGTGGCCTCCTTAGATCATCTAACCACAGGATGCGCCTTACTTAAGCATTGTTTTCTGCCATTGCACATGACCATTTGGTCTTTTGGCTTTATTTTAATTTGATTTCAAGGATTTTATATTACAAATACTTATACAGCCAGGAAATTATTTTATATGATTGATAAGTTTAGAAAAAAAAATGTATATCAACTATGAAAATTATTATTATTATAATTAAAACTTTTTTAACAAGCTTTTAGTTAACTTGCTATGTATGTGTGTAGGTATGTAGGGTACAAATTTTGCAAGTAAGATTTGACCCACTTCTCATGCTCCGAATGAGCTGAAATTAAAAATACATCTGTAGTTTCGGGGAGAGTACAATATATATACGGAGAGATAAATTAAAGATAGGTTGCGTGTTAATTTGGTCACTGTAATTTCCTGCAATATATCATCACATTCACAAACAAGTTACTACGCTAAGTGAACGCGCGAGGGTTAGGCAGGGACACACAAGCGAGCGGGCACGATGGTTAGGGACAACTGTCGAGTTTGAGACGTTTGCGCTCTAGTTCGACATTTGCGTACTCAGCAATAATGTATAGCTAGTGTGTGCCTACATACATATGCAAGTCCAGTTACCGACTGATGATTCTCAGCATAGCCAAATGAATCCAGAGGAAGCAGGTATTTTTTTTATAATACCACAAAATTTCCAAACAAGTATACAGCCCGCCTGATAGTAAACAGTTACCATGACCATAGTCATTTGTAACAAGAGTCAACACTAGGTAGTAGTTTCCAAGTTGAATGGCCTATTCATGCCAAGTCAACAATGCTTTACGAATATTGGGTTATTTGTGATGCTTTCTGCTGCACTAAGGCCCACTTGCACAGATCTGATTTAACGTGTTTAACCCAGAGTTAACTGTAAAGTAGTCATTCATATTATGTAAACATCATTGGTACAAAAATAAAATTAACATTGCAGTCGATATCTGGTAAAGTTTTTATCGACACCAAGACAGGTGTTGTACATCACTAGTATTAGTTCCAAGTGCATTCGCTAGCTGCCGTCAGCGCCAAATGGCGATTTTCAATTAGGCACACTTTTATGAAACCGATCACCAGTCCAGATACTATTACAGGTCAGTGGTCCCAGCATGAAGCTATAGATAAACATGGAGGCCACCTTAGACCATATAACACGGGACTAGCCTTTGCGAACCACCGCCCAAGGAACTTATAGTTATAGGTATAAGTTCCTTGCCACCGCCTAACTAACTATACTGTTTGCAGACATGGACATTACTACGTCAAAGCAAATTATTAAAAAAAAAAGTCGCCGCAGCCAGCCGCCGCAAAAATTTGCGGCAGTCGTACGATTTTTTATCAGCAGTGTGCGCACTTCTATGAATCTCTATGTGTTACAGATTTGCTGCAAACGCAACGCACCGGAACGCAAAGCGGTGGGCGCTCGCCCTTTTTAGACAGTTCGCGTTGCTCTATGGACTCAAGCGGTTGTTCGAAGTGTGGCCTCCTTAGATCATCTAACCACAGGATGCGCCTTACTTAAGCATTGTTTTCTGCCATTGCACATGACCATTTGGTCTTTTGGCTTTATTTTAATTTGATTTCAAGGATTTTATATTACAAATACTTATACAGCCAGGAAATTATTTTATATGATTGATAAGTTTAGAAAAAAAAATGTATATCAACTATGAAAATTATTATTATTATAATTAAAACTTTTTTAACAAGCTTTTAGTTAACTTGCTATGTATGTGTGTAGGTATGTAGGGTACAAATTTTGCAAGTAAGATTTGACCCACTTCTCATGCTCCGAATGAGCTGAAATTAAAAATACATCTGTAGTTTCGGGGAGAGTACAATATGATGGTATTTTAGACCTGGTGTAAAGGCGAACCCTGAAGGTCGCCATAGTACCAACTTCTCAACGAAACAAGATAATCCCATAGCGTTTTGACGTTTAGACAGGTGTATTTGTGTACTTGGTAAATAAATCTTAAGGGTCATCTGGTAAAGGTCGCCATACTAATTAAAAAAGATAAACCCATAGCGTTTGGGCTTTTGAATGGTCTAGATGCATAAATGGTAAAAAGATCACGGAGGATAGTAAACCAAGTGTGATGATGGAGCCAAATCAAAGTGAAGGTCATGAAAATAACTATATATACAGGGTCATTTGTAAAACACCAGCAACCTGCTAGGACTGGATTGTTGACACCATCAGCAACAACATTTGGTCTACCACTTCCAAGATACCCCAATACACTGAACACTAAAACACAAAAAGCATTTTTCAACTTTGTATTATTATTTCCATACTGTTGTGACATTCATAGTCTATGTTTCATTCATAAATGAAAAGATAGCGCTACACCATGCTACACACTCGCGTCTTTCAATAATACCTACTAATGGACTCCGCATACGGTCAAATAACCATCAATAACTAGACATCAATAAATGTCTACCTACACGTCGATACACACACATATGCAAAGAAAGCATGCACACTGAAGCCACATTCATTCATGTTTTAACAGACTTCTCTAAATATTACTGACCGTCTCCTGAGCCCATAGGTAATGGGCTACGGAGACGGTCAAGCGACTTGAGTCAAGTCATGTGTACATACACGTCGACGCACACACACGTGCAAAGAAAGCACGCACTCTGACCTTTTGTTCGCCACCTGTTGTTTGATAACGTTCAAGCCAAGTAACAAGTAATGTACTCTTTTTATTAGTGTACTAGGTACCTAAGCGAAATCATTTGCTGGTTTATTCATTTACTGCCGTGTCCTGTAGGCAGTGCACACTTTAGGTAGGTAATCCACAATCCCTTGATACGTTATCAGGTTTAGGACTAGCTACATTAAACGATTAAAGCGAATATTACGAATCTTAAACTTTGTGACATAGCTATGTAATCGTACTGAACGGTTCGTGCTGCGTCATACAGTTTGTCTATAAAGTCGTGACATGAATGTTTGAGGAACTAAAAATAGTTATGTGTGTGGCAACACTGGCAACACGAAACATATGTACGTCAGTTGTCAATGCTATCGTCGAATTTCGTTTACTCTCTTACGTAACTTTAATGTTTGGATTAAACTGCAACAAATTGAGATCAAACTACGCATAAAGGTTTGAGAAATGAGTAAAGAAAATCGGAGTGGTGCGCAGGAAGTGATTTTTAAAGTTTTCCAGTGATGTTTCGCGGAGTACTAAGCTGGACAATTGTTGTGCGATTTTGAGGATGTTTATGAGCGAAAAGCATCTTTGGTGGGTATGTAATCGTGTTATTGTTTGTTTTGAATCTGTCTGAAGTTACAAATTCACTGAATTTACGATTTGGAGACAAAAAAAAGGCATTGTTTACATATTTTTAGGTTAGAATCTTAAACTTACAATCTACCTCTAGTGTAAGTCAGTGGTTAGAACAACATGGTTATTTTATAGTACGACCTACATTTTTGATACTCAGTTCAATCTGGTTTTCTACCAATTTTTATTTTGAATTAATTGCTTTATGTCAATAGTTGGTTTCCAATATGTAATTAATTTTCTTTTCTTACTCTTTTCAGGAAAATCAGAGAGTACAGTTAGGCGAATAGTTAACGAAGGTTTTAATAATGAAGGAAAATTTGAAACTCCTGGTAAACACAGAAAAGGTCGGCAAAGAAAGAAATAGACGATTTTAATATTTGAGCACTGCGCCAAAAAAATCCTTGTCAGATGGGGGAAAGTTGCAGATAAAACATGTAATTACATGATTGTGGCAAAGCAATTGGGACTGCTAGGCACCTGCTGGTGGGTTGTAAGACGCTATTAGACCGGGGCTTCTGGATCTGGTTCAATAACTTTATTCTGGATCTGATTCAATAAAACAGAAACAAAATTAAAAATGTATAATGTGTTTTATTTATTAACTCACTAACTGATGCCCGCAGCTTCGCCCGTGTCGAATTTGTTCTCGTTAGGAACTTATTCCCGGGATGAAAAGTAGCCTATGTGTTATTCCAGACTATAATGTATCCCTGTACCAAATTTCAGCTAGATCAGTTCAACTGTTCGAGCGTGAAAGAGTCTCACATCCACACTCATAAGCTTTCGCATTTATAATATTTGTATTGTTCCCGTTCCCGCTTCCCGTAAGAACTTATTCCCGGAATAAAAAGTAGCCATGGTTATTCCAGATTATAATGTATCCCTGTACCAAATTTCAGCCAGATCCCTTTAACCGTTCGAGCGTGTAAGAGTAATAAACATCCACACTCACAAACTGTCGCATTTATAATATTAGTAAGATTTTACTCGGAACGAACTCCTCGTATCAAAATCATTTTGGTCGTACTATATAGGGTTGCATACATGCATTCAGCAGCGCCCTCATTTAATTTCACGACTTTATAGACAAACTGTACGTACTAGCTTCTGGATTACCACTAAGCACATAGGTAATTCTAATATCGTGAACACTAAGGAATTGTCCGTAATCTCGTTGTCACTGTTTAGCGAATAACTATGTCACAGCTTGGTGTACGTAAATTCGGAAACCTTATTTCATATTGGCGGTAAGTTTCCGACACATGGTTATCACGCCGAACAAACATTCTCACTATTTTCTTGTATTTCACACGTGTAATAAAACAAAACACTGTTACATGCATAAAGTTATCGATCGGCGATCGATCGACGCGGCGGGTACGCCGCCGGTGGGCGCCGGGCGGTGGCGATCAAAGGACATACGTATGACGCGCGCGCATGTTCACGGCCGACTGAATGATAGACTTGGGTAGGTACTGTTCGTACTGCCGGACGTGTTATATGGCATAACCGCGTACTGGTTCAGTACCCAGTACGCGACAAAATTTAGCAGGACCCAGGACCTTTCTCGGACGCGATATACCGCTCGGGCGCGTACAGTCGACGTTCGGCCGCGTTCGGCCGGCCCGCGTCCGAGTCCGAGATAGATTACAAATACTCGGCCGCGTCCGAGTCCGAGATAGAATATATTATTACTATCTGTGGTCCGAGCGACCGGGTGACCGGAATGATGCACGCTTGGGAACATTTTGCTACGTAGTGTATCTCAACTTAACGTGTACGAGTAGTAACGAATACTGATGAATGTTATATGAATACTTGAGGCACGCCTGCCTACTTAATGGGCTCAGGAGATGGTCAAGCGACTTGAGTCAATATCAAGTGTACATACACGTCGATGCATACACATGTGCAAAGAATTCATGCACACAGAAGCTACTTTCAATAATATTTTAATCGACTTGTCAAGTGCATATTGACCATATAAGAGCCCATCAGTCGAGGCACGTGTAGTACCTGCCAGATAATAATATAATATACGAATAATATTTATTATAAATAAATAAATAATAATAATAAATATTCTTTATTGTACACCATAAAAAGATTACATTTTAAAAAGAAATTCATAACATCGAATGTACAATAGGCGGCCTTATCGCTAAAAGCGATTTCTTCCAGGCAACCTTTGCATGGATAGAAATCGTTGAATAAATAAAGGCAGTGCACAATAAACCTAAAATACACAATAATTGTACTAACAATAACAATATACTACCCGTTCGCTCTAACTTTGCCGCTGGCGTAGAGGCGTATACCCGAATTCTTAATTACACGAAGTAAATTGACAGTAGCTAATGTCACTTCGTCATAGAAAAGCAACATTTTATGAAGAAGTGACATTAGGTGGTGTCAATCTACTTCGTCTAATTAAAAATTCGACTTTCGTATGGAGCCAAACGGCAAAGTTAGAGCGTACGAGCTATACCTACTTATACTATAGACATACACAATCAGTACAATATTAACACAAATACAAATACTTACTATAGATACCGTTTTATTAACACATAGATACCGATAATTATTATTATTATTAGGATAAATGAAGAAAAAGTGACATATTTTATTTTTTTAATTATCTCGATAACGGTGCGTGCTATCGTAAAAATAATGGCATTTTTGACCCCCCTTTGAAACCCCCCATCCGCCAAATATACATTACGAATAACGATTTTTTATACCACTAAGGTGGCATAATGTTGCCTGTAGTATAGGTTTATTTGTTGGTTTGATATTAATCGTCAAAAAGGGTCCATGTTGGCGGTGTTGCAGTCATCCTCATCAGCTAGCAGTTTCATAGAAGAGAATGATTACAAGGTAGATTTTTTTTTCTAAATCTTGTATCTCGAAAACCGTGCGTGATATCCTGATCAAATACAACAAAATTTTCATCGCCCTTTAAGAAAGCCCCAACCATAGGGGGCAAACACATACAAACATAAGTGACCCTCGCCCCCCCCCCCCTTTAATTATTGCAAAGCGGGAATTAGTACATTATGGCATTCTTAAGAACTGCAGATATATTATGGTCTAAGATTCTCGTTGCTGTTTTAAACGGCATCACGACTTTTTGGCGCGAAGCAGGAAATGGCGGTTATCGCTCCGTTGTATATTTTTTTCTAAATTAGAGTATTTTCAAATGTTTGTGTGTATCAACGGTGGATTCCGAAGACTATACTTGACTTTGACTGGGACTTAGAGGAAATGTGAAATGAAGAAGAAAAAAGAAACAAGACTTGGCATTCGGTCTAAGTAACCAAAGCGTGTTCAAATTAATAATAAAAAAAAGAACCGGGAACTGTCAGAACACTCAGCAGGTCCAGGACCTTTCCGTTCCGTTTTCATAAACCTCTAGGCTTTATTTTGTCTGAATAAAGATAATATTACCGTTCGGCCACGCAGAATCCGCTCGAGCGAAATCTAGGTGCGGCGCGGCGAGCGGAAAGATCAAATGTACTGAGTTGTATGAAGCATGCCACGACCCGCCGCTCCAGCGAATCCGCGGCATAGACAGCGGTGTAAGGGGACGAACTCAGGGACGAAAAAATATTGATTTTTTAATTTTTATGTTAATATAGACTGGCTTTGGTTACTCACATGATATGCCATATCTTATTTCATAAAATATCTTCATTTCACATTGAGTAGACCGATCCCAGACTCAACTCTAATGATAATTTACAGCACAGAGATAATAACCAAAATATTGTAAGTACATATCATCAGGCAAAATGAAAAAAGACATAGTTGCTATTTTCTAAATATTAAGTGTGAGATAATAAATATATGGCTGAATAATATGATGACTGGAAATAAATATGAGAGAGGCCTATGTCCAGCAGTGTGGACTGCTATAGGCTAAATTGATTGATTGATTGAAATATTATTTCGCCAATCGCATTTTTATATGAATTTAGTAAGAGTGCGATTAATTTCATGTTCTCAAGGAATCACGCAGTGAATAGCACTTTTTGGTTCGAGACAAATAGTCTAAAGCAGTGGTGGGCAAACTTTTTTAACGGGGGGCCAGAAAAAGTAAGAAATATCAGGCGAGGGCCAGAATTATAGAAAACCGGCCAAGTGCGAGTTGGACTCTTGCTCAGAGAATTCCGTTCAAAAAAACGAAAAAAAGAACCACATTTTTTATATGGGGCCCCCCTTAATTTCCTCCCTTTTTCTGATTTTGGTATTTGTTGTTATAGAGGCAACAAAAATACATCAACTCTGAAAATTTCAGCTCTCTAGCTATCACGGTTCTTGAGAAACAGCCTCGTGACGGACACAGATAGATGGATGGCGAAGTCTTATGAATAGGGTCGTTTTTACCCTTCGAGCACCGACCGAACCCTAAAAATGTATATTAAGAAAAAAATACAGTAAACCAACTTGCACCAACGTTAAAAATTAGAATTTAACTGTTATTAGCAAGGCCCTGCCATGCCATGGTCGGCGTGTAGGACGTAGGCAATTGCTTGTTATGTGCCATATTTCAAAAGCAAGTTCGTGTTGTGACGAAATAACTTTAGCAGCGCTAAAAGGTGTTCTACAGTAAGTTGGTTTGCGATTGAGTTGTTCACCAATTTCATGGTCGAAAAAGTCTGTTCACTTCACCGTCTTCACCTATGTGTTTATTGCTCAACAAAGTAGAATCTACATAATACTTCTGGACCGTCAAAATATAATTTTCACGGGCCATTTACCAGGTGCCGAAGAACCGTCGGCGGGCCGGATTAAATACCTCCGCGGGCCGGAGCTGGCCCGCGGGCCGTACTTTGCCCATCACTGGTCTAAAGGTACGCTTCACAAATGTTCCACCGCTTTTCGGGAGCAAGAAATTTAGAATAAAATTTTGAAATAGTTGTATATCGGTCCAGTCACGAGTTAGTCTGCTACCAAATTTCTTCAAGACAATTTAATATTACGCCCTTGCATCAACACGCATTTATATGAATGAAATGTTATTTTAAAAAAATAATGAGTAATTCGCCAAAATTTTAATTTTTTCCTTAATTTCCATGACTTGATTTTTTTTCTGAATTAATGCCAACTTGACATTTCGTTGGATTGAAAAACTTCAACAATTTTTTGAAGTAAAACTTCTTAAACGCCGTTGGAAAAAAAATTCCGTCACATTTTTTTGGGTTACGCGTCACATTTTTTCGTTACGCGCTATTTTTTTGTCGTCCCCACCACCGTCGATTCGAATAAATAGTACTTTCTTAAATGGCCTAAGTTCCTAAGGCTAAAATCTTTTGGACTTTGGACTTTTGGACTGTAGGAGTTTCGGACTTTTGGACTTTTAGACTTTTGGACTTTGGACTTTTGTCGTCCTTTGGCTCCTCGTCTCCTTACGGGGACGGCCCCAGTGTGGCGACGGGCTTTATCTCTAAACGAAACAGCGAGGTGACCCTCGCTATTTCGTTTTAGCTGACGCTAGTATTAATTTTAATTGTTAACAAAAAATGTAGAAGCGCTCGTGGCCCCGCGGACTCAGTGTTCTGTAAACGATCACTGCAGTAAGCAACTTTCACTATGGCCGGTCCATGGATGGGTGACCATCCATGTGATCACTTTGTGACATTTATTTGAGCGTTTCCGTGCTTCGGAAGGCACGTTAAGCCGTTGGTCCCGGTTGCCAGTAAAATGGCAGTCGTTAAGCCAAGTTGAAGGCTTTATTTCAACAGCAGGCAGTCACAACCTGCGCCTGTCCACTTAAACACGGTAATACGGCTCACAACGTATTACGTGGGACAAATTATATAAAGGTGAAATGTGGGTATATAATATGCCTCTGCCTACCCCTTCGGGGATAAAGGCGTGATGATGAACCGAACATAAAATGTAGTGGTTGCCAGTAAAATGACAGTCGTTAAGCCAAGCAGGCAGTCACAACCTGCGCCTGTCCATCTCAACACAACATCGGTTCACCACCACGACTAATTCTAAAATGGTAAAATGCGTGCATATAATATGCCTCTGCCTACCCCTTCGGGGATAAAGGCGTGACCATATGGATGGATGGATGGTAACATAAAAATTTACACCTACTTTAGTATGTTAACATAAAAATAAAGTACCTAAGTACTTGCCCATAAGTTCCCATATATGAAGTTGATAAGTATTGAGTCTGTCTCTAATAAGTAGGTAGGTAGCTAGCGACGTGGCTCGTGGGTTTGTTTCTGTACTTAGTCCGTTTACAGTTAATATAGATAGATATAAAAGGACTTAGGTCAGGTTGAAATAAATACGGGCACTTGTAACTTCAAACTTAGTTTTATTTCCTTGATTTTACACTTCAACCGTATCACTGCTTATAATGCTGCTTTATTGAGCGTTGAACAACGAATGCCACCTCTTTTGACACCGCTCAGCAGGAAAAATAGCACACGTGTTATAAGCGGTGGGGGCATGATCAAATTAGTGACTTACAATGAATGTGACAATATAACATTTGATTTAGTAAAATAAACACAATATTTGCCTAATTGATTTAAATAATATTATCATAAGTTAAATATGGTATTACATAATTATTTATAACTGTAAACGGGATCATACAATAACCTTAACCTAACAGCTCGGCCATCCTGTTTCAAGCGAGTCCCTTCGCTTCTCAAAGTAAAAGATTTATATAATTTGATTATTCTTAAGTATATTCAGGCATGATCTATTTACTAAATAGATTAAAAACAAGGAATTTTATTTAATTCATAAGCAATGTGTAATTATGAGAATGAATACCCTATAACTTTGTGACTAGTCTAAATTTCTTATAATTATTTACATTTTTTTTTAAATCATAACATGTGATCATAAGACAAAATAAATTATTACTTCATGTGACTTGTTTTGATACTAATCATCATATTCACAAATGTTTTCTATGTACTAAGATTATGCATGCACAGGTACCTATAGTTAGTGCGCTATTATAGTTAACATGGCCTATTAATTATTATTATTCATGAGCATGCTGATAATTATTAAACGAAAGACCTCTATTACTCATTTTCGCTAGCCGAATTATTTTGAGATGAATCAGAAACCAAATCTCTATCAAAATTCATCCATGGCTGGATTTTATCTATGGCAACCACTGCTTCATATTTTCTACCATGTTTGCGAGTAAGAGGGGTATCCTCTATCAAAAACCTGTCGTTTGGGAGTATTTTTACTATACGGTAGGGACCTTGGTATTTTACAGTAAGTTTCTGCGACTTACCGTCATTAGGCATCTGCCTCTCCACGCGCACCAAGTCCCCTTCGTTGTATGGTGTCGATGCTTTCCTACGACTGTTATAACGAGCACTGTCTCTTACCTGTTGCATTTTAATCTTCTCTCCTGCATCTTGTCGTACCTCATGCAGTTCTTCGACCGGGGTCCGATTAAGGGTTTCACTGATAATTTCGCTTAACTTACCTTCTGTTCTACTGATTATATTAAAGCCGAACAATAGTTCAGAGGGACTTTTGTTAGTGGTTTTGTGCCTTGTTGTGTTAATACCAACTTGTATATCCGGGATGTGGTCATCCCACGATTTGTCATCGCCACCATGGCTAGAGGTTGATAAAGCGTCCAATATGGTCCTGTTAAACCTCTCTACTTGACCGTTCGCCCTAGGTGTGGCAACGGCATTTTGGATATGCTTTATGCCATAGGAGTTGACAAAGTCCTGGAACATTTTACTTGTAAAGCTTGTGCCTTTGTCAGTAATCAGACGAATGGGAACACCAAAACAACTTATGTATTGTTTCATTGACTTTACTGATGTTAGGGACTTTGTATTCTTGACCGGATTAATGCTCACATATTTGGTAAATCCGTCCACCAATATCAGCAAATAGCAATTTCCCCTCTTGCTTTTCACAAAGGGTCCTAAATGGTCCGCATGAATAGTATGGAAGGGTACACTAACCTTCTTTATGGGGTGTAGCTCACCCTCGCGTTTACCACCTGGCATCTTATGGTGAGCACACTCTAAACAGGAAGAAACATATTTTTTACGAACCTTCTCATTTTTTTAAACCAGTAATGTTCTTTTATGCGGTGTAGCGTTTTCTCGAATCCACAGTGGCCAACGTCGTCGTGATTCATTTTCAGAATTTGCCATCGGACGCCTCTTGGCACGAGCCATTTTATCTCATCGCCTATGATACGGAAAACTCTGTCATTCTTTAATTTATAGTTTTTGTGTATATCAATGGCTTCGACGGTGGCAGAGTCTAACAGAATTTCTTTTATTTTCTTAATTTCCTCATCAGCGGACTGCACTGTTGAGATCCAGTCCTGATCACTTTCCTGAATTTGTAAGACGTCTAGGACATGTTCTTCACTTGTCATTTCGCTGTCCACGGGATGTCGGCTAAGCGCATCTGCGTGCGTCATACGAGTTCCGGGACGATATTCTATGACACAGTCATACTCTTGGAGTTGTACCCACCAGCGCGAAATACGCGGTATGAGATCTCGTTTTGTTAGTGTTGATCTGAGTGCGTTGCAGTCCGTTAAAACTTTAAACGGTATACCTATTAGGTACACTCTAAAACGGTTTAATGACGTAATTACCGCCAGTGTCTCGAGTTCGTATGAGTGCATTTTCTTCTCATCAATAGTCGTTTTTCGGCTAAAGTACGATACAGGCTGCAGTGCTCCATTTTCGTTTCGCTGAAGTAGTATACCAGCCAAGCCATCTTTACAAGCATCCGTATGTAGCTCCGTTTCTGCTTTAGGGTCGTATAAGGCAAGCACTGGACGGCTTATGAGTAACTCCTTTACCTTTGTAAATGCTTGCTCTTGTTCGTCACTCCAAACCCATATCGTATTTTTCTTCAGCAGGTCTGTCAGTGGTGCAGTGATTATAGAATAGCCTTTCACGAAACGCCTAAAGAAGCCAGAAAGACCGAGGAATTGTCTTACCTCGTGTTGATTTGAAGGTCTTGGAAACTTGGAAACTGCCTCGATCTTTCTATTGCCAGGCTTAATACCGTTGGCGCTCACATCAAATCCGAGAAAATCTATGGAGTCTAGGAAAAAGTTACATTTACTTAATTTTAAAGTTAACCCACCTTGTTTGAGAAGTTGCAGTACCTCTTCCAATCGTCTAATACCTTCACCAAAGTCTTTAGATGGGATGAGTATATCGTCCATATATACAATTGCATACTTAACTTTTGCTTCCATAAGAATTTTGTTTATCGTGCGTTGGAAAACAGAAGGCGCGTTGACTAATCCGAAAGGCATTCGGTTGTACTCGTATTGGCCATCGGGTGTTACAAAGGCGGTCTTAGAACGTGATTCTTCAGATATTGGGATCTGGTAATACCCAGAAGCCAGGTCCAATGACGTAAACATGGAGTTTCCGGCAAGTCGATCTAGTTGATCTTCCACACGCGGCATCGGATAATGGTCCTTCTTAGTCTGTCTGTTCAGGGCTCTGTAGTCGATGCACAAACGTTTGTCACCAGTTTTTTTCTGAAACATAACAATGGGACTTGCATAGGGTAACGAGGACTCTCTAATAATGTCACTGTCCAGCATCTCTTGAACCATGTTCCTTACTAGTGTCCTCTCTGTGTGCGACATGCGATACGGACGATAAACCACAGGATCTGCGTTGTCAAGTTCGATTTTCATTTCGCCAACTGACGTATAACCTAAGTCATGCAACCCGCTAGAAAAGCACTTAGCATACTTTGCAAGTAAATCGCGCAATTCGTCACATTGACTCTTGTTTAAGCTAGGGTTATAATTTACACATTGCTCCATGTCATCATCATTGAACAGAACACCGAAAGAGTTCAAAGTTTTATCAGATGGAATAGAATTTCTCTGCAGAGAACGTGTCAGCAATGTACCTTTAGCGATTGCCATAGGATTTGTTGTCACATTGTAAATTAGAATTGCGCCACGTCCCTCGTTAATCTCATATTGTCCGGGGAGTATGTAGTACTCCTTACCTTCAGGTCCTCTTAACGACCCACTCACGTAAGCATCACAGTCAATCGGCGAGTTGATGGTGATTTGTACTGCTTGTAGAGTATTTCCAGGAATTACGGTATCTGCTAAGGCTAATAAATTTATTTTGTTTGGAGGCATTCTTCGAAAACTAATCTCATTAGGAGTTTTGATTATTAAAATGTCCGGCTTCTCCGTAAAGGAATGGCCGAACAAAACGGGGTAAACCAGGACGTAATCCTCCACGACGTATACATCAATAGTTTCCGATAGGCCTTGAATTTCAATGGTAGCTAGAGCAACTCCTATTGGGTTTACCAGGCTACCACCTATGCCTCTGAGGACAGGTAAGCCTGGACGCGTAGTAATTTGAAGATTGAGAGACTTGGCAGTGCTTACCTTGACAAGAGAGCATTGACTCCCGAGGTCGACATGACATGATGTAGTAATACCGTTTACTTTGATGTCCAGTACGTACTTGTTGATACCGGTATCCTCAGCGGATACCTCGGATACCTGCTTCTACTTGTTTGCTGCATCGGGACCCTTGGTTTTATCAGGTTCGTTTGTTGTTCTATTCCTAATACAATTAGAGGATTGGTGACCCATGCGCTCGCAGATTGTGCACTTTACGGGTGCTTTCTCACATTTAAAGCTTGGGTGACCAATCTCGTTGCAATTGAAACACTTTATACTAGAATTAATAATACCTGTACCTGGTCTAGATGAACCTGGGCGGTGTGGGGTGTTACTGAACCTTCGGTCGTATGGTTTGCGTGAAGTGTCCAAGGCTTCTCTGCTATGACCGCTCTTAACAGTTCTAAAATATTTTAATAACTTTCACCGCCCGATCCTCTACTCCATACAAGAGGCAGTCTACTGCCTGCCTACCGTGGATGTTACATCTATTTAATAAGTTAATCTTAGTATAGTAATAATGTTCTAAAGATTCCCCGTATTTCGCTCTCTTGGCTAACATTTCAGTTAATAGCTCTGCGTAATCCTCCCTACATGGAAAAGACTCTATAAGTTTTCTTTTCCACTCCGACCACTTGTGTAATATCGTAGTAAGACCCTGATACCACGTTTTAGCTACACCGGTTAATTTTGGCAACGCGTAATGGATAATCTCAGTCTCCTCCCAGCCATAAATTTCCGCACATTCTTCGACTTTGGTTATCCATGTCAAAATATTTTGATTTTTCAACAAAGGGTCAAACTCCGGTATTACATTAGTGTTAAACGTTAACTTAGGCTTATCAGATCCCTTAACCTTATCTAGAATAGTAAGAAACTTTTCCATTAACCTGCTATCCGACTTCAGCTGTCTTGACCTGGCCCGTTTTGGTGATGGTGGTGACTCATCTGACGAATCAGATGATGTAGAATAGCAACGCCTCTTCCTCTTCGAACGCGATAAACCTTTCGAACCGCCATCCTTCCGTTTTCCTCTCCTTTTGTTAGTGTCCTCATTACCATCTGAACTAAGAAGTACATGCTCTTGCCTCGAGCGGTGTACATTCTTTTCAAATCGTGAAACATTTGTATAACCCATTACCTCGGGTATTGTTTTCGATGTATGTGCCAGCCCTTCCCCTCGACTGGTCACATCTCCGACTCTCTCTTGCCCTAGACCTCGGGCTTCCATTCCTTTAGGCCCATTACCTCGGGCATTCCTATCAAACCCATTACCTAGGGTATTTTCATCAGGCCCATTACCTCGGGCATTTCCATTATACCCATTACCTCGGGTATTTCCATCAGACCCATTACCTCGGGTGCTTTGTAACCCAAAGATGTTCTGTGTTACTCACCAACTAGCGTGAGGTAGCTATGCAGAGAACTCTATCCCAGGGCGCCTTATTTCTGAGTTTCCAGTCTGTGTGCAAGGGTAGGCTAGGGCTCTGACGAAAACAGACAATAGGGTGTACACACATATATTTACTAAGTACACAGAGATACACAGAGACACACAGAGAGCTTATTCACTGATAGACACAAATATCACAGGTACCCAGAAATAAAGTCTAATTCCACTTAATAGACCACTGCCGCGTGAGCAGGTAGAACGGGTAAGCAGCTAACTACACTGTAATAGGGTGACAATTACTGGCCTTGAGTAAGCTGAGAGCAGCACAGCCCGAGAATGCCACGTGGAGGCGGCTGGTCCCTCTCAAAACACCTCGCTCATGTAGTCCACGTGTCATTGGGTGTGGCTCTGCCAACCGTGGACGGGCCGCTTTTCCCCGTAGTAAAAAAACCCTGTTATGACAAGTAAACGACAAATGAAATAACTGACATCGCGACCGACGAAATTCGAACCGCTTAGCAAACAAGAAATGACGCTTACCGGTATCCCGGGTGTAGGTTGACACAGAGTCCAACTCCTTCCGAAGAGAATAAGTTAACTCAGACTAATTCCTTAACAGGTCCTCATGTTGCAACTAACAACCTCCAAAGCTAAATTGAGGCGTGCCACTCAGAGTAATATCAATCCCTCGTCCTTAGCCGATGGTCAAAAGAGACTCGGAACCTTGTATCACGGCTTTATCCCCTCTCTCACGTGGAATCGTCTCGAATTTTTCCTCTAAAACCAGCTTTCATTCAATGCAAAAAACGATTCGTCACTCGTCCTTATGACATCCTGTCATTCTGACAGCAGAAATGTCACCACTGACAACCGATTAAAAAAAGATAACTAGATAAGGCTGCTTTCACATCCTGAATAGTGCATCTATAGAAAATAAATGCTACAACCACCCCCCCTTTAATAGTATTTCCTGCGGATATGACACGCTGGAAATACACAATAAAGAAAACAGAAAAGTACTGACTAATAAACAAAGACAACCAGCTAGGTCCTTCAAACACCAGCTGACTACGACCATTACAATACCAAAGAAAGATCCTCCTATGTACCTAACTAGACACTGACTCGTGTACCGGTTAGGCTAAGTAACTAGAGTCTAATGCCCTTCATAGAAAACGAATGCTCCCTTTACTCACTGCCGATACCCTAACACTACCCAAGCTCTCAGGATAATGTAGAGTACTAAGAAGCGAATGAGAGAAAAACGCTCGGTGCGGTGCATAGAAGAAACTACAACGTGACAATTTAAAGTCACGTACACATATAGAAATACAAACAAAAGATTAAAATAGTCTTACATAATGATCACATAGCACTGGTTTAATAAACTAGAGAAACAGTGCTATGTAGTTACGTTAGGTATTGGAGACTGCTCCTCCTGATACTTCAGGATGTCCTTGATATGGTACTCCCCAAGATCCTTACCGTCCAGATCTGACAGCCTATATACTAAAGGGGATCGTTTAGCAGTCACCACACATTTAAGGAACTTAGGAGCTAGCTTAGAAGTAAAATTCTTGGCCTTGTTGGACAGGTAGAACGTGCGTTTGTAAACTATCTGTCCCACTTTCAGCTCTACATGCCTTTTTCTGAGGTTGTAATACTTTTCATTACGCTGGTGGGCAACGTTCAAATGTTTCCTCACCTGGTCGTAAATGCGTTGTATTTCTCTCAGCTTGACACCGAAGGCTGATGGATCGTCTACAGAGACTGAAGTAGGATGGCACGCGATATCTGTCTGCCTGTATAACACTCCATCCCCAATAAATTCCCTACCATGTACCAAAAAGTAAGGGGTGAAACGAGTTGCTTCGTTAACGGCAGTGTTTAAAGCACACTGTATCTCAACCAAGAACTGATCCCAAGACTTGTGTTGCGACTTCACATAGCATGAGATCGCTTGAACAACATTACGAATAGCTCGTTCCGCCTGATTAGTTTGGGCATGATACCTAGGGTTATAATATATATTAGGTACATTGTATTTAGCCAACAGATCCTTAAATGGCTTACTCACAAACTGAGGGCCATTATCCATGTAAATAGTCTTGCAGACTCCGTGCACGAGAAACACACTCTTCTCTATGAACCTCGCGACTACAGCGCCTGTGGCAACCCGAACAGGGCACAACATGACGTATTTGCTAAAGTAGTCGGAGACCACGATCAGGTGTACGTTTCTATTGCTCGAAGTGGGAAAGGGACCAAGCAGATCGACAGAGATAGCTTCGAATGGCTTCGAAACCCGCTTCGGGCTACCCATTAGGCCGGGACGAGACGTATTTACGGGTTTGTACTGCTTGCATGTTTCGCAATTCCCAACATATTCTTTGACGTCCTCGTACATCTTGGGCCAGTAATAATTTAGGGCTAACCTTTTATGCGTCTTCCAAACGCCACCATGGGCACTAAGTGTGTCATCGTGGTACTTAGAGAGCAGGGGCAAGCGATCCTCCTGAGGTACCACCAGCTTCCAGTCAAAGTCTGAAGTCAAAGAATATTTATTTTTAGTTAACCTATATAGAAGGTTGTCACGAATGTCATAATTTGGTGACTTCCTAGGGTTCTTCCGAACACTATTCATGGTGTGGTCATACCACGGGTCTTTAGTGGGTACTGCATCGAGGGAATCAATTTTGATACGAGACAGAGCATCAGGTACAACGTGGTCTTTACCTTTTCGATGCTCTATGTCAAAATCGAATTGACTGAGCCTCATGCTCCAACGTGCTAGACGACCCGTGGGATTTTTTAGCTTATGGAACCACAGAAGAGATGAATGATCCGTGACGACCGTACATTTTTGGCCTTCGACGTACTGTCGAAATTGTTCCAAAGCGAAAATCGGCTAGAAGTTCTCGCTCAGTTGTGCTGTAGTTCACCTCATTCTTGTTAAGAGAACGGCTACAGTAGGCGATAGGGTGCTCAACACCATCGTGAGTTTGTGTCAGTACAGCAGCAACTGAGTAAGCTGACGCGTCACTAAGAATGCGGAAGGGCATCTCAAAGTTAGGCATTTTTAATATAGGGGCAGAAACCAAGGCTGACTTTAGCAGGTTAAAGGACTGTTCAGCCTCAGGGGTCCATTCGAACTTAAGGTTCGTAGAAGTCAGTTTGCACAGAGGTTTACTAATCTTCGAGAAGTTGTTAACAAAGCGACGATACCAGCCGGCCATTCCCAGAAATCTCTTAACCTCCTTAGGGTTAGAAGGGGTGGGATAGTTGAGGATAACCTCAACTTTACCCGGGTCTGTCCGTAGGCCATGTTTGTCCACATAATACCCCAGGTATTTGAGTTCACTCCGACAAAAGTGGGATTTTTTCATGTTAATGGTTAGGCCAGCATCCTTGAGTTGCTGATAGACTCTATGTAAGAGCTCTACATGCTCCTCAAAGGTGCTGGACACACAGACTATGTCATCCTGAAACGCAAATACCTTGTTGTCGAACTCGGGACCAAACAGACGGTCCATGAGGCGTTGCATCGTGGCACTGGCCCCGACAAGACCGAAGCACATCGAATTGTAGTGGAATAATCCTCTCCGGGGAACCGTAAAAGCAGTCTTCTCAGCAGACTGGGGTGAGTCAAATGGAATCTGCCAGTAAGCCGCACTCAAATCTACAGAAGTTAAATACTTAGCGTTATTAAGGTGGTCCAAGATTTGATTGATATAGGGTAAGGGGTAGGCGTCACTCTTTGACACAGAGTTCAGCTTGCGAGAGTCCAAGCACAATCTGAGGTCGCCGTTCGCCTTCTCCACCATGACCACTGGAGAGTTCCAGGCGGACTGAGACGGGGACACTACTCCCATCTCCAGCATTCGGTCCAGCTCGGCTTCCAGGGCCTTCTGCTTAAGGGGAGAGAGCGGATAATAACGCTGCTTGATCGGCTTGCTGTCACCAGTGTCAATGACATGGTGCACAAGTGAGGTCCGACCTAAACCCACCTTATCAGTGTTCAACGAGTCGAATTTTTCAATGACCTCGTTGATTACACACCTTTGTTTAGTTGTCAAGTTGTCGTAATCCTCGAGGCCACCGTTAAGGGACACAGACTCGATAGGATTATTATCACTAAAGCTATCAAGACTAATATTTTGTAAAATTAACTTATCACTTAACTTAAATTGTTGCCAGAAATCCACTCCAAATATCATGGAGGTGGTTATACCTGGGACAACATAGAACTTGACAACTCGGATAACCGAATTGTACTCAATTGGCAAAGAGATACAACCCAGACATTGCAAGTGAGTGCTGTCTGCAGTTGTAATACGAAAAGTAGGATTGATACTCACAAGATCAAAACCCAGTTCCAAGAAGATGCGGTGCGCTCCCTTACCTAGTATAGAGCAGGAGGCACCGGAATCTAGAAGGCCTAAGACATTTAAATTTAAAACCTTAACAACTAGATACGGTCTAATGTCACTATCCCGTTTAGGAAACAGGACCTTATCAGAAATAGACTCAGATACAGAGTAATGCACAGAGTTCCTAATAAGGCCCTGGCCTACGCGTTTTTTGACTTGCTAGTACAGTGTGAGCAGTCTGGGGTCTTGACTCCTTTGAGACCACACCGGAAACACACCAGCTCCCTTGACTGTGTGCAGCTGTATGCAGTGTGACCGCCCCCGCCGCAACGAAAGCATTTGCGATCGTGGGGGGTAACCGGCGTCTCCACTGCAGACACCTGCTTAGCGGGCTTTTGTACACCTTTGTTCTTAAGCTGGTGTAAGTCAGATGTAATCTCAAACTTGTCAAGAGCAGGCTCATGGAAAGCGTCTGCCCAAGTACGCGCAAGCTCCAAGCGCTTACCCAAACGTCTCAAGTCATCTACAGAGTTGACATCATGCAAGGCCAGTTCCTTCATGTAGTCAGGTCTAATGTTGTGCATGAGAATGTCCAGCTGTTCCTCACTGGGCATCTTACATGACAACCTTGAGAACATGGCTTGCATTGTACATATATAGTTAACCAAGGACTCAGAGCGGGCTTGTGTACGCTGTCTTATCTCGTTCCTGAGGCGGTAATCATAATCAGGAATATCGAAGGTATCTCTAAGCTCACTAATAAGATCCTCATATGAGATGAAGTTAGCTTTGTTTGTACGGAACCAAGACAAAGCCGGTCCATCCAACAGGTCGGAGAAAGCCATAAGGAGTCTAGGCTTAGTAACCTCCCGAGCACATCTAAGTTCCTCTAATCTCTCTAAAAACACACGTACACAAGTAGAACCATCATATTTTAAGTTAAATGAACATAAGTTAAGGGGACGTTCTTTATACACTATGTTACATGTAGAACTATTCCTACTTGAACTAGCTCGCACCGAGCGGTCCTCTCTCAAAACACCTCGCTCATGTAGTCCACGTGTCATTGGGTGTGGCTCTGCCAACCGTGGACGGGCCGCTTTTCCCCGTAGTAAAAAAACCCTGTTATGACAAGTAAACGACAAATGAAATAACTGACATCGCGACCGACGAAATTCGAACCGCTTAGCAAACAAGAAATGACGCTTACCGGTATCCCGGGTGTAGGTTGACACAGAGTCCAACTCCTTCCGAAGAGAATAAGTTAACTCAGACTAATTCCTTAACAGGTCCTCATGTTGCAACTAACAACCTCCAAAGCTAAATTGAGGCGTGCCACTCAGAGTAATATCAATCCCTCGTCCTTAGCCGATGGTCAAAAGAGACTCGGAACCTTGTATCACGGCTTTATCCCCTCTCTCACGTGGAATCGTCTCGAATTTTTCCTCTAAAACCAGCTTTCATTCAATGCAAAAAACGATTCGTCACTCGTCCTTATGACATCCTGTCATTCTGACAGCAGAAATGTCACCACTGACAACCGATTAAAAAAAGATAACTAGATAAGGCTGCTTTCACATCCTGAATAGTGCATCTATAGAAAATAAATGCTACAGCTTTCATCATTGTCATCCATCATACCGTGATCTGAAACTTTCAAAACGAGCTTACTGTATATCCTATAAATACACCGACTGAATTATCATACACTCATAATATTTGGCATTTAAACAAATTATTTCCAATCCTTCCTTAATAATCAGACACAATTAAATACACAATAAGAATTTCTAAACTATATGTCAGCATAGTAGTTGATTTCGATGTTATTTCTCACAAAGATTTTCAAAAAAAATCTTAAATAATTTTATATTAATTAAATCTTTAATTACTCGGGTACCCAAATGTGCACCCCTGAAGCCATTGGTTCATCTGCAGGAAGAGAAACAAGTATGCATAAATCACGAAGAACGACAATCTGCCCTCTCTGACTACCCCGTCAGAGTTACAACGTAAAGATAGTCACTTTGTTAGTAAGATCCAAATAAATGGGTAGGTAGTTTAGCATACCAGCTGTGATTAAATTCTGTAGTTACATCATAAAATCACAACTCCAATACCAACCATTGGATTTTTATACCTTTTTATTTGTAGCGAGTATAAGTACTTTACTAATACTTTGACCTTTCTATAGTTGTTAATTGATGATTTTATTAGACCAAAAGCGCTGAATCGGAAGATGAAATATACAAAAAGAAATATTGGGTGGGTACTTTTATCCGTGGAATAATTACCTATTTTATCAGCCCAGAACTACAGTAATAAGCATACGACTACTATCCTCTGGGAGTTCCGTAATGTTTTAAGTAGCATGGTTTTGTAATTAACCGTCAATTTTCAACAGAGAGAAAAAAAAAATCTAATTAAATGGTTAATTTATTTTATAAATTATTCCGGCATCGAGAAAACAGGTACGCAGGTAGAATTATGACGATGAACAGACACATATTCAGTTCTAGCTAGCTATTTGATTTTTATTTCGAATTTTACAAACCACGTGCTACCTACAGTTTTAAATATATCGTATGTTTATAACGGAACATATAGAAAAGGGAAATACTGATAATAACCGTTCGGTACTTACATTTTCTGATCCGTGAGCGTGATAAGAAAACGTTATGTCTTCTTACGATCCCACTTCTGACCTAAAAGGACTTAGGTCAGGTTGAAATAAATACGGGCACTTGTAACTTCAAACTTAGTTTTATTTCCTTGATTTTACACTTCAACCGTATCACTGCTTATAATGCTGCTTTATTGAGCGTTGAACAACGAATGCCACCTCTTTTGACACCGCTTAGCAGGAAAAATAGCACACGTGTTATAAGCGGTGGGGGCATGATCAAATTAGTGACTTACAATGAATGTGACAATATAACATTTGATTTAGTAAAATAAACACAATATTTGCCTAATTGATTTAAATAATATTATCATAAGTTAAATATGGTATTACATAATTATTTATAACTGTAAACGGGATCATACAATAACCTTAACCTAACAGCTAGATAGATAATTCTTTATTGTACACCGATATTGTTACAAAAAAATAATCTATTGCAACCAACCACTTTGCCTTCGTTCGTGATGGTACTGAATGTTCTTTTCCGATACTAATAAATATAAAAGTAACACTTTTATACAATCGTATAATAAAAGAAACACTGTTTTAGTTAAGTTAAGCATATTATGACTATTTATGACATGAAAAACAACTTTATGCTTACGGTTAGATGTTAAAATCTCCACTTATATTCGGTAAAATGGGCTGTGGCTGGGTAAAACGCTGGCACTCATAGGGCGACAACGATATGTACACAGAAAATCGTACAATGAGAAGCTGTCAGATGTAAAATATCCGTGAACAGACTATAAAGGTGCGGTTCCACTTAGGTGGAGCGGAGCTGTGCAGCGATTCACCAATCACGGTGCGGAGTACCTTAAGGCGGGAGGGAAACGGAGCGGAGCTGTGGATTTTAAGCCAATCTCATGGTTCAAAATCCACAGCTCCGCTCCGCTCCGCATAAGTGGAACCGCAGCTTTAGTAGGTAGTTATTTGACAAGTAATAATAATAATAATATTCACGGACATTTCACACAACGCTATCTGATCCCAAAGTAAGCTAGGAATAACCTGCGCGTGTTATGGGTATCAGACCACGGATATTAATACTCATATACTTTTTAATTAAATACATACATATCATACATAGAAACACCCAGACTCTTGATACAATCATTTATGGGTCACACAAATATTTGTCTCAGGTGGGAGTCGAACCCACGACCTACAGCGCCACAGGCGGTATCAGTACCGACTGCGCCACAGAGGCAGCCTATGCCTATGTAATGAGTTGTTATAGTCCGTTCAGTTATATTACTTCCTCAAAGGTTTACATCTCTATCGACTATACATGCCCATATTGAAGTGACTTAAATCGCACACTCCCATCTCGTCACACATATTTGCGAGTCCATTTTATTAGGTAGTAAAATAAATAAATGTGTCTATAACCTTTCAAGTTTCAACCTAGTGCAAATAAATATAGGGAACATGGGCATCAGTGGATCACTTTTTTTTTGAAGCTGTTTTTGACGTAAATTTTTGCTTTAATAACAGAAGTTTTGCATGTAATACGTAAAAGCATAATTAAATTTTAAGTTTCTCTTTTTAAATACCTCATTAATAAATTAATATATGTCAGAAAACGGTTTTTTCTTCGAGAGGGAATTGATCCACTGTGGCACATGTATGGGTTACCTTGAATCGGGGTTTGAGTTACAGTGGATCATAAGGGGTAGTATGGATAGCCGGTGGAACTTCGGATACCTCTTCCGAAGTTTGATCCCAAAACTGAGGGGGGCATCAGCCGCACTCTCGCGACTGATGCCCGACATCAGGGGACCCACCCAACGCTCCCTATAGAAGACAGTACCTCGGGATCGTGCGGAGCATGGCCCTATACGGGGCCCCGCATTGGTAAAGACCCTGACGGCCAGCAATGCGGCTAGATTACTTAGTCCGCAGAGGGCGAAGGCCTTAAGGGTGATAAGGAGATACCGCACGATCTCAGGTGAGGCGGCATGTCTCCTACCCGGGACCATTCCATGGGAAATGGAAGCGAGAGCCCTTGCGCCTCTATTTGAATGGCGCAACCGCGCAATGAGGCGCTGTAGCGGGGCCACGGGCCTGCGTCTCGCGAAATCAAAGCTCCGTGGTCCCAGCTCCACCAGGAAAACGAGGAAACGTGGAGATGTGACTTGAGCAACCAATGGGGGGATTCGCCACAATTGCGGCGGTCAGACCTGTCATGTACTAGTGGCTGGAGAGGAGACATGGTGCTTTCTTCTACCGGTTGTCACAGATACTTACCGGGCATGGGAACTTCGATAAGTACTGTGGTTCGGTAACAGCGCCAGGTCCTCGCAGTGCCAGGTCCTCGTGGCAGGTTTGGACGCGGAGCATGGCCCTGTACGGGGCCCTCGCATTGGTGAAGACCCTGACGGCCAGCAATGCGGCTAGATTACTTAGACCGCAGAGGGCGATCGCCTTCAGGGTGATAAGGGGATATCGCACGATCTTAGGTGAGGTGGCATGACACCTAACCAGGACCCTTCCATGGGACCTGGAAGCGAGAGCCCTTGCGTCACTATTTGAATGGCGCAACTGCGCAAGGAGGCGCTGGAGTGGGGCCACAGGTCTGCGCCTCGCGAAATCGAATCTCGGCGGTCCCAACTCCACCAGGAAACCGTGGAGACGTGGAAGGTGTGACTTGAGCAACCAAAGAGGGATTCGCCACGATTGCGGCGGTCAGACCTGTCATGGACTAGTGGCTGAGAGAAGATATGGTGCTTTCTTCTACCGGTTGTCACAGATACTTACCGGGCACGGGAGCTTCGATAAGTACTGTGGTTCAGTAACAGCGCCAGGACCTCGTGGCGGGTCTGGACGTGGACACTCTTTCGCTGGAGACTATGGTGCGAGCAATGATCTCCAGCGGGAGTAGGTAAGTGGGACTGAGCTGCCTCTTTTTTGCGAGCCGGTGATGCTTGTGAAAGAGGCAGCGGGTAGGGAGCAGAAGAGAACTCTCCCACCTAAGTTCCGCAGTCGGCGGCTAGGGCGCCGCCGACGTGTCTTCGCCCCAGACTATCGGCCTCCATGACCGAGGGCCTGAGGACGGTGAGGGGGCTGCCCACCGTTCTTATATACAGAGGCCGTAGTGGTGGTCATGTAGGACCACATGGATGCTATGCCGGCCTCCTACGGACTAAAAAACACACGTATCCCACGTAACACGGTTGGGAGCCCCCCCCCCCCCCCCGGGTAAGCACTCGGAAGGATACCCCAGGACACCCAACAGACCTATTACGACTACCACTGCAGTCTCACCTAGAGAGGTGGGGGGGGGGGGGGGGTTCAGGTGCTATCCCACTTCTTAGGGGGGCATCATGGCTCGCACCATGGTCTCCAGCTAGAGAATGTCCTGCCACGAGGACCTGGCGCTGTTGTCCTCGCTGCGCTCTCCGCAATGCTGGCACTTGGCCGAGGTTTCCCGGTGTATTCGCCACAGATACTTACCGAAGCTCCCGTGACCAGGAGGCATCTGTGACAACCGGTAGGAGAGAGAATCGAGGCTCCTCTCCAGCCACTCGTCCATGACCGGTCTGACCGCCGCGATCGTGGCGAATTCTCCCGTTGGTTGCTCAAGTCGCACCTTCCAGGTCTCCACGGTTTCCTGGTGGAGCTGGGACCGCCTTGCTGTGTTTTCTTTTGACTATTACGGGGCATATTGACCCGTAAAAAAGGATCATATAAAATTCGAATCCCTTCGGGTAACAGTGGATCACGATCCGATGAACCCCATTGGAGTATGATTCACTGTAACCCATTTACCAATAACAGAAATAATATTTTTATTTAAATATAATGAGCTTTAACAGCACAGTATAATACAGTTTCAGATACTCAGATACACACACTAAAATAAAATATACAAAGACATTGAAATATCTAAAAAACCTGGTAGCAAAACTATTTCCAATAATACGTAAATATTTTTTTTCGTACGTGCCTACGGACCGATGCGCTGTCGCGCGGCCTTCCGTTGTGACTCTGTGGCGGTGACTAGTAGGGTAGTGCGGGGTTTATGAGGATGTGCGCTGACCCGAAGTGTATATGTGTGGGTGCCATAGGCACAAAGTTATAACAAATGATCCACTGTTCCCCGTGATCCACTGATGCCCATGTTCCCCATATATCGTCATTATCACGCGTAAAGAAATCACGCTCACTGAAGCTGATTTCATTCATATTATCAGACTTGTCAAGTGCTGGGAGCCCATTATGGGCCCGCCCGATACATGGTCTAACTGCACTTGTCATGCCTCGTCAATATCTTGTGTACATACACGTCGATGCACACACATACATGCAAAGAAATCACGCACACTGAAGGAACTTTCATTTATAAATATCAGACTTGACTCAATATTATTGACCGTGTCGCTAGCCCATTAGGAATTCATCCTAACTCTATGGTTTTGACACGTTCTGAGTACGTCCACCGCCGCCATGGCGGCCATTTCGCTCGCCGCCCCGCAATTCGCTAAGACCGGTCTACGTGGCCGAACCGTTAGTATGATAGCAGTACCAACGCCATCTAGAGCACGTTGACCGCATTTCTTACTCTCACGAAACGAATGAGTTAGTTCTTTTATAGAAAATATTATAAATTATCTGTGGTTCTATGTTCTATTCGATCGTACCAACATAAGCAACTCAAAGGGACTTTAGCAAGAAAAATAGACCATAATCTATATAATTCAAGGTCTTGTACCTATCTACACTTGTACACATTCATTTTATAACAGCGACATCTGCTGCAACTGGGATAATTCAGATACGTCCACCCCATCGTATCTGTTTTGCTTGGGTTGCCCTAGATGGCGCATAATGGCATGCAAATTCAAAAGAACTTTATGGTCATTATAATAAGGTGTAATTTTCTTGATACGATTTATGAGGGTCCGGCACCTGTCAGAACAATCACGACACTGTATCGTCGCTGCGCCTGCAAAAGTCGCTATGTGATTTTTTTCGAATTTTGGATTTTGATGCCATTTAGATCCTTATTTCAAGGCGCACAAGGTGCTAAACCCGAAACGTTAAAAAACCTAATATTAACTGAGTTTCAAAAAATAGCTATGTGAAATCAATACTTTTTTGCGCCCTAAAAATAATTATGTGCTTCAAATCACATAGCTAAAAACTTCACCTTAACCAAAATATGGTCAAATGCGCGGAATTGCGCCCGCTATGTGTTTACGGGTACATAGCGATATTGGCGTACAAGATTTAACCTAAATCTTCGCGTATTGCACAAATCAAGTGTCACATAGCTATCTTTTTCTATGAAATTTGCCAGTTATTTTGGATATTTATGACATCGATCCTTTCAGGAATGTATTGAAATTATAAGGCAGCTTTGAAGCTAGAATATTTCAGCAAAGTGTAAAAAAGTACAGGTAGGTGCTTGAATCAAATGATACAGGCTGAATTACATCACTCAACAAGCAAAGAGAGTGGTGTAGCTAGTTGCTCGGGTAATATCTTAGAATATTATTAGGTACAGTCTCCTGCATCGTTGGCAACGCTCCATCTCTCTCTCAGGCTCTCAAGGCTAGACCTGCATACAGATTTCACATTTTCTTTTCAATAAACGAGGTTTAAACTTCTTCTACTTTCTCAGCAATGACAGTATTTTGCTCGAGGACGATCCTTTCAATTCTTCTTTTTTTTTGAAGTTACCTATCCTAGTTCTTTTCTTTAGTAGCTTTCCTGAATCCTATTACAAGTAACAATGCAATTTTCTATAGCAATATGATTTTAACCTGTTACTATTCTACACTTTATTTCTCCAAAGTCGTCGAGTGTATTCGCGATCGGCAACTAGGTATTCTTTTTTTAGTCTTCAAACAGCAGTCTTAGTCCCTTACAACCGGAGTTCTGCGCTGGGCATAATCTTATTTATGCCCTCATTAAAACAGTTGACACTCGCAATGCTACGGAAAAGATCGTACTAGCCTTAATTGTTAGTATTACTAGACTTCAGCAGCGCATTTAATTCTGTCAATTTCGAAATGCTAATTTCTTGGGTTGATTCCTTTCTTTGGGGGTGTTTGTCAGTGTGTGCGCTTATATGGAAATGTTTTAAGTCTGATTGCAGCTCGTTGCTGGCGTACATCACAGTGGTGTTCCCTCTTCTCCTTTACTCTCCATTTTCATGAACTCTGCCTCGAGTCTACGTAGCATTTTGCAATTTAAATATCTATGCTGACGACCTACAGATATAGCATGTTATCGTGGATTCAGATCTGGCTTATCCAACATGAATAAGGAATTAGAACGTGTTGGTAACTGGATCCGATTGGATAGTGCATCGATCCCCGAAGGTCACATGCCTTTACCTTAAATGCTCTGAAATTCATTTAGAACTTATTATTCAGAACTAAGATGTCCCAGACTCTCATTCAGCCCATTACTAGCTAATCCAACGGTTGCTAATATATTTAAAGGCCACCGAAGTGCTCCTAAATGAACTTGAAAGACTTCAAAACTTTTTATTTGTGTCATAGGTTTTTGATCTCAAAAAAATATATTTATATACTTATGAAAATCCCTCATCGACATGCCGAACTCTTACCGACTAAAACCATACGTTGTCCTGCCCTGACTACGGCCAAGAGCTCCGGGTAAGCCCTCTAAAGGATGTCGCAGGATTCCCGACAGACCCTGGCTACCACTGCGGCCTAAACGTGCGGGTGCGGTGCTGGATGGGGAACAACCGCGCGTTCTTACGGGTTGTTCGGATGTTGTCCCGCTTCTTAGGGCGTGTGGCATGCGTTAAATTCTCACGTCTCGCGGTTTTCTTGGTCCTGCTTCTGTAAGGACGGTGGGCAGCTCCCCGTCGTCCTTAGGCCCCCAGTCACGGAGGCCAGTATTTTGCTTAGACGAAGGCAAGTCTACGGCCCCTTGTCGCTGACTGCGGACCTCGGGCAGGAGAGTCATCTCCTTCTACCTCCCCGCCGCCTCTCTTGCTAGTCTCATGCTAGTGAAGCATGACCTGCTGACAGATTCCTAATTGATCCCGCTGGAGATGATGGCTCACAACATAGTCTCTAGCGAGAGAATGTCCACGCCCAGACCTACCACGAGAACCTGTCTCTTGAATCCTGTCTATTTTTTAATACCCCATAAAATCCCAATCTTCTTTACTTAAGCCTGATTTTCTCTTATACCCTTTTAAGTTTCAGTCTACAATTTCTTGCTCAAAAATCCGAGCCCTCATTCCTTTTCAGCGTACATTTGCATACCTACCCGGGTTTCTTAAAAAATAGCAATATTCTTTGGTTGCTTAAAAGGAGTTGGTAGAGGTAAATAATTGGGACAGCACGCCTTTTCGTAGTCTCCTTTCCGGCTATATGTAGCCAGGGATTTTGGTGCACCATCGAAAGGGAATCCCAGGCACCCTGACCAGCCCTGGTTGCCAAGCTGCAGTGACCTCTCGCAGCGGTCGTCGTGAAAACCACGTCCTTCTAGGGTGGTAACCACCTCGACGCAGATCTGGACGTGAACACTCTCTCTCTGGAGTCCATAGTGCGAGCCATGATCTCCAGCGGGAGTAAGTGGGACTGCGCTACCTCTTTCTGCGAGCAGGCTTTCTCATGAACGAGGCCGTGGGTAGGGAACGTTAGAGAACCCTCCCACCAGAGTTCTGCAGTCGGTGGCGAAGGCGCCGCTGACGTATCTTCGCTCAAGACTATCGGCCTCCATGACCAGGGGCCTGAGGACTGTGGTTCATCGTCCGAAAAAAACCCCAATGACGCGGGATAGCACCCAAACCCCTCTTAGGCGAGGCCGCTGTTGTAGCCGTAGGTCTGTTGGGAGTCCAGGGACATCCTTTCGAGGACTTACCCGGGCTCCCAACCGTAGGCCGTTGGGCGTTACGTGAGGTTTTTTAGTCGTGGCCAGCCCAGAGAAACGGAGATCGTTCTGGAATCGCCGACAACCAGTGCTTCTTCTACGCCGACCAGTCTATTGCCGCCTTTATTGCGTACAACACATCCTCACACATCAAGGCAGCAGAGTTTTATGGCAGAGAACGCCATGTTTGCCATAGTTTCTAACTAAATTTGATATTATTTTCATTTGACACCTTTTATTAAACAGCTATGTGTAACTAAACAACGTACATTATGTTTAAGTTGTTCCCGCTATGTGCTCAACAACACATGGCGATATTTGTGACCCAAACAATTTTAGCTATGTGTCAGATTCACAGTATATAATTTTTTCAATACCGTTGACTTTGATGTATTGCTATATGTTTGCCGCTCTCTGAATATATCTCCAACAGTGATCGATTGGCTTCAAAGTTACCTGTGCGGTCGCCGGCAACGTGTATGTGTTGACAACACTTTATCAAATTGGTGTAATAAGTTGGCGTACCCCAGGGCGGCGTTCTCTCTCCTTTACTTTTCTCAATTTTCATAACCCTATATGCAGATGATTTGCAAATATACTGTCAGGCACCAGTTCTACAGCTAAATGATGCTATGGAGTCTATAAATAAGGATTTGAGTCATATCAGCGAGTGGAGTAGATCTTATAGTCTCAAAGTAAACCCCAGCAAGACACAAGTCGCAGTCTTGGGCAGTTCCCAAATGAAATCGAAAATTGTGTGGACAAGTATTTCTCCGGTAACATTTGACAACATTACAATTGCAATTAGTGACAAGGTTAAAAACTTGGGAGTATACATGGACTCTACGTTGTCATGGGAGCCACAGATGCAAGAATTGAGCCGTAAGATGTTTGCATCGGTGGGCTCTTTACGGAAGCTACAAAGTCTTCTGCCTATGACCACCAAAATTGCGCTTGCAAAGGCGCTACTGTTGCCCATACTCGATTATGCAGATGTCAGCTATCCTGATCTTGCCGAAAACCAGTTAGACAAACTCGAGCGTCTTCAAAATGTTTGCATAAGGTTCATATTTGGTTTACGCAAATATGACCATGTTTCTCAATTCAAAACGCAGCTTGGGTGGTTATCAATACGACTTCGCCGGGATGCTCACGTTTTTTCACAACTGTATAGTATCTTATTTAACCCTTCTACTCCTTCCTATTTAAAGGAACGTTTCGAGTTCCTCCACAATACGCATTCGAAATGTCTGAGGTCATCGGAAAACCTAATATTAAAAATGCCGTCTCACTCATCAACATTCTATGACAAATCTTACACAGTTACGGCTATACGTCTATGGAATAAACTTCCAGTAGAGGTCAGACGAGCGCAGACGATAATCCAATTTAAAAAAATTGTGAAGGATCACTATCTATCTCTATAATAGGTATGTAATGTGTATATGTGTGTATATGTATATATTTAGATTCGTATGTATATATAGATATATATGTGTATGTATTCGTATGTACATATTTATATTCGTGTTTATGTATGTTGTGTTTATATGTATATACTTATTATGATGTATTTATTCTCAAAATTTATGTGTTTTGTGTTATATTATGTAGAAATTTTTGTATCTTTTATTATAAAGTTATAATCGATCTAAGAGTACGCCTAAGAACTATCACTCATTACCTTCAATCAACTTTCTCCATCCAAAGGTTGCCTGGTAGAAATTGCTTTTTAGCGATAAGGCCGCCCATTGTACATCTTCTTGCACTGTATTTGTGTACTATAATTTTATTTACTTGGCGTACAATAAAGTGTAAATAAATAAATAAATAAATAAATAAATAGAATGGTCGTACGGAACGGAACCGCCGCCGTTGCGCGGGTCCAACTCACACTTAGCCGGTTTTAATTTTTTTAAATACTACTAAAATCGCAGACAAGCATATGGATGTAGCGGAAATTTACAGGTGAAGGTTGATAGGTAATGAATGATCATCTGATGGGCATCGTTTTAGGGGTTTTTCGTATGCTGAGTACGAATTACATGATAATTTTGCAGTCTAATATGGCCGCTGCGCCGTAATTACAAAACTTCATGATGGGTATCGTTTAAGGGGTTTTTTGGTATGCCGACTACGAATCACATGATAAATTTGCAATCCAATATGGTCAGCGTAACGTAATCACAAAATTTCATGATGGGTATCGTTTAAGGGGTTTTTTGGTATGCTAATTACAAATTAAATGGTAATTTAGCGATCCAATATGGCCGCCGCGCTGTAATAAAAAATTTCATGGTACATATCGTTTTAGGGGTTGTTTAGTATGCTGAGTACGAATTACATGACAATTTTGTAATCCAATATGGCCGCCGCACTGTAATTAGAAAATTTCATGATGGGTATGGTTTAAAGGGTTTTTTTAGTGTGCTGAGTACAAATAACATTATTATTAAATACGAGGAGGACAGACCATTGACACATCTATTTGCTAGTTTCCATAGTAACACACTGACTTTATTACGAGGTCCATAAAGGTGGTTTGACATTTGCATACATACTTAACATTCCTCCCCTTAGTTTAGAATATACTATATGGTCATTCCGTCGTAATTACAAAATTTCATGATACGTATCGTTTACGGGGTTTTTTGGTATGCTGAGTACGAATCACATGATAATTTAGAAATCCAAAATGGCCGCCACGCCGTAATTACTAAATTTCATGATGGATATTGTTTACGGGGTTTTTCGGTATGCTGAGTACGAATCACATAATAATTTTGCCATCTAATATGGTCACCGTGCCGTGAACACAAAATTTCATGATGGGTATCGTTTAAGGGGTATTTTCGTATGCTGAGTACCAATCACTTGATAATTTAGCAATCCAAAATGGCCGCCGCGCCGTAATTACCAAATTTCATGATGGGTATAGTTTAAGGGGTTTTTTAGTATGCTGACTACGAATCACATGATAATTTTGCAATCCAAAATGGTGCCGTTAACACAAAATTGCATGATGGGTATCGTTTAGGGGGTATTTTCGTATGCTGAGTACAAATCACTTGATAATTCAGCAATCCAAAATGGCCGCCGCGCCGTAATAACAAAATTTCATGATGGGTATCGTTTAAGGGGTTTTTTGGTATGCTGAGTACGAATCACTTGATAATTTGGCAATCCAAAATGGCCGCCGCGCCGTAATTACCAAATTTCATGATGTGTATCGTTTAAGGGGTTTTTTGGTATGCTGAGTACGAATCACATAATAATTTTGCCATCCAATATGGTCACCGTGCCGTGAACACAAAATTTTATGATAGTTATCGTTTAAGGGGTAATTTCGTATGCTGAGTACGAATCACTTGATAATTTAGCAATCCAAAATGGCCGCCGCGCCGTAATTACCAAACTTCATGATGGGTATCGTTTAAGCGGTTTTTTGGTATGCTGACTACGAATAACATGATAATTTTGCAATCCAATATGGTCAGCGTGCCGTTAACACAAAATTTCATGATGGGTATCGTTTAGGGGGTATTTTCGTACGCTGAGTACAAATCACTTGATAATTCAGCAATCCAAAATGGCCGCCGCGCCGTAATTACAAAATTTCACTCTGTAAATCGTTTAAGGGGTTTTTTGGTATGCTGAGTACGAATCACATGAGAATTTAGCAATCCAACATGGCCGCCGCGCCGTAATAACAAAATTTCGTTATGGGTATCGTTTAAGGGGTATTTCCGTATGCTGAGTACGAATCACTTGATAATTTAGTAATCCAAAATGGCCGCCGCGCCGTAATTACCAAATTTCATGATGGGTATCGTTTAAGGGGTGTTTTGGTATGCCGACTACGAATCACATGATAATTTTGCAATCCAATATGGTCACCGTGCCGGTATCACAAAACTTCATGATGGGTATCGTTTAAGGGGTATTTTTCGGATTCCCGCTTTCGAGTGACGACGTATATGTGTGCTCCGTTGTTTTAATTCGTAAAAGTGTTAAAAAACCGGTGATATTACAAAAAGCTGTTCACAATAGTGATAAGTGGCAAGAAACAAATAAATTTGTGCAATAACTACTATACTATGCTAAAAGAAATAATAGAAATACAGACAAAAACAATAGTGACCTAATCAATAACAGTGTAACTCAGTTTGGTGTTTACCCACAACACAAATAATAAACAACAGTACATAAATTGTTCCGACTAGCCGCAGTATTAAATTTTGCTACAGATCCAAATTTTGACGCTCACTGCGTATGCGAGTTTGGTCTAGCGGTATAAGTTGATTGACACGGTCACGAAGAGCGTGCGTTCAAATCCCAGTATTGACATTTCTTTTTGTCAATTTTGAACCTGTTTTAGATATTTTGCAAACATGTCTGTAAAACGTACACCACCCCAGCCTAAAAAGAACACACCACAATATTATGTCTCTGAGCCGGATTTGCCTACTATCTCACTAGAATCCGAAGATGTTATAGCGCAACGTAAACGTAAATTTGACCAAGTGGATGATGTACACCTGTTCATGGCAGAGATGAGGCAGCTTTTCTGTGATTTCGAAAGGCAACAAAACAATAAATACATTGCGTTACAGACTACAGTAAATGAAATCAAGGAATTGAATTCATCTATAAAACAGTCTGTGGAGTTTGTCTCTTCTAAATATGACGAGCTGATGACAGAGTTCGATAAATTAAGGACGGAGCGCAACAATAACTTAGCCTACATCCAGTTACTCGAGGACAAGGTTGAAAATTTGGAGAAACTTCAACGAGCCTCATATTTAGAACTGAGAAACATACCAACTAAAACCAAAGAGACTAAGGACCATCTAACTCAAATCGCTATTGACACCGGGAGAGCTCTTAACTTGTCTATCAGCAGCTCGGATATACGTGATATTTATCGATTGAAGGGTAAACCGGAGTCAAATAAACCAATTCTCATCAACTTTACTACAGCAATATTAAAGGAGAAAGTGATACAGTCATTCGAAAATTATAATAAATCGAACAAGGAAAATAGACTCTCAACAGCTAATTTACAACTGGACTGCCCTAACAACCTAGTGTTTATATCTGAAAGCTTAACCACACGAACCAAACGCCTGTTTTATCTTGCCCGAGACTACTGCAAAAGCAACAGCTACAATTTCTGTTGGACGGTTCATGGAAAGGTTTATATACGAAAGAAAGAAGGTGCACTAAGCTACTGTATAAATGTAGAATCTGATTTGAAGTGCCTCCCATCGGGAGATTGACTGTTTTACTGTTTATTTTATATTACTATTATGTTAACAAAATTAATTAATTACTTTTGGTACACTGCATGCCTTAGATTTAAAATGTTATGCTATTATTATTATTACCACACATTACACATATTTACAATTAATCATCTATACAAAAACACAAAAATACACTTTAACCTAACATATACTGATCAAATCCTTAAGCCAAAGCTATATTCTTCCTCTTCTAGAACATATAACATGCTGTGCACGACAAAGACACACTTTTACATTTACTCAAACACATTGACCGAGGTTGACCTTGTGACACTCTTTTTTCTAATCTACGGGCAGATGATGTTGGTAAATCTGGAACACATTGATAATATTGTATACCGGCTCTTGATCCTGGCCTACTGTTATTCTTATGTTTTTAATGCGAGTACGAGTCAGTGTAATAGTTACGAGTCTTGTGATTGTTGCACTGATAACTGCCAAACCCTATTGGAATACCAAAGAAGAGAAATTTTCTATAGTACTTACTTAAGCTGCACCTTTTTTAATAATTACTTACCTTAAAGTGGATAGCAACATAAACCAATTACTCGACAAAATTGACGAATTATCTGTATCAGAAGTTCACACAGGAGCCCCTGAAATTACACCATCTGTTATAAAACAACCAAACAGATATCTAAAAATACTCTCGCAAAATATATGTTCCATCTCCGCTAATATCACGAAACTGGAAACTCTGATGCATCGTCTCCCTTTCGACTGTGACGTAGTGGCTCTGACAGAATGTTGGCTGCCATGTTCTACCAACTCATTTATTCCAATATTGCAAAACTACACTACAGCAAAGACCACAAAGCATATCAACAAAAATGATGGGGTAGTCGTTTACATGAAGTCTGATCTCCACGCCACATATGAAGAACCAGACTTTGGTCAATCTGCTACGGGTCTGATAATTAAAATAAAAACGGAAGTGGCTATTGTCTGCATTTATCGATCACCATCAGAATATAATATTGATAATTTTCTACTAGCTTTGAATAACTTACTTCCAACACTGGATAAATTTAAATCTGTAATTATAACTGGTGATCTGAACATAGACATAAAGCCAAATACTGTTGATACGCGCTCTAATGAATATCTGAATACTTTCGCCACGCACGGATATCTTGATGCACATACCCTGCCCACAAGAGATCATAGATGCCTTGATCACATATTCATAAAAACCAAGTCTCCCTCTGTTTCGCTTATTTACGATACCACAGTGACAGACCATCACTCGTCCCTGTTTTGTTTAGACAGGCAACGTGAGCAAATAATTCCTAGCCCAACTATAAGCAAGGTAGATCAAAAGGCCCTTCAAAAGACTATGTCTGAAATAGATTTTAGTGAAATTTTATTTATTGAGGACCCTAACACGGCGACAGACAGACTAATTGACTTACTCACTACAGCTATCTCAAAAAACACAACACTATAAAAAAGTATCGGCGCGAAAGAGAATTATCAAACCGTGGATTACTCCAGGTTTGCTTCGCTGCATTAGAAATAGGAACGCATTACACAAAAAGTCTAAAGGAAAACCTGAGAATGAAGTACTAAAAATAACTTACCTACGCTATAGAAACTTTAGTGCTGGACTGCTAAAGAAGGTAAAAAGACAATATATGACACAACTGAACTTCATAATGCAAGCCATAATCCAAAAACTCTTTGGGACACTGTAAAACGTGTCACAAATACCACAAAAAGCAAGAACTCTTCCACGCCGCTATTAAATTGCTTATCAACACCAGTACAATCATGTAACAATGTTAATTCGTTTTTCGTTAGCGTTGGTGGTAATCTTGCAGCCCGTATCACTGACGAGCCGTTGCAGCCGGCAGCAATTTCATTGGCCAGGCGAAAGGTCACCCCAGTCACGTCTTTCGTCCTAGAGCAGACAGACCCTGATGAAATTGCGTCAATAATTGGATCTTTACGAGCGGATGCTGCTGCTGGTTGGGATAGGATTACACCACTTTTTTTAAAGACATATACTGATGTTCTGGCGCCCATACTATGCCATATATTTAATCTCTGCTTCGAAACAGCTGTATTTCCTACTTCATTGAAAAAGGCTATTATTCATCCCGTTTTCAAGGGTGGGGATGGGAATCAACCCAATAACTACCGTCCAATTGCTGTTCTAAGCGCGTTATCTAAGGTGCTTGAGAGACTTATAAATAGAAGACTGGTTAATTACCTTGAGCATTACAATCTTTTATCCCCTCATCAGTTTGGCTTTCGTAAAAACAAATCTACCTGTGATGCAGTTCAGGACTTGACAAATTACATAGCACAACACTTAGATCAAAGCAAAAAAGTCCTTACTGTGTTTCTGGACCTCGCGAAAGCCTTTGACACCGTCCCTATCCCCACTCTTCTAATCAAACTAGAGAATATGGGCGTCAGAGGATTACAACTGGAACTTTTCCGTAGTTATCTTACAAACCGCACTCAAAGTGTCAGAATAGACAACCACAATAGTGACGAACTTTCCATCTGCTACGGTGTTCCCCAAGGGAGCATACTAGGTCCTACCCTCTTTCTTATATTTATAAATGATTTGTGCAACCTCAACATCTCCAAGGGTAGGATTGTATCTTTTGCAGACGATACCGCTTTGATTTTTACGGCTGACACTTGGTCGGGATTGGAATGTGTAGCACAACAGGGACTTAATACAACAATGGACTGGCTTGCTGCCCACACCCTCACACTAAATGCCAGCAAAACAAAATACATAATCCACTCCATCAGCGAAGCTTCTCAACCACACACTCAAGTGACTTTAAAAGTCCACACTTGCCGTGCAAAATATTTCTGTGAATGTCCATCTCTAGAATCCGTTGAGCAAATAAAATACTTGGGTATCATTTTAGATAAATATTTAAACTTTAAAATAGTAGATTGTATAACAAGGGGGCAAAATAGTATTTTTACGGCGAGGGCGCTACTTTGAATCACGAGCGAAGCGAAGGATTCTAGAATAGAATCCCGAGCATAGCGAGGGATTCTAACGTAGAATCCTGAGCGCAGTGAGGGATTCAAAGTACACCGCCCGAGGGAAAAATAATTTGCCCTCGAGTAATATACTCTACTTTTCATTCCCTTTCTATAAGAAAAAATAAGTTTTGTACGACGTAGTTACCTTCTATAGTTATTGTTTCAGGAGTTCATGGATTGTCACTTTCATAACTTGACGTAGAACTTATTATATTATGTAGGTACGTAGAATACAATAAAATATGTTGACTGATTACAAGAACATTAATAATGACGAACACGAACAGATAAATGGCGCGCCCTTTAGTTTTTTTTTTTAGTTAACTCAGGACACCGCGCTATGCAGCCAACACTTACCAGCCAGTAATCCGTACAATTTGCGTTCGATTTCTATGAAATTTTCAAGTTCCAAATTCAAATCACTTTGCCGCCCGCTAAAAAGCTCTGAACAGAAAAGAGCTATTTTGCGCCCCGTTATCGTGGTGCAAAGTGATTCTTTTCGAATAGAAGGAATGAAAAACATATTACTGTACTTACAAGTAGAGTCCGTAAATTAATATATATATTTAAAACACTCCGGAACGTTGCAAATACAAGAACAATAAGAACTGTCTACTTTGCCTTGTGTTCGTCTATTGTTACATATTGTGTTTCGTGCTGGGGTGGGACGGCTAAGTCTATTTTGATGCCACTGGAAGTCGCCCACAAAGCTATATTAAAGGTCGCAACCTTTAGACCTATTATGTACCCCACCGATGAGCTTTACAAGAATTGGAAAGTTCTTAATATTAGACAACATTTTATTTTACAAATTATACTGATGCAACATCGTAAAACTCCCTTTATTCAAATCACAAAACGTAGAAAAGACAAAATATATACACTCCCAAAAATGCGAACATCCTTTATTAAGAGATTTGCTTACTACCAGGGTCCATCGCTTTACAACACTATTAACAGGCTCTGCAGGATATACAACTTACCGTATCATGACTGCAAGAAGACGGTGTTCTCCTTCCTTCAAAGTAAAGGGTACAATGAAACAGAAGAAATTGTAACACATTCATTATTATATTAAACATAAAGGAAGAGCTGTCATGCAAGCGCACACACCCACTCACACACACACACACACACACACACACACACACACACACACACACACACACACACACACACACATTTCTCTCATTGATTTACAGAAGAAATGTATCCAGTATTGATCAATGTTTTATTGCTATTCTTAGTTTAGTTTTATTTACTTTTTTAATCGTTATCTTTAATTTATTGTGAAAGGTATTTTGTATTTAGATATTGTCATAACCTAATTAATCACAACGGGCACTGTTAGTGTAATGTAAAAATTGAATGGGGATCTGCACTGTGGTCCTTAACACAGGTTATCTAATAACCTAGCTAGGACTGCAGCACCTTAACCAATTAAATTGTAATAACCAGTAGGCAACAAACATCGATTTATTTACCATTTATGTACTACAATATCATATTGAATTGAATAAAGTATTATTATATTATTATTTTCATATGCTGAGTACGAATAACATGATGATTTAGCAATCCAAAATGGCCGCCTCGCCGTAATCACAAAATTTCACTCTGTAAATCGTTTAAGGGGTTTTTAGGTATGCTGAGTACGAATCACATGAGATTTTAGCAATCCAACATGGCCGCCGCGCCGTAATAACAAAATTTCGTTAAGGGGTATTTCCGTATGCTGAGTACTTTGATGATAATCTAGCAATCCGAAATGGCCGCCGCGCCGTAATTATAAAACTTCATCATGAGTATCGAGATTATTAAACATGTACTGGCAGTATTTTCTTATCTCATATTTGTCAATAAATTTAAGTATGTTTTCATTTTGTAAGCATCATTGACCGCAAGAAACAGGGTATTACTTTGTTGCAGACCGCAAGAAACAGTGTACTACTTTATTGCACCCGCAATGAAAAAGATAAAATTTTGTCTATTACACCGAAATAAAGGTCTAACGTTTTTAAACGTCGGAAAATAAATAGATTTTAAAGGCTGACATAAATAATCTTTTCTTAAAGTATAATGTTATTAAAATGGAAATTAATGTTAAATGAATAGGGGTTGGTTGCACCCGCAATGAATTTCAGAATTGCTGGTGCAAAATTTTTTTCAACCTTTACAGTGTAATTAATTGTTTTTATATGCCTTGAATATATTATGCCGTGTATGAAGAACACATATCTATATATATAAAAATCAATGCCACTTTTCGTTGTAATTTTATAACTCAAGAACGGGCTCACCTATCCAAACCAAATGTTTAGACTTTGTTTGGACTATTTAGTAGATGGTTTATGTGAAGTTTGCACAAAATCAGTTGAACGGTTCTTCATTTATGACGCAAACGAAGTTGCGCGGGTCAGCTAGTTTAGTATATTTGTTAATATCTATGAGGTATATTTCGCGTTTCTGTAGAAAAATCTTCCGTTATTTATTACACAAAATCAATAGAAGGTGACTACTTTGCACAGATTCTAGGCAAAACTTAAGAAATAATCCTTAAATTGCAATCTGATATGCAAGTTTCCACTAATGTCTATACAACTCTGTTTTTTTTGCGCGTGGATCGGATCATAAGCTTAACCCACCCAAAACATCGCCAAGATGGGCATGTCGAACTAAGATTCTTTTTATTCTACATATAATCGTATGTAGCCAGGAAACCACGTGAACCTTGAAATGGATATTCCAGGGCCCTAACTAGCTCTGGTCGCCAACCCTTGGTGACCCATTACCATTGCTTACGGGTAATTCAAGTACATGTTCTAAAATATAACGAAATAACCAACTTGAATCGAGCTCTGCTTAGATAATAGTTCGCACATTTTGTCACCTACCAGGTTATGATTGTAAGAAAATGAAGATTGAAATGGTATTTTCGCTGCCCAGTACGTCTTTTGTGGCATAAGAAAGTATTATTTTTCTTCCGTTCCATCTCCGCCTTTTTTGCACACATTACCTCTTTACAAAACAAGGCGGCGGAGTTCCACCTATTGCACTATTGACCATAGCCAAAACTATGGTCTGTAGACTCTGTTGTGTAAGGTTCCCGCTCTTATAGCCAGTAAGTCGTAGTTCCATCCACCATGGACAATCTGTCAGCATAACAATTGAGTCTGTACCATTGCAAGCAGTGAACTCCCAGAGAGATCTTGGAGTTACAATAACCAGCAACCTGAAATGGGATGAACACATAATAAATATAACTAAAAGGGCAAATTCAGTATAATACATGATTAGAAAAGCATTCTATGTTATTACCAGGGAACTATTTATCTACATTTATAAGACAAACGTAGTACGTACGACCTCTCCTTGAATATGCCTTACAGATATGGAGTCCATATTTCAAAAAAGATATTCTAATGTTAGAAAAAGTTCAGACGCCTTTTAGAACTAAACTTATCAATATTGGAACAGAGAAGGAATAGAGGTGACCTACAAAATACTAAATAAGCATTACAATGTGAAAGACCTTCGGGATATGTTCATAATTGAATGAACCCAAATAAACATCTCAGAGGTCACACTATGAAACTCAATAAGTCTCAGTGCGCTAGCAATCCAAAGGCCAGATGTGGCCCTGGGGCCACTGTTCGAAATTCGCCTTAAACGATACCCATCATGAAATTTTGTAATTACGGCGCGTCGGCTACTTTTGAATATCGAAACTATTATGTAATTCGTACTCAGCATACGAAAAACCCTTAAACGATACCCATTATGATTTTTTTATATTACGCTTCAGCGGCCATATTGGATAGCTAAACTACCATTGAATTTGTAATTAGCATACCAAAAAACCCCTTAAACTATACCCATCATGAAATTTTGTGATTACTGCGCAGCGGCCATATTGGATTTCAAAATTGACTTGTGATTCGTACACGGCATACCAAAAAACCCCTTAAACGATACCCATCATGAATTTTTGTGATTACGGCGCAGCGGTCATATTGGATTGCAAAATTGACACGGGATTCGTACACAGCATACCAAAAAACCCCTTTTTTTTTGGACATTTCACACAAGTCTATCTGATCCCAAAGTAAGCTAGGAATAACTTGCTTGTGTTATGGGTATCAGACCACGGATATTAATACTTATATACTTTTTAAATACATACATAGTATACATAGAAACACCCAGACTCTTGAGACAAACATTTATGGGTCACACAAATATTTGTCTCCGGTGGGAATCGAACCCACGACCTCCAGCGCCGCAGGCGGTATCTCTACCGACTGCGCCACAGAGGCAGTCAAAAAACGATACCCATCATGAAGTTTTGTGATTACGGCGCAGCGGCCATATTGGATTGCAAAATTATCATCTGATTCGTACTCAGCATACGAAAAACCCCTTCAACGATACGAAAGCGGCCATATTAGTTCGCTAAATTACCATTTAATTTTGTAATTAGCATACCAAAAAAACCCTTAAAAGATACCCATCATGAAATTTTGTGATTACGGCGCAGCGGCCATATTGGATTGCAAAATTGACATGTGATTCGTACATAGCATACCAAAAAACCCCTTAAACGATACCCATCATGAAATTTTGGGATTACGGCGCAGCGGCCATATTGGACTGCAAAATTATCATGTAATTCGTACTCAGCATTTTAAAAAACCCTTTAAACCATACCCATCATGAAATTTTGTAATTACAGTGCGGCGGCCATATTGGATTACAAAATTGTCATGTAATTCGTACTCAGCATACTAAAAAACCCCTAAAACGATATGCATCATGAAATTTTGTTATTACGGCGCCACGGCCATATTGGATTGCAATTTTATAATTGTTAAGTATGTATGCAAATGTCAAACCACCTTTATGGACCTCATAATAAAGTCAGTGTGTTACTATGGAAACTAGCAAATAGATGTGTCAATGGTCTGTCCTCCTCGTATTTAATATTGGCGACGAGGAAAAGGTTTAGTAAAATGGCCATAGCAGCTGTAGGAATATTATCGGCATTCGACCACAACATCCAGTCTTGGGAAACGTACAAGTATCGGACTAAACAGTGGTTTATAGCAAATGATATTGATGGTAAGAGCGACCCTACGGGAACGAAACGTCGGGCGATTTTACTAAGCGCACTCACTGATGGTACGTACAAGTTGGCAGCGGAGCTCGCGTTGCCGAAGCAATTACATGACGTGCCGTACGAGGACATTCTCCAGTTGTTGGATGATCATTTTACGCCAAAGCGATGTGGGTTCGGCGAGCGTTACAAGTTTTACGCCGCTATGCAACAAGAAGGCGAAACGTATGCGCAATGGGCTGCGAGATTGCGCGGACTGACGGCACACTGCGGGTTTTCGAACGTAGAAGAAGCGCTTCGGGACAGATTTGTTATGGGAATGCTGTCGGGACGCGATAGAGAAAAACTTTTTAGTAAAGATATAGCGGACTTAACTTTAACTAAGGCAGTGCAGTTGGCAGAAAACATGCAGAGCGCACGAGCGGCGGCCACTGGCACGAGCCGTGTGGGGCAAGCACATGATCAGTTGTTTAAGATTATAAAGACTGCGACGCATAGCGCATCAGAGGTGACAGTTACACCGCCATCAGATCGAGAAGCGACTCCGACGTCGAGTTCAGCTATGGCGGTGGACAAAACACGTTGTCAGGTGTGCGGCTATCAGAATCACGAGACATCCCAGTGTCGGTTCACGAAGTATAAATGTAGAAAATGTAAGGCTACGGGACACTTAGGCAGGATGTGTAAAAAAGTTAAATACATTGATTCGGGAGCGGTGGATGAGAGCGATGATGATGGTGAGTGTTTTAACATTCGTTCACGTAAAGGGGAACCGATGACAGAAACGGTAGTGGTTGCGGGGATCGAGTTGAAATTCGAGATAGATAGTGGCTCGGCCGTTACTGCCATTTCCGAAAGCACTTACAAAAAGTTTTTTAGCAATATACCTTTGTCGAAGACTAACAAAAAATTATTTTCATATACGGGTGAAAAAATAGTTTGTATGGGTGTAGCACAAGTAAATGTGCAGTATGCGAACGAATCGCGTTCACTGTGTGTGTATGTTGTGCGAGACGGAGGGCCGCCGATTCTCGGACGAGACTTCATTTCAAAATTCAATCTAGAATTATTACCTATGCAATACTGTAAAAGATTAGACGAAAGTGAAACGGTTACTGCTTTGCGATCTCGTTATCCTTCGGTGTTTTCGGATGAATTAGGGTTGTTTAATAAGTTCAAAGTTAAATTGCAATTAAAGGAAGATGCGAAACCAGTTTTTTGTAGGGCGCGTCCCATAGCTTTCGCATTGAAGAGTAAAGTTGATAAAGAGATAGATCGTTTACTTGAGTTAGGAATACTAAAGCCGGTTGATCACGCGCGGTATGCGTCACCGATCGTGCCTGTGTTGAAGCAAAATGGGTCTGTGCGTATTTGTGCTGACTATTCTACCGGGGTAAACAAACAATTGATAATCGATCAGTATCCTTTGCCAACAGTAACGGAACTTTTTGCTAAATTGTATGGGGGACAGGAGTTTACTAAATTAGACTTATCAAACGCCTATAATCAATTCATGTTGGATGATGAGTCGCAAGAAGTAACTTGCATAAACACGCATAGGGGAATTTTTAAGCAAACTCGCCTTTGTTTTGGAATTGCCTCGGCACCAGCAGTATTTCAGCGGGCGATGGAGAGCGTGCTTGCCGGCGTTCCCGGCACGTTATGTATGCTTGATGATATTTTGGTCACGGGGAAAAGTAGATCTGAGCATCTAGGTAGACTAAATCAAGTATTGAAAAAATTACAGGACGCGGGACTTACCTTACAAAAGGAGAAGTGTGAGTTTTTCAAAGACGAGGTTAATTACCTCGGCTACGTAATAAATAGAGATGGGCTGCATAAATCTCCACAAAAAATTAAAGCAATGGTGGAGGCACCGGTGCCGACTAATGTTAATCAATTACAGTCATTTTTGGGTTTGGTTAATTATTATAGACAGTTTGTTCCTAACGCGTCTTCAATTTTAAGTCCGTTGTATGAGTTATTAAAGAAGGGTAACAGGTGGTTGTGGACGCGTGCACATGAGGAAGCGTTCACTGCCATTAAGAGAAGTTTAGCGTCAGAGCAAGTGCTGACACATTTCAACACCGACGCGACTATATTTTTGACAGTTGATGCATCACCGACAGGCCTGTCCGCAATATTATCGCAAAGGGAAGCTGATGGGGCCGAAAGACCGGTGTCTTTTGCATCACGCACACTAAATGCTGCGGAGAAACGCTACTCTCAAATACAGAAGGAGGCAACCGCGATCATTTTTGGTGTGAGACGATTTCATCAATATTTATACGGCAGGTCAAATCCATTTATCCTTCGTACTGATCATAAGCCTTTATTGTCGATTTTTGGACCAAACCGTGGGATTCCTGAAGTTTCGGCAAACAGATTACAAAGATATGCATTATTTTTGAGCGGATACAATTATAAAATTGAATATGTGCGTAGTGCTGACAATAGTGCAGATTATTTATCTCGTGCTTGTTTGCCGGAAGGGGACGCGCGTGACCAAGATTCGACTTTACCGGACTTCGATCAGGCTTCGTACATTAATTTCGTGGTAGAAGGAAGTCTGCCAGTAACATTGAAGAAGTTACGCGAGGCAACGGACGCAGATGTTACCTTACGTAAGGTGGTGCACTATGTGTTGAATGGATGGCCGAAAAAAATATCTGATATTTGTATGAAACCGTACCATTCCTGCAGGACGCAGTTGGCGTATGAGAGTGGTTGTCTGATGAGAGGACATAAAGTTGTAATTCCGGATGTACTACGTGACAAAATTTTAAGAGAATTACATCAGTCCCATTTAGGTATAGTCAAGACCAAGGCAGAGGCACGTTCGCGGTTTTGGTATCCAGGTATAGATACGGCTTTAGAGCGTATGATTGGGTCATGTGATGTGTGTGTACAAATGCGGGCGTCACCGGCACGGGCGCCGATTGCGCACTGGAAATACCCTCCTAAGCCATTTTACCGAGTGCATATAGATTTTTTGGGGCCGATTAACGGCCACACATTTTTAGTTATGGTTGATGCATATACTAAGTGGGTGGAGGTTTATGACATGAAGTCTGGTACCACAACGGCAGCGACGACTGAAAAGCTATACGAGTTTATGTCGAGATTCGGTATTCCACATACGTTAGTCAGCGACAATGGTACAGCGTTTACATCGCATGATTTTGAAGTGTTTTGTAAGGTGAACGGAATTTTGCACGTGACGTCGCCTACGTACTGTCCCGCTAGCAACGGTCAGGCTGAAAGCTATGTAAAGATAGTTAAAAAGGGTATTAAAACCAGCTTGCTTAGTAATGGGGGGCGAAATTTTAATAGAAATCTTTTAAAATACTTATTTGACTACAGAAATTCCATTCACACAATGACCGGCGTGTCACCGTCAGAGCTGGTTTACGGTCGTAAGCTTAGAACGCGGTTAGATTTACTCAGACCAGAATTACCATCATCTTCATCCACGGCTCTTGCTAAATTTGTTCACCGTAAACAGTGTTTGCAAAATAAGACGGGAGGACATAATAAACAGCCGTTTAGCTACGGCGACATTATTCTTTATAAAAATTATTCAGTAAATGCTAAATTCACCTGGTGCAAAGGAATAGTGATTAAGAAAATCGGAAGAGTGTTGTACCTAATAAGAGACATGGTGACTTCGGCCGTAGTGAAAAAGCACCAAAACCAGATAATATTGTATAAAGGTAATAATGATTGCGATGATAACATAAGCATAGACTTAGATCCGGAAGTAGCAGGAGGCTGTCAAACCTCGGACCAGATTTCACAACCCAACACTTGTGAGACCATTCAGTATGCCCCAGAGGTTGCAGGTACTACTTCACCTGTCACAAGTATCCAGCCTTCATCATCGGAAAATTCAGGGGAGGAAGAGGAGTTTCAGGAGGCTTTGCCGGGTTCGCCCAATGATGAAGCGTCCCAGCAACAGCAGGCAACTGAGTCTGAGCCAACACCACGTGCTAAGCGCAATTTGCCAAAAGTTAATTATAAACTGTTCTTTTGACTGTGATAGTCGTCTGGGTGAAGCTATTACTAGCTTAGCAGCTTTTAGTTTAGTTTGATATTGGATTGCAAGATTATCATGTAATTCGTACTCAGCATACGAAAAAACCCCTTAAACGATACCCATCATGAAATTTTGTAATTACAGCCCGGTGGCCATATTGGATTGCAAAATTATCATGTTATTCGTACTCAGCGTACTAATAAACCCCTAAAACGATACCCATCATGATATTTTGTATTTACAGCGCTTCAGCCATATCGGATTGCCAAATTTTCATGTAATTCGTACTCAGTAGATGGAAAACCCCCTTAATGGCTTGGACTTTTTTTTGTTGAGAAGTTGATACTATGACGACCTTGACATTTTACCTTCACAACAGGTCCAGCATACCATCTTATAGTATTGTCATTGCAGTTAAATAAGTATTCCAAGTTTAAGCTCAATCGGAGCATGAGAAGTGGTTTAAATCTTACTTTAGTTCCGTTCCAAAAAAACGTCAAGAATCATGTTTGCTGTATTGGAGATTGGAGACCTTAAATATTAATATTAATAGTCTATTTTTAGTATTTTTTATTGTTTAGCGCCAAAAGAAACACATCAGCTGTAAAAAAAATCCGCTCTCTAGCTATCTAAGTTCATGAGATACAGCCTCGTTCGTGATGGGCAGACTGACAGATGGACGGCGAAGTCTTATAAATAGCGTTAAACATCGATTAAAAAGTTGAAATTCCTATAACCAATCGATTCCTATCAAAACATTTTCGGGTCTATGTAACCAAGCCACAAAACAATTTAAAAAAAAAAGTGCTGGCAAACTGTGGGCAAAACCATGAAGCTATAGGTAAACATGGAGGCCACACTTCGAATACCTACCTACTTGAAGCGTAGTCTGTATATTACTGTCTTGCTCTGTGTGGGCTCTACGTCTCTTTCTAAGTAGGGTAGCCCTATTTTTATTTTTGCCAGGATACTTCAGTTACTATATATTCTTTATTGTACACAATAAAGACAATATATATTCATAATACAATTAGATTTACAATACATACATACATACATACATAAGGTCACGCCTTTATCCCCGAAGGGGTAGGCAGAGGTATATTATCATTTCACCTTTTTAAGAACCCGGTCCCACGGAATAGGTGGTGAAAATTTATTATATAAATTAGATGTACAAAGGCAAGATTAACTATTTTCTCTGTTTTTTACGAAGACTGATAGGTAGTATTCTCTGCAGATTGCATAGTGTTAAGGACGTGGCCTAGTTGGGCAGTAATAAAACCACTTCTTGTCACAATTGCACTTATATTCCATGATAACACTTGTACACATCAACACTTGTTATTAATTCGTCAATAATATCGCCAACAATAATCCAATAACTCGCGAGCGAAACATTTTATAAGGCCAGGAACAAAGTACATCTTCCTCCCACCGTTGCAACGGTGGTGGGGCAATTCTTAATGTAGGGTAGATAAGAAATCTATATAATCTTAAAGTAAGTAAATCAAATTTACTACCCAGAGACGAGATTTTAAAATCTAGTTATTAATTTAATCGTAATTATAAATTCGGTAAATCCTAAGTAAACAAAATATTCAATTAGTCTATTCTTTTAGCTACCCGTATTTTATGAAAAGTAAAATATGACGTCTCTTGCTGGGAATGACCTAACAGCTCGGCCGTCCTGCTCTAAGCGAGTCCCATCGCTTAATACATTTTCAAATTAAACATAATAATAAAACATAGCCTCTTAGTTTAACTTATGGTATAATTCACACCCATAACATGCTTTGAATAAGATTAGAAAGTTTGATTATCCATAGTGCAAAGGATGATATCCACAGTGCAAAGGAATTATAGTATTACAATTTGGTGGAAAAGTGTTTTCATTAACATAATGTATAAGATAATGCCTATTGGCTTCTGAGGTCGTTGGTACACAAATAAAAAACAAACTTTAAACTAAATTATGGACATGCCTAGTTCGAAACGGCAAGGATCTGATATAATAATAGTCTAGCATAATTCATCCGGCGATCTAAATCTCTATTAAAAACTAATATTCCGAGAGCTGGCACGAATTTTTGGGTAGGTATTTGAGGCAAGCTGAAAACTTGTCAGATACCTGTCCTATTATATCCCAACTCGGAATTGCAGACCTGGCTGGTGAGTATCGGGGCTAAATCAACCCCTGAATTTTTAAAAATATTATTTTTTTTTCCCAAAAAATATATTTGAGGCACTACGCAATTTATATTATGTTGCAGTGTAATACTTAATGAATACGAAAAAAAATAAGCCAGATAATTTAATCGGGGTTTTAACATTGCCAGACGCGTGCAAAAATATTTTGCAAAAAATTATAAAAAATGTTTTTGAGGCAGCTTGAAAATTTAATGGAGCGTTATTTATAAGTAAAAAATAAGATTCCCAAAAAGACAGATCGTTTCGGTGGGGCTTTCTACCTGCCAGGTGATCAAACAAATAATGAATGGGTACGAGCCTGTAGTGCTATAGACAAGCTGGAGTGTGAGAGAGCGCATAACGACAGCTGTCTTCGTTCTTGCTTGCCGCGTTACTATTAGCTCTGGCGAAGCCACGTGCGACCCATGAGGTTTCTAGTTAAAATTTCGGAGTAAATATATTAAATTTTCTGAATTTCTACTAAAAACATTTTGCGTAAAAGAGATTGTATTGATTTATGGCCGTTACGTATTAAAAAAAAAACAATAATTAAAATAAAAAATCGAAAAACCAGGTTCATAAAAACATAATAACTCTCCATTAGTACAATTATTTCAAGTATAAAATAAAATTGAAATAAATTCTATTCATTTATTAATATTTTAGAGATATTGAGTTAATATAAATGTAGGAACCTACTTATAATTTGGTCAAACTAATTTTATTCTATATTTTATACAACCCGTTTTATTTTATTTATCTTTTAATTTTTTAAATGTTTAAAATTACATAATTAAACATATTTCGGAATAGGAATAATAATAAATTATATAGGAATAATAATATATTATATATTACTAGTACCTATATATTATTACTAGCTGACCCGCGCAACTTCGTTTGCGCCGCATAATAGAGAGTATTACCTGTTCCCGTCGCATTTACTCCCGTTGCGTTGTGTTTACTCCCGTAGCGTCTCGTCGTTAATATTCAATACTACGTGTGTGAGAGAGAAAGAGAGAGAGAGAGAGAGAGGTTTCTCGTCGCGTGTATTCCCGTCGCATTATTTTTAAGAACAATTTAGTTTATGAAAGAGGTATCCCGTGGCACTATTGTAGAAAAAAATTGATTGCCATTAAAATGGTTATTGTGCACCAACCCAAAGATAGACATATGCTATCGCGCAATTTTTTTAGAACTTTTTTAAGAGAAACAATTTTGTACATAACTATAAATAAAAAAATAGACAGCAACGAAGCTCTCAAAAGGAATAACTTTTTCCCCGTTTTTGAAACATTTACTATTACTGCTCCGCTCCTATTCGTTGTAGCGTGATGCTATATAGCCTATGACACTCCACAATAACGTAGCTTTCTATTGGTGAAAGAATTTTTAAAATCGGTTCAGTAGATTCCGAGATTACCCCTTACAATTTAACAAACACACAAACTTTACCTCTTTATAATATTAGTATAGAAGTATAGATTAGTATAGATTATATATTATTAGTATTATTTATTATTATATATTATTAGTATTATAATGTGCTCTATTGTTTGCTTAGTCAGATGAACGTCTGAGACACAGGATTAACATCCTAGTTCAGACAAGGATCTGATAATACACTGTAACAACTTCTTGCCGTAGCTGATAGGTATTCCATTACTTTAGTCAAGTGTAAGTTAAACCATGAATTGTAAGATATTAACGATTGTACTGCTTTTATTACTTTGATATAGAAAAAGAAAATATTATATATGTGCCTACAATGACTGAATTACTGTAATCCTAATATTTTAAGTGATATTTGTATTGTTTTTGATGAAATAAATTTAAACCTCATGGGTGCCATGCCAATAGTTACGCGGCAAGCAAGAACGAAGATAGCTGTCGTTATGCGCTCTCTCTCTCACACTACAGCTTGTCTATATATAGCACTACAGGCTCGTACCCATTCATTATTTGTTTGATCACCTGGCAGGTAGAAAGCCCCACCGAAACGATCTGTCTTTTTGGGAATCTTATTTTTTACTTATAAATAACGCCCCATTAAAATTTCAAACTGCCTCAAAAACATTTTTTATAATTTTTTGCAAAATATTTTTGCACGCGTCTGGCAATGTTAAAACCCTGATTAAATTATCTGGCTTATTTTTTTTCGTATTCATTAAGTATTACACTGCAACATATATAAATTGCGTAGTGCCTCAAATATATTTTTTGGAAAAAAAAATAATATTTTTAAAAAATTAGGGGTTGATTTAGCCCCGCTACTCACCAGCCAGGTCTGCAATTCCGAGTTGGGATATAGTAGGAGAGGTATCTGACAAGTTTTCAGCTTGCCTCAAATACCTACCCAAAAATTCGTGCCAGCTCTCGGACTATAACCAGGCTTGAATTTTGTCAATGGCAACAATATTTTCGTACTTCTAGTCTTGCTACTTAGTTCTATCTTCGGTTAAGAATCTATCGTTTGGAAGTGTTTTCTGTGACTGACCAACATGTGGGGTTTGCCTTTCAACTCATACTAGGTCGTCCTTCTTTGTATTGTGTTGAAGGTTTTCTGTGCCTATTAAAATGAATTACCTACGTTTTTTTTTACCTGCCGTTCTCGTACCTTCTCGCTAGCGTTATGTCTGAGCTCCTCTAGTTTTCCACTGGGTACGATTTCAATTCAATAAATAAATATTCATGGACACTCGCACAACGCCATCTGATCCAAAGTAAGCTAGCAATAACCCGCCTGTGTTATGAGTATCAGACCACGGGTATACTTTTAAACACACACTTAACATACACTAAAACACCCAGACTCCCGAAGCAAACCCCTATGGATCACACAAACCCTTGTCTCCGGTGGGAATCGAACCCACGACCTCGTGATCGGCAATCGCACATTTCGATGAATCAAAATAGTTGATCTGACGTGTTCATTTGTGTAGTATGTTTCGTCGTATTGATACTAACCTGCAAATCAGAAATGTGATCATCCCAAGATTTATCGTCCTCGCCATGACTAGAAATCTAAAAATGCGTCTAATAGGTATATATTCTTATTAAACGGCCCAATATGATCTGTATGTATAGCATGAAAGGGGATATTAACTCTTTTTTTTTATGGGATTCAACTCACCTTCACTCTAGGCATGACGCAACATTTTTTTTTTAACCGGCATCTTCTGTTCACCTGTAGAGACCTTTTGTACGGTGTAAGCTTTTCTCGAAGCCGCAATAACCAACATCGTCGTGGTTCATTTTCAGAGGTCACCGTACTCTCGAACTGCCAACGTCTCGAGCTTGTAGGAGTACATAATATTACTATCGTAAATATTAGTTAACTAAACTACTAAGTAGGATATAGGCTTTTAAGTACCCTTTCCATCTCATTGCAATAGGATTCCAGTCACACTTTCTTTGCAAGCATCCGTATGCAACTCGATTACAACTTTGGAATCATAGAGGATAAGTAATGCTCTACTGGTAAGTAACCCTTTTACCTTAACAAACGCCCGTTCTTGGTTGTGACCTCAAATCCATGCAGAGTTCTTTCTCAATAATTCCGTCAGTGGAGAGGTTATGACAGCATACCCTTTATAAACCGCTTGAAGGACCCTGCCAATCTGAGAAATTGTCTTACCTCATGTTGATTAGCAGATCGTGGGGACAGGAAAACTGCTTCATGCATAAATGTACTTGCCTCCATAAGAATTTTGTTGATTGTTCTGTAAAAACTGACGGCGCGTTGACCAACCTAAAGGGAACGCGATTCTACTCATACTGTCTATCAGAGGTCTAAAAAGCGGTCTTTTGACGAAATTTCTCAGATGTGAGGATGGTAACATCTACTTGGTAAAATAAAGCATTGCCTTCAAGTGGATTAAGCTGATCTTCAACTAGTGGTATTGGGTAGTGATCTTTATTGATATTCTTGTTTGAAAGCTCTGTAATCTACGCATGATTTTATACCATCAGTTTTCTTTTGAACCAATCTTCTGAACCATGTTGTACTACGGTCCTTTCTGACTATGGCATACGATAGGGTAGGTAAACAAGGTTATACTGAATGAATTCAAAACTATATCGACTGGTCTTACCTGTTGGGAACTAGTTAAAATTGTATCTGGAGATGTTCAAGGAGTTTGAAGCTACATTAAAAATCATTACTGCTCCGCATCAGTTTTTGACCTCATTCTGACCTGGTATTCTTCTCATATTCTTTACCCTGGGGACCTTGCAGGACGCCAGTTTCATAAGTTTAGCAATCTATTTCTGAATCAATACAAAAGCGTATCGGTTGCAGTCCGTCAGGGATGCTCACCAGGCTTACTGTACCTGGGGGCATTCTTTGAAAACGTATTTTACATGAAGTTTTCGCGATCAAAATAATTGTGGCCTTTCGGTTAAGGAGTGGCCTAATAGTACCCGGTATAATCGACGTATAAACCAACAGTATCTTTCAAGCTCTGGACTTCCACATGATCTATTGCAATACCCATTGAACTTAATAGATTATCACCTATGTCCCTGAACGAAGGCAAGTTCGGACGAGTAGTTATTTCAATTCTGTAAATCTGAGACTCCAGAGAACATTGACTTCCTTGGTAAACATGGCACGAAGTAACCTGCACATTTACCTTGATGTCTAATATGTACCTACTTCAGTAATGACCTCAAATACCTACCTGTTTCTGTTTCTGGGTATCATCACCCAAAGGTTTAGTTTCATCTGGATCCTTAGTTTACAAAGTATCCCTAGGTCTGGATCTGCAATGTTGGCTCAAAGGCCCAATTTTGTAACAATTTGCGTATTATTAATTTTAAATGTTTACTTACATCTGAAACTTGGGGGACCAACTTCATTACAGTTAAATCATCACAAGCTGGAGTTACTACTAGTAGCTGTACCAGATGCTACCGGGCGATTAGAACTTACACCTAACCTTTTTGTCGTACGGCCTTCGCGTCGATTCTCGTCCCTCTTTTGACTCTCCTAAAATATTTGAGTAGGTACCTGTTCTGGCTCACTAAACGAGGCTGCCCGAGCTCCTACTATTACAGCACGCCTGCCACCACGTACTGTATTTTGCACCTGTTTATAAAATTTATCTTCGAATAATAGTAAAGCTCTAAGAACTCTCCATATTTAGCCAGTTTTGCTAGCATTTCGATCGAAAGCTCGTTGTAGTCCTCTCTACATAGAAATGATTCCATCAATTGCCTATTCCATTCGGACCAGGTATGTAATATCGAAGCTAGACCCTGATACCACGTCTTAGCAACGCCTGTCAGTCCTTTTCTCCCCCCATCCACATTAAGATATTCTGTGTCATAACCACAGGGTCGAACTTCGGTATTACATTCGTATACCTACTTTAACATAATCTCTGACTTATCATAGGATTTAACCTCTTCTAAAAACTTTAAAATATATCTATCAAACCTGTGTCCGATCCTTCCGCCACAGAATGTGCCCTCTCTCATGGTGGTGATGAGTCGTCATCAGACTCCGAAGATTAATAAAGCTCGGGTACTCCTTCTAGAATATGGGCCAGTCCTTCTCATATACCGGTTGCATATCTAGTAACTTGACCAGTTACCTCGGGTACTCCTTCTAGAATATGGGCCAGTCCTTCTCATATACTGGTTGCATATCTAGTACCTACCTTGACCCGTTACCTCGGGTACTCCTTCTAGAATATGGGCCAGTCCTTCTCATGTACTGGTTGCATATCTAGTACCTTGACCCGTTACCTCGGGTACTCTTTCTAGAATATGGGCCAGTCCTTCTCATATACTGGTTGCATATCTAGTACCTACCTTGACCCGTTACCTCGGGCATTCCTCCTGGAATATGGGCCAGTCCTCCTAATAGACTGGTTGCATATCCAGTATCAAGATTCGAGAAGTCCGGTGTTGTTTCTGGAATATGGGCCAGTCCTCCTAATAGACTGGTTGCATATCCAGTATCAACATTCGAGAAGTCCGGTGTTGTTTCTGGAATATGGGCCAGTCCTCCTAATAGACTGGTTGCATATCCAGTATCAACATTCGAGAAGTCCGGTGTTGTTTCTGGAATATGGGCCAGTCCTCCTAATAGACTGGTTGCATATCCAGTATCAACATTCGAGAAGTCCGGTGTTGTTTCTGGAATATGGGCCAGTCCTCCTAATAGACTGGTTGCATATCCAGTATCAAGATTTGAGAAGTCCGGTGTTGTTTCTGGAATATGGGCCAGTCCTCCTAATAGACTGGTTGCATATCCAGTATCAAGATTCGAGAAGTCCGGTGTTGTTTCTGGAATATGCGCCAGTCCTCCTCCTAGACTGGTTGCATATTCAGTATTCCTTAACTGATTTTCATCATGGCTACTCATTTCAACAATAATCTGAAACTTTTCGTTTAAGCTTAATATCCAAACTTAATTATTCACTATATGAAGCAGAAGTAATTGATTCTGATATGGAATAATTACGAAAGTGGTAAGTGCGGTGGTAAGCGTCAGCCAACTCAGCTTCCATAAAATAGGTATACTAATAGACTTTTTCTTTTTTTCAAGTATGTAACACAAAAATTTAGTTAGTACCAGATTTCAAAACTTACTTCGTACCGCAAATAAGTATCTCATAATATTTCAAATATAAGTCTCCAAGATCACTATCAGGTCTTCAAGCTATAGGTAAGAAAGCGTACATAATATAGGTACGCGCGATACGCAGAAAAGTAAATACTAAGCACGTTAAGGCTAATGACTTTGACAATATCGAACACGCGTCATTCAAGATACGAAATGTAGAACAAATAGGCGTATGTTTCCTTCGTCTATTGGCTTTTTTTTTAATTCGATAAAAATTGAAGTCATAATGAATCGCTATTCATGTAAAAATGTGGAACTGACTGTTGTATGATAATTTCTCACATTGTGTATGTATAATTAAAATATAACAAAAGCATACTTTGACATAGGTACATCTCATCATTTTAAAAATGTTTTGGCTATCATTATTCGCCTACTTATGCGACAAAAAAAAAATCGATTTCATAGGCACCTCTTTTTCCTTCATTTTCTAAACCAAGCCCATTAAATATAAACTTACCAGCACATATCACTATCTGAGTTCAAGTGAGGGAACGGACAAGTCACTTTACCTGTTTAAAACCATAGGGGCTTAGTATTACCCTGCATTATCCATGTAACTACCTCACCATGTTGCTAACACCATAACTATTCAGTAGTTTCTATTATATTAGGGAGGTACGATTATTATTATGAAATTCCATGAATGTGAAAAAAATAATTCTTGAAGGTCACCACGTGTTTCTGTCCATAATTCTATGAGTTATACACAAGGATACTTAATAATATACCACTCCTTTTCGTTTTTATTTAATGTTAGTTTAGTAATCCGTCTTGTTCTTCCAGAAATATTACCAATAAAAGAAAAAAAACACGTGGTGAATAAACAAAGATTTAGATAATTGCACTTCGTAATGAAAAATAATAGTTCAAAACTTACGCAAATGTTCCAGGCTATAAGGGTGTTACAAGAAAAATGTATATTTTCTTGCCGATCCCACTTCTGAACTGTTAAGGACGTGGCCTAGTTGGGCAGTAATAAAACCACTTCTTGTCACAATTGCACTTATATTCCATGATAACACTTGTACACATCAACACTTGTTATTAATTAATTCGTCAATAATATCGCCAACAATAATCCAATAACTCGCGAGCGAAACATTTTATAAGGCCAGGAACAAAGTACATCTTCCTCCCACCGTTGCAACGGTGGTGGGGCAATTCTTAATGTAGGGTAGATAAGAAATCTATATAATCTTAAAGTAAGTAAATCAAATTTACTACCCAGAGACAAGATTTTAAAATCTAGTTATTAATTTAATCGTAATTATAAATTCGGTAAATCCTAAGTAAACAAAATATTCAATTAGTCTATTCTTTTAGCTACCCGTATTTTATGAAAAGTAAAATATGACGTCTCTTGCTGGGAATGACCTAACAATAGGTACATTGCGAATAACGAAGCTATTCATCCAAGTGGGTTATTTTTCTAGGTTAATCAACTGTACGTCTCGCGCGCTGCGGCTTTCCGTGGTAGGTTGTGACGTAAGCTGCCGCTGCAGCTTGTGGTAGCTCGCAGTCTGCCGCGGCAACTCGTGGTAGTTCACAGGCTGCCGATGTCTCTTCATGTCAAAATAAAGAAATGTTAGTGTTAAAGTCATTGGAATAAGATTTTAAATAATTTGATCGTGCGGCTCTCCGCTTAAGCTGGAAGGTGTGTGAAGCTCACGAATGCATCTGCGGTGCCATGGTGGAGAGCGATTGTCATCATGCTTTGAGTTGTCGCTGCACCGGTAGGCATCCGCGTAACCACGCTCTTAATTAGTTAATCCGGCGGGCTCTGGGTCGGCTGAAGTCCCCTGTATCCTTGAACCACCAGGTTTGTCCCGCGCAGACGGCAAGAGACCGGACGGTCTGACCCTTGTGCCATGGAAGAACGGCAAGTCTTAGTGTGGGACGCAACATGCATCAGCACTTTCGCCGCCAGTCACTTGGCTCGTACCGTCCATTCACCGGCGGCGGCAGCTGTAGAAACGATGGGCAGTTGCGGGAGTGATACTAAGGCTCTGGTCTCGGAGATCGGCTGTAGGCTACAGGACAAGACGGATGACTCCCACGTCTGGTCGTACCTGGTACAAATGATAGCTATCCAGCGCGGCAACGCTGCTAGTGTATTGGGCACCTTTGCGCCTGGTATGATCAGTGGTGGTATGTTCAGTAGGCATTATTTTAGTAGTTTAGTTATTTAATCTATTTATTTTATTATTATGTATGTATTTTTAAGTTGATTATTGGACAATAAATTAGGAACAGGATTATTGGAAAATAAGTTAGGAACTGTTGATGGTTTTAAGCGCTTTGTTACTACATCATAATCGGTTTTTTGAAAATGCAAATTGCAAATCCTGGCGCTTTCATAGAACTTCATTTTTTTTTAAATATGGCATAGGAGGCACCATCTACCGGCACTTTTAAGAAATTTACACGACACGAATGTATAGAATTGCACCTATATCCATTCGTTTATAAGGTACGTGAGAAAATAAAATTTATGATCAGTTAGCATACTAATTGCTTTTATAAAAAACTAGCTGACGTCACGCGGTTTCACCCGCGTAGTTCCCGTTCCCGTGGGAATACGGGAATTAAATATAGCCTATGTTCGCCGCAAAGAGTAGCTTCCCAACAGTGAAAGAATTTTTCAAATCGGTACAGTAGTTCCGGAGCCTATTCGTTACAAACAAACAAACAAACAAACAAAAAACAAATCTTTCCTCTTTATAATATTAGTATAGATATCTTAACTTAATTTTTAATGGTACAATTGATACCTAACCATATTTCTCGTTGAATACTATTTTTAGGAAACCTAAAACAATTATTCATCATTAACATACGATAACAATACTTAACTTATTTTATTTACTCTAATAATGACATTCGTGTTTCTTCTAATAATACACAGGAAGTCCCAGATAAATCCTCAATATAGTCACACTACTTCACAACGTTTCCTATTGTGTGAAAACAATGAAGTCAACCGCCATTCTATTGTTCGTAGACACTTTAACAGTTGACATGTAGTACCAATGTTGCCACATTACAGAATCCTTAGAAAATGGGAATGTAACTCACTGATTCGAAAACCCAATCATGCATATTATGGTATAAAATATTTTAATTTACACATTAAATAATCGTAGTCGAACTATAGAGCTATTTATAAATTATTTTACTTGCATTTTTGGTTAGTATGGTCTATTTCTATTATTTTCTAGGAGATACTAATAAGAAGATAGCAGCACTGCACAATTCCCTAGAAAGAGAAGGTTAGCCCACAGAGAGTGAGATAGAGATACGTAGGTATTTGACTCAAGCGGTTGTTCGAAGTGTGGCCTCCATGTTTACCTATAGCTTCATGGGCAAAACGTGCGATTCTTTTGCAGCAGTGTGCGCACCCATACTTGCGTTTGCGTTGCGGCACGGCAAACGGATCGGAACTCATCGGATCGCAAAGCAGTGGGCGCTCGCCCTAAGGGGAGACGGCATAGGACGATTGCTCGGTACAAATGTGTCTGTCATATTTTGCGGGTGACGAGGGGAAATCTTCCTCACCCACACTTTCTTAGACTCACACTACAATAGCAATCGACTGTCAATACGAAGCCTATATATACACTTCAAACAATACACTCATAAATTTTACACACACATGATACATTTTGTGTCATATCACCGCAAGTCGCTCAACCAATCCATGTATTGATGTGACGTCCGGTAAAGTTGCTAAACAAATCTGAATATTATATAGACGTTTAAATAGGTGTAAATAATAATAACTTGTTATAAAATTACTTACTTACACAAGATAATGCCTTTTTTCTTCAGATTTCTTTAATCACATTTCTTTTTGTATTAATATCTAATTATTTCATAATTTTTATAAAATGACAATTCAACCGCTCACGCTGTCAACTAGACTTAGTATAGTGCACAGACTTACAATAAGTAGCAGACAAAGCATTAGAGATTGAAAAGTACGCCAAAACTAACACATATAAAAACCACACACACTAACGCAACTACAGGGAAGGAGTTAGCCGCCTAGTTCAATAAGATTTATTTTAATGAAATAAGAGTATCTTAAAATACCTCTTTTAAGGTTCCGTAGCCAAATGGCAAAAAACGGAACCCTTATAGATTCGTCATGTCTGTCTGTCTGTCCGTCCGAATGTCACAACCACTTTTCTCCGAAACTATAAGACCTATGCACTTGAAACTTGGTAAGTAGATGTATTCTGTGAACCGCATTAAGATTTTTAAATATAACTAGAAAAAAGCAGTAAATTTTGGGGGTCCCCATACTCAGAACTGAAACGAAAAGATTTTTTTTCATCAAACCCATACGTGTGGGGTATCCATAGATAGGTCTTCAAAAATGCTATTGAGGCTAAAGCACCTTTAGAAAAAAATGATGTTACAAAACATCATTTTTTTCTAAAGGTGCTCCCTCACCGGGAGCATTCGCGCGTAATGTAATGTTACGAGTCGAGAATTACAGCCAGTGTGGGAGGTGAACCGAGCATTGCAATGCGCACCTTGTAATGATACAAGACGAGGTTACAGCAGTGAGGCAGGTGATCCGAGCATTGCAATGCGCGCCTTGTAATGATACAATGTGTAACGTTTTGATTCAACTCGTAACATCAATGCTTTTTTTGTTGCGGCTGGCCGGCCGCACACTGGTCCGGATTATAAATAGGTGGCCATACGATCTAAGATGTCAAACGCTTTTGGGAAAAAAATAGTAGTACGAGTACGAATTTCAGGTTAATTTTGCAATCCAATATGGCCGCCGCGCCACCATTGTAAAATTTCATGTTGGATATCGTTTATGGGGTTTTTTGGTATGCTGAGTACGAATTTCAGGTTAATTTTGCAATCCAATATGGCCGCCGCGCCGAATATACAAAATTTCATGATGGGTATCATTTAAGGAGGATTTTGGTACGCTTAGTACGAATCTCATGATAATTTTGCAATCCAATATGGCCGCCGCGCCGAAATCACAAAATTTCATGATGGGTATCGTCTAAGAGATTTTTTGGTATGCTGAGTACGAATCCCATGATAATTTTGCAATCCAATATGGCCGCCGCGCCGAAATCACAAAATTACATGATGGGTATCGTCTAAGGGGTTTTTTGGTATGCTGAGTACGAATCTCATGATAATTTTGCAATCCAATATGGCCGCCGCGCCGAAATCACAAAATTTTCGTGATGGGTATCGTTTAAGGGGTTTTTTGGTATGCTGAGTACGAATCACATGATAATTTTGCAATCCAATATGGCGGCCGCGCCGAAATCACAAAATTTCATAATGGGTATCGTCTAAGGGGTTTTTTGTATGCTGAGTACGAATCACATGATAGTTTTGAAATCCAATATGGCCGCCACGCCGAAATCACACAATTTCATGATGGATATCGTATAAGGGCTTTTTTGGTATGCCGAGTACGAACTTTGGGTTAATTTAGCAATCCAAGATGGCTGTCGCGCCAGCGTTGCAAAATTTCATGTTGCATATCGTAGAAGGGGTTTTTTGGTATGCTGAATACGAATTTTAGGGGTCAATTTTGCAATCCAAGAGGGCCGCCGAACCACCGTTGTAAAATTTCATTTTGGATATCGTGAAAGGGGTTTTTTGGTATCTCAGCATACTGACAGAAATCTCGCAACAGTGGCGCGGTGGCCATATTGGATTGAAAAATTATCATGAGATTCGTACTCAGCGTACCAAAATCCCCCTTAAACAATACCCATCATGAAATTTTGTGATTTCGGCGCAGCGGCCATAATTGATTACAAAATTATCATGTGATTCGTACTTAGCATACAAAAAAACCCCTTAGACGATACCCATCATGAAATTTTGTGATTTCGGCGCGGCGGCCAAATCGGATTGCAAAATTATCATGTGTATCGTACTCAGCATACCAAAAAACCCCTTAAACGATACCCATCATGAAATTTTGTGATTTCGGCGTGGCGGCCATATTGGATTGCAAAATTATCATGTGATTCGATCTCAGCATACAAAAAACCCCTTAGACGATACCCATCATGAAATTTTGTGATTTCGGCGCGGCGGCCAAATTGGATTGCAAAATTATCATGTGTATCGTACTCAGCATACCAAAAAACCCCTTAAACGATACCCATCATGAAATTTTGTGATTTCGGCGTGGCGGCCATATTGGATTGCAAAATAATCATGTGATTCGATCTCAGCATACAAAAAAACCCCTTAGACGATACCCATCATGAAATTTTGTGATTTCGGTGCGGCTGCCATATTGGATTGCAAAATTATCATGTGATTCGTACTCACCATACCAAAAAACCCCTTAAACGATACCCATCACGAAAATTTTGTGATTTCGGCGCGGGGCCCATATTGGATTGCAAAATTATCACGTGATTCGTACTCAGCATACCAAGAAACCCCTTAAGCAATACCCATCATGAAATTTTGTGATTTCGGCGCGGCAGCCATATTGGATTGCAAAATTATCATGAGATTCGTACTCAGCATACCAAAAACCCCCTTTAACGATACCCGTCATGAAATTTTGTGATTTCAGCGCGGCGGCCAAATTGGATTGCAAAATTATCATGTGATTCGTACTCAGCGTACCAAAATCCCCTTAAACGATACCCATCATGAAATTTTGTGATTTCGACGCGGCGGCCATATTGGATTGCAAAAGTATCTCTTAGTCTTTCTGTTCCCGGTTTCCATTTCGGTCTATGATCCGATTCAAAATCGCAATAAAAACCATTTCTGCTAATAGTTTTGCACCAATTTTTTTAAAACCTTCTCCTGACAGAAACAAACACAACAAAAAAGAATTAGCGAAATCGGTCCAGCATTTCACGCGTGATGTCGTGACCACGGAAATCGGGCTTCATTTTTATATATTGTATACTCAACATCATCGAAGATTACAGGCATTATATTAAAATGCAATTTTAAACTAATTAAATGCTGAATCACAGTTTGCCACACTTATTTTTATGTTACCATTAAATTTAATCTTGAAAACAAGTGCCTGAGTTTGGCCCCTACATTAATGAGAGGTATCTAATACGTCAAACTGCAGCATCGGCAGCTTAAACCTTTCAAAAACCAGGCGGACGTCATTTTTTTTAACATGTCATGTATAGTGTTGCTATACGTGTAGAAACGAGATAGCAGCATTCACTAACCCCTTAGAGCGAGCGGAATGGAAAGACCAACGCACACAAACATAATTAATGTTTCGTCTGCTACTTATTGTACGTCTGTGGTATAGTGAAAGAAACTTCAAAAAACAGTTTTTATGTAAGTGGGCACTTTTAGTCGTCAAAATGTCAAATTATTGCCAGAGGGGGTTTGCCAGCTTTGGCCTCTCCCTCTGTAAAGGCGCGCGATGCTCTGTGCTTGAGTCAAATACCTACGTATCTCTCTCTCAATCTCTGTGGGCTAACCTTCTCTTTCTAGGGAATTGTGCAGTGCTGCTATCTTCTTAATAGTATCTCCTAGAAAATAATAGAAATAGACCATACTAACCAAAAACGCAAGTAATATACTTTATAAATAGCTCTATTGTTCGACTACGATTATTTAATGTGTAAATTGAAATATTTTATATAATAATATGCATGATTGGGTTGTCGAATCAGTGAATTACATTCCCATTTTCTAAGGATTCTGTAATGTGGCAACATTGGTACTACATGTCAACTGTCAAAGTGTCAACTAACAATAGAATGGCGGTTGACTTCATTGTTTTCACACAATAGGAAACGTTGTGAAGTAGTGTGACTATATTGAGGATTTATATGGGACTTCCTGTGTATTATTAGAAGAAACACGAATGTCATTATTAGAGTAAATAAAATAAGTTAAGTATTGTTATCGTACGTTAATGATGAATAATTGTTTTAGGTTTCCTAAAAATAGTATTCAGCGAGAAATATGGTTATCCATTGTACCATTAAAAATTAAGTTAAGATATTTTTAACCCCCGACGGAAACCCGGACGGGGTGTTATAAGTTTGACGTGTGTGTGTGTGTGTGTGTGTGTGTGTGTGTGTGTGTAAGTCTGTCTGTGGCATCGTAGCTCCCAAACGGATGAACCGATTTTGATTCTGTTTCTTTTGTTTGAAAGATGGGTTAGGGGAGAGTGTTCTTAGCTATGTTTCAAAAAAATCGGTTAAGCCATTTCAAAGATATGAGGGGTGAAAGTGGGGATGAAAAATTGAATGTGTTCAAATATACCCGTGTTGGGTATCAAATGAAAGGTCATAACTTATACATCACGATACCGCAGTTTTATGAAAATCGATTTAGCCATTCGAAAGATATGAGGAGTGGGATGTATTTCTATTTCTGTAACCACACTCCGCGCAATTAGCATTAGCTCTGAATAATTGTTGATAGACTATAGGTATGTTGGTAATAAAAAAACCCCTATAAAAGCATGAAATAAAAAATTAAATTAAAAATTTAAAAAACCCCCGACTCACAAAAAAAACCAATAAAAAAACCTGTAAAAAGTAAAAAAATAACTATTATATTATGACCTATCTACCCTAAGTATTAAACCTTTATTATTATTATAGGTAGCTATATTATTTACGTATTCATATTTTTGACTAACAGTTTGTCTCGTCGGGGACCGCTCACCTAATCATAACCTAATCGTACGTCTGTCTCTATTTAGGTAGGTATAGAGCGGTCCCCCCGACGAGACCAACTGTTAGTTAAAAATATGAATACGTAAGTAATATAGCTACCTATAATAATAATAAAGGTTCAATACTTAGGGTAGATAGGTCATAATATAATAGTTATTTTTTTACTTTTTACAGGTTTTTTTATTGGTTTTTTTTGTGAGTCGGGGGTTTTTTAAATTTTTAATTTAATTTTTTTTTATAAAAGCAATTAGTATGCTAACTGATCATAAATTTTAAATATGGAAAGGAGTTGGTTTCGGAGCGGGATTCGAACCTGCGTCTTCTCGCGTACCGTGCGGACGCCTTAACCACCGGCCACCGAAACTTACTCGGAACCAACCAAATTTTCCACCTTATATACGTCTTGGGGCGACGCATGCACCATCTACCGACACTTTTTAGAAAGTTACACGGCACGAATGTATGGAATTGCACCTATATTAATCCGATTTATGATGAAACCTGCCCGAACATTAAAATATTTTTTTTAAAAACCAATTATTATGCTAACTAATCATAAATTTTAAATATGGAAAAGGAGTTGGTTTCGGAGCGGGATTCGAACCTGCGTCTTCTCGCCTACCTTATAAATCGAATGGATATAGGTGCAATTCTATACATTCGTGTCGTGTAACTTTCTAAAAAGTGCCGGTTGATGATGCCTCCTTTTCCATATTTAAAAAAAAAATAAGTTCTATGAAAGCGCCAGGATTTGCAATTTGCATTTTCAAAAAACCGATTATGATGTAGTAACAAAGCGCTTAAAACCATCAACAGTTCCTAACTTGTTGTCCAATAATCCTGTTCCTAATTTATTTTCCAATAATCAAATTAAAAACACATACATAAAAATAAAATAAATAGTTTAAATAACTAAACTACTAAACTATTGCCTACTGAACATTCCACCCCTGATCATACCAGGCGCAAAGGTGCCCAATACACTAGCAGCGTTGCCGCGCTGGATAGCTATCCTTTGTACCAGGTACGACCAGGCGTGGGAGTCATGCGTCTTGTCCTGTAGCCTACGGCCGATCTCCGAGACCAGAGCCTTAGCATCACTCCCGCAACAGCCCATCGTTTCTACAGCTACTGGTACGACCAAATAACACGAGTCCATCTCCGCGTACTTTTGGCGTTTTCTGTAAGCAGCATCTTCCGCTGCGGCCAAAATGGACTTTACGAGCAAAGTGACTGGCGGTGGAAGTGCTGCCGCATGTTGCGTCCCACACTTGCCGTTCTTCCATGGCACAAGGGTCAGACCGTCCGGTCTCTTGCCATCTGCGCAGGACAAACCTGGTGGTTCAAGGATACAGGATACCTCGGCCGACACCAGAGCCCGCCGGATTAACTAATTGAGAGCGTGGTTACGCGGATGCCTACCGGTGCAGCGACGACAACTCAAAGCATGATGACCATCGCTCTCCACCATGGCACCGCAGATGCATACGCGACATTCCCCACAAAGGAAAATGAGGAATCGACCCTCCGACCAAAGGAAAATTACAATGTAACCAAGGAAATAATTCTTTTCTCTTTCTTTTTTCGACATTCGTCACAGCCTGCCACGAGAAGCCGCAGCGCGCGAGACGTACAGTTGATTAACCTAGAAAAATAACCCACTTGGATGAATGCTTCGTTATTCGCAATGTACCTATGCAATCTGCAGAGAATACTACCTATCAGTCTTCGTAAAAAACAGAGAAAATAGTTAATCTCGCCTTTGTACATCTAATTTATATAATAAATTTTCACCACCTATTCCGTGTAAAGAAAAATAGTCTTAAAAAGGTGAAATGATAATGTACCTCTGCCTACCCCTTCGGGGATAAAGGCGTGACCTTATGTATGTATCGTACATCTAATTGTATTATGAATATATATTGTCTTTATTGCGTACAATTAAGAATATTATATAGAAAATGAAATATCCTGGCAAAAATAAAAATAGGGCTACCCTACTTAGAAAGAGACGTAGAGCCCACACAGAGCAAGACAGTAATATACAGACTGCGCTTCAAGTAGGTATTCGAAGTGTGGCCTCCATGTGGGTTTATCCTTCTATAGCTTCATGGGTCCCAGCACCTAGGATCAAGTATACCCCCCAACACGATCAATTGGCAATTGTCATGCCTCGCCAATATCATGTGTACATATACATCGATGCACACACGCATGCAAAGAAATCACGCACACTGAAACAACTTACATTCATAAATACCAGACTTGACTCAATATATTGACCCGTGTCGGGAGCCCACTATGGGCTCAGTACAAGGTCAACAATATTGAGTCAATTCTGTTTCTGTTAAAAATGAACGAAATTACCTTCAGTGTGTGTGTGTGTGTGTGTGTGCGTGATTTCTTTGCATGCGCATGTGCATCGACGTGTCATGCACATATGATGTTGATTCAACTCGCTTGATCGTCTCCTGAGCCCATTACTAATCTCGTGTAAACTTAAACTGCCCAGCAACTTCAAAGTTAACGTCAAATTCCGTGAAGGGTGACGACTGTCACCAGCGCGCGCCTTCGTGTTTCGGATGGCATGTTATGCCGTTACGGGGTCCCGACACGATCAATTGGCAATTGTCATGACTCGTCAATATCACGTGTACATATACGTCGATGCACACACACACATGCAAAGAAATCACGCACACTGAAATAACTTCCATTCATAAATATCAGATTTGACTTAATATATTGACCCGTGTCGGGAGCCCATTAGTCCCGGCCCGGCTGCTAGTCATGCGGTCTAGCCAGGTCTAGCTGCTAGATTAGAGTGAAGTAGGTTATAGGGTCCCGACATGATCAATTGGCAATTGTCAATAACGTAGAATTTCATGTGCACGTATACAATCGATGCACTCACACATGCACAGCAATCACTCACACTGAAGCAACTTCCATTCATATTTAACGTGATTGACAATTGCAAGGCAGGATCGTCTCGGGGGCCTATTAGTTTAGTAAAAAGTAATATGAACCGATCGGACAGTGGAGAGTTGATTGGGTCTTCAAGTTGACATTCAAATGGATTTAAAATAGGTACAAAGACTTGCTTTTTTATGGCCAAGTTACTTATCCCCTGCTAATCACTTCACCTGACTCTAGCATAGTATCTATATTTGATTGCTTTTAACGAACGAAAAATCGGCCAAGTGCAAATCGGACTTGCGCACAGAGGGCTCCGTACCAAATAAGGGCAAAAAATTACGTTTGTTGTATGGCATATGGGAGCCCCTATTTTCTTATTTTAGTATTTGTTTTTATAGCGGCAACATCATAATTATGTAAAATTTTCATGCATTAAGTCGGTATTTCTCTACTCTTGTAACGGTTCGTTACACTTCCCAGTATTATCATAGTTTAGCTACACTAAAACTATGCTTAATCTATTTAATACTACAGTTAATGGATCTAAGTAAATAATGCGGAGGCAAACCTCGCGCAGGCGAGTAGTATATATTTATATAGCGTACATCCGCTATGATAAATTAATAATCAAAGCCAAAACAGAGAGCAACGAAAAAAGGAAAAGGATGCCATCTACTCCACCCACAGATAGCCCAGTTTCTGGCAACTCGATCAAAGCCCCATACAAAATTAATAAAACTTGGGTCCATGACAAGGTAAGGGCTGAAACACGCGGGCAAATAAACAGAGAACAATAACAATTAACAGACATCGTCAACCGGACAAATAAACAAAAGTTACAAACAATGAAAGTAAACAAACAGGCATATCCCAACCCGGCTGGTCTCCGTGGGATATTAGACCACCCCCCTCCATACAAGATAAACCACACAGTGATAACGGCAGACAATAAATCATTAAAACAAAATAAAGATTCCACAACCAAAAACCAGAAGAAAAGTAAACAGCTATACATAGCAACCTTAAATACAAGAACCTTAAGCACAGAAGAAAGATTGGAAGAATTAAGGAGTGCATTAAAAACAGTAAAATGGGATATAATTGGATTAAGCGAGGTCAGACGTTTAGGAGAGGAGATCAGAGAATATGATGACTTCATCTTCTACTACTATGGACAAAAAAAAGGGATGTACGGAGTAGGCTTCATCATCAAAAAAGAATTCAGACAAAATATAGAGAAGTTTATAGGAATATCTGATAGAATTGCTGTACTAGACATCAGAATACCTGGACACAAAAACCCCATATCGTTAATTCAAGTCTATGCTCCAACAGAGGAGACAGAAGAAGAAGAAAAAGATAAATTTTACCAAAGTTTACATGAAACCATGGAAAATACGCACAAACATAAAATCGTACTAGGAGATTTCAACAGTAAAGTGGGGACATTACAAGGAGGAGAAAGATTCATAATGGGCCACTTCAGTACAGGAAAAAGAAACAAAAATGGACAAAGATTACTAGACTTTGCAATGCAGTATAATTTAAAAATAATGAACACCTTTTATAAAAGAAAATTTAATAAGAAATGGACATGGATATCGCCAGACCGCAAATATAAGAATGAAATAGATTTCATAACTTCTAATATGTCACAGTACTTCACAAATGTAGAGACAATCAATAAACTGAATTTTAGTACAAACCATAGAATGGTGAGAGCATCGTTCAAAACTGAATATACGAAACAATCTAGAAAACACTGCAAAGCAGCGTCAACACATATAGCAGCGAAAATATCTGAAGAAATTATGAAAACATTGAAAGAACAACCTCCGGGTTTCCACGGCGATAAACCAATGCAACAAAAATACGATGAAATAGAAAAATACATATTGGATATGGGGAAAAAACTTTCTGTGGGCAAGTATAAACAAGACAAAATTGGAAATGAGGCCAGAGAACTTATGATGGAAAGAAAACTCATGATACAAGACAGGAAAAATAACATAAGAAATATAGAACGTATTAGTAAACAGATAACATCAAGCATAAGGAAACATAAACAATACACAAGGATAGAAACAATACAAAAAGAAATAGAGAAAACTGGTGGTGTTAAAAAAGCATTAAGACAACTCAGAGAGTATGAGGCATGGATGCCAAGTATAAAAATTAAAGACAACTCAAAAACAGACCAGACGGTAACACACAGGTCTAAGATAGGAAAAATTGCTACTAACTTCTATAGAAAGCTGTACAATAACGAATATACTGAAAATTCGGAGTGTATCATAAACACCATGGAAGAGCAGGAACCAGTTCCTAGCATCCTCATAAGCGAAACGAGACGGGCAATAATTTCACAGAAAAACTACAAAGCCCCAGGAGAGGACAAAATCTCCAATGAACTCCTTAAACACCTAATTGACATAATAGATGAACCCTTAACTGCACTATTCAATGAAATATTGTATACAGAAGTAATACCGAGACAATGGACAGGTTCAACAATAGTTTTAATCCATAAGAAAGGTGACAAAAACAATATAGAAAATTACAGACCAATAAGTTTAATGAGCAACATCTACAAAATTTTTTCAAAAATAATATTAGGACGATTAGCAAAAACTCTAGACGGAGAGCAGCCAAAAGAGCAAGCTGGTTTTCGGAGTGATTTCTCTACTGTGGACCATATGCATGTATTAAAACAACTAATAGAGAAACTCAACGAATATGGAAAACTATATTACATTGCATTCGTGGACTACAACAAAGCCTTTGATTCCCTATTTCACAGCTTCATATACAAGGCTCTGCATAACCAAGGAGTTAACAAAAAATACATAAAAATAATTTACTTGATTTACAAAAACAGCACAGCAAAGGTTCAACTAGAAAAACAGGGAGAATCATTTGAAGTAAAGAAAGGCGTGAGACAGGGAGACCCATTATCTCCTAAGCTGTTCACAGCGGTCCTGGAGGAAGTCTTTCGAAACTTGGCCTGGGATACAGGGGTAAACGTGAATGGAAGTCTATTAAACCATCTGCGGTTCGCCGACGATCTGGTGTTGTTTGCAGAAGATCCACAGACCTTACAAAACATGTTGCAGTCACTTTCCAACGAAAGCAAAAAGGCTGGACTGCATATGAATACAACAAAAACAAAGTTAATGAGTAATAGCACCAAAACTAAAATAACAGTAGATAGCAGAGAAATAGAATATGAGGATGAATATGTGTACCTAGGTCAGCTGATAACACCTAGTGGCCAGAGTGCAAAAGAGATACAGAGGAGGATAAACAACAGCTGGGCAAGGTATTGGTCACTGAAGGAAATAATGAAGAGTAAGTCCATACCAATCGCTGGAAAGAAAAAAGTTTTCAACACTTGCATTCTGCCTGTACTAACCTATGGTTGCCAGACGTGGCCTTTCACAGCTACCTCAACACAAAAATTGAAAGTATGCCAAAATAGCATGGAGAGAAGTATGCTAAGCATCCGATTAAAGGACAGGCAAAAACTTATAGACATCAGAGAAAAAACAGGAGTAACGGATGTAATAAAGAAAGCAAAGACATTGAAATGGCGTTGGACTGGACATATGATGCGATCGAAAACCAAGAAATGGACAAAAGATATTACTGAATGGTACCCAAGGGATGGAAAGCGAAAAAGAGGCAGACAGATAAGGAGATGGGAAGACGATCTACCTAAAGGATGGAGAAGGATAGCTAAAAATAGAGTTGATTGGAAAAGTATGGAGGAGGCCTATGTCAAGGGGCAGCCTGATCTTATTGCGGCGACGATGTCACAAATAACAAGAAAATCAGAAACAATATAAATTATTTAAGTTGTGTTACTTATATGCATGCAGTTGTAATGATCAGAGAATAAAGGCTATTATTATTATTATAATATGAACCGATCGGACAGTGGAGAGTTGATTGGGTCTTCAAGTTGACATTCAAATGGATTTAAAATAGGTACAAAGACTTGCTTTTTTATGGCCAAGTTACTTATCCCCTGCTAATCACTTCACCTGACTCTAGCATAGTATCTATATTTGATTGCTTTTAACGAACGAAAAATCGGCCAAGTGCAAATCGGACTTGCGCACAGAGGGCTCCGTACCAAATAAGGGCAAAAAATTACGTTTGTTGTATGGCATATGGGAGCCCCTATTTTCTTATTTTAGTATTTGTTTTTATAGCGGCAACATCATAATTATGTAAAATTTTCATGCATTAAGTCGGTATTTCTCTACTCTTGTAACGGTTCGTTACACTTCCCAGTATTATCATAGTTTAGCTACACTAAAACTATGCTTAATCTATTTAATACTACAGTTAATGGATCTAAGTAAATAATGCGGAGGCAAACCTCGCGCAGGCGAGTAGTATAAATATTCTTTTGTTCGCGCAGCTATATCTATATATCTATACCGAACCAGTCACGACGCGCGCCGCGCGCACGCTGAGATCATTCGAGACTTGACTCGACCGACACAGAACCTTGGATCGTCTTAACGTGTGCACGTACCGCGCGCCGGTAACTAATATTATATTTAAATAGTAAATTTTATCAATTTAAATAATGAATTTCGTAAAACTAAAGTCAGTGTGTGAACCCCGAGTTTATTGGGTGAGTGTTGCATTATCTATATTTATCACTATGTAGGTAACTCGAATCTAGAACTTAGAAATACATCTAAATACATCATTTCATAATTGCTAGATTCTTTCTAATTTTGTTTAGTACAGCCTTGCTAGTGCTTATGGAATATATGTAAGGCTTAATAACATTTTATGTAAGGATTGCACTGCTAAATTTTAATGGCAACTACCTACAGCCAAACTAATCTATCACGCAATTCAGCATTCCCATTGTGTAAAGTCTTCTTACTATTATAAAACTTTGCTTTGTATGACTGCCTCATCATCGAACACCATAGTAGCCTATGATGCCACTTGCTTCCTGCTTAGCCCTCTCCGGGAGTGGTCGTTGTGGTGTTCGTGATGTTGCAGTCAGTAAGAAAACTAGGTCAAACTGTGAATCGACTAAATTTCGATTCCAGGGTTCACTTTTACGTCCACTTTCACTCTTCGCCTTCATCTACACATCATCTACGTGACGTCGGTCACACTGCCGCTGCATCTACCTGCACGGCCAGAGACCTGCCTACTGCTGCTGCACGACCGCAGCTCCGATCCTACCCGGGGACTAACGCAGGACAGTGGCATTCTTATTTCTTGTAATTGCAACCTACGGTTACGAGCATACCGAACCCCCCTGAGAGAACCTTAACTTACCTACCCCTATTTTTTTAATAAATTTTGTATACTTACTATTTGTTTTCTTCCTCTCTCTCCCTCCTAACCCCTAAGGTTACACTCTGATTCTTTCGTTTTGTAATGCACGTTTTTTTGTTCTCACCTCCAATACGCTCCGCTCCTTGTCGATTTTTGGGACGGAGTCAAAGGACCGGAGGGGCTGAGGTGAGGCCGTCATCCACACTCTCGTGTGGTTTTGCGCTCGTTCATTTCTTTGTTAACCTTTTCCGTTTTTAATTTCTTATTTTAGTTAAATGATATTAATTTAATACAAGACAATAAAATATTAATAGGCATATATAGCCTCGCCCCGCTACCGAAGTCACTTGAATCACATCCATTTTGTAGCAGACGAAGCGGGCAACTGTAGGCATAAACCGAGGGGTGTCGAGCGCCTCCAGGAGGCGCCTCGCGAAAGTGTGGATGGCAGCACTCCTTTCACCTCCACTCACCTAGTCTCTGTCGAAAGCGCCTCCACGAGAGTCTGGACTGAATCGTGCACTACAGTCTTGATCATATATTATGGGCTCGCGGCACGATCATGCCTTGCAATTGTTAATAACGTTAGAAATATGAATGACAGTTGTTTCAGTGTGCGTGATTTCTTTGCATGTGTGTGTGTGCATCGACGTATACGTACACATGATATTGACGAGGCATGACAATTGCCAATTGATCGTGTCGGGACCCTATAAAGGGGACCACACACGATCAATTGGCAATTGTCATGCACGGGACTCTATAAAGGGGACCCAACACGATCAATTGGCAATTGTCATGCACGTTAAATATCATGTGTACATATATGTCGATGCACACACACATGCAAAGAAATCACGCACACTGAAACAACTTCCTTTCATAAATATCGGACTTGACTCAATATATTGACCCGTGTCGGGAGCCCATTACATATTGCCGTGAAAAAAAAAAGTAAAGATTCCTTTCCTGTCGCCTGTCGGACTTCTGTGATTGTGATCTGTCATCTGTCATCTCAACATCCGACACAAGCAGTTTTGGTTTTACCTATTCTGATTTTTGTTTTTAAGTATTATTCAGTAATTATTCAGTAATACCCGACTCGTAGGCTGTTTCGAGAAAGGAAGGAAGTCCCATTTTGTCTTTTATAATAAGTCGTTCACAGTTATCAAATACTATATCCAGAAAAGGTTACAGTTTACTCTGTTCTTGAAGCAGAAGCAAAACAGAAAAATGACTTCGTTTGTGGATATGAGCTTAGAGGATATTATTAAGAAGAAAAGGGAAACATCTAGGTAGTACATTACATTTAAATTGTAAGAAATGTGTTGATTTATTTCAATAAAAAAAAATAATTATGTGATTTATTTTCACAGAGTTCAACGAAAGAAACAAAATGCATCAGTACCACCCAAAACGACCCATATAACAGATGCCAGGAATAAAATTATATCCAAAAAAAGAACCCAAATTACAGATGCAAGGGAAAAGCTTGCTCAGCTTGCTAAACAGAAGGATGCACGTCTAAAATTAGAGAAATTGCGCCTAGAAAGGGTACGAATTTTAGTTATTACTAGCGGACGTCACGCGGTTTCACCCGCGTAGTTCCCGTTCCCGTGCAAATACGGGAATAAAATATAGCCTATGTTCACCGTAAAGAGTGTAGCTTCCCAACAGTGAAAGAATTTTTCAAATCGGTTCAGTAGTTCCGGAGCCTATTCGTTACAAACAAACAAACAAAAAAAATCTTTCTGCTTTATTATATTTGTATAGATTATTTAAATTAATAACTTGCATGAGCGTTATTAACTATTACTAAGTAATGTTGGCCCAACTAGTAGTTTCAGATGTAATCAACATCCTTTTCTAAGGAGCATCAAACTGTGACAGGACACTGCTATTAACGACTAGCCAGGAGATAAGAGAATACAACTATTTAGTTAGTAGTTATTCTTACGGTTAATGTTTGTCAGTGTCTCCCCTGGAAATAGTATAGAGTTAGATGGCATAATCTGGCTATTGTCATTCATATAATATGGATTGCAGTATCATAAATACATTATATTCAATCAATCAAATCAGCCTATATCAATCCACTGACATTAGATCTCTGAATTTTTAACACTAGTAATTATTATCCTGGTCAGATTTATAGGTTATGTATACCATTATCATTAATTTCTACCTACTCAAATTAAACTAAAAGGGGATTGTTGATAGAATGTCATTCACAAATAACTCAGATTGACTGCCTATGTGGCATAGTCAGTAGGGATACCGCCTGCGGCGCTGGAGGTCCGGGGTTCGATTCCTAGGTGTATATATCAGTTGTCTAGATCCCCTAGCACAAGCTTATATTTGCTTAATTTGGGCTAGATGATGTTGTGTGTGAATGTCCAAAAATATTTATTTATAACAAAAAAAAATCTTTTAGTTGGTAAGTTGTGTAATTTACAGATCCAATCAATACCCCATCCACATTTAGATAAGTTTCATTTACAGATCCTATCAGGGTACTGAGATAAGAGGACTTGTTGAATTTGAGCAGATAATACAGTGTTGAACACATGAACTACAACTTGGTATTTGGGCATTCATAGGTACCTACTGTGTAATTCCTGTTATGAATTGTTTACAGTATATTATATTTTGTTTCTAGTTAGGAGCTCAAGGTCAACAACGAAACTACTTTCCAAATAGAGGAAAGTATTCGAGGATGATAGCAAACAAAGAGATACTGAAAGAGCGAGGTAAATTATATTAAAGCTGTAATTAATTTTTAAACATACAGATGAAAACTAAACTGTTGAAATATTTCAGTTTTCACAGACACTTCCAGACAAGTTGTTTCGCAGCCACTTCACATCTCCAAAATTATTCAAAATCGAAAGCTTAGTATAGGCAGACAGCACAATAGTTCCAGACAGTCTAATACAACCAGGCATCCCAACACCGGGCGGCAATTTAACACTGATAGTCAGTCGGGCCATGGAAGACATCTAAACATTTCAAAACAGTTTAATACTGGTAGATTTGCTGATGGCAGATTAATTGAAAAAACTAGATTTGGTAATTGTTCAGATTTTTAACAAAATATATAAGTGCTATAATATTTTTTTAGTATAAGTAACCATTCTTCAGCAAGAAGTTCATTCATTCTCTTGGTAATTAATGGACAGTGTAATCGCTAAACATAGTGGAATTTAATGTACCCATATTGTTTAATATAATGTCCTGTACACCTTGTTCTAGATGCAAATATCAGACAGAAACCTAAACAGATTCTCAGAACAGTTGAGAATGATCTGGAAATAATTGATGATCCCATGGAAGATGAATATGTTCCGCCTAAGGTATCCTCCAATTCATTGAATCGTCTTACAAGTCTGCAACTGAAAATAGTTGCTCATAATGATGATATTCATGAAAGAGGAATAACTTCTGTGCACAGGTAACACACTTCTTAATTTTTTATCCCATTTTTAGTTTCAAATAAAATTGTTACACTTTCCCAAAAATTACAGGAGAAGACAAATTGACCAGATATAATAAATAATAATAAATATTCACGGACATTTTACACAACGCTATCTGATCCCAAAGTAAGCTAGGAATAACCTGCTTGATGAGATGGGTGTGTACTAGTATTTATAATATTTATGACAACTATTAAACTGACCAGGGTACTTTTTTAAAGAGTGGCTTTTCTAGCCTACAGTCTAGTGTCACTGCCACCAGGAATGGTGAATGTAGATCAGGAATGATCTAGTGTCATCCAAAATTGACAGGGTACACATTTATACATTGACTAGGATGAAAATAGTCATAATAATAATAGTTAATATTAATGTTTTAGGTCTGCTATTACGGAAAAAGAACAGAGTCCACCTAGACCGCCATCTATTCTTAAAAAACGACCAATGGCTGCTTTGAGAAGTGATACAAAACCTCCTAAAGCAGATATAACTTCTTTGGAGTTCAGGATTATTGTCAGCAATTTACGGAACACTGTTACTGCAGGAGATATAAAGGTAAGGTTTGCTTAAGTATATACAGTATATTATTAAAAAATATTTGGCTATTTTTATGTAACAACCAGTTTGCTGATATATTATGAAACATAGAAGGCTGTACAATATTCACGACTGTAACAGTAGCGAAGCGATACAATAGTGCGAATGTTTCCTACAGTTGTCCTGAATAAAACATGACAAATCACCACAAACAAACAATGAACCACAATATTGATAGGTTGCTAAGAGCGGCTGTTATTTAGTTCTTGCCGACTTTCGTCTGAAATCCCGTCTTTCTCTAGCCCTCCTATGATAGAATTTCGTCTATTAGACTAACGGCCTGGCCACGGGGCACGGCGGCGCGAACGGCGGTGCGGCGGGCGAGGCGACTAATCGTGCGGCATCGTTTGCAGGCCACGGGGCAGTCGCGTTCGCCGCCGCGACCAGTAAGGAAGTCCGAGAGCAAAATGTCTTTATCTAAGTTATCTCGATATTGCTTAGAAAGTAATAGTTTTTTTGCTCAAGATATAATTTTTGGAAGAGATTGTGGAGTACATGCTGTAAATAGGAATCGAGGTATAGATGGAGAATTTCACAAGAAGTACGAGAAATACAGAACGTATCCAGAAAAATTTCATTTCACACAAAAACATTTCACACAACGCTATCTGATCCCAAAGTAAGCTAGAAATAACCTGCTTGTGTTATGGGTATCAGACCACGGATATTAATACTTATCTATATACTTTTAAATACATACATATTATACATAGAAACACCCAGTCTCTTGAGACAAACATTTATGGGTCACACAAACATTTGTCTCCGGTGGGAATTGAACCCACGACCTCCAGCGCCGCAGGCGGTATCACTACCGACTGCGCCACAGAGGCAGATTTGAGGCAGATTTTTGTTGAATAAATGAATCAATTATATTTTAGATTACAAATTACAACGTATCAAATGATAATTCAATTTCCAATTTTACCCCAAAAATAGAGAGTTTTTTTTCTTATTATTTCTTGTAAATATTGATATTACAATACATAAAAACAGTATTGTAAAAAAAATATCCCTATTTTTGGGGTAGGTAAATTGAAAAATAATAGCTCATTTGAAAATTAAAAAATTAATTGATTAATGCCCAACACTGCACCAGGCCTAGTCGCCGCGACTGCCGCCCGACGCCGTGGCATGCGCCGTACTAATAGGGATGCAAACGATATATCGATATTTTTGAAATATCGATATATCGGTGATAAATATCGATATTTTAGTATCGATATCGGAATCAAAAATATCGACGATATATCGTTCTTCATGAGCGAAATATCGATATTTTAATATCCATATTGAAACCCAAAATTTCGACGATATATTCTTGAGCGTGAGATGATTTCGTTATGAGCGATATTACTCAATCAAAAATTATAATTAATTGAATATTTTAAATAAAAGATTTGGGTATTTATCTTGATATGCCAAGACACTTGGGTTTTGGTAAATGAAACTGAGTTAAGATGAAATTAATTTCATGTGTTATTTACAAGTTTATTGTGATAGTGCATGCGACTGCTACGCTGAGGTATTTGGCCGATTGTCTTACTTGGGTTCGATTCCCGGGTAAGACAATCGGCCAAATACATTTTTCAAAGTTTGAGTGTTTTCTGTCTCTACTACTCGTATTATTAAAGTGTAAAGTGGTTGTGTCTGTACAAAAATAATACTTGAATTATAATATCTTAACAAACGATACTGCACACAACGTTGTTATTAATTCTTGTCTGTTGGTCCTTATGCCTGTTTGTTCGCTATGGACGCAAATACTGCTGAACGGAAATTTATGTGTTTTTTAATAGAGACATCTTGTTAAGGGGTCCCGACATGATCAATTGGCAATTGTCAATAACGTAGAATTTCATGTGCACGTATACGTCGATGCACACACACATGCAAAGCAATCACGCACACAGAAGCAACTTTCATTCATATTTTACGTGATTGACAATTGCAAGGCATGATCGTCTCGGGGGCCTATTAAGCTTAAATCTGAGCTTTGTTCCATGGCAAACGGTTGAAAAAAAGCGGAGTTATGAACAAAAGTAGAATAATCAAGGTTTTTTACGTGCGATCATTATTCTTTAAAAAAAACAAGAGCGGCAAAAAAATAGATATATCGATATATCGTTCATCAATATCGATATATCGTTTATAAACATCGATATTTTCAATATCGATATTTTATTTTGAAAAATATCGATATTTCAATATCGATATTTTTTAGTAACGATATTGCATCCCTACGTACTAATTCATGTATTTGTTCCACTCGCACGCCGCACCGCCAGTCGCCGTGAAATTCGCTCGGTACATTTCGCCGGTCGCATCGCCGGTCGCCGTGCCCCGTGGCATGCTCAGTACATTTCTATTCATTTGGTTGAGTCGCAAGACGCTTCGCCGGTCGCGCCGCACAAATTTTCGCCATGGCGACTGCCCCGTGGCCAGGGCGTTAGGTCTTGATAACAACCACATTATAGTCCGTTCATAGTTAATTTACCTCTAGCCTAGGCTTGCCAACTTCAAAATGCGAATTTGCGGGAAATGTTGATTTCAAATGCGGGACAAAGATTTAAAAAGCGGGATCTTACGAATTTTGTTTATAATACCAAGAAACGTAAATTTTACTTTGCAAATTAGGATGAGAGGTAAAATTTAACGCCTTGTTAATTAAATAATAGTCAACATTTACTAAAAAAAACCGTATCCCACTAATCCTACTATCCTACTAATATTGTAAATGTAAAAGTTTGGATGTTCGTTACTCAATCACGCTTTCACGGCTGAACGGATTGGGCTGAAATTTGGTACAAAGATAGCTTATAGTCTGGAATAACAGATAGGCTACTTTTCATCCCGGGAACATGTTAGTTTAAACTAGATGATGTACGCGGCTTCACCCGCGTGAAAGTCGGTACCCGTTCCCGATTCCTGTGGGAACATATTCCCGGGATGAAAAGTAGCCTATGTGTTATAAGCTATCTCTGTACCAAATTTCTGCTCAATCCGTTCAGCCGTTAGAACACGACAACGCATTTTCTTTCTCCAAACGCATGATACTGCTCTGAATTTTATTTTCAAAACTTGTCAATAAACCTAGATAACATTCGGTCTTTTTATCCTTATCCTCGTCAAAAATTTCTTCAAAGCGATTGGGACAGTTTTCTCCAAGAAACGAAAAATAACTTTTTAGGGCGGGAAACCCGGTTAGAATTTTCTCGACAGGAGGATGTAATGAGAGCCAACTAGTTGCTTGTTATCACATGTCTCACTATTGTATTTGTATACCTACCTACTGTAGATGAGCATGATACGACAAGTGACCATATACTTTTAAAACCAATGTTTCCACATCAAATTCACATTTTGCATCAGCATGCGCAACAGCATCATGCAACATGTGTGCTGAGCATCCATGTCGCCATTTTGGTTCCATAAATGCGTAAAAACTTAATTATTTCTCCCGAAATTAACATTAGCAATATTAGCGGAATATGCAGATGCGTTTCGCAAATAGTCTGGTTTAAAAATGACGAAAAAGAGGTGCAAATAAAAGCATTTTTTGTCTGGATAAGTAGACGGAAAATTATATCCAAAAAAAATATTTTTAATCTAGTTACATTTTACATGATGTATGTGAAAATAATTGCTTTTGTTCTAAATTGTTTATAAATTTTAGTCTAAAACTATCATAAAGGCGGCCCCAAATTTTTAGATGAATATGTAGGATTGAGTGGTGTCAGGTGGCACGTTGCTACATTCCGATGTAACCATCACTTTGTAGGTAGTTCGGCGAGGAAACCAGGAATCGTGGTATAAAGAAATAATGCGTGGTTTAGTTAACACTCATTTAGTCAATCGTATAACTAACACTAAACACAAAGAACCTCCTAGGACTAACTAAATCTACACTGTTATAACATTCCACCAGAGCACGTGGGCGCGTGCGCACCGGTCGATCGTTGCACCAATAATGACCGAGACTCGACTGACGACGTCCTGATACGTCGTGCGTGGCCGCCCCTCCAGCGCTCGGTGTTATGTCACCTGTCAATGTCACTTGTCATTAGGATCACATTTGAAGTGTGCCGTCACGGCCAACCCTGACTATCGCACGTCCTCGGGCGAAACACCTGTAGAAATTTAAGAATGCGTTAATGATCGCTCGTCCATTCCTGACAGAAATTGTGAACTTAACTTCCTTTCCCAATAAGCCGGGCGTACTAAGCCCTTTAAACCAAATAGTACTTGAAACGGGTTGAGGCATCCGAGGCCTCTTAAACTAGCTAGCGCAACACACAGACATGGCTCAGGCATACGAGGTCTTCCCAACCAGTCCAACCTTCAACAAAGACGTGGCCCAGGCGTACGTACCTCTTTTAACCAGTCTAAGTAGACGTGGCCTGGGTATACGCAGCCTCTTCAACCAGCCCTACCAACATAGACGTGGCTCGGGCGCACGTACACATTACAAGCGTACGCGGCCCCTTCAACCAGTCCGACCAACACAGACGTGGCCCGGGCGCACGTACACATTTCAAGCGTACGCGGCCCCTTCAACCAGTCCGACCAACACAGACGTGGCCCGGGCGCACGTACACATTTCAAGCGTACGTGGCCTCTTCAACCAGCCCTACCAACATAGACGTGGCTCGGGCGCACGTACACATTACAAGCGTACGCGGCCCCTTCAACCAGTCCGACCAACACAGACGTGGCCCGGGCGCACGTACACATTTCAAGCGTACGCGGCCCCTTCAACCAGTCCGACCAACACAGACGTGGCCCGGGCGCACGTACACATTTCAAGCGTACGTGGCCCCTTCAACCAGTCCGACCAACACAGACGTGGCCCGGGCGCACGTACACATTTCAAGCGTACGTGGTCCCTTCAACCAGTCCGACCAACACAGACGTGGCCCGGGCGCACGTACACATTTCAAGCGTACCCGGCCCCTTCAACCAGTCCGACCAACACAGACGTGGCCCGGGCGCACGTACACATTTCAAGCGTACGTGGCCCCTTCAACCAGTCCGACCAACACAGACGTGGCCCGGGCGCACGTACACATTTCAAGCGTACGCGGCCCCTTCAACCAGTCCGACCAACACAGACGTGGCCCGGGCGCACCTACACATTTCAAGCGTACGTGGCCCCTTCAACCAGTCCGACCAACACAGACGTGGCCCGGGCGCGCGTACACATTTCAAGCGTACGCGGCCCCTTCAACCAGTCCGACCAACACAGACGTGGCCCGGGCGCACGTACACATTTCAAGCGTACGCGGCCCCTTCAACCAGTCCGACCAACACAGACGTGGCCCGGGCGCACGTACACATTTCAAGCGTACGTGGCCCCTTCAACCAGTCCGACCAACACAGACGTGGCCCGGGCGCACGTACACATTTCAAGCGTACGCGGCCCCTTCAACCAGTCCGACCAACACAGACGTGGCCCGGGCGCACGTACACATTTCAAGCGTACGCGGCCCCTTCAACCAGTCCAACCAACACAGACGTGGCCCAGGCGCACGTAACCTTTTCAACCAGTCCAACCAGACGTGATCTAGGCTTACGCGGCCTCTCCAACCAGTCTGACCAACAAAGACGTGGCCCAGGCGCACGTATCCTTTTGAACCAGCCTAAACAGACGTGGCTCAGGCATACGTGACCTCTTCAACCAGTCTTCCCCATAACAAAAGCGTGACTTTGTATAGCGGCAGAGGTTCATACATAAATCGACTCACGATTCTGTAGAACGTGAAAGAGGCACACAAAGGTCGCAAATCCTGGCGATTCGCTTCAGAAAGAAAAGGAACAGTCTCACCGGATGACGTCAGCAGTGCACCTCCAGCTGTGATGTTAGTTCTGCGACACGGCCATCACGACGACTCACACGTCCTCGTGTGAAGCATCGCAAACATTTACAGCATCTGAAACAACAGTTTATCCAACGTACAGAATCTTTTGCTCGACCTTCCTGACCGAAGAGTCGGGCATCAGCTAAATAAACTCGACATATTAAGTCTGCATTATTTTATTCTAAACAGTTCGCAACGCTTATTAAATCTGATCACAATACATACATACAAACACATACACACAGTCACGCTCCCATAGGCAGAGGCACAGTATACGCCAACATTTCACCTTATGGTTTTATGTCCCATGCAATAGGTGGTGAGCCTATTGCTGTGTCTCTGCTATTTTTTTACTCTTGATTATTTTGATCTCTTGAGTATTGCTGATCACAATAGGTACTCAATTAAATCGAAATCGGCTAGATGCAATACTCTTAACTCAACCTAAAGCCTCCATCCGGCCAGGTAGTGGGACTTCCATCCTGTACCCACTTCAGATAATGGTATGAATTGAACCAGAAAATGCCTACCTTCGGCACTTTTTTTTTATACCACTAAGGTGGCAGACAAGGACTTGTGGTCACCGTAGCATATGAACGCTTGCAACACCAGAGGCGCCACCACTCCCGTGCTGCCGACCCTGTAAAAACCTTCAAAGACCCCTTTCAAAGAACCCTATGCTGTAGGCTTTTCCTTACGGCTTGACGACGTAGGTCACTATAAAGACCCATGGCTAGCATGAATCTGCGCGCGGCCAGAGTAATTCGCATACTACACTCACTCACTCACGTGAAGGTCTTACTCCTTCATCATCATTTGTCAGGTAAGTCTTTAAAGAATCTACTCACATGAAGGTCTAACCCCTTCGTCATCTCAACGACCTACTTAATGGAAAAAGAAAAGGACTACGTGACCTGTAATTTGCAAGGTCCATCCTCGTAGCACGTCGATCTTCACAACTACCCAGCAGCTCGATGAGGATACGCCTCCCGTAGCTCCGGCACGACATAATCTGCTAGTGACCGCGCCGCCCGTGCCGCACGCTGTTAGTTTTCACACCAGTGCTCGCGCAAGCCGCTGTCGACCCGCGCTCTGCTTCTCCGCTGCGCTGGCGATGGAGCACCCACAGCGGCCACAGCGCAACCGTTCACGAAGAAGTTACATGAAAATTAACAAAATTTAGAGTTAAAGTACACCGGTAACAAGTTACTGTACATGTCTTCCGCCAAAACGTTATGAGGGATGACATAATATTGGTTCCATTCCCTGAATAGATTATTTTTTTGCCCATTATATAAGCGGCGGTTGCTCATACCTACATTTCATTATTTATAACCAATATTTTGAGGAAAGATTATGTCACATTGGAATAATCAAACCATTCGAACTTGTATCACTCCTGGTCAACAAAACACTCATTGGGCAACCATTAAACCATCTTGTAGCCGGTACCGTCAGTTACAACTAAAATCACTGGTCTGATAATTACACTAAGAAATTACGATCAGATAACACAGGAGTCATAACTTGTAAGCGAATTTTATTCACAGCTTGTAATCTATCAAAAATTTAAACCTTACAATCTTACCTATTAAAAGTTCTAAGGGACTAGCCTGCGTGACCTAATTCATGGTGCAATTGAGAGAGAGCTGTACGTTTGAACAGAGCATCCCGTCACGAGCGACTACTTAGTTCCATATATGTTCATACATGGAGTTCATCTTCAGTATCTCGGATTCTCTCTTCCTGGTTGTAGGCTTTCGAATTACATGTTGCTATTAAATAAAGCTTGATAATAACGGACTCACAAAATTCCTTGAAGTCTCTGCTGGCGGAGTACCGTCCTTGATCGCCAATCATGTAGATAAGTATGCCGAATAACGAACACTATAATTCAGTGTCTTATACTGCTGCTTATATCGATGCTAAGTGTAGGATGAAATGATGCGTACTTAGTACCTGGTATAATGACAGCCATTACACCAACAACCGGGACCCGCTAACCTCCGAAGCCCGAAAGTGCTTGTACATGAAAGAGTCACAAAGTGGTTACCCATCCAAGGACTGCCACAGTAAAAGCTGCTTACGACAAAATGAATTTACAGAACACCAAGACCGCAGGACTCCAAGCGCTTCTATTGAACTGATAACTTCCTTTTGGTTGTTCATACACTAAGTTTTCTGGTCGCATCAATGTGTGTGGTGTGTCAGGGTAGTGCCACCCTGGTATTGGTGTTCGTTTTTACCTGTACTTTACCTGATAAATGATATCGCGCGGCTGTCTGTAAATTTATTTAAATTTTCTTATAACCCTCGGCATGTTCTTGAAGCAATAAAGTTCATAAGCGTGAACGCAGTAACCTCTCGTGGACATCGTTGATGACAGAACATCAGAACGATCTAAGGACCATTTGCAAACAAAGAGTTTTACCAAATCGCTAGATTTCCGGTGTAGCACATCTGATCCTGGCCCTTTGGGTCCTGAGTGATCCCCGAGGAAGCTTTCCATTATTCAGGTAGGATACGAGTTTTAAGAGCTCTCCATCCTTCTGCTGTTCCGCAATCACTATTGGTCAGCAAATTCCGCTGATTGATCAATACACTCTCTTTGCAGTACTGTAGGGGATTATTTTCTGAAAAGAAGTGTGCATGTAATATTTCCTAGCCAATGCCTTCCTAACCAATTCGACATCACCATATGAAATTCAAATGAGACAAGCGGCACTATGTCCGCTTTCGCCCATGTGGACTGCATGAATGCAGTCTTTGACCACACCAAACTAGCTGTTATGCAAATGATGATAACATAATTTCCAACTGCATGAATGAGAGCATCGAACCTTTTCTGGCGCTAAATCTAAGATCGTAGAGAGATCGACCTCCATGTAACCTTACGAAATGTTCCGAGAAGCAACAAAAAAAATATAACGGTTTAGGACTGTGTGTCCTCAATCGCAGTAGTCTACACACATCCTGTCCGTACAGTCTTGTTTCATTTTAAACTACAGAATGGAACTTGCAAATAATGATCAACTACAGCGAATTATATTGGCTCTTAAGTATGTACGAGAACCGACTGGTGTGCTCCTCCAGGGTCAAACTGCAAGGGTATCACCGATAATAAACGTGTGATTGAAGAATTCAAGTTTCTGATTTCAGTTTCCTTCAATAGTCAATCTAATTTCTATTTCTTTTTTTTTATGAAGGGCGCCATGTGATACGGTTGGACGTAAAATTACGTCAAATCATGATCGTTTCTAGCCAGCCTAGTGGCCTAGTAAAACAAAGAAAAAGGGATTTCAAAAGTTACGCCATCAGTATCAGTGGTCAGAATTTCTACAGGCGATCTCACGAAAGTTAATCCAGTATCTGTTGCAGTCACACTATAACAAAGTCTTTAATTCTTAAATTTACAGAAGATAGATTCTTCCACTGCCGAATATTCGGTATCAGAATAGAAATAAACATGAAACTGCTCACCAAAGTAATCCTGAAGGTGCGTGCGTATGCGTACTTTCTGTGACAGAAATTACCGCGTTACTGCTGCTTCAACAGAAAATGCCATATTTCCGTTTCTGTATCGCCATAAAAAATGCATACTCTATCGCCACGTGGGCGACTGAGTTTCATCCCACTTCTGATGTAGGATTGAGTGGTGTCAGGTGGCACGTTGCTACATTCCGATGTAACCATCACTTTGTAGGTAGTTCGGCGAGGAAACCAGGAATCGTGGTATAAAGAAATAATGCGTGGTTTAGTTAACACTCATTTAGTCAATCGTATAACTAACACTAAACACAAAGAACCTCCTAGGACTAACTAAATCTACACTGTTATAACATTCCACCAGAGCACGTGGGCGCGTGCGCACCGGTCGATCGTTGCACCAATAATGACCGAGACTCGACTGACGACGTCCTGATACGTCGTGCGTGGCCGCCCCTCCAGCGCTCGGTGTTATGTCACCTGTCAATGTCACTTGTCATTAGGATCACATTTGAAGTGTGCCGTCAAATACATTTTATAAATTAAATTTTTATCGGCCCGATAAAAAAAATATGCCAAATTAAAAAGAAAATACATCTATAATTTACTTTTCTTCGATTTTGAATAAGTAAGAGTACCTATTAGCTTATTACAACAAAAATAATCTCTAAAGTACAACATTTTCTAGCTTTAAGGCGCGTGTTTTGTATGATCAAGCTCGTAAGCCCTATGAGCGGCCTTAATGATTGTATATATTTATCTGTCGCTTTCTCATTGGGGTCTTCATAGAAATCAAGCAAATATGCGCGAAGTCGAATACCCTCCTCTGGACAGTAGAATCTTACAACTAGTTATAGGAAATAACTTCACATTTCCGTGATTTGATGCATCGCTAAAAATATTGTAAGCGTTTGTTGCTAGATCAAGAAAAGCGGGATATTACGCGTCCCGCTCACACCCTGAGCGGGACGTCTTGTTATGGGTCTCAGAAACGGGACGTCCCGCGTATAGCGGGACGGTTGGCAACCCTACTCTAGCCACAGATTACTAAATAGTTACTACGTACGTTACGTGCTCTAGCTGTGAAGTTGGCTTTGTTGATTTTCGTGTTACCATAATATGGTTGTGTTTCACCCATGTACTCCAACCTTAAGTCGAAACTTATTTTCTTCTTTATTTTGTGTGTGAATGTCCACAAATATTTATTTATTTATTGTTTTGCTGCCGTTTTTTTGGGTGTGAAAATTATTTAAGATGTGGAAGCAGCAACTTCGCCCTCCTTTTTGATCGTAAAGAGTTTCTTTTTAAATATCCATATAAATAAAAATGAAACTTAAGTACAATCAAATAGTAACAGAACCACATGTGTATTAAAGTTAAGCACATTGATTAATGTATATTGACATTTAAAATAAACTAAGTGCTAACGATTACATCTTATAATCTCCCCTAATAAGCGGTAAAATGTCTTAAACTGGCACTCATAGGGGGACTTTACTGCAATACCAACTCATAGAAAACTATCTGTCAGAGGTAAATTAACTGTGGTATACACCTGATGATATCTATACTAATATTATCTATACTTCTATACTTCTATATCTATATCTATATCTATACTTCTATACTAATATATAAAGAAGTAAAGTTTGTGTGTTTGTTAAATTGTAAGGGGTAATCTCGGGATCTACTGAACCGATTTTAAAAATTCTTTCGCCAATAGAAAGCTACGTTATTGTGGAGTGTCATAGGCTATATAGCATCACGCTACAACTAATAGGAGCGGAGCAGTAATAGTAAATGTTTCAAAAACGGGGGACGACGGAAACAGGTAGGTAATACTCTCTCTTATGTGGCGCAAACGAAGTTGCGCGGGTCAGCTAGTAAAGAAGTAAAGTTTGTGTGTTTGTATATTTGTTAAATTGTAAGGGGTAATCTCGGGATCTACTTAACCTATTTAAAAATTCTTTCACCAACAGAAAGCTACGTTATTGTGAAGTGTCATAGGCTACATAGCATCACGCTACAACGAATAGGAGCGGAGCAGTAATAGTAAATGTTTCAAAAACGGGGGAAAAGTTATACCTTTTGAGAGGTTCGTTGCGTGTGCTGCGTAAATATTGATAGTTATGTAAAAAATATGTACTACAAAATTGTTTGTCTTAAAAAAGTTAAAAAAAAATTGCGCGATAGCATGTGTCTATCATTGAGTTGGTGCACAATAACCATTTTAATGGCAATCAATTTTTTCTACAATTATGCCACGGGATACCTCTTTCATAAACGAAATTGTTCTTAAAAATAATGCGACGGGCATACACGAGACGAGAAACCTTTCTCTCTCTCTCACGTAGTATTAAATATTTACGACGTGACGCTACGGGAGTAAACGCAACGCGACGGGAGTAAATGCGACGGGAACAGGTAATACTCTTTCTTATGTGGAGCAAACGAAGTAGCGCGGGTCAGCTAGTACATTATATTTCTGTGTATACACCCATACAATCTTACTATGTAATATTATAAATGTAAAAGTTTATGAGTGTGAATGTGTAATCTTTTCACTCTAATGGCAAAAATTTTGTACAGGAATAGATTATAGTTTTAAATAACACATGGCTACATTTCATCCCATGAATTAGTTCGGGAATGGGAAGCCGGAACGGGAACAATATTTCATGAAGGTGAAGCCGCGGCTGCTCGTCCAGTAATGGTATTCTGTCTATTTTGCAGGAGCTGTTTGGTGATGTGGGCGGCATGCTAGAGTCCCGATTAGTCAGACCCGGAACTGCAGAAGTAATATATAAGACACAAGAGGATGCCCAAAAAGCGGTAGATTTGTATCACAATAGACAACTAGATGGCCAACCAATGAACTGTCTTCTTGTTACTCCAAGGTTACCTGCTACTACGGCTAGGTAATATAATATTTCTGTTTCAGCTACTAGTTTATTGCCAGGGTTACTTAGGATACAGATAAAAACGATTATATGCGCCATATTTGGGTTTTGGTGAGGCAAACCACCTCATCTCTGCAATTGAATATTGTAGAGACTAGAGATATAATATGCGCCTACTAATTTGTGATCTTTTTATTTATACCAGTAATCTCTGTAAAATATATACCACTGGAACAGTTTTATTAACTTAAACAAAATTAACTTTTATTTCTAAGGCATAAAGTTGTTTTTTCAGTTTGCACCTCTGTGTTCTCACTCGCATTTCAACCACAAAAGCTTTATGCCGTTGACATAAAGTCTATTCTTGTTTACGTTTGTAGTACTGTTACAGAGATCAAGCTAGATGGTAGAGAAACTTACGGCTCACCTTGATAATAAAGGGATCACTGTAGCCTATGAACACTTGCAACACTAGCGCTACATTTGCGTTGCTAACCCTTCAAGAACCATCTAAAATTCTAAATGATTGTTGCAATATACATAAGCCTAAGATTTTTTATCCCGGCAACACGTTCCTGTGGAAAATAGATAGGTATGGGAAAACTTATATAATATACTTATATTGAAATACGTTTGTTTCAGGACCAATACCAAGCCTGCCTTATATAGCACTAACTCGAATGTGGAACCTGATATATCTACTTTTCATAAAGTACTATTCAGCAATTTGTAATCAGTTTTGTGTTATTTAATAACGTAGGCATACTTATGCACCGGATCTATACTAATATTATGAAGCGGAACAATTGTTTTTTTGGATGTGGTGCGTAAACTCAAAGTACCCAACGAATTTGATAATTCTTCCGCCGTTATCCAGAAGTAATATGCTGTAAGGGTGCTTTTATTGTCATGCGTGTCCCCGCGCGCATGCGGGCCGGGCGGCCATGTTTTCATTATCATGCACGCCTCAAGCACGCGGAACGCGGGTGAGATGGTACGGTGATGCGGGCCCGGCCAGCATGCGCGCGAAAACACGCATGGCAATAAAAGCGCCCTAATATCTTATTGCATTAAATATAAGACTTCAACCAGAATAATGGTGACGCAAAGTAATCCGCGGGTGTGAAACTAATGAGACGGTGCCTCATGAATCAAGTAGGTATGTATGTCGTTCAATAACTATGTTACTTTGACGCGATCGATGGCGACTTTTTAAGCCACTCAAAAAAGTAATTCTATTTCGTCTGTGTGTCGTGTGCGCTATTTTTTTTACTGTGAATAAACTTTATATTGTAACTGCTGTGTACAAGAACGGCATCTGTGACTGAAAAATAAACAAATTTTTTTGAATATCGCGTCACCATCTGATCGTTAGTCCCGGTTGCATCCGAAAAAGATTTCGGGTCAGTTTGAACGAACCTTTGTTTAATAAATACCTTCATTTTGTACTTACCGATTACCTATATTCCATTTTCCAATGATGTGTCAGTAAAATATCTAAGTCTTTTTTGTAATTGTTTTCCACCTATGTACGTTTTTGTTATGGTAAGAATTGTAAAAATATAAGTTGCGATAAATACAATATTAAAAATATGAAAAGTGTTTTTATTTAGTTTTTGCACCTTCCCTTATCCTCTAGCGGCCCAAGGTCCCTTCTAATACCCTTATTAACTTATGTCATTACAGCCCAAACAAATATTATGAATTTCTTATTTACCGCCCAGGTCCTTTTTAAGGGACCAAAAACATTTATTTGATTTTTTTTATAATCTATCGCCCTAGCAATTTTCTGATTGATTTATCATACTTGTCAATCATAATGAATTTAATCAACGAAGTTCCCGGCCTTGAAAATAAAGACAAAAGTGTGATAAGCTAATTTTCATTAAGGCGTCAACACATCGTAAAGTTAAGCAACAATTCAATCCTATTTCATTATAGTTATATTACATTTCAAATAATAAAATATACATGATTTTAAAGATATTGAAATACATTAACGAAGGAATTAATTATTTTTGTGGAAGTAATAGTATTTATGATAATTTATTGGTAGAAAAGGAATAGTCCCTCTGAATTCCCTTCAGGCCGTAGTTTGCGTGAAGTTTTATATTTTTAGTGCCTTGTAAGGGACCTCGGGCTTTAACAGAGTTTAATAATTTTTATTTGTTTAGCTTTCAACACCTAATATATAGATGTAGATAAGTTGCAGCATGATTCAGAAGGCCAGTGATGACAAAGATCTGGAGTTCAAACCTTCATCAATTATGGGCGTGTCTCCACTCACTAAGAAATCCAAATTTGCCCATGATACCCCTAGACTCATTAATAATGCGGTTTACAGGAGGTAGTGGTAGAGACAGGGGCTAAGGCTGCGGAAGTCGTCGCGAAAACGTCTCCAATATCCATCGACCTCCTCTTCATCGACTATCGCAGCAGGGCCTCTAGTAATTAACATCATCTAAGAATAGTTATGGTTCTTATGAAAATAATATTAAAAAAAATCAAATACATACATTTTGGTTTTATTAGACACTTTATGAAGTCTATACTCTTTGAAAGTTGATAATATACTATTTTTGTAAACTGAGTGTATGTTGATCTCCTTATCTACTCATATCTCTCCTACAAAACTTGATGATTTAGGACTGCATTTCGGCCCAAAGTCCCTTTAAATACACTAATGTAATATGGCAATTTAACTAGTTTAGGATCATTTTATAAAACTTTTCTAGCTCCTGGTGACAATATTAGACCATTAAGAGTGCCTTAGCCTACATTAATTAACAAATTATTTCTGGGCGTTAATTGATAAATATTTTTAGTCCCTTATAAAGGACTTGGGCCGTAATCGAGAAGTTCTTAAATTATGCGTGGGCCGCTAGAGGCTAGACTTCTAAGTAACAACCGATGTTGGATATTTTTTATGGACCGAATAATGGATGAAAATTTAAATTGCCGTGTGGAAATCGACAGGCTCAGGAACTCAGGATGTTCCTTCGTCCACTAAAATCCATAAAATTTAAAAATCTATCATGAAACTTTCTGGAAATATGTATATGTCCACAGTAATACCTAAGAGGCCACAAGTGACTACCTGCTGTTAAAATTTTTCAAGTAATTCACAAGGTTCTCATCTTGACTAGCTATGCATAGAACAAAGCGGGCCATCAATGCCATGTTACTGACAACCACCCAACGGCTTAACGTACTTGGTGGCTGGACATGGGTCATCCCTTTATGACTGATGTCATAAAGTGGTCACCCATGTCGAGCCATTGCGAAAAATTCTTAACGCAGTGATCGTTTTTACAGAAAACTAGGTCTGCGATCGGTTTTGTTCTGTACCTACTTACGTCAAATTTTGCTCTTCGAAGTGACTTCTTATTTGCACCCCAATCCTACCTTGATTTGAAGCCTGGGGTCCACTTCATATTTGCAACGAGTAGATGTCGTTTGACTTTCGACACTAAAGGTATGAGTCCAAACTCAACCGCAAGCAACATTGCTGTCGCGGCGGCAAGGCCGTGCAACAGTGAGTGCAGTCGCGACGCTGCAGTCGAGTTCGTAATGTATTCAAATACAAATCTATACAGAATGATTAGGGACCAGTGGTGCGATCGCGCATACCTTTAGAGCAATTGCCCAATTGACTAACTTTGACTTAGGGCTGTTCTTAACTTTGTCTGGTTTACAGGACTAGGACTGAGAAAGAATACAAACAGCTGAATAACACAAGAGTTAGCAGTATGGTTTTAATACCTTCGCCGGTCCTTTGGACGAACAAAGCAACAACAATCTGTCATGTATGACAGATGACACTGATGACAGACAAGACAAGTTGGAATTTGTAAACACATTTCGTTTGACACCGGCACCGCCACTGAACAAAATATTATCGAAAATAATAATTTTCTTGGCACAGATTGCCTGCACTTTATATTGTAACGGATTTCACTCGATAAAGAACATTTTTCTTTAAGAAAATGGGAGAAATAAATAAAAGACAAAATGATTGGGACTCTACAAGAAGCTTACGAGATCCAGTAAACACATTAGAGGTTAGTTTCTGTAATACACCACACTTAAGTTCTTGGAGAATAGGTTCACAAATTTAACAATGTTCATTTATTTTTTATTATCATTACAAAACGATGCTCTTGTCAGTATATCGTATAATTTGGGGTGTCTGCGCCTTTTCTAGTTTCCTTGAAGGCTGTACGTTTCCTGTGCTATTTTACAACATTCCAAGTCACGTAGCAGGCATGCCACATCTTACGACACCACCTCTCGTCTTGCCTCATATATGGCAAGTTGGCTACTGCAACACGTAAACATACCCAAAACGTGAGAGTGGATGCTGTAGTTAACTGTCTGCAAAATGATTGATAAACTAACGCCAAAGTTTATTACCAAAACTCAGTAGTTATTAAAACAATAATGTGGGTGTCATGATGCTTAATTTAGTTTTGTTTTGATGAAATGCCAATAACACAGTATTACAATGGAACATACAGTCCTAAAAATGATAACTAAAACCTAAAACAGAGTACCTATAGTAACAGTATCCAGCCCAGGCACCAACCCATTATGACAACTACAAGGGGAGTGAACAAATACAGACTACTTTTCAGGCATGTGCCAATTTAGGCACCCACAATCTACATTGAGATAATCATATGTTTACGGTGAAAATGAGGTCAATTGACCTAAAGACTTGAGACCATGATTAACCTTGGATTAGTATCATGTAAGGGCTGGATAACATTTGTTATTCAGTGCAATAAATCCAGTTATTCAGTGCAATGAATGAAAAAAAAATCCAGTTTTGTTAAAATGTGTTATATTTTCGCCTAAGTACGTCATTACCTGAATCATTATGTTTTCTTTTTCAGGATAAGTGGAAATTAGTACCTGCTTTTTTACAAGTGAAAGGATTAGTTAAGCAACATATAGATTCTTTTAATTATTTCATTAACATAGAAATCAAAAAGATAGTCCAAGCCAATGAAAAAGTTGTCTGTGATTCTGATCCATTATTTTACATAAAGTATTTAAATGCATATGTGGGCACACCAGATTTGGAGGAGGGGTTCAATGTTACTAAGCCTACCACCCCCCATGAATGCCGACTTAGGGACATGACATATTCCGCTCCAATCACAGTGGACATTGAGTACATAAGAGGCAATCAAAGAGTGATAAAGAATAAGCAGTTAATTGGAAGGTTTGTATATATTTTATAGACATTTTTGTGCATAATATAGTAGTAAGTAATTAATGTCTAAGCCTTACCTGCTAGTCGGAGGTGGCCCCTTTGTAGGGCACATGTCATGATATGGCTGCTCAGTCTAGGCCCTAGTACCTATAGCAATTGGTGGGTATGGAGCCAGACCCTGTGTGCTGTCTCAAAACTTAAGTGCCGCACCTGCTTACTGAAAAGCAGGAGTTGTAGAGCTTTAGAGAGTTTGGCTTAGGAGTTATAGAGCATTTGTGAGTCCAGATAACAGTCCCACTAATAATTCTGGAAAAACATTGCCAATCTCTTCTATATTAGTAGCAAGTCCAGATAACAGTCCCACTAATAATTCTGGAAAAACATTGCCAATCTCTTCTATATTAGTAGCAAATTCATCTTAAATAAAATGTAATCCTATAATTTAGAAGTTGTTCCTTATTGTTTACCTCTTTTGTAACTTTATTTTTACAGGATGCCATTGATGTTACGATCTTCAAACTGTGTGCTAACTAATAAGTCTCACTTTGTACCCACTAATAATTCTGGAAAAACATTGCCAATCTCTTCTATATTAGTAGCAAATTCATTCTAAATAAAATGTAATCCTATAATTTAGAAGTTGTTCCTTATTGTTTACCTTTTGTAACTTTATTTTTACAGGATGCCATTGATGTTACGATCTTCAAATTGTGTGCTAACTAATAAGTCTCACTTTGAACTATCTCAACTTAATGAATGTCCACATGATCCAGGCGGTTATTTTATTATTCGAGGTAAGTTTATAACTATACTAAGTATGGTAGTCATGTCTAAAATTTAATTATCAACTGCTTCTAATTTATCAATACCTTTACAATTATCAGCAATGAATGTGATGCTTGGGCTGTGCTATGGTCACTTTAAGTTGAAAAGACTATCAAAGAAATACTGCAGAAATCACATCTGTTTTGACAGTGGTATTATAAACCACCTTGATAAAGGGAGAGGTGTCACAAAGGAGGGGAGCAATCTAATACCCTATAGTTCTTCAAGAAACAGCTCATGTTTACCTGCGGGCTTCAATCAAATAAAATATAGATATATGATTCAACATAAAAGCAACGCCAGAGCATGATACTATGCTTTTATGATACAATCCACAAAATCAACAAGTTCAACAATAAATAAATATAATGAATGTTAACATCGTTGCGTCGCAGTTGTAGTTGCGTCCCTCGTGGTAATTAATCATAATGGGAGCTCTGTTCTAACTTGTGGTGAGAGTGAGACCGCACTTTGGATTTAAGAGATCCAAGAGTCCATAAACATAACTATTCTTCAGCGCCACTGGAGAATAGTTTCCCTTCCTCAAAGTAAAAGTTACTGCCGTTTGCTTAAATTAATATTTTAAGTCGCAATAACTTTACCTTTGTTTTTCATTTACAGGGCAAGAAAAAGTGATTTTGATACAAGAGCAACTCTCAAGGAATCGTATGATAGTTGATGAATTTAAAGGAGCCATACAGTGTCAAGTGACTAGTTCAACTCATGAAAAGAAAACAAGAACGAATATTATAGTAAAAAATGGCAAATATGTACTGAGGCATAATGCCCTCTCTGATGTATGTAGTTTTATTATTGTTTTTAATAAGTACTATACACCACTCAATGCATTATACTTAATAATTTGTGGTTTATTTGCAGGATATCCCTGTAGTGGTAGCATTTAAAGCTATGGGTGTCTGTGATGATGAAGAAATCCTCCACCTCATTGGTCATGATGACATTGTACTAAAAAAGATGGCACCTTGCATGGCTGAATGTCACAATTTAAAAATTTCTACACAGCATGATGCCCTTGCTTATATAGGGAGTAAATTGAAAGCTAAAAGGTAAAGTTGTTATTAGTATACTAGGGTCTGTGGTGGATATGTGTCATGCAGGTTGACTGCATGAGGAAACACAATCGACCACAAGTAAGCCAATCATACTCGTTACCTCGCATTTACATGTGTGTTTCAAAGTGAAATATGAATATTATTACTGTTTGTAAACCTCTTTCACGATTCTCATTATCAACCTACAGGCTAGTTAGAGTAGTTACTATGATAAATAAATATTAGTTTCAATGAAGTAACATTTTCAAGTCTTGGAGTAGTATGGAAAACTGCCCAGGTGAAGCATGCTGCAGTATTACCTAAAGTTCTATCTACACAACAGTGTGTGACTCCCAGGTCAGAACAAATTTTAGTTTTGCTTTGTTTCCAAGTATAAATACTTTCTACTTTTAATTCGTAGTAGCTGTTCCCCGCGGCTTCGTCCACGTAGAAGTCGTTATCGTGTAAAATCATTACCCTCTTTTTGCGTGATTGATTCCGTGACCCAGTGATTCAAACTATCTAATATCTATATACGAAATTTCATCTAAATCGCTTCAGCGGTTTAGGCTTCAAAGCGTAACATACAAACAGACAGACAGGGCTACTTCCGGATTTATAATATTAGTAGGGATGTATTATGAAATGTATAAGCACAATTAAGCATGTTTAGCAGTAGTCTAGATCCTATAGCAGAAGCTTTAATTAGCATAATATGGGCTAGACGGCGTTGTATGAGAATGTCCCACTAATATTAATTTATTTATCTATGACACTTGTTTATTACTGAAAGTTTTAGGTTCCAAAGTAATAGCCAGAAAAGCCGTACCCCGGTCGAGGAAGCCAGAGAACTGCTCTGCACAACTATTCTAGCTCATTTAGACGTCGAAAATTACAACTTCTATGTCAAAGCTATTTATTTAGCTATCATGGTGAAGAGAGTCATTGAAGCAGAGTCAAATAAAGCTGCTATAGATGACCCAGACTATTATGGCAATAAGAGAATGGAGTTAGCTGGTTCCTTACTAGCTTTGATGTTTGAAGATCTGTTTAAAAGATTCAACTGGGAATTGAAATGTATCGCCGAAAAGGTCATACCAAAGGTTAAAGCTGCACCATTTGATGTAGTAAAGCATATGAGACCAGATTTGATCGCCAATGGATTGTTCACAGCTATCTCATCCGTAAGTATAGAAGTTTATATTGTCGTTTATTTATTTTGCGTCAATACACGCAAGCAAAATAGAAATGTAACAAACTTTTGCGCGCGCAGTATTCTTTATTAAAATATTTGATGTCGTGATCCACAACCACAATAAATGTTTGTTTCGGAGTCAGGGATGTTTTCTATGTATAATATATTATGTATCTAATTATCTATCAATCGTCTAGATCCCATAGCACAAGCTTAATTTGGGCTTATTAATACTTATTAATTTATTTGATTAACACACTACACTGCACTCAAGGAGGATTTCTTAAACATTTTATGTTTATTAGGTTAATTTTACAATTTTTGTTTTAATTTATCTTATTTTGATTTTAGGGTAACTGGACAATCAAAAGATTTAAAATGGAAAGACACGGAGTGACGCAAGTCTTGAGCAGACTGAGCTATATATCGGCTCTAGGTATGATGACGCGAGTGAACTCTCAGTTTGAGAAGACTAGGAAGGTATCTGGTCCGAGAGCGTTACAACCTTCGCAGTGGGGAATGTTATGTCCCTCTGACACGCCTGAAGGCGAAGCTTGTGGTCTAGTTAAGAACTTAGCGTTAATGACCCACATTACAACTGAAAGTTCGGAAGAGCCTATAATCAAGGTGGCAAGAGTCGCCGGGGTTGAAGCCATAAAACCATTCAATGGAGCAGAAATAAACCACCCTTCTGTCTACATGGTGTTCTTAAATGGTTAGTTCGAGTTTTTGTTGTTATGTTAAAGTATTTTCTGAGTGCAACGGTTTTGAGCTGTGTATCTAAAATTGATCACAACTGCTTTAACTAAAGTGTTCATACATACATACATATCATCACGCCTGTTTCCCATCGGGGTAGGCAGAGACTATGGCTTTCCACTTGCTACGATCCTGGCATACCACTTTCGCTTCTTCTACTTTCATAAGTGCTTTCATACACGCTCGCCGGTTAAGGGTACTCTTGACCTGGCCTTTTTCCAGCAGGTCATCAATTTGGTTACCATGCGTACGCCGAGGATGACCCCTACCAGCTTGCCCATTCATTATCGCCTTATAGATCTGTTTAGTCAGTCTATTTTCATTCATCCTCTCAACATGTCCAAACCATCTAAGCATCCCTTTTTCTATCTTTGTCACTACATCTTCAGTTACACCACATTGTTTTCTAATCACGCTATTCCTTTCTTTGTCCATCAATTTCACTCCAGCTATACTTCGCAGACTTCTCATTTCCACTGCATTAATTTTACTTTCATGCTTCTTCTGCCACACCCAACTTTCACTACCATACATAAGTGTGGGGATAAGCACACCCCTATGCACAGCCACTCTCGCCTTCTTAGACACGTTTTGACTGCTCATAAAGGTATGCATCGCCCCATTCACTTGATTTCCTGCCAAAACTCTTCTCTCAATATCCTGGTCACACTTTCCATCCCTCGTAAATTTTGAACCCAGGTATACAAATTCTTTTACCTGTTCCACTCTTTGCCCTTCGATAATAATAGGGCAATTCGTCATACATTCCTCTCTTTCAAAAACCATTACTTTAGTCTTACTTACATTCACTTTCATTCCTCTACCTTTCAGCGCCTCATGCATAATATTAACCATCAACTGCAACTCCTCCGCCGATGCAGCTAAGATCACCTGATCGTCAGCATATAGGAGGCATTTGATGGTCAGCTCGTTCAGTTTTATACCACACGCACTCTCTTGCAATTCTTTCAAACAACTGTCCATGTACAGGTTAAACAGCCACGGTGACGCTACACAACCCTGTCTCACACCCCTTTCTATATTAAAGAAGTCCGTGCAAGCTCCGTTGATCCTGACACAAGCACTTGAGCCCTCATAAAGAGATTTCAGTGCTCGTATCAAGCTGCTGCTCACCCCGTACAAAGACAATGTTGACCATAGTTCATTCCTCACCACTTTGTCATAGGCCTTCTCCAGATCTACGAATACGCAATATACCTTTTGGCTTTTCGCCAAAACTTTTTCTGCTATGCATCGTAAGGAGAAGACCTGATCCGTGCATCCCCTTCCTTTCATAAATCCTGCTTGAACATCCCACATTTTTCCTTCACTTTCATTCATCACTCTTTTTATCAACACTTTCGCATACAGTTTACCGACGATGCTGAGCAGGCTTATGCCTGCTCAGCATCGTCGGTAAACTAATATAAAGTGTTCAATCCCGCATAAAATTCAATTTGTCAGCAAAGCAAATAAAAGTAGATGTTGCGATTTTAACATTTGTAGATTAAAGTGAAACCAGTATCATTTTCTACTGACCGCTACTTGTTATAAGAGCGACCGTTGCATTGTCGATTTTAAATTCGACAAAAGTTTGATCGTGCCGGCAAGTCAGCTACATACCTATTGATTACCAAAACGCCAGATATATAAATCCACCAGCGACTAAGGTCTAATGATCTAAGGAGGGATGTCTACTAGTCGTAAAATATCTTTCTTATATTGTAATCCTTTCACTTTGCAAAATGTCCCGATAGTAATACGATTACCAGTTATTTACAGTATTTAAACGATTACTAAAACAACTGGTTTGTTTACAGGTAACATTTTAGGAATTACAAGACAATACAAAAAGCTCATACGAATGTTCAGATTATACCGACGACAAGGCCTAGTTTCAGCCTTTGTCTCAATCTACCCTAACCAGAAACAGAGAACAGTTTACATTTGCAGCGACGGCGGTAGACTATGCCGGCCGTACATTATAGTTGAAAAAGGGTACCCGTTAGTTCAACAATCACACATAAACGAATTGAAGAAAAGCATTAGAAACTTCCAAGATTTTATCAATGACGGATTAATCGAGTATTTAGACGTAAATGAAGAGAACGACAGTTATATAGCTACGGTTGAGGCTGAAATAAATCCCTATGTGACCACCCATTTAGAAGTAGAGCCTTTCACAATTCTAGGAGTATGTGCTGGTCTTGTGCCCTATCCACATCACAATCAAAGTCCTAGGAATACGTATCAGTGCGCTATGGGAAAGCAGGCTATGGGTAAGTAAATGACTATACTTGGACACAATATTTATATGATTTGATTGATTAAATAAAACGGAACTGCCTTATACAAATGGCGCTGATTTTCTCTCATTAGTGTAATAAAAACGATTTTATAGATGTTTTAACATTTCAGGAACTATTGGATATAATCAGAAAAACAGAATAGATACTCTCATGTACAACTTGGTGTATCCTCAATGTCCTATGGTGAAAACAAGAACCATCGAGTTGACGAATTTCGACAAACTGCCGGCTGGACAGAACGCAACGGTTGCTGTAATGAGTTACAGTGGTTATGATATAGAAGACGCTTTAGTTCTCAACCAGGCATCTATAGACCGCGGATACGGTCGCTGTCTTGTGTACAAAAGTGCCAAGACCACTATGAAGCGATACAGCAATCAAACATCAGATAGAATCATGGGACCTTCACGAGATGCGGCTACCGGAAAAGTTATAAAATCCCATGATGTATTAGATGCGGATGGTATCGCAACTCCAGGAGAAATGGTCGAAAATAGGCAGGTTTTGATCAACAAGCAAATGCCGGCCCCTACTACGGACCCGGCCGCCCCGGGCCAGCCTCAACAAATCGAGTACAAAGATGTCCCCATTTTTTACAAAGGACCTGTCGAGTCTTATATAGAGAAAGTTATGGTCTCGTCAAACAGCGAAGACGCTTCTCTTATAAAAATATTATTACGTCAAACTCGAATACCAGAAATAGGGGACAAGTTCAGTTCTAGGCATGGACAGAAAGGTGTTACGGGTCTCATAGTACAACAGGAAGACATGCCTTTCAATGACCAAGGAATTTGCCCGGATATGATTATGAACCCTCACGGTTTTCCGTCTAGAATGACAGTTGGCAAAACTATTGAGTTATTGGCTGGTAAAGCTGGACTTATGGAAGGCAAATTTCACTATGGTAATAATAATATTATAACTAACAGTGTATAATACTCGTATCATAAATTAATATTTTCTTTTATTAATTCATGAGTGTTTAAAATTTTCAGGTACTGCATTCGGCGGCTCTAAGGTTCGTGATGTATGCGACTTGCTAGAAAAACATAACTTCAACTACCATGGCAAGGATATTTTCTACTCGGGATTAACTGGCGAGCCACTGGAGGCTTATATTTATTCCGGCCCGGTAAGTGAATGGCGTCAACCTGTTTGCGATTTCGTTACTAGCTTATGCCCGGTGGTTTGGCTATTATTGGTATTTCATTGTGAGAGCGTCTTTAGCGTTGGCAATACTAGATCATTTTATCACCATATGTCCTCATTGTCTTCCCATTCTTCTTTGGAACATTAATATGGGGCATGATAGCTATGAAACCTAGGTACTAGGTATTGGCCATCACTAACATTGGCACCCGGTTATAACTATACACTAGGCAGGACATTTGACTACCCTCGTAAGCGATTCTTTGAAACCTAGTGAAAGAAGGTGCCTGGTACGTTGTATTTCATAATAGTGTAAATCTATACTTATCGATACTTAATATTTATTATATATAAGATCTAATATTAAATATAAGCTTAATAATTATATATAAGAGGAAAGATTTGATTGTTTGTTTGTTTGCATCGAATAGGCTTCGAAACTACTGAACCGATTTGAAAAATTCTTTTACTGTTGGGAATGGGAATGGAAAAACCGCGTGACGTCCGCTAGTAGTGTGGCATTGTTTCCCTGCACAAGCATAAGATTGGCGATAGACGTTTTCATACATTAAACAAATGTTTCTCCTTGAGAGGCTAACTCTTTTTTAACCGGTTTACGACTGTTGACCAAAATTCATTTGATCATTTGACGTGTGACCGAAAAAACATTATGCCATTCTACTACTGATCGAATGAACAATTGACCAAAAGAGTTTTTATCGAACAAACATTTGGTATTTTTACTACTGACCGAATGAACGTTTGGTCGAAAAAGGTTGACTAAAGAATATTTTAACAGAGGCTGAATCAAAATGGCTAGGTTAGGTTAGAACTGCTACCACAACGCACGAGCAGAGCGTGCCGCGGCAGCGGCCGGCGAGTGCCAGTACTGAATTCTACTTATTTCGCTTTAATTGTTTGTTAAAATATTCTTGAGTCAACTGTTTTTCGACCAAACGTTCATTCGATCGGTAGTAAAAATACCAAATGTTTGTTCGATAAAAACTCTTTTGGTCAATTGTTCATTCGATAATTAGTAGAATGACATAAAGTTTTTTCGGTCACACGTCAAATGATCAAATGAATTTCGGTCAACAGTGGTAAACCCCTTTTTAACATTATCATTTGTATTATTTCCTAGGTTTACTATCAAAAACTGAAGCACATGGTCCAAGACAAGATGCACGCGCGAGCCAGGGGCCCCCGTGCGGTGCTCACTCGCCAACCCACCGAGGGACGTTCGCGAGACGGCGGACTGCGACTTGGAGAAATGGAACGGGATTGCCTTATTGGATATGGGGCGAGGTATGGCCTTGTTTGTGTACAATATTATTATGAATTAGGAATTAATGTCCAGTTCACGAAGCGAATCGATGATTGAATATAAAAGTTTAGTTCCAACTTCATGAAAATCGGGAGTTCAAAAAGTCGTGTTATGTAGGTATATTACGCCTGGAGGTTTTAATACTTGTGCTCAATAAATTTCTGGAATTTATATACATTATGTACTGATTTGCGACATGGCTACACACTCCCCTCCACGCGATGTTTATCCGCTCATGTGCCTCTCGCTAAAAACCGACAAAATATGCACCGTCGGGCAGCACTCGGGGCATGACGGGTAGCCAGGCACACTATGTCTTTGTCCATTTTCCTCGCTCTGTCTCGAGTCTGTGGCCGGCTCAATAAATATACTGTTGTTCGAGAAGGTTGATAAACACAATTGTATATTTCAGCATGCTGCTAATAGAGCGTTTGATGCTAGCGTCAGACGCTTTCACCGCAGACATCTGCGGCCTGTGCGGGCGCCTAGCGAGTCACGCGTGGTGCCACTCGTGTCGCTCTTCCGCAGCTGTATCAAGCGTCGAGATGCCTTACGCCTGCAAGCTGCTGTTTCAAGAACTCGTCTCTATGAATGTCGTGCCTAAACTTACTCTCAAAAAATGTTCTTAAATTGTGATCTCATTTATTAATTTAATCGTTGTAATAAATGTTGTCTAGTTATATTGCTGGGTTTTATTTATTTGTCATTTTTCAATGAGTAGAGTGAAACAGGTTTTTTTGTACTGGCAGTGGCCGAGATACAAATTATAGAATTTAGCTCCCTCACTACATCTCATCGTGACCAATATTCGCCTCTATAGCTGGCATAGGCTATTACAAATTTGTTTGCTGGTTAAAAAGAATGGTTTGCCGATCGAAGCAATATGCAGCTTTGCCTTTTTTTTCTTTTCCTGTGTGTATTAAAAGCGTGTTTAAGGCTGCTGTCTTTAAAAAAGTTGTGCAACTTGGCAAAAAAGTCTAGAAACGGAACTAATATTTTGCAGGCTGGCTACGTTGTCAAAAAGCTGCCAATAACGTCACATATGTCTGTCAGTCAATGACGTTATACAATTTGATTGGTGGGTTTTATTGACGGTTGTTGACAACTGGATACTGATTGGTGGTTCTTTTAACGGGTTGCCAAATGAACAGCACAGTGGCTCCATTATTTTCACGACTTTTTTGCCAAAGCAACATGTTCTCACCTGTAGTCTTGATTTGATACACACATTGGTTTAGCGCTTTGATTCTTCTAACACAAACCATGACTTATTGATCGACACCTACCGTCTACCATTATAGCGAGACAAAAACCGGTAGGGAAGGTATATAAAACAAAATTGATCATAAAAAAACATTTTATTTTTATTCCAAAAAACACAGATCCTTGATTTACATTAATCTTAACATTTTAGTACTAGCTTTCGTGAATACAAACGACATCCATATTAGGGCTAAAATAAGTATATAGAAAAGTCCACTGAACGAAAATAGTCTGAACATGATGTAGCCAAGAGTGAGCCATATGACAAAGCCGTGGGAGCCCAACCTTCGGAGGGATAAGCGGGGAGGGAGCTCTTGTCTCACAATGTTCTGATGGTTGGTAACATCCTTCACGTATGTTTGTATAACGCAAGGACGCTGTAACACTTCGCGGGCTATATATCCGAATAGATCATTCCTCTGCCATAGTTGACTGAACTGGTTGCCGTACTGAAAACAGTAAGATTTCAGATTAGAATTGTATTATTAGTGTCTTCATCATCAAAGTCTGTATACTTGTGACTATGAGTGAACACCATACGTTGAACTCGCACCTCTAACTCATGACCCTTAATAGGTTTTAAAAAAAATATAAGGCTAACTCATGACCCTTAATAAAAACGGGCTCCCCCAGGGAAGTGTTCTCGCACCCGTCCTATTTAATATTTTTACTAATGACCAGCCCTGTGCTCCGAATACACGGAGTTTTCTATATGCGGACGATCTGGCTCTGGCAACTCAGACTCAAACATTTGAGGAAGCTGAAGAACATCTCAGTTCAGCCTTGATTGGATTGGAAGGCTATTATAGAGCAAATGGATTAAAACCCAACCCATCAAAAACCCAAGTATGCGCTTTTCACCTGCGCAACCGGGATGCCAAAAAAAGTGGGTAGTCAAGAAAGAAACATACAAAATTTTTAGCTCCTGTATTTAAATTAATATTTATTGATAATATCAGTATTTAGTTCATCTATGTACTATAATAGTGATTAATACTCACTTGTGCTCGCTGTCCAGTGTTATTTTTTAATTTCCATCACATATCCAGACCATATTCACACACACAAAATGGATCTCAAACTGGCCAATGGTCTTGAAGAACTGGCGAAGCTGTTCAGTTCTAAGATGTCAGAGTACGACGAGAAGCTCTTGAAAGTAACATCCGGAACTAGTCCTGTTTCAACCAACGTAGCAAGTCTAGCTAAGGACTTCAAAGACTTCAAAACATTTGCTTGGCGGGCCTTATCCTGTATCAGGTCTCAGGTTGAACTTCTAACCCTGGGATTGGACCGACACGAGACCACAATGAGACGGAAGGTTCTACTGTTTCATGGCATTCCCGAAAGCCCTAATGAAAACTTGCATGAGGCTATACACCATGTTATTTCGTCTGACATGAAGATTCCTGAAGTTGGACTCCAACACCTTAACATTTGTCATAGACTGGGTGGAGCAAAAGGGAAGGTTCGCCCAGTTCTTGTTAGATTCCACGGACTGCAACAGCGTCACCTAGTGTGGGACAGTAAAACTTCCCTTAAAGGTACGAAAATAACTATCTCAGAATTTCTGACCAAGGCACGGCATCATGTCTTCACGGCCGCGAGACAGCACTTCGGCGTGAGGAGTTGTTGGTCGGCTGAGGGCAAGATAGTTATCCTGACTCCGGATAAAACTCGTCGGAAATTGGAATCTATGGCTGAGCTTGACACCTTTATCCGTCAATATCCCTGCCCCATTGCAGAGACCGACAGGTCTTCACAGCCTGTTGTTGCCGCGTCTTCCGGGGCTGGTGAGGCATCCAAACCACTGAAAGCAGGCAAGTCAAGCCGTCGCCGCGTATAAGATTTTGCTTTGGTTCTAGTGATAATCGTCATGTTTCGCCCCATGCATCCTGTCAATTTATATCACTTGTTCTCCTGTTTTGTATCTTGGCCGCTATTGCTTTGTTTACATTCAAGTGACTTTCACTTTTTAGAGACACCATGTTTAAAAATTTGTTTATATAATACCTGAATTGTAAAATTATTAACTGTAAATATTAATATGTACTTATTCGTATTGAACGTGAAGCATTGGCATTGACATATGACAGTGACACTGACACCCCGTGTCATTTGTGGATGATGCCGGCTCCACACTTTCGCCTTGCATAAAATAGGTAGGGGTGAAGTCAATGACTTAACTTTGTAGCCGGGATGCGTGAGGGAATTAAGTTATTGATTTTTTTTTTTTTTTACACCCGACTCTTTAGAAAGCTTCCTTTGCTGTGTAAAGGTTTTTTTTTTTTTTTTTTATGTGTTCTCTATAAATATGTGACGTTATCTTGTGAAAATTTCTGCCACTATCAGCGAGTGAGTGAGCAAGATATTTTTTTTTATTCTTCCGCAGTATATTTATTTATATATATTATTTATTAGTATAGATATTTATATTTATTTCATTTCTGAACTATGCATAATACGGACGACCTTTGCAACCTAAACAGCAGCTTTTTTTCTTGTTCTTCTGGCTCCGATAGTTTCCACAGCGTGGATGTTGATTCCTCTGCTTCTCTGACCTTGCACGATCATCTCTCCTCTTTATCTTCAAACCATCCCAAGAATCTTAATATAGCGCATATTAATGCACAGAGTGTTAAAGGCCACTACTCCGATTTTCTGGCGTCTTTTAGCAACTCCTCTCTTGATGCTATCCTTATATCTGAAACATTTCTTAAGCCATCCATTCCATCTACAATGGTCTCACTTCCAGGCTATGTTTTAATTCGAAACGATAGAACTGGTGTAGGCTGTGGCGGTGTAGGAATCTACTTACGTGCTAACATTCCTCATAAGATTGTTAGTGCATCTCCTAATGCCTACACCGAATCAGCTGAACATCTCTTTCTGGAAATTTCTTTACTTCATACTAAACTTCTCCTTGGTGTTTTCTACAGCCCTGATATGCACATAGACTATTTCAACTCTTTTGATAACCTTCTACATGAACTCACTCCTTCCTATAGTCACGTAGTCATAATGGGTGACTTTAACACTTGTTTGGTAAAAAATGACAGCCGCTCTCGTAAATTATTATCGTTATTGTCTGCATATAACCTACATGTTCTACCGCTCTCTACAACTCACCATGCCCGTGATTGCAAACCTTCACTACTTGACCTCATTCTAGTTTCCTCCTCTGACGATGTGGGCTCACATGGTCAGCTGCCTGCTCCGTTTTCCTTACATGACTTACTTTTCCTCTCTTATCGTGTTCGTCCCCCTAAACGTAAGCAACAAATCTGTTTCCTTCGTAATTTCAGGGGTATGAATCTGGAGGCATTGCAAAGAGATGCCGGCTCTGCTGACTGGTCGTTGGTGTTTAACTCCGCTAACGTCAATGAAATGGTCAACATATTCAACACTACAGTTGTTGAGTTATTCGACCGGCATGCCCCGGTTAAACGTGTCCGAATCAAACATTACCCAGCTCCCTGGTTGAACGATTCTATAAAAAACCTAATGGCTCGTAGAGATAGAGCTAAGAGGCGATTTAGGAATAGCCCCTCAGAACAAAATTTTGTAGCTTTTAAGTCTCTGAGGAACCGCTGCAGTCGGATGTGTAGAGATGCAAGAAAACGCCACTTCTACGATTCTCTTAACGGTCGGAGTTCGGCTGACACCTGGAGATTTCTTAGGTCCGTGGGCATAGGCAAATCTCCAGTTTCTGACTCCAAGGAAATCGACACCACTGCTCTAAATAAGCACTTCTCTCAACCGCCGGTCTCCTTGGATGCAGATGTAAAGAGGGCTACCTTGCTCAGACTTTTGGATGGGCCTGTGCACCGGACCTCTCCTTTTCAGTTCGTCTCTGTCTCCGACTCTGACGTTAGGAGATCTCTTCTGTCCATTACTTCAACAGCTTCGGGTTGCGATAGCATCTGCTCAAGGATGGTCCTCCCTATTCTCCCTATCATACTTCCGGTCATTACTCATATCTTTAATTTCTCGTTAATCTCTGGTTCCTTTCCTAAGGTTTGGAAGTCAGCGTACGTTGTGCCTCTACCTAAAACAACTAACCCCTGCTTACTGACTGATTATCGACCTATCTCTATACTTCCGTTTCTCTCCAAAGTCCTTGAGCATATTGTTCATCGGCAGCTCTCAGTCTTTCTATCGTCTTCTGACTCCCTCAGCCCCTTTCAGTCAGGATTTCGCGCTGGACATAGCACTGTCACTGCGCTTATTAAAGTGACAGATGACATCCGATGGGCTATGGAGCGAAAACAACTAACACTTTTAGTTCTCCTCGATTTTAGTAGTGCCTTCACTTCTGTCGACTTTGATGTACTACTTGGTACTTTAAGATCTATAAATGTCTCTTCCTCCGCCATATCCTGGTTTGACTCTTACCTTCGGGGTCGCACTCAGTGTGTTCGTATCGGCCAGACATCCTCTGATTGGTGCGAACTATCTGCAGGCGTTCCTCAGGGTGGCGTTTTATCTCCTCTTCTCTTTTCTATCTTTATTAACTCTGCTACCAGTCACATTTCCAGTAACTTCCATCTCTATGCGGATGACTTGCAGCTGTATCGCCATTTTACGCCATTTTACGGCTAATGATGCACTTTCTGGTATATCATCTATAAACCGGGATTTGGATAAATTAAGTGACTGGGCCAGGTCGGTCGGATTACTCATCAACCCTTCCAAGTCGCAGGCTATCGTCATTGGTAGTAAATACCAATGTGACAGACTACCGGTGTCGGAACTAAGTCCGGTACTATTGGCTGGTGTCCACATTCCATATTCAGACTCTGTTAAGAACCTGGGTGTGATTATGGATGCCACGCTATCTTGGCGTGCCCAGATTAACGATGTCAGCAAGAAGGTTCATTTCTCTTTTCACTCGTTGCGATGCCTCCAGAGCTTCTTGCCCCTGAGGACGAAAATCAATCTTGCACAAACTCTTATAAAACCCATTATTGACTACGCTGATGCTTGCTATTTAGACGCCACCGAGGAGCTTCTAGATAAACTTGAGAGGTTGCAAAATTTATGTATACGCTTTATATTCAATCTTAGAAAGTATGATCACGTTTCCCATTTTCGCAAAGAACTCAAGTGGCTCCCTATCCGTCTTCGCCGGAACACTCGAATTCTTAATCTACTTTTCAATATCCTTTACAATCCATCTTCACCTTCCTATCTGAGGGAGCGGTTCTCATTTGTTCGATCTCTTGACGCTCCCTGCAGGTCTAACCTCCGCCTACTTCTCAAACTCCCTCGTCACAAAACTGATTTCTATTCATATTCCTTCACTGTGCATGCGGTCAGGTTGTGGAACTCACTACCGCCCGCCATCAGAGACAGCAAAACTCTCACAACTTTCAAAAGGAAAGTCCGTGAATATTATATGTCTACACTATAAACCTATTTATGTATTTATTAAGTTTATGTAAGTAAGTACATATTATATGTATTTATATTTATATTTTAAGATGTAAGTACCTACCTATATATTCTTTCGTTAATTTTGTATGTATATTATTTCAGTTTTACCCTATTCCTTTATTTACACACTTTTTCATTTCTTTTTTCTTCTTCATGTTCTCCTTTCGCTGGTCTGCTGGGAGATATTTCTTATAGAAATAAGCAGTACCATTGTACCTATCTTTCTTTTTGTCATACTTTTTATATTTCTTGTGTGTAAGTACATAAATAAATAAATAAATGCCAAACGTCAGCTCAGGGTTGCCTGGGTGGGATCTGAGTTGGAGCACTGTTCTCACCCAAAGTATCTTGGTGTTGCCTTGGATAGGACTCTGAGTTTTAAAACTCACTGTCTGAACACTAAGGCCAAGGTGGGGGCTCGAAACAACCTGCTTCGCCGCCTTACAAGTACGGCCTGGGGAGCAGAGCCCAGCGTCCTCCGTACATCTGCTCTGGCTCTGTGCTTCAGTGCAGGTGAATTTGCATGCCCTGTGTGGCACCGATCAGCTCACGCCAGGCAGGTGGATGTCGCACTAAACGATACTTGCCGAATCATCACCGGTTGTTTAAAGCCCACTCCCCTCACCATGCTCCACCCGATAGCCGGTATCGCACCACCTGCCGTAAGACGAATCGCAGCTTGCAGATTAGAGAAGGCGAAGCAAGAGACAGACTCTCGACACTGTCTGTTCGCACATCAACCTCCCAGAGCGCGTCTAAAAAGTCGTAAAAGCTTCATCCAAAACACCAAAGCCTCATACGAACAACCTGGTGTTCTGAGAATCTCGCTCTGGGGGGAAATACTCCCGCCACCCTGTGACTTTTTACCGCCCCAGGAAAAACTACCCCCAGGGCGCGACCTCCGATGGCCAGTGTGGAGGTCTCTCAACCGTTTACGCACAATGGTCGGCCGGTCCAGACAAAACCTATGCAAGTGGGGAATGCGAGATCAGGCCCTAACCGCATGTATTTGCGGTGTCCCCGTGCAGTCTATGTTGCACCTACTTGCATGTCCCCTTTGCCCTACATCCTGCTCTAAAGCCGATCTCATTGGCGCCACCGACAAAGCGGTTGAGGTGGCAGAGTTCTATGCCAAAACTGTATAGAAAAAAAAAATAGACATGAATCATTGACACGATAGAAGAAGATGACCCTTAATTAGTTTTTAAAAAATGTAACGAAGTCGACCGGATTTACTGACATTTATGATTACTGCTTCGCTCCCAGAGTAGGTAACGTGATGTTAAGAAGCCATTTATCAGGTTAATAAACCTTGAAGAATTTTCTAAATCAGATCAGTAGTACCGATACCGATGATTACCCGGAACACCCAAACATAAATTTTACCTCTTTATAATATTAGTAAAGAGCTTAAAGATTTATCTGCCATCAACATTGATATGACTTACAATTTCATTCAGCCTCGAAGCTATTTGGTAGAGCATTCTCACTAAAATTGTGCTTTCATATGAAGCGATCGGCATTAGATCTGGATCACCCATGTAGTTCACTGTTGTAGTTTTACTGCGGAGCTGTAAGTAATTTAATAACCATATAAAATTTTAAGGTGTGGTTTAAAATGCTAATATTATGCATATCCCTACTAATATTATAAATGCGAAAGTAACTCTGTCTGTCTGTCTATTTGTCTGTCTGTCTGTCTGTTGCGCTTTCACGCCTAAAAGGCTAGAGCGATTGAGATGAAATTTGGTATAGAGATAGTTCGAGGCCCTGGGAAGGACATAGGCTACTTTTTAACCGACTGCGCAAAAGGAGGGTTATGATTTTACGATATAACGACTCTTGCGCGATAACGACTTCTACGCGGTCGAAGCCGCGGGGAACAGCTAGTTAATATTATAAATGCGAAAGTAACTGTCTGTCTCTTGACGCTTTTACGCCTAAACCGCTAAAGGGATTTAGATGCAATTTCGTATAGGGATAGTGTGAGTCCATGGGAAGGACATAGGCTATTTTTTAAGCGACTAAGCAAAAAGAGGGTAATGATGTTACGCGATAACGACTTCTATGTGGATGACGCCGCGGGGAACCGCCAGTATTTATAAATTCCATACGCACTGCGTATAGTGCGTATGGAATTTACTCCACATAGGCATACTATATTTAAACGATTATTCCCAGTAGTCCCCTCTAGCTCTGTCCTCCGGGATGACAGTTAGGAATTGTCTTCCCAGTTATCACGAGGGTGACAATTTGTGCCGACTGTTCCCTTTGAAAGTTGGCTAGAGGGGACAAATGAGAAGTTTGTTTCTCAGTTGGCAGGGGGGGGGGGGGACGACATTTGCAATTACCCGCCTTAACCTTCTAACCTAACCTAACCTATCCAAGTTGGGGTACTCTCGAGTCGGGGTGTTACTTTTGGAATATATTTTCCCGTTTAATTGTTTTACTATAATCAACTGTAAAAAAAAATAACCACGACGGCTAAGGCGGGAGCTTTCTAATGTTGTAAGCATTTTGACATTCTGTTGATTCTATGTAACATAAGAAATAAAGAAGCTGAAATCTATGGATTGTTTTTAATTGCAATTGTATCCCCCCCCCCCGTGACAACTGAGAAACAAACTTCACATTTGTACCCTCTAGCCAACTTTCATAGGGAACAGTCGGCACAAATTGTCACCCCGGTGACAACTGGGAAGACAATTCCTAGCTGTCACCCCGGAGGACAGAGCTAGAGGGGACTACTGGGAATATAGGTATTTAAACAGTTGTATTTTTGTATCAAGTAATAGCAGATGGTTGACCTGCTGTTGAATTTTGTCGAGCTGCTCATAAAGCTTTCAACTTGCCTAGATTGCCTTGTTATGACGATCAACGGTTAGCGTACCTTCCGAAGCACGAAAAAGGTCGTAATATAAATAGCCATAAAGTGGTCACCAAGTATGATATGGCATTTACCTTATTTGTGACAGTAAGTGGAAAACTCGTTGAGTTAACAAACGACGAATGTTCTAACGAGTTGTCCTCGATCGTGGGTTCCGTTGATAGTAAGGTATTTTCGTTTAACTGAAATAAAGTGATAATTAGACATGTGAGATTATTTAAAATATTCTTCACCATCTCGATTTTTTTTATAATTACAAGTGGACGGAATCAGTTATTCCATTTTACCACTAAAGATTCCAAAATCTTATAGGTATCAAAACTCTAGAAATATCACGTTTTTAGGTGAAATAGGGCTGGGCGTTGATTGGTCAGTGAGTCATCCGTTAATTTTATTAGAATAGATGTTCCGGTGTCGGGAGGGTGGGGTAACCAGGTAGGCAGACGGATGGGAATCGTGTGGTTTTAGTCGGTAGGAATCCGGCATAGCATTCATGTGGATTTCCTTACTTTAAAAACAGTAAGTATAGACAAACACACTTTCAAAATCTAGTATCCTCACTCGATTATCAGTAGGTATATCAAGTCAATCGATTTCAAAACGTGTAATTAATATACAACTGCCTCTGTGGCGTAGTCGGTAGTGATATCGCCTGCGGCGCTGGAGGTCCTGGGTTCGATTCCTGGGTCGGTCCAAATATTTGTGTGATCCACAAGTGTTTGTTTCGGAGTTTGGGTGTTTTCTATGTATAATATGTATGTATTTAGAAATATATGTTTTTTTTAGTTAGCTTAATTTGGGCTAGATGATGTTGTGTGAATGTCCACAAAATATAATTAATCTAAATATATATAACTCAAAGGTGACTGACTGACTGACATAGTGATCTATCAACGCACAGCCCAAACCACGGGGCGGATCGGGCTGAAATTTGGCATGCAGGTAGATGTTATGACGTAGGCATCCGCTAAGAAAGGATTTTGATAAATTATACCCCCAAGGGGATAAAATACGGAAAGCGGAAACGAGAACAAATTTTACGCGGGCATCAGCTAGTAATATATAATATACAAAATTTTGTCATAATATAATACTCGTATATTGCGAAGAAATTCAAACACTTACCCCAAAGATAGTTGAAAAATTATGGATACTGGCGGTCAGATAATTTGGAACCTTTTTACACTCCTCTAGCAGTATTGTATCCTCGTCTTGGTTGCCAATCATCAAAAAGTTCTTGATTGAGGCCCAAAAACCTAAAACATAAAAATTCAAACATTAAACATATTATTTCCACTTTTGTATACTTCTAAGGTGGCATACAAGCTTACGGCCCACCTGATATCGTAAACGTAATCCATGGACGTTTAACGAGGCCCTACACACGCCCTGTTGACTCAGGCACCGGTTGTGACGTTGAAGACCCACTGTCAATAAGGCCTTCAATTTGGGTTAGCGACTGTAGTATTACCAAAGATAATTTATTAGTATTACATACAGATCGGCAACTCCCTGCCTCCCACCGAGTAAGCTTCCCCATCCCCCCACCAAAGTTGATATGTCTATTGCCGTGTTAGTACTTGAGAGAGTGTCACTGCGTTGCATTACGTATTACTACCTACGTACTTTGTGCTATTGCTTTGTTTAATTTGTGCTTAGCCGAGGGTAGATTTGAAAAAAAGTACCTATATGAGATTGCGTTCTGTTCCTTATTATTTTGTTTCCATAGCTAGTATCCCTAGTGTACTCACACACACATTCAAGCTCGATTCAAGCATTCACATTGTATATTAGTGTGGGTGAAAACAAACATTTTTGTATGGAGTTTCCGCCCTGTGGTATTACTGACAACCGGGACCAACGGCTAAGCGTGCATTACGAAGCACGGAAACGCTCGCAAATAAATTAAATTAACAAAGTGGTCACGTGGTTTCTAAATGAAATAAGCAATGAGAGCCCTTACCTTGATTATTTAAATGCATTCTCCTGCTGTACTCTTGGGTAATACTTTCCGACTGCTGTTTTGCGCTTACTATTTTTTTTACTAGTTCAGATACGAAATATCGGACGTTCTCGCCCCAAATAGGTTCGTACTCGTAATTCGCCGATTGATTTAGCTCCGATATCGCTTGCTTTGCGATTGTTGCCCATTTGTGTGATGGAACGCCGTTATATGTGTAACTGTAACAGAAATATACTTTTTATATTTTATCTGTAGTTTAACTTAAGCTAAATATGAGCTTGTGGTATAGTATCTAGCTAGACTAAGGATAAACACTACAACTATTCTACATAGAACGCAGGTAAACTTCGAAACAAACATTAGCGGATCACACAAATATTTGTCTCGACCTTAGAGCCGAACCCGGGACTCAGACACCAAGAATAGTCATATAACATTAAAATACCAAAAACCATGCTAGTAGTGTATTTAAGAATTTTTCGTCAGTAACCTGATTAAAAAATGTAGAAGACCATCCTATCATTCAAGATACCTTTATCTTGTATGCACAATTTTAGAACCATCGGAAATCAGAAACCTTAATTATCCAGATTTTGGGAGTCCTGGGACATCCTTCCGAGGGCTTACCCAGGGCTCCCAACAGTTACGTGCGGTTTTTTAGTCGGTAGGAGTCCGGCATAGCATCCAAAAAGGATTCTCCCTCACAAAAAACCGCCCAGATTTTTTACACAATTTCTTAGAATCTAATGTAAGCGTAGATAAAATTCTGATAGGAATTACCTGTGATCGAAACCGGAATGATTAAAACTAACATCGGGGCTGCTGCTTAAGCCGGCACCACTATCTACAATTCCTTGTTCTATGTTGCGTAGAACAGGTATAAGGTGTTGTTGTGAAAATACCTAAAACAACCAATATACCAAAATTATCCTACACAAATGTACAAGTTTAAGAACATGTTTGTTATTCCACAAACTCAAATCTCTGAACAATTATGCCAGAAACAAGTTCCTGTGGGAAACAAACAGTAAGATAGAACTTTAACACCCTAGCGTAGCCGCAGGTATTATAGGGTATAACATTCAGAGCAATCAGTATGGGCAAGTCTGTAAATAAAAGACTGATCTGTTCTTCATTTCAAGAATCGAACCCAGTTGTTATGAAAAATAAAACTTACATTATTTCTATTTGAATATCGATTGTGTAGGTCATAAGCAGTAAATATTAGGTACTATGAAACATGATATTTTAAATAAATAGAATGCATTGTTTTCATGCATTATTAATTTAATTAAGCACATTCGAAGTGAACATGTACTTAATTCGATTTGATTAAACAGATCTTCGTATGTCTTATATTTACAGACTTGCCCATACTGACCGATCTGAATATTACACCCTGTATAATACCTGCGGCTATGCTAGGGTTGTACCGTTCGGTATTTGAAGCGGTTAGTATGACTGCTCCAAATTTGAGATCCTGTTTAGTGGTTTATTTTTAATTCTGAAGATATAACCTTTACTTAAGTTAAGACTTTATGTAATTGTAAAAATGTGCATGCATAAGAGTGCACATTACAAGTAAACAAGTCTTACCTTTCCCAATCTGAACAACATAACTGCATTTTTGTATGCAGTTAAGTCCAATCTCATAAACCTCGGTAGCACGAGTTGGAACATACAGGTATATGACGGAAAGTTTTCTGCTATGAATTGTGTAAAACTGGCGTCCAAACAACTGTAATTTACCTCTTCTTGGTTGTTATTAACTGCAGAAAATCTATAAGAAAACATTTTTTCTATTTACAAATGAAGTCTAATGGGTTGAGCAGAGCAGGTGACACTTATTCTACTACATACAACGTACTTACATATTTTAATTTTGAATCTAAATGAGTTGATTACTCTATTACTACAGTGTGCCAATAGTTGGCACCGCACTGAACATTATGGAAGCGTTCGATAATAACGAAATCCGATTTTTGAACTAGGAAAATGGTCGATATTTAAATCAATAGTGCAACACACATGTTCTATAAAAAGTTGGAGAGAAATAAACTATCGGACTATCGGTCCTACAAACGTTGGCGTACATACCTGTCCTGTGAAATGGTATTGTTAACATATCTCCAAGGTTGTATGAAACTCAGCCATAATTCCATAACGAGTCTGAAGGATGCATCCAGCGGCCAAGTTGTAACCAAATGTTTTATATAATGGTATGCACGAACACACATTATTTGTCGTGCGTATTTCCGAAGTGCCGACGACCGTACAGCAGGGTCCGACAAATGTTTAGCAGAAAACGAGTGCAAATGTTTGACTAGAACTCGAACTATCCTGACGCGTTCTGGACTTGAACATATAGCTTGACAGTTTCGTTGATACAACTGAAAGTTAGAAGCATAATATTTTTAAGTTCATAAGTTTTCGAATATCATTCACTGGACCAGTCCCACGTTAGTTACTAGCAACGGCGTTCTTTGGTGACCCGAGAACCGTATTTTGTAAGAATGAATAAGATTTACGCAATAGAAAGAGAAGAAACTTGTAGGTGGTGGATAATATGAGATGGTTAGCGATGTGCGCTGTCAATTGCATTTAATTTAAAGTATGCAAGAGTTACTATTCATAATACTCTAGGGACAATCACATAGTCCACCTTTCCTCGAGGGACATGATCGACGATCCCCAGACTCCTTATGAAGCATTTCTGCTACCTACTCGCTCTCAAGGGCCCTCATATGTCAGAGGGAGTCATATCAAGGAAGCGAGAGTCAACCGCCATTTGAATTCAGTATATGAATTTATGGCTTACAAAGGACAATGAATAATTTTGTGGCATATTTGTGTGTTATTGTTGTTATGCTTTTGTTTTATTTTATGTTAGGAGCATTTCTGCTTCCTACTCGCTCACGAGGGCCCTCTTAAGTCAGAGGGAGTCATATCAAAGAAGCGAGAGTCAACCGCCATTTGAATTTAGTATATGAATTTACGGCTTACAAGGAATAATGAATAATTTTGTGGCATATTTGTGTATTATTGTTGTTATGCTTTTGTTTTATTTTATGTTAGGAGCATTTCTGCTTCCTACTCGCTCACGAGGGCCCTCTTAAGTCAGAGGGAGTCATATCAAAGAAGCGAGAGTCAACCGCCATTTGAATTTAGTATATGAATTTACGGCTTACAAGGAATAATGAATAATTTTGTGGCATATTTGTGTATTATTGTTGTTATGCTTTTGTTTTATTTTATGTTAGGAGCATTTCTGCTTCCTACTCGCTCACGAGGGCCCTCTTAAGTCAGAGGGAGTCATATCAAAGAAGCGAGAGTCAACCGCCATTTGAATTCAGGAAATGAATTTATGGCTTTCAAGGAACAATTAATAATTTTGTGGCATATTTGTGTATTATTGTTGTTATGTTTTTTTTTATGTTTATTGTATGACTTGACTTGTATTGATATCAAACACATAGCATGCTATTTCAAATGGTTTAATGGTCCTGTTCTTATTGTCGGAGAATACTTAGGTTAGCGAGGGATTCTAACGTAGAATCCTGAGCGCCGTAAGGGATTCAAAGTAGCGCCCTCGCCGTCAAAATACTATTTTGCTCCATAGTTATACAATTATGTAGTATTAGAATATCACTCATTGTTTTACTTAATGCAATAAGAATTTGTATTAGTACCTATTTGACCAGTGATGGTTTTTCCTGACCCTTTGTCTATGACTTATTTGTAAATTTGGGAAATTAACTAATTATGTGACAAAAATACATACCTCTACATTTCTAGGACTAAACTGCTCTACACTCATCCATATATCAATAAACACTTGCAGCACTGTTTCCGAGCGCCACACCTCGTTGCGGGATTGGTTCTGTGTAGCATGTGAATGTTGATTACTCATACTAGTGCCTGTCAAGTCGGGTAATAATAGGAGCGATGGTGAATACAGTGGCCTGAAACACATAATTATATTGGTTACTAGCTGTGCCCCCTAATTTCTATCGTGACATACTTCGATAAATGCTAAGCCTACAAAATCAGGTAGCTTACCCTAAAAATTCAATTTTCTAGGAACAATCGGTAAAATAAAAAATAAATAAAAAAAATTATTACCTTTGAAATTTTTTAAAAAATTATTTAGGTTTGTCAAAATTTTTGTGACTCTACCGGGGGTTCGGAAATGCTACAGACTGAGAAGAACACCCCAAGAAACTCAGTCCGTAATAAAGTATCGCTTGGGCGGGGCAGGGAAAGTTGAGACTATCAACTATTACCCCTTCCAAATAAAGTTACTTTAATATCTTAGACGAATACAACTTTTTGCTTACTCAGTGACCTGTAAACAATTACTAGTCAAGCATTGTACAATACATTTGGCCTGACGTAAATGACCCTGTTAAGGCATTTTCAGTTATGAGGGTTTTTGAGCTGCAGAAGACATGTCAAGCTTAGGCGTTAATATATAGAGTGGGTATCCAAATGAATTTAGAATTACGATTTTTACTTAAATTAGACAATTATAATGCTATCAAATTACCTATTAGCTGTCTGCAGTGGAGCGGCCATAGGCACCTTGCCTGTGTAATTCGGTATTGATGGCAGAACATTTGCATTTGGATCTGAAGGCAGGAAGTGCATGAGGTAATCGCACGCAAGGGCGAAGTACACACTGTTCCAATTCTCCCAAGTGCTTTTATTTTGATTATTATTCACTAAATGCATCGCAAAGTTGAAAATGTAGTAGTCGAATGGATCTGATTAATGTGATGTAAGAAAATAAAGTAGTTAAGTACCTCCACTTACAGTTATTCTGTACATTTAAAATTATTTGCTTAAAATTTAACTTCATATTCCAAAGGTTCTATCTACTAGACATAAGTAAGCATTGTCCCTTAGTATTTCCAGGTTTTATAGGTTTAGTTCGCTAAATGTCCGTGAATATTTATTTATTTATTTATTTATTAGGTTTCCTAGAAAAATATTAGCTCAGAGTCATCAAATTTTGTAGACAAATGCAATAGTGAATATCTAATCACAAAAATTAAATGCGTAAAAGTGCGTTTTCTGAAGGAAAATTACATTTTACATTAGGCGCACACTGGGCGATAGTCGCGGCGACAGACGTCGTCAAAATGCCGTCGCTAGGCAACTGTTGCCGTGTCGCAGGGACTCTCCATGCTTGTCGCCGAGCCGCAGCGTCTAATTTGGCGCCTGTAGCTTGTCGCCGCGACATGTCGCCCAGTGTGCGCCTAATATTATTGACAGCTTTTACATAAAATATGAAACATAAGATTAAGACTTTGGAACATGATGTTAACCTGCAATCTCATTGATCTTACATCCATCTGCATGTAACATGAGTTTTATAAAAGGATACTGAGAGCTAGAGCCACTACATTAAGAGATTGTGGGTCTGTTGTTAGCATGTCTGCATAAAACTGTGGGCATCTGCCTCTTTCTAAAGTCAACTGCAAGTCCGTCTGAAACAAAAAAGTTGCACATACTTAGCATAAAACAAATCTCATTTGATTTGTTTTATGCTAAGTGAAGTAAGCTCTGCAGAAATGGACATATAGATGCCTACTAGAAAATAAATAGTAAGCTGGAATTTCAGGAAATTGGATAATATTAAAAGCAAAATACCCTCATATTCTCCATTTTACTATGCTTTTCCAATGGAAAATAATATAGAAAGAATTCTATAAAATGTTGCTATCTACTAAATTAGAAAGCAACATTTTATAGAATTCTTTCTACAATATACTACACTAGCTGATGCCTGCAGCTTCGCCCTCATAAAATTTGTTTCCGTTCCCGCTTCTCATAGGAACTTATTCCCGGGATAAAGTGTACCAAATTTCAGCCAGATCGGTTCAGCCGTTCAAGCATGAGAGAGTATCAAACATCCACACTCACAAACTTTCACATTTATAATATTAGTAAGAAGTAAGATTCTACAAATACTACAAAAAAGGCACTTACAGGCAGTACACTCAAAGGTAACTCATATTTTAATTGTGGATCAGATAGTAGCTTATAGCACAACTGGAACATAGGGCCCAAAGGTTCAAAAAAACTGATTAAAGCATCATATTCATATCTGTTAGCATCGCAGGTAACAGTCCTAAGTCCCCAGCCATTGTTGAATGTAGATGAGAATATATTGCTTATTAATTGTGGGAATAATGCTTGAAGATCTTTATTTGGACTAGACAGGTCGATAATTCTGGTCAGTGCCAATAGTTTGTCTTGCAAGGGTAGGTTCAGGCTGGTATAAAATTGACTCTGAAACAGAAGATTTTTTTAAAGAAATTATAGAATGATGTAAACAAAGCATTCAAGTTTCTAGGTTAACACTATTACTTACCATTATATCTTGAGCCATTATGAAACACTATGAACTGCTGCAAGTTTTTATTACTTCTTTAGGGTAAGAATATTACGATAGAGTTTATAATACAACCATTAAATTTAATTACAAAGTTTTGTTTACTAATGATACACTGTCGATCACAGTTCGCAAGTACGTTATGTTATTGGTTTTACAATTCTACGCCGGGTAATATTTGTAAAAACGCACAGAAAGAACTGGTTAAATCTCCCTTTAAATGTACATTTGTGATACTTTTTCGAGTTTATCTAAAAATACTGACTTTTATAAGCACTTGCAAAAAAGCTAAAAGCAAGCAACAGCAAAGCAAAAGTAAGCTGCCGCCGCGCCTGTCGGCTGTCGTTGTCGGTGAGTGACACTGACACTGAGTGATTACTGTAAAAAATGTAATGTCAAACATGTGTCAACTGTTTTGGCAACCGAACTACACGTGCGCGATAAAATGAGATCTTTTTGAAACAAATTCTTCCCAAATGTGTCTCAACGTATCGTGCACGCGTAGTACATTGGTGCCCATGCCTTTTGAGAACTGACAAGTGACAGTGACAGTCAATATTTATTCACGTTGTGTTGTGATGTTGTGTGTGGTTGACACAAGAATACACACTCGTTCCGTTCGTTTGTATTTTTCTTAATATTTTTCTATAAATATTAAAATGTTATGTGATAAAACTTAAATTTACGTATTGTTACTGATTTCACAATACGACAATTATTTTAAAATCTATTGCACAAGACTATTTATTAGCGCTTTGAGGTTATAAAAGTTGTACATATCAACAATTATTAACTTCAAAAATAATATTAATTCTTATCATGTCCTATGAATGGTATAATTCCATAGGGCGTCCACAGTATGTGGTTGCTCCTATGGTTGATGCCAGTGAGTTGGCCTGGCGGCTACTTTGTCGGAGACATGGGGCTACTTTGTGTTACACACCAATGTTTCACAGCAACGTTTTCACTAAAGATCCCAAGTACAGAAAAGATAGTATGGTCGTTTGCAAAGAAGATAGACCATTGATTGTTCAGGTGAGGATATAAACATATATTTAAAAATGCACTGTGATAATAGGTTCTTCATTAAACATATCCCTTCCCAAAACCGTTGAAGTCTAGATGTTTAGGTCCTACAGCACTAATTGTAGAGGTTACTGTAGACAGTAGCTAGAGCTGGAGCAGGAATTGCACCACAGTGAATACTCCTCGTTTGAGTTTTACAATTTTTGATATTAATCAGGCAATATCTTACATATTCTACAATTATTTTGGCAAAGAGAATATTTATCATCCTTTTGTTAACTAAATCAGAGGCCAAGGTCATCCCTGTCATAAATTAAGTGAAAATAACTGAACATTTGGTATCTTTTTTTCAGTTTTGTGGCAATAATCCTGAAACAATGGCCGCTGCTGCGAAACTTGTGGAAGAACATTGTGACGCCATAGATATCAATCTTGGATGTCCTCAGTCTATTGCCAAAAGGGGAAGATATGGATCATTTCTACAGGATGAATGGAAATTACTAAAAAAAATTGGTGAGTTGCTCCAAATCCCTTTAAACTAGTGAATAGTGTTTTCAAATATCTGTGGAACACAACTGTACTTCAAGGTGATATTATTGTTACCACACCAGTATAAACTTCCCTTGCAACAGTGCACTGTTACAATTAGAACTGCATTACTTCCAACTTGAGGAGGTGTAGCCTGTGTGACACTAACTTTACTGACACTGAACAGGAACAGCATAAGGCTGGTAAAAGATGTTCGTTAAAGAGATAATGTTCAGTTAGTATGCACTTCAAAATTATGAATCCAGTAATGATCTGCATTCTTATAATAAACACATACATAAATCAGCACTCCTTGGATATAACCCAGCTTTTGATACCAACAGGTCAATTATAAGATCCATATTAATTCCTTGAAAGTTTTGTCACATGGTATTGTGGTAACTTGTTTTTAACTAAAGTTTATTCTATTGGTACCAAGCAACTGTTGAATCAAAGATAATATAATAGTGATTATATAGCTGTCATTATAGTTGGCGGGTGTCATGAGGGAACATTTGCTTGACCTTATTGGTCACACTCACACATTCAAGCTCTGTATGATGACATAATTGAAAACAAATCATTTGTATTTTGTATGGAGTTACCACCGTGTGGTTGAATTTAGTCAGAAGTCACTACAGACAGTCCCAGCCAATGTGTAACTCATCATAATCATACAATTTTTTCCAGTTGGTGCTATGTCTGAAGCAGTCTCAGTTCCCATTACATGTAAAGTAAGAATTTTTGAAGACATTGAGAAATCTGTACAGTATGCATTGATGTTACAAGATGCAGGCTGCAAATTACTGACAGTTCATGGAAGAACTAGAGAGCAAAAAGGACCTTTAACCGGTATTGCAAGTTGGAAGCATATTAAGGCTGTTAGGTATGCTATTTTTATTTAATTTGAATAAGATATGAATGTTTATGATTCATGATTTCTGTTAAATATAATCAGAGGATTGGAGTATTTAAATGGGGAAGCCTTTTGCCCAGTGCAGTCAAGCTGCACTTTATGGTATTATTTCCAAACTGTCTGCAATAAACACTTTTATAATGTTTTAGGGGCATGACAAATAATTCTATGACAGCATTTATGAAACTTTCATTAGCATGAAAAGTTCCTATGTAAACCCTTTTATAAACTTTTTAATGTTTGCATATTGTTAATCAGGGAAGCAGTATCAATACCAATGTTTGCAAATGGGAATATTCAGTGTTTGGAAGATGTGCACAGATGTTTAAACTTCACTAAAGTGGATGGGATAATGAGTGCAGAAGGCACTCTCACAAACCCAGCTCTATTTGAAGGCATTAATCCAGTTACGTGGGAAGTAGCAGAAGAGTACCTGGATTTAGTGGAAAGATATCCTTGCCCATCTTCTTACATCAGAGGACACTTATTTAAAATATTCCATAAAATGTAAGTAAGTAATGCTCGATTATGAATTTGTTTTTTATATTTAGCTCGCCAAATTGACGACGCCACCAGCCTGGTGGAAAGCCGTGGCGCATCTAGCGACTGGGGGCCACTTCTGACAGTGGTCCTCAAGTTAGCGTCCTTGTGATGTGCCTCTTCACGCTCCTCTTGAAGAAACTGGGATTGTAAGATGAGGGAAACACGCATGCGGATAGGTCACAGAATTATATATACTTACTAGGAATTGGGTTGGGTTGTAGTTTTGGTTGATTAATTAACTAGATACTAGAAGTTTTTATAGCTTCTTTAGAACACATAAATATAATTTGAAGTTCAATAACCCTAGTTGAAACAATACCATTACATATAATAGTTTATACATTTCTGATTTCTTGGCTTTCATTACAGATTTTCTTTTGAAGAAAATAATGAAGATAGAGAAATCTTAGCTACAGCTCAAAACTTAAATGACTTTAGAAAAGTGTGTGTAAATGTTAAAAATAAATATTTATCCTACCATGAAGGAATAGCGAGTTTTGAAACTGAAGAAAATGTAAGCAGTCTGGGTTTTAATTTGATACTGCCACCTTGGATATGTCAACCATATGTAAGAATATCTCCTGAAGAACACACCCAGAAAATGGCGAAAATATTTGTCAATAATGAGGTAAAGTTTATTTTTTTTGACACAGGTATTTGGGTGTAAGACATCTCACTTTAGAGCAAGCTAGAGAGTAATAGCAATAGGTGTGATATATAACTTATCCATCTGTTAAGGACATACAGATCTCCGAGAATGCAGTGGTGTGAAAGAGGATGTTGTAACAAGAATTGAAAAGAGTATGCTAAGGTGGAACGAATGAGTACTGAGCGAATGACACACCAAGTATGGAAGGCACATGTAAGTGGACAGGCAAGCCGAGGTCGACCTCGCAGATTACACCAATCAAATAAGTGATGTGTTACAAAAAGGGCAGGTCAAAAGTACTCGAAACCAGCGGGCTTGCATGAAAGGTTTAATGAATGTAGAGGAAGCTAGTGAAGTAATAATAATAATAATCATAGTCATTTAATTCAAGCAACAAGGCCCATAAAATAACAATACACAAAAACAAACTTAATATACTTAAACTAATACATAATATGAAAGCAATCTAGTTCACATAGTATTTAATGCACACGAATTATACGGCGTCAGTGTGCTGCGCTGCTTGGTGTAGTTCAATGTTCCCCTGAAGCGGCGGTACACTACACCCTTCGTCCAAAATTCTTCACTCAGGAAGGTGGACAGATTTTGTGTCGGGACCCGCACCGTAAAAGAACTGAAGTCGACGTTACGATACGAGACTAGTTTTTCCACCCTCACGGTACAGTTAGTCTTTATGTTAATGTATTCGACTAATGAAGTATGTAAGGACAGAAGCAAATGACAGGCTGTTGTCTCTGCCTACCCCGGAGGGAAAAAGGCGTGAGTATATGTATGTATGTATGTATGTTAAGGACCAAACTTATAAATGTCCAAGGCCCAGGCCAACAAGCTCATAGCAGGGTTAAGAAATTGGCCTGTCACTAACTTATTCTGACAAAATCCACATTAAGTCTATCCATGATGTGATCACACTTTATTTTGCCCTTCGGCTTTAGGAGACTACGGAGATTACGCTGTTGTTGTTATACATATAATATAGTTCTTACATGATGTCTTATCGTAAGGATTAACTTTCGTGACTTAAGATGGTATTCTCCTCGCGTGTATATTCTTTGAATCCGCTAGTAGCATAAAAATTCTATTAAATGAATAAGTCGACTAATACTATGAAATGCCTTCAAAATTACGTTTACACAAAATAAAATGAACCCCGTTTTGTAATTTTCGTTCCAGTACATGGTCTTTTCCTTTAAAGTTTCCTGAACTAGGTACTCATATCTAAGTGTTATTTCATATTGCATATAATAATATGAAACCCTGACTTTAAAGCACCTGCTCTACATTACTGCTCTTAAGTTTCCATTGCATATCTGAACTAACATTATAGTCGAAAAAAACTTTTTATCTAAAACTAATCTAATCCAATCTACTAATATTATCAAGAGGAAAGATTTGATTGTTTGCAATTTGCATTGAATAGACTCCGAAACTTATGTAGGTACCGATTTAAAGAATTCTTTCACAAATATAAAGCTACATTATTAGCATATTCCCACGGGAATGGAACCTTTTTAGTTTGTCAAATATACCTTTACATATAAATGCTTTTAGGATAGTGTAGATGTCACCAAAAGAAAATTTGAGGATGGCGATGGAAATTATATATCTCGAAAGAAAATGAAGAAGTTACGAAGGATTATGAGACGACCTGAAAAACAAGAAAATGTTCGTAGACATGGTGACATTTGTGTTAGGGAACAATGCCCTAATCCTAATGTAAGTATACCTTGTTACCTAAATTTAGTTTTGTTACAAACTATCCATTCTAAGTTACCTAGGAAGATTTTGTTACCCTGCTTCATATACAAGTTACATACATAATGTGTATTTAATCTTACTTTACATATACATACATATAATCACGCCTTTATCCCGAAGGGGTAGGCAAAGGCATAGTATACGCCCGCATTTCACCTTATGGATTTTTGTCCCACGTAATAGGTGATGAGCCCATTGCCGTGTTGAATCTTACTTTACATTATCTATACAATGTACTTACATACATACAAATTAAAATCGACAGTAATTAATATCAGATCTAGGTGGTTATGAGACAAGATGGCAATTTTTCTTAGGTAACTGTTAGCGCAATTATGCGTGGGTCTGTTGGGAGTCCTGGGACATCCTTTCGAGGGCTTACCCGGGGCTCCCAACCATAGGCTGTTGGGCGTAACGTGAGGTTTTTTTAGTCGGTAGGAGTTCGGCATAACATCCATGCTGGATTTTCCCTCACGTTAAAAAAAACCATAGATGTCGTGCTACTCTTACAAACGTTTCTTTCCCCAGAACTATCCATGTAGAAAGATACTAAGCAAACCCATATATTACGGGCTCTAGTGTAATTAGATGTAGCGTAATTTTTGCTCTACCCGTTTACCCGCCACTAAGGTGAATTATAAATAATTACTTATTTTTGTAATGTTGAGATGAGTTTAATATTGTTTCAGGGAGGAAAATGTCAATACCAGCTTTGTAAAAAATGTTGTAGGGATAAATGTTACGAAGAATATCTAGATTGCACAGGTCACAGAATATTGACTACTAAACGTAGAATGGCCAAAGAGTGTGAAGAAGCCCAAGAAAACGTTGATAGCAAAACAGTCAGTTTAGTATGTACGTAGTTGTTTAAGTACCTATGGAATTATGTGTACATATTGTGTACATTTTGTAATATTTGAAATATAATTTATTGACACAGATTCACTTTTTTTAAAAAGAATACTACTTAATATCTATTACTAAAATCTATTGAAATTGTTTATTTCAACTGTCAACCGTATAGCTGCAAAGCTAGCGAACAAGGATGTAATGCTTCGTACACATACGGCTCAACAATCGCCAAGGATTTCTAACTTCGTGCATGTCGACCTTCGAACATTACCTACACATCAAGGTTATAAATGTTCCTATTTGTAGCACGTCGATATGACAAGAAAGGCTGAAACTGAAGGCCAAAATAATCTTAGGCTTGTTTCCATTAGTTCTACTTAAGGATCTGGCAACCCAGTAGACCCTAATGTCTATAAGGGTCTGTTTTGGGTCATAGGGCTGACACACAGAAGATCTGATTCTACTATGCTGCATATTAGCATACATATGATATTAGTGCCTATCAAGTAGATAGTCTCGTGCGAAGACAAAATACGTATCGGCAGACACGTTGTAAAAACAGAATATTGTGCCTATTTTATGTTATGTATCTATTAACAATGTCGAGGGGGCTATCCTTTATCCCTTTCCTTGAGGAGTTCGATTTCTTATTATTCTTTTATAGTTAGTTTAGATTGAGCTTGACTAGTAGGTATGCGCTACTTGACGGGCCGTGGTGGGTGTTCCGTCCGTGGGTGCGTTCCAGTTACTTTCCCTCCCCTCCTATTATCGTACTACGACAGATTTCCGCCTTATAACGCCTGACTAAATAGTTAATGAACCCATATCCGTCTTTTAGGTATATAGGTTACGAATAAGTAAAGACAATGATGTCACAATAATCAATAGGCTTTTATAGAATGAAATGACGTGGTATAGACTGCAGCATACCACACTATTGTTTGGAATGTTATGAAAATTACGTATCCTAGGAAACCTCGTCTACATTCTACATAGGATTACAATAGTTAGCATTGTGCTAATAGGTGCGTGATAACCTTATTAAAATGTGAATTTATAATGTAAGACCGGTCAAGTGTGTTCCGCAGTTACTCATTTGTGCGAAATTTTTACTTCGGAAATAACATTTTCTCAGTAGGTAAGCATGACGGACATGGTAAAACTATAAGGGTTGTTAAATACAGAACCCTACAAATTACCTACGTACAAATAATGGAATGTTCATTAGGGCAAATCGTTATCAATGCTGGCTAGTTGCGCGCGCATACGGTTTACCAAACATGTAGGTACCAACCTACTACAAGCAGTTCGTCCTTGTTATGGGTACGACACGACTGTTGAACGAAAATAAAATCAATTTAAATAAACGTACCTACCTATATCCAAAGGCCTTTATCTATTTAGGAGAAGATTTATGACTAAACTGAGCTTTAAGCAACAACGGTGCCTTTACGTTAAATAAAAAGCCCAATGGGCAAATGTTGTGATTTACATTCATTACCAAGACCACAAAGAAGATTAAACGGATTGCAGCTGCCCCTAAATTTCCAGCAAGCTATTGGCTGGTTTGTATTTGTAGCGACTGGTGCCTTAAATTTTGCAATACTGATAGAAGTGCAGTTTCAAGAATTGAAGACGATATCATTGGTGATCCTCGTTGTTTTATATGTAGCTCATATTGTATCGCACCTGGCAGCATCGGTAACAGACCCCAGTGAAAAGGAATTGCGGGAGCTCGAAGTTTACAATTTGCCTGAATTCGATCGCAACGTTCACGCCCATGTTATTGAAAATGGCAGATGCCATTTGTGTAATATCGACACCAGCAGCAGAAGAACTAAACATTGCAGCATATGCAACAAATGTGTGGACCAATTTGATCACCATTGCAAATGGCTTAACAACTGTATCGGTGGACGGAATTACGTAGCGTTCATCGCTTGCGTTACGACTGCCTTGATGATATCGTTATGCACATTGTCCTTATGTGTAGCAGATCTTGTGATATTTTTTACTAATCCAATATATTTAAGTACCAAAGCACAGAATTATATTAATTGTAGTTTATCGTCAAGCACGACATCAACATATTGTAGAAATTCGATATCATTGTTAATTTTCTTAATATTTTTTTCTATTATTGCTGTGGCTATTGGTTGCGCGTTGTTACATTTATGCTGTTTCCACGTTTACATATCTATGTTAGGTGTATCAACATACGAATATGTGGTGAGAAATAGTGACTCTGAAGCCCCATGTATCAAACGTTGCAAATGTTGGAGATTAAATATTTCGTCCAAGTTTTATGCTAAAAGGAAGCCAAAAGAAAGTGGTGTATCTCCGGAAGATAATTTTGGAAGTAGACCCGTGGGAAGTACCTTAGATGTATCAAATTCAGCAACTGGTATTGAAAATGGAGACGCCAACGTTATAAATTTTATCGGCATTCTGTTGAATAGCGAATTAGACAAGGCTAGAAAAATGTTTCTGTATAACACGAACAAAGTACACCCTCACGTAGAGAATAGTTGACGAGCCATTGTTATAGGTACCTACTTACAGTTACAAAAACTTGCCTTAAACAGATTTTAATATTCATGATCATTTTTTTATATTTATAATCACGAACTGTTATACTTATTATAATACATAAATATACTTTTTATACTTCGATCATACTCTCATTAACGTGACTCATTAATTGTCACTATCCTTCCTTTCGTTTTGCTCCTGATTTCATCCTCCCTTTACGCAGGCTATACGATAAAAATCGAACGTCCCAAAAAATGTGTCATAGGTACTCCCACCGAGGATGACGCATGAAGATCATATAAATTAATATTTAGATCACAACTGCCACCCACGTGTCTACATGGATGGTAAGAAGGTTCGGAATCCGGGAAATGGGTGGTGCATATATTTATAAAGCGTTTGCTGCACTGTTGTAATGGAATGCTGAATTATAATCCAGAAGGCACTTGACAAATATAATACACAGGCCGGGTACTTGCCTTTTCCCTAATTACAAAGCACTATCACGCATGTCTTCTTCTACAATAGTCATTTAAGTGGTAAATACCTGCTAATCATCAATGAGTGTGCGTTCGCGCAGCGGAATATTGTTGAATTTAAAGATTTTAATTATGCAGATATTTAGTATATGACGTCGTGTAATTGTGTATGGTAAAAAGAAAATTGTGTATGCAGCCATTGTGGAGAAATTCGCCAAAAACTGATTCCGCTGGGCGAACGTTGTCCTGGCGGAACTTTTTTTAAATCCATGCACTTAAAAGGAAAAAAATGTGCCCAACAATTAGTGTGTATTTGTGTGTAATTGTGTATGTATGAATAAAATTAGTGTATGCATAAACTTCGGAGAAATTCAAGTTTCCGCTACGCGAACGTTTGGCTATTAGCTAGTTTTCATATAAAGCGCTTATATAGAGAGCTGTAGATTTTTACATACGTTGTTTTGAATTTTTTTATATTTGTTTAAAAAACAGATTTAGAAAAAAAATGTAGGGTTTAAAAGATAAAAATATAAACGTAAAATACGCTTATTAGGTCGTAGTTGGTAAAGTATACACTTTGGGGTCTAGATTTTCACGTTTATACAATACAAACCATGTAAGTGCCTGCAACATGTTGCCAAGTATCAACGATGTTCCGTTAGTAATTAAAGGGTTATAGGACAATTTACCATGAATAGATCACTGTTTACACTGTTTACAAAGCAGTCAAATATCACGGCGTTCTAAAGGAATTGCATAGTGAAATGTATTCCAATAATTAGTTTATTAATTCAACTACTCACATGCAAAATTTCATCTCATCAAATTCAGTAATTAAAGAGAAACAATTAAAATACTGACAAAGCATCGAAAGCCTACATAACCCGACCAAGTTCGAATGACGACAAAAAAGCTCTGTATAGGTAAGTGAAAGTACCTAACTCATCAAAGTTTTCAGCAGTAACTCTCAACGCCAACCTGTACTCAGAAGGATCTTTTAATCTAAGTTGTTTCAGCAACAAGGCAGAAGCTCCAGTTATAGGTCTTTCGCTTAACCATTTTCTTATCCAAAGTCATTTCGCTTTCTTTTTTTCTAATATATCAATCAACTCTTCTCTTAATAGTGCAAACATGTTCATTAAACTTTTTATTAACAGCATTTCCCGCGTACCTATTCATTATTTTTAAACTTCAAACGTGTGCTCTGTCTGAGGGTGTAGTGGGGCCCTACCAACACCTCCGGGCCCAAGTCAACCTCACGTGCAAGCTCGTGCACCTGCTGAACAACGGACGAGGCTCTGACGTCGGCGGGCCATTTCAACACGGCGATGGGCTCACCACCTGTTACGTGGGACCGAATTGTACACGGTGAAATGTGGGCCGGTATAGGCCTCTGCCTACCCCTTCGGGGATAAAGGCGTGAGTATATGTATGTATATGTAAACGTGTGCTCACCCGAAAAAAATCCGTGAATGACTGGCCCCGTCTTAACAACAGGGGCCAGGCCAGCACTGGCTTGTCTGCGGGACTGGCGCCAGCGGTACTGGCTTCGTGTAAACTCTGCTTTAGACCAGCAAAGACTATGTGACTTAAGACCAGTTTTACATCCTGAAATATAGGCGCGCTGTCGCACGATGACCTTGGCTCGACACGCATGCTTTCCAGGTAGCGCGGCCCGTACTTCCACTCCGACCAACTAAACGGATCAACTCAAACGGATCAACTATTTTTATTCCCAACGGTACAACTTTTTTAGTTGGTCCGATAGGAATAAAACGGATCAACTATTTTCTTCTCAACTGAACAACTTGCTAGTTGGTTCGATAGGAATATTTTAATTATTAAAAATTTGTTACCAACTACACAACTTTAAAAAAATCATCTTGTTTTCTTTCTTAACTGAACAAATTTTAGTAACCACGTGTCACGGGAAATTTTGCAATGAAAAACGAAGATCAGTAAAACAAATTAGAAATCGGTAAATCAAATGAAAATTGGTTAAACATAGGAAGATCGGCAAAAATTTGAAGAACGGTAAAACAAATGAAGATCTAGAAAATAAATGAAGATCGAGAAAACAAATGAAGATCGAGAAAACAAATGAAGATCAATAAAACAAATGAAGATCAATAAAACAAACAAATGAAGATCGACAAAATAAAATTAATGAAGATTGACAAAACAAATGAAGATCGACAAAACAAATGAAGATCGACATAACAAATGAAGATCGACAAAACAAATGAAGATCGACAAAACAAGTGAAGACCGATCTTTAAAAGATCAATAAAACAAAAGACTATCGGCAAGTTGATACAGTCGAACGTTGCTTGCATTAATTTTTAACCGACTTCAAAAAAAGGAGGAGGTTTTCAAATCGACGGATTTTTTTGTTTGTTACCTCATAACTTTTAAATGGGTGGACCGATTTCGATTTTTTTTCCTTTGAATGTTGTCACTCGCCGTTTGGTCCCATTACAAGGAAACCAGGATTTGATGATGGTATCCCAGAAAATTAAAATTTAAAAAATTGTGGCACTCGTGGCACTCGCGCCCAAATGACACCGTGATTCGATGAGCCAAAGGGCGCATCCGCTAAGACAGTATATCCGCGTAGTATAGGCGCGTAGTCAGCAGAAGGTCTGGCATCCTCGTGTGCGACTGGACCAGTGTTCGTGAGCAGTTCTCCCCGCAACGTCAGTTTTCCGAGAACCTAACCAGTCAGCGTGGTGATTGAAGTCCCGCACAATCACTATCTCTACGGAGAGATACTGCTCAATGACTTTGTCGGTCAATTTTTGCAGGTGGTCAAAGAGGCGGACAGTGTCCGCGTCACCGCTATGAGACCTGTAAATGCACGCGTTGATCCGGGTGTGACCCCCGTGATCCACGCGCTCCCATAATGTTGACAGGTCCCTATCTTCCAGGCCTTTGAGGCGGCGACAGCAGATATCGTCCCGTACGAACATGCATACCTCGGCTTGAGCCTTGAGGTTAGCCTCAAGCTTATAGCCGGGCGCCATCAAGTAGGATGTATCGTCCGGGCATGAAAAATCTTCGTCTCCGTCAGGAAAAACTAATTTGGCTTTTTAAGTGCTTGTGGATTTCGTTTATGTTGGAGTGCATTCCTCTGACGTTGCATAAGTCCACAAGAAGCGTGGACGTCGACGAAGCCGCTCTGGATACCTTTTATTTTCCTTGACATGATTTTGTTAAATAAAAGGGGATATAAGAAGGTAAGGGGTGCCTAGGTACCGGTGGCGCAAGAGACTAAGCGAGACTCATGTTTTCCAAAGGCAGGTACAGGTAGTGCGGTGTATTGGCACGGCGTACGGAAGGGCCCGTGGTCCCCCCCTGATGCAATGGTCGCGTCCACTCCGGTAACCTCCTCCGGCACGACCACAGGGACTTTTCACAGGCTGCTGCCTCAGATCAGTCTCCTGGGGTGGAGATTAAGTAATCCCCAGGTTCGGGTCCCGTACAGCCCATTGAGCTCTGGAACCCTGCTCACCGACGGAGAACATAACCCAGCACAGAGCCAGGTTACTATTGCCGCGGTCTTCTGCAGGGCTGAGGTAGGTACTGCCCGCGGCGGGTTGCTCAAAGAACGGGATGCCGTTATACCCTTCCTCCTAATGTAGGCTCTTTTGTCCGAAGACCCCTAAGATATTGGATCTTAGGAGTCATATTGAATAAGCCAGATTCATTGTGTAATTTATTTTAAATAGGTGCCTACGTTAATTGACTTGAATATAATAATGAAGACAAATTTTTGTCCTTTACACCATGCAAATTAAATGAATTTGTGAGCACCATGTGATAAAGCAAAATCACAAAATCAAAATAATGCGTGGCACCCAAGTGTCGCTATGATTGAACCGGGTTGCCACTTGCCTGTATTAACTTTGGTTGGTTTAACGTAACTAGTTGATATTAATAGAAAAACTAAGTATGGAAATATATGCCTACTTATTATTAACGCATCATCTAGAAAGTAAATACCCTTCCTACTCCTACTTCCATGAACCCGCAAAAAAAAGACAAATTTTATGTCTTAGTAGGTATTTGCACGTACTAAATATTTTTTCTACTTTCATCGTCAATATATTTCTTTAAAAAGTGAACGACGCTTACAGTTATAGATTACTAAAAGGGAGGTGTAATATTTCATAAAATGGTATTTTTTTTCAAATAAAAAAAGTAAGAGTTCTTATTTATGATTATTCTTCAATTTAAGAAATTTACGTACAAACACCGGCGCGTTACGATTTTATTACCTACATGTTTGTAGTAAACGTAACGTTTATAAATGACATCATTCAAATGTCATCAAAATGTTGAAAAAAAAATGGTGAACAAAGAGTTCATAAGCTCTTTTGAAAATTCGTACTGTACCTTACAGGATCGTTATGAGGATAACTGGATAGTAAACAACCACTACAGAGCGATACGTGAACTACTGCAACTAGAGGGTTACGTCCGCGTGTAGACGTGTTGCTCTGTGACAACTACCACATTTACTATTCACGGGCACGACAAACACGTTCAGCTGGAGCTAGAGATCCCGAGATAGTACGGCGAAGTAGCCTGTAAATCGTGCCGTATCCCTAAACTGGGAAATGAACGCAAAGAAGGCAAGGCCGCTCCAGAATGGGGAGAGGGCGAGGAGAGCGTACCGGACAGATAACACGCAAGTACGGCGCGTAAATCAGCCAAGAGGCTGGTAAGACTATGGGTTGGTGAAGGGGACTATACCACATTTACTATGACTCAATTATTTTCGACGGGTGGTATAATGCTAAATACCATCACAAAGAACTAGCGGCGCTGCAGAGAAACTAACATAATCTACGCCCTATCTCCTCCGCAAAACGCTTCGCCTTTAAACTCCTGCAACCAGAAGTCCATCCCGAAATGCCCCACATTCTAGCAGCTTTCCACTGCCGTGCTGCTGACAAGGCCGTATGTATGACTGAGGTGCCAGCTTCCTGCCCGGTTGATGAGTCCGCACGTCCAGCATCATCTAGGTACCATAAATAGGTATACCGTAAAAGACAAAGTGCCTGGTGCCAAATCAGGTTTACGTTATGTAAAACTATCAGTGTCAGTTATACTGACAGTCCCAAACATTGTTTGTTTATGTAGTCTTGTCTGACGATCTATGTATTAATGTAACGCATTTATTGTAAATTTCCTACAAATTAACGAAAATTGTTACATTTATTTCGATGTTAGCAAACCATTTTAGATATCAGGATGAAAGATGGAAGCGGTGAATATCTCCAGGTGCTACAATGGATTTCAAGTGCTCGTGTAGTTCTTTGATCAGCACAATCGTCGTGATTTCCTTCTGCATTTGAGGTAGGTATGGCATGAAAAGCAATATTTTACGGCGTGATCTCGCGGATTCTGCTAAGACTATTATTTTTGGTCTACTATGACCTGCAGTGAGGCTCGCTTATAAAATTTTTTTCAGTTAAATTAAGTTCTGCTGCATATGCAGTTAAAACAATTTAACGGATTACTGATGTTGAAATGGCTAGAATAGACTACTTCAGTGATTTCCATAACGTTATATCATTCTTCAGAAGATACCCACAGAACATAATTATTTTTACCACAAAAGAAAGCTTCAAGAACTTTATACCATCCTGGTCCCAGAGTAAGAGCCACAACCATCGAAGTTTATTGGCCATGTCATGAATCTTCTAATTTTATAACCTAGCAATACTAAAATGTAATAACTTGTATAAGCTAATATTTAATAATAATATAGTTTTTTTACAAGTCACCTGAATACTATACCTACTTAGAGCGTGAAATAAAGATCAACAATTATCTTAACTTGTCCTTCTTATTTACACACTACCACTTACAATTTACTAACACAGCCAAGGAATGTACATCTCATCATCAGTTTACGGTTTGCAGTTTGCAGCTACAACAAAAGGACCACAATAAAATACAATTCAAGCTTGGACAGACAATATCCTTTTATTATAAACTAGCTGACGCGTACAACTACATTTGCCTTACGTGGGAGAAAGAAAGAGAGAGCTGTGTTACTCATATTTAAGTAATATAATATTTCCCGTCGAAAACTACATTTGCCTTACGTGGGAGAAAGAAAGAGAGAGCTGTGTTACTCATATTTAAGTAATATAATATTTCCCGTCGAAAACTACATTTGCCTTACGTGGGAGAAAGAAAGAGAGAGCTGTGTTACTCATATTTAAGTAATACCTATAATATTTCCCGTCGAAAACTACATTTGCCTTACGTGGGAGAAAGAAAGAGAGAGCTGTGTTACTCATATTTAAGTAATATACTTAATATTTCCCGTCGAATTGACTTCCGTCGCGTTCAACTGTATCTCGAATATTATACTGGTTTTTTCGTTTGTTTGACATCTTGCATATATGTTTCGATATCAACGGTAATATTTAATAATCGTAGTAATATTACGTTCTTATTTAAACATTTATTAAGTGCAGAATGGAAAGACTCTAGATTTCTAGAACATTATTCGTTCGATGGCGGAGGCCGAAAACGCTGCTTTTTTACCTTTTGGCGATCCCAATTTCCGCCAAAGACTCAGTGTGTATTGGTAAGTGTTTATGCGGTCCACACATAAATAGGATCAAGTGTGAGTGAGGGGACAAGGTAAAAGAGAAATAGGTAAAATCTGATGTTATTGTGAAACTTTTAAAATAAATGTCCTACAATACGCCTTAAATTTGCAATTTTTTGATCAATGCTGTCATGTTCCGGTTCCAATTGAATGTTTTGCCAACCTGCCACTATTAATTCTTTAGGTAAAAGCGTGCTCGTAGCCTCGGTGTTCTGTAACGATATCACTGCATTAAGCAACTTTCGCTATGGCCAGTCCTCGGATGGGTGACCACCCATGTGACCACTTTATGACATTTGTTGTGACAAATGTTGTGGAATAGTACAAGTGCCGTTATTCAATATGTGCAGCAGGTCCCACCAAGTGCTCTCAATCAACAGTATGAATAATTTGTGACATTTATTTGAGCGTTTTCGTGCTTCGGAAGGCACGTTAAGAACGTCCAGGTTGCCAGTAAATTGGCAGTCGTTAAGCGACGTTGAAGACTTTTAGGCGGCTTGAAAAAATTCAACAGCAAGCAGTCACAACCTGCGCCTGTCCATCTCAACACGGCAATACGGGTACGCCACCTATTACGTGTGACAAATTCTAAAAAGGTGAAATATGGACATATAATATATGTATGCCTCTGCCTACCCTTTGGGAATAAAAGGCGTGACCATGTGTATGTATGTAAAAGTGGTAAAGTTGCACTGACTCCCATAATTCTTATTCAAATATATACCTAATCAAATCACAATCAATTTCGGAGCCTGTTCGATGCAAACAAAAAATCAAGTGTTCTATCTAAACCACAGAGATCAGAAAAAAGATCTTTTCTGATACTCGTATCTGTGATCTAAACACTTGATTGTTTGTTTGCATCGCATAGACTCCGAAACTAGAATCTATTCCATACAAACAATTAAGTATGTAGATATGTAGAGGGGGAGAATCTAATTCTCGCCCCTCTAGTTTTAACAGAAAGACGGACAGGGAAGTCCTCGCCATCACCACTAATGAAACAAATTGTCAGACCACAAGGAAACAGACACATTTGAATCCCACAATAACCCTCTCTTTACACGGAACCATACTTTAATGAAAAAGGTCCAATACCTACTTACTCACGCTTTGACAGGTACATTAGGTACCAAAGTGACAACTTTGGTTGCGGATAAGAATAAAATAATAGGTCTTTACCTTATGTAATTGCCGTTTTGCAGTACTGGCCATTTCAAATCAATTTTTTTTTTGAATCAGAATTCTAATTTGAAATTAATTTTATTTTAAACAAGAAGTCACCTGACTGCCCCTCTCTAAAACGTTACTGTGAAAGTTCAATCCAATTGACGTTGTAAATTTTGTTTTATTTTAAACTTTGAACAGATGATCCACTTTGAACAGTGACGTTGTTTAATGCAACAGAGTCACAGACTACAGACAAAGTCTCGCCATAAGCCCCTCGATCTGCACTCTATTTTATAGAGAGGGGCTAAAATATGGAATTCATTTTCCAAAAGTATACATTTGTTTATTGATTAGTGTAACGTTTTCATCGCATTTCAATCTTTACCGTCATCATGGATACGTTAGAAATTCGAATAATTATGGAATATGAGTACCTACCTACCTATCGTCGTGGCAGCAACGCGGCACAAGCGGCACGCAACATCAACGACGACGTTTACGGTACCAACACTACAAACCAACGCACCGCCTGTAATTGGATTGGTCGCTTCCGTTCTGGAAATTTTGACCTGAAACATGAACCTCGCGGTCGTCCGAAGACTTTGGTCGACAATGACGAATTAAAGGCGATTGTGGAAGCCGATGATACACAATCTACGGTTGAATTAGCAGCAGCTTTCGACGTTAGCGTCAAAACAATATTGGTCCATTTGCGTAAAATTGGCAAGGTAAAAAAGCTTGACAAATGAGTGCTCCATTGCTCAACAGACACACAAATGAAGGAATTCTCAAGCGCATTGCTACTTGCGATGAAAAATGGATTCTGTTTGATAACTGCAAGCGCTCAGCAAGTTGGTTGGATCCTGGTTCAGCACCTAAACAATGCCCTAAAAGAAAACTTACCCCTAGAAAAGTGATGGTCACTGTTTGGTGGTCTAGCGCCGGTGTGAGGTATCACAGCTTTTTACGAAACGGGGTGAGCATTGCTACAAATGTGTACCTACTGTGAAGAACTGAACACAATGATGGAGAAGCTGGCACATCTCCAACCAGTATTGGTCAATCGCTCGTCTCCACTGCTCCTGCACCCCTTCTTACCCACCACACTACCAAGCCACACAACCGGTAGTGTCGCTAGTGTCGGTAGTGCCGCTGTGTCGAAGGGCTCCTGCACGACAATGCGCGACCTCATACTGCACAGCAGACGGTCTCCAAGTTGCAAGAACTGGGGTTGGAAGCTCTCCGTCAACCGCGATACCTGGTGAGTATCGCCGACCTTTCGCCTACAGACTACTACTTTTCCAGAATTTGTATAACTTCTTGGCGGCAAAGAAATTCAATACCCGAGAGGCAGTACAAAGTGCCTTTGAAGAATTTGTAGGCTCCCGTGCAGCTGATGTCTTTAAGAAGGGCATCAATAAACTGCCGCTGCTTTGGCAAAGATGCATTGATTGCATGGGTGATTACTTCGATTAATGCAAATAAAAAATACATGAAAAAAAATCGTTTAATTTTTTTTCATAGATAACTGTAATTTCATAGGTAAAGACCTAATATAAATCAATACAATATTCCTATCAAACAACTATAAGAAGTATGTATAGGTGAAAAAGAAAATCGTTGATCCGTTTCAGTTGGTATTGCAGTTGGTCCGAGTGGAACATTTTTTCATAAATTAACATCTGTCATCAACCAGTTGGTCCGATAGGAATAAAGTCCCTTATTGAGTTCCATTCCGAACAACGGTTGGTCGGTTTAGTTGGTCGGAGTGGAAAGACAGATCGCGGCGTGTGATGAGAGTAGCAGTAGATAGATGCTGGAGCATCAGTATGTATAAAATTTCTAACTTCGGAACGCAGTATACGCTTTCATATACTTCTACCATCCATTTGATGGCTGACATCATGTCAGAGCTTTGCAGTTTGGGTATAGTCAGACGGCGTTCGCAAAATGTGTGACCGTATATACCGGAGTTACGATCATGAAGACGCCGGAATTCTTCATTCGGTTCTAATATTTCTGGATTAAAGGGACTAACATTGAGGTATCCTGGGCTCGAACCAGTCCTGAGCCTGACTAACGAGAGAATGGCGGCCGGTTCAGTTGTAGAATGTAGCTTTCGTAAAATGCACCTTTCTTTTTCTTGATCTGCTACTCAAGCATGGCACACAATCGAGTGTATCGGTAGGATATCCTAGACTAAACCCCAAAACTTCCATGATGGTAGGCTTATAAATGAGAGTTGTTGAAATAAAATACTTAAAAAGTTAAATTACAATCGGCTCCAATTTATTTCTTCCTTCATACAGTAACGGTTTATAAAGATCTTAGTATTATTATACTACAACAAACAATAAAAGAATAATTTGATGTTATCCTCTGCCCAAAGTAATAGTAATTTATTTCTAACTTCGCAAAACTTGTTGTTTACTTTCGTAATCTTTTTTAAGTCTTGCGTAATAAAGAAATTTGCTTCAGATTATATCATTTAATCACGTTTGCGGCGACGGTTTTGCTCTTCCTGCAAAATAAAACATCATTTAGTAACAAGAAATCTTTAGTAAAATACTAGGTTAACAAAAATACCAATTGTTGTACATAATATTATAGGTTAATTTGATCTATTTCTAATTTATTGTTACTAATAATAGTGCCTGTTAATCATTTTTGCATGCCTGTTTGGTGGAGATATACTTAGTGATACTCAAATTTTACTTCGAACACCTACCATTGTAATACTTACCTATATTTCGCAATAATAAAGAATTGAATTGAATTGAATTATGTTACAGAGGCTTATGAGCGCTCCACATTCTGGCGAAAACGCGAAAAAAGCACGAGAAGCGAGAATGTGGATGCACATAGTTCTCGCCGTGTTCTTGCCTTGTTCTCTGAATGCGGATTCAATAGAAGTTCTCGGCGATATTCACGCGAGAATGTGGAGGACCTATTAGGTGTCCAGGCAAAAATGTTATATCCATATGAACACCTTTACATTGTACAATCATACTGTTTCTTCGAAGGGCATGCCCACTTCACTATTTGTACTTCGGCTATCTATATAGGCTATCTTGTGCACATGACATTGCCCCACAAAATCCCAAATATCTCTCAATCAACTTTTACCACATGATTAGATGCTGAACAGCTGATGCATCATGCCTTCTATTTTTTCTTCATATTCTGATTAGCATAGATGCATATTTTTTGTTCAAGTAATCCTACTAAAATTGTAAATGTAAATGTTTGTGAAGATTTTTGGATGTTTGTTACTCAATTACGCTCTAATGGTTGAATGAATCGGGCTGAAATTTGGTAGCTACAGGGAAGATTGGTCTGGAATAGGCTACTTTTCATCCCTGTGATATGTTCCCATGGGAAGCAGGAAACAGGAACCGAATACCACGCGAGCGAAGCGCAAGCTTCATCCAGTTTTATACTTTTTATAACATACCTTCTGGGACAGAATGATTAGCAGTCTTCTGAACATGCCAATGAAATCAATGAACAGCTCCAGAGCATGTTGTACGAAGTCCTTGTTACCCATGCGGCGTTTCTCGATTATAAGTTGTGTGTCGAACAATACAAATCCACACATGAGCATAAGTCCAAGGTAGAGGTGAGCCTATAAACACAATGGATAGGTATCGTAAGTTGATTACATAATTACATTAATTAAAATTTGGTGTTTGCGTCATACAGTCGACTCTCGATCATTCGAAGTTTCTGAGACAACATGTTGTCTTATAAACTTGTTGAAGATAGATGATGAAAGATGTAGAAATTTTCTACACGGTATGATAACAATCAGATTTGTTAGATGCACTAGTGATGACTAGATACATAAATATAATCACACCTTTACATCCGAAGGGGTAGGCAGACGCAGAATACATACACCCATGTTTCACCTTATAGTTTTCTGTCCCAAGTAATAGGTGGAAAGCCTATTGCATGGGCATAAAAATACTTGCTTCTATACATAGTTGTTTACTTTGCTGCTATACATAGTTGTTTACACAATAATATGTACCTATGACTCATCAGGAATAAAATTGCTGTGTCAGTGTTACTCAAGAGAATTTTAGTGGGTCACTTTGTGACATGTCTGGGTGTGACTAAACCTTAATAAGACTATTACTATATTTTTTTCTTGTCTTTTCTTTCTTTAAGCAGGTTTTTTAATGGTTTACATGGGGACATATTGGTCGAACATTCAGACCTCTTCGAGAATTGAATCTAAAATCACTACAGACAATCTACTCCTGCCTTATGTAGAACAGTAAAAGAGCCTTGTAATGGGAATTAAACTACTGTAGAATATGCTTCCTAATCTTTAAATTCAAGCCATAGATGAGTGATCAATGTTTGCCATTATTTATTAAATTATTTTTTCATAATTGAATAATATCCCAGTCACATATTTTTTTTCAAAATATAATATTATACAGCCAATAAGATGTCCCAAAAGTATAATGTTATGCATCTCCAAAACTGGTAAGTAGAAAAGTGATTTGTACAAAATTGTAAGATAAATAAATATATTTTCTTACTTACTTGGTAAAGGAAGTGTGATTGCATAAACAGATTTGCAAGAGTCATCAGAGACATTGAAGTAAGTAAAGTCATGAGTGTTCCGCCCAGGAAGAGCCAGCTGCCACGCTCAGCCAACATAGCAGAAATGGAGAAACACACAAAGACCAGTGTGGAACCCAGCAGAGCAGTTACTATGATAGACGGATCAATCAAACTGACATACTCCAGAAGTGGTCCTAAGCCCATTCCTGAAAAAAATATATATTATTATTGTCTGCTAATAACATCTGTATTTTTGTCCCCAAATTAAGTTAGTTAAGTTGTACATAACTTTCTTTCACATCTTAGTATAAAAATGTGTCCTTTCGTTAACACTGGTCAGATTCAAACACCTTAGTTTGTTCTCAATCTGCAGGCGACCACCTCCTTGCCCCTGATTCAATATCTTGGTGGACTAACTTTTCTGCTCTATACTCTCAAACCCCAGAGCTGTTTTCCATGGTCATTAATTAGGTAAACTTGAAGACTTTAAGGCGGTTTTTTTTTGCCATGTGAAAATCCTCATTGATGCTATGCCAGACTTCTACAGACTAAAACAACAGAGGCCTTCCATCTACCTACCGCCGGGAACCTTTAAGGTGGTATATTAATAGTTTATCATAAAATAATAATAAGAATATGCCATACCTGAAGTGAGGCCAAAACCTAGCAAATAACCAAGACGTAGGTGTGTGTTCTTGCCATTGTCAGGAGTGGCAATCAGCATTAACATCAGGCCGACTCCAGCAATTGTTGATAAGATGCCAGCTTGGAACCAAGTGTACATATCAACATATACACCAGCCACAGCTGATGCACATGTCATCATTAAGGTACCATATACATTCTTAAGATGTTGGCGAACTGGTGGTTCCCTGAAACAAGAAAAATTGTAGTTAAGTACTTTACATAGCTTCTAGAACTACATTTTCAAAACTGACCCAATTCGTGACAAGTGAAACACAAATTATTCACATTAAATATAACATGGGAATATTTTACTGAATTTTGGAAAATTTGTATATAATACAAACACAAATAGGTAGTTCTATAAGATAAAATCTTAGTCTGTCACTAAAACATTGCAGAGATTTGGGTGAAATTTTATTAGATAATAATTTGAGTGTCTGAGCTACATTCTTGTGGGGATGCCGGCACTGCCATGTTGGGGCTGTCCAACCGCCTTTCGGCTGCCCATTTCGTCCAGAGAATCTGAGCTAGAATATAGGGATACTTTTATCTAAAGATAAGTCTTGATTTCAGCAATGAAATCAATAAAAACAGTAAATTACTGTATTTAGAATGCACAATGCTAATTTTGAATGTCAACACAAAGAGTTATAGTTTACAGGCAAGGAGAATGCTTTCTATTCAATTAAATTATAATTATAATTTATACATTTGCAGAAATGTGGCAATACATTGGTGTTATACATATTATTAAGTTCAGCACATTTAACATTCCCTGGCATTCAAGTATACATAACAAATTAAAATAATAGTATCAGATTAATAACAATGTTCAGTTAAATGTGGGTAGGTACATTTCCATATGTACAGATACTTATATTTATTTATCAGCATTTTGTTTATTCTGTTTGTAATCGTTATCTCGAAAGAGTGGCGTGGTAGAGTGGAGGAGCATTACTTACAACTACGTAATACATAATAGACATGTTTGATAGTGATTGAATATACAATACTATCATTCTGAAGATCTCTGGAATGCACTGTTATTGTCTAAAGCAATGATTAAATAATGTTTAAATCTAAATAGCAAAAGGCAAAAAAATTCAAGACATGGATGAATCTGGAAATTATATTTTTTGTTTGCAGGTATTGTAGCATGACGTAGTACATTGTAATAACCTTGAATTACACAATAATTTGATAATTTGCAGCCATTTAAGTATTAACTTATTGGGTACCTATTCGTTACTATTCTAGTGAAATAGAGGTAAATACTTACAGTCGATTTTGAAAGCTGTTGATGAAAGTTTGGAGATTGGGAGTCATATTTACGGGTGTGCCACAAGATATCACTTTAGTCTAGATTATCTCTCACAAACAACGATAAATGTTTAACACCAAAACGTTTGACGTTTAGAACTTTATGTGATGTTCTGTTCTGATTATTTATAGAAATGCGCAAGATATGAAGACCACGTAATCTGATAGTAAAACAGTGACGATTTTGATGAAATTCCAATTGTTGCCATTATAAAATTTGTTGTTTTTTTATGATTCCATAAACTCTAGTCTATTGAAATTACTGCTGTGAGCTGTCAGCTGGGTGTCTATGGTATTATTATTTTTTCAAATAATCAAGACTTCCATTACGTATCTGTCCCGCGCGCCGGAACAAGTGAAATTTAATATCAACAGGTTTTCGCACATGGTATACAGTTGACTACAATGAAATGTACTAGTTTAATCTTATGCTTCCTCCACATTACTCGCGAAGTTGAACGAAGTTCGTCGGCGAAGTTGCCCGAGTCAAAGAAAATTTTTGACGAAGTAGTCCTAGGAGCCCCTCCACACTATCGCGATCGTACTCGTCCAAATTCGTTTAACTTCGCGAGTGATGCGGAGAAAGCATTACAAAATGATGTACCTATCCCTGCCAGTGCCATAATGAACTAATCAAAGATAGTGATGTTTGTCTCTATCTTTGGTTAAATGGTTACTTCATTATAGCACTCGCAGGGATACATCATTTTGTAAGATTAAACTAGTACATTTCATTGTAGTCGACAGTCCGTTATAAATAATAGTTACACTAACTGCGTCCGATCGAATTTAAGATATCGATACTGATTTCAAATTTGGTTTTTAAAATCCTTTCATTTTAAGGGGTTTTGTAATGGATATTGTTTCGCAATGAATAATGTGGGATGTGCAAAGCAAGAGATGGAAAGTGTAATGGGCTCCCGACATGAGCATGCCTTGCAATTGTCAATCATGTTAAATATGAATGGAAGTTGCTTCCGTGTGCGTGATTTCTTTGCATGTTTGTGTGCATCGACGTATATGTACTATCGAGCTCATAAATGCAGTAGCAATCCTACGTAACTATGGCTTCAACATTCTAGCGCTACTTGTGACCTTTTTCTTCTAAGACAATTCTCACACACATATTTAATTGTTCTTCCGTAGGAATATTATCAATAATTTCGTTGTTACTACTTAAGCAACCCGTGATCGAGTGGTTCTAGTATGGAATGGAAATGCAAAGGTTGATGGTTCGAACCCTAAGGTCTTGCAAAAACACTCTTTGTGTTTCATTTATAAATTAATATCAGGTTGATTAATAAAATATGTTTCTTAAGTATTATTAAAACTTTATGCAAAATTACTTTATGAATATTTAAAATTATATTTTTGTTTTAAATATAAAAAAATCGTTACAAGCTGGAATCGAACCACGAATATCTCTAATCACTGTGTATTAATAGTGTCTTGCTTCAGCCACTTAGCTTTTAGTTAATTTACTAGGTTGTTAAATTACTGTATTAGTATGTGGAGGAAAGGTTGGGAATGTTTCTCCAACACACAAAAGGAGGATCCTCCGACCAGGCTAGGTGATTGCGCCTAGCCGACCGAAGCCCAAGGGTTGATGTTGGGCTGTTGGTTATATCATTCGTAGCCGTGAGAGCTGTGAAATCTAGATGCAGGATTTATCTAATCTTCGTTGCGAGAACTTTCATATCGCGATGCAGGAATTCATTGATTTTCGCAGTGTAGCGGTCGCCACAAGTATCTAATGACTCACGGCAGTTAGAAAGAATAATACAGTTATGAAAACAAATATATTATCGTTATCTTTGTCTAGCACGAACTAATCATATTTTGCTGTTCTAGTCTCCGCTGTGACGCGTCGCGTCGTGTTACATTACACACACACACACACACACACACGCGCGCACACACACACACACACACACACACACACACACACACATACATACATACATACATATATGTAAACGCAAAACCAGTACGCCACACCATAATGAGCGTTGTCGTGCTATTGCAGTTATGAGCTCGATAGTACACATGATATTTAACGTGCTAGACAATTGCCAATTGATCGTGTCGGGACCCCTTAACTATAAATAATATTGAACGAAGAGTTTTGGCAGGGAATCACGTGAATGGAGCCATTCACGCAATGCTGAGCAGTCAGAATGTGTCTAAAAAGGCAAGAATATCAGTACAATCAGTACATATAGGACTGCTTGCCCTTATAGTCCGTTCATAGTTAATTTACCTCTAGCGCTAATGTTGGCTTGCTTGATTTTCGTGTTACCATACTAAGATTTTGTTTATCCCATGTAAATCATAAAGTATCAGAATTACGTGTTTAGTAAAGTTATGTATGATTTTTGGAAGATTGACTTGAGACCGGCGTATCACCATTTTTTACTGACTTAATTTGTATCTATTTATTTTACTGGAGCTGGCAAAATCGTTAATAAACGGAGGGCCATTCATTAAAAGAGGAAGAAGAAGAAAGTTATGTATATTGACAATTAGATATTAACATAAAAAAATATTTGTTAGTGCTAACGTTTACGTCATAAAATCTCCCCTATTACGCGGCAAAATGACTTAAGCTGGCACTCATAGGGACACTTTACTGCAATACCAACATACAGAAAACGATCTATCAGAGGTTAATAAACTGTGAACGGACTATAGCTTGGCAGTGAAAGTTGGATATGGCAAAAGAAGTATGAAAATAAAATTAATGCAGTGGAAATGAGAAGTCTGCGAAGTATAGCTGGAGTGACATTGATGAATAAAGAAAGCAACAGTGTGTTAAGGGAACATTGCGGCATTATAGAAGACGTAGTGAATAAGATGGAGAAAGAGATCAGGGGAGAATGGATGGAAACAGACTAACAAAAGAGATTTATATGGCGGGAGTGAACTGGTAGGGGTCGACCGCGTCATATTTATGTTGACCAATTTTTAAGAAAAGGCCAGACCAAGAGTCACCTGGACCCAAAAGCATGTATGAAACCACTTATGAAATAGAAGAAGTGAAATTGTTAAGCCAGGATCGTAGCAAGTGGAAAACCATAGTCTCTGCCTACCCTGTTGGGAAATAGGCGGGATGTTGTGTTATGTATATATGTAATGAATATATTTTTATTATATGGTACTACCAGTAGTACCACTGGTAGTACCACGGACAAGAAAGGCAAAATGATACCAAAACCAAACTCTAATCTATTTTTTATTGTTATTTGAATTATTTGTATGTGCCCCTGCTGCTGGGAGTTCACGCATGTCACATCTCACAAACACAGTGCAACGTGACCAGCTCTTAAATTTATTATTAAATTCGTGAAATATTAATTAAATGGTCTAATGCTTCCCCCACATTACTCGCGAAGTTGAACGAACTTACACCTACCTACAGTTTGTCTATAAAGTCGTGAATTTAAATGAGGGCGCTGCTGAATGCATGTAGCAACCCTATATAGTACGACCAAAATGATTTTGATACGAGGAGTTCGTTCCGAGTAAAATCTTACTAATATTATAAATGCGACAGTTTGTGAGTGTGGATGTTTATTACTCTTACACGCTCGAACGGTTAAAGGGATCTGGCTGAAATTTGGTACAGGGATACATTATAATCTGGAATAACCATGGCTACTTTTTATTCCGGGAATAAGTTCTTACGGGAAGCGGGAACGGGAACAATACAAATATTATAAATGCGAAAGCTTATGAGTGTGGATGTGAGACTCTTTCACGCTCGAACAGTTGAACTGATCTGGCTGAAATGTGATACAGGGATACATTATAGTCTGGAATAACACATAGGCTACTTTTCATCCCGGGAATAAGTTCCTACGGGAAGCGGGAACGAGAACAAATTCGACACGGGCGAAGCTGCGGGCATCAGCATCAGTTAATAAATAAAACACATTATACATTTTTAATTTTGTTTCTGTTTTATTGAATCAGATCTAGAATAAAGTTATTGAACCAGATCCAGAAGCCCCGGTCTAATAGCGTCTTACAACCCACCAGCAGGTGCCTAGCAGTCCCAATTGCTTCGCCACAATCATGTAATTACATGTTTTATCTGTAACTTTCCCCCATCTGACAAGGATTTTTTTGGCGCAGTGCTCAAATATTAAAATCGTCTATTTCTTTCTTTGCCGACCTTTTCTGTGTTTCCCAGGAGTTTCAAACTTTCCTTCATTATTAAAACCTTCGTTAACTATTCGCCTAACTGTACTCTCTGATTTTCCTGAAAAGAGTAAAAAAAGAAAATTAATTACCTATTGGAAACAAACTATTGACATGAAGCAATTAATTCAAAATAAAAAATTGGTAGAAAACCAGATTGAACTGAGTATCAAAAATGTAGGTCGTACTATAAAATAACCTACTAACAATGTCATTCTAACCACTGACTTACATTATAGGTAGATTGTAAGTTTAAGATTTTAACCTAAAAATATGCAACGTAAACAATGCCTTTTTTTTTTGTCTCCAAATCGTAAATTCAGTAAATTTGTAACTTCAGACAGATTCAAAACAAACAATAACACGATAACATACCCACCAAAGATGCTGTTCGCTCATAAACATCCTCAAAATCCCACAACAATTGTCCAGCTTGGTACTCCGCGAAACATTACTGGAAAACTTTAAAAATCACTTCCTGCGCACCACTCCGATTTTCTTTACTCATTTTTCAAACCTTTATGCGTAGTTTGGTTTCAATTTGTTGCAGTTTAATCCGAACATTAAAGTCGTGAGAGAGTAAACGAAATTCGACGATAGCATTGACAACTGACGTACTTATGTTTCGTGTTGCCAGTGTTGCCACGCACATAACTATTTTTAGTTCCTCAAACATTCATTTCACGACTCTATTACAAACTGTACTTCGTCAGAAATTTTCTTTGACTCGGGCAACTTCGCCGACGAACTTCGTTCAACTTCGTGAGTATTGTGGAGGGAGCATAAGGAAATATGCCACCCGTGAAAACCGTGGATGAGAAAAGAAGTGATAATGTCAATGTCAATTGTCCTGGCTGCTGTCAAGGTGTCGAAAACATAACCTATAAAAGTGATTAAAAGTGTGTGCGAGTGTACTGTTTACAGAATGTTAGCTGAATAAAAATATAAGTACTATTTATTTGTTACCAAAATGGGCAAAAAATCAAAAGTTGGAAAACAGCGGAAAGACAAATACTATCAACTTGCTAAGGAAACAGGTAATTATTGCTCTAATTACGTTGTGGAATAAAATTGATGGTGCTGTATGTGCACATGTGTTAACTATTATGAATTGTTTTTATAGGATATCGGTCTCGAGCTGCGTTCAAGTTAATTCAATTAAATAGAAAGTTTGGGTTTTTGCAAAAGTCCCGAGTATGCATCGATTTATGCGCAGCGCCAGGAGGTTGGATGCAGGTGGCACACCAGAATATGCCCCTTTCCAGTGTGGTAATTGGTGTAGATTTGTTTCCAATCAAACCTGTCCCCGGTTGCATAGGTCTAACAGAAGATATTACGACAGAAAAATGCAAATCGGCGATAAAAAAGGAAATTAAAACTTGGAAAGCTGATGTTGTACTTCATGATGGTGCTCCAAATGTTGGTTTAAATTGGATACATGACGCCTACCAGCAGGCTTGTCTTACTCTGAGCGCTTTGAAGTTGGCAACGAATTTCTTAAAGGATGGAGGCTGGTTTGTGACTAAAGTATTTAGATCTAAAGATTATCATGCCTTGTTATGGGTTCTAAAACAGTTTTTCAAGAAAGTCCATGCTACAAAACCTCAGGCTTCTCGTAACGAGTCTTCTGAAATTTTTGTGGTCTGTCAGGGTTATATTGCTCCTGATACGATAGACCCAAAATTCCTTGACCCAAAACATGTTTTTGAAGATTTGGACATAGTGAAGAAACCAAACATAAATATTCTGCACCCTGAAAAGCAAAAGAAGGCTAAGGCTGAAGGATACCTGGAAAATGATTATACTACTCATCATAAAGTAATGATTTCACAATTTTTGGACCCAGATCAGGATCCTATTGACTTACTACAGGGGTGTTCGGAGGTCAGTTTCTATTTATTAATCAACTGCCCTAAATTGGTGCAATTCATAGTAGTAAAGTTATAGTAACATAAATGTTTCTTATATTACAGATTGTTTTGGATGACAAATCAGTGGCAGAGCATCCTAAGACAACAACTGAAATAAAGGAATGTTGTAAGGATATTAAAGTTCTTGGCAGAAAGGATTTAAAATCTCTGTTGAGTTGGTTTAAACAGCTAAAAGAATGGAAAGCCTCTCAGGTAATTATTGAAATTATTAATAATTGCTTCTATTATATTTCATTGTAAGAAAAAGTTGTACATACTTTTTTATCATCAATTGTAATAATCCAATTACAATTGATGAAAAACATAAATAACAAATTTTGGTGTAATTAATATTAAGTAAGAAAATCTTTCACTCCACTTCTGAATACTGAAAAGAGATATTCATCATCTCATTCCATCATAACATCAACTTTCTGTGCTGTATAGCTTTTAATGCAAATAAATTCATAAAGTTCATTAATGTTGTGTCAACCTGGGTGGATTTATTGAAATTCTGCACATATAACACACAAGTTTGCTTAGACTCGGTATACAAGATGATTATCATGGCAATAATGGTTGATATCCCATAAAATAACCCACTACACCCGAATACCAGTTTGATAAAATTATACTTGTAAACATGTATTTCATGTAATATTTTTCAGAATAAGCAAGAAGAAGTAAAAGAAGGCAGTGATGTGGAAGCAGTAGAGGAAGGTGATGATGATACAAAAGATGATGAAGCTGATGTTGATGAAGAAATTGCTGGACTGCAGGTAACTTTTGCTGGAAGCAGCTTGGTCCAGGACTTGCTCTGGCCTGACACAGAATTCAGTTCCATTCTGAATCAACTTGTCTGTAACTGAATAACAGTATTTGAATTAGTTCATTCTCAAGTCGGCGACAGACGTCGTGCTAAAAGCTGTCACCGTGTTGCTGCGACTTCCCTTGCTGGTCGCCGAGTCGCGGCGACATGTCGCACAGTGTGCAGGCTTAAAACAAAATCTATATTATTTGGCGCCCGCAGCCTGTCGCCGCGAAATAACGCACACTGTGCGCCTACTGTAAAGGACAAGAGAATGAATATAGGAACTTTGACATCAAATAACTTACTAACTTAAAACTGTAATGTATGTATTTACTGTTCAGTAGTGTTAAGTGTTCAGGTTCAAGATCTTGGTGATTTATCACTGTGATTTTTGGCAAAACCAAGATAAATGACTAGTGACAGAATACAGAAATATATGATTGAATGGCGTCCAGCTCCGCCCTTGGGGAGTTCTGTTACCATGCCTGCATTCCATGGGATCTTATTCTGTAAAAAAAAATAATTGGGAATAGCCTATGTGTAATTCCAGGCTACAGTTGATCAATGTTCCCAAATTTCAGCCAGATCTGTTCAGCCTTTAGATAACATCCACTCATCCATGCTTATGATATGAACATTCCCATGTACAATATTATTAAGAGTTTTGATTTTGAAAGATAACAAAATTTAACAATAGATTTTATTGTGTTTAGGATGAGGAGCGACGGCAGTCAAAGCGCAAACGGAAACAATTGAACAAACAAAGACAAAAGTTGGCTGAGAAAATGAATCTAAAAATGGTGTTGAAAGGTGATGACGGACCTATTTTAGAAAGTAATGATATGTTTAGACTTTCTGACATAAAGAATGCTGAGGTAAGATTTATTAAATTATCTGATGTAGAAATAGATTTTCTGACTTTTGATAATGCTCCTGGCCAATTTCTTTTTCCATTCCTGAAAATCATGAAATTAATTACTTCTAATGGAATTGCTCAAATTTATTTACTTGTTTTGAACCATGGTTAATATTGAAACTAAAGTTGTAAAATCATGCAGACACACATGATTTTACAACTCTCTCTTACTTTATGCTAAGCCAAGGCATAATTAAAAATAAATATTATACAATAAAGATTACTGATTAAACGAACTTGTGATAAAAGAGCTTGAAGTAGTACATGACATAAGTCCCACAGTATTATTGCTACATCTTACACAATGTCTATTATTCCAGGAATTGTCACGAGTGGTAGACCAACAGCCAGATATAGTAGCAGAAGCCAGCGATGAATCAGACGATGAGTTTAAAGTAAAACAGAAGTACATGAAGTACGACACTGAGTCTTCAAAGTTGGATTCTTCAGGACTTTACTACAAAGATTCGGATAGCGACCTTGAGATGGAAGATGATTCTGATGTTGAAGAAGATAAAGAGTCTTTAGGTACATTTTTTCTTACTACTTATTCTCAAAGAGGAGAGAAACCACAAATATATTACGAATTCACGACATTACAATAACGTAATTTCTTTTTTCAGCATTCTCAGATTCAGATAATGAAGAAAAGAAAAACAAAAAGATAGACAAACTTACAAAACTAAACACGATGCGCAACAGTCAGGTGACAAAGTCCGCACCTATACCGAAGAATCACCCTCTCTTAACTGATCTAGACAACACAGATCCTGTGTCCAAACGTTCTAAAAAAGCAGAACTATGGTTTCAAAAAGATAGTTTCAAAGACATAGATGAAGAACTTGATGAAGGTGTAGATTTAGATAAAATAGCAGAAACATATAAAGAAAAAGGTAGAAAAGTTGCCGAAGACACTATCTCTGACAATAAAACAAAGGCTTTAAAAAGAAAGTTGGAGGAAGAAAGTTCGGACGATGATTCTTCTGACAGTGACTATGATGTAGAGGACATTATAACTACGACTAATGAGAAAAGTGGCGCGAAATCGAGTAAGAAAGACGGCTTTGAAGTCGTCTCTCAAGATCCAGGTAAGAAATATTAGGTTTTATAAAATACTAGCTGATGCCCGCAGCTTCGCCCGCGATGGCGCTGACTATGTGAAAATAGTAGTTTTCGATACAAGTGTGGGGTTTCTGTTATTACAACGAGTTACGACAGGTGTTGACCCGAGCCGAAGGCGAGGGTAGACAGTCAGAACGAGTTTAAATAACAGTCCCACACGTTGTATTGAACAACTATTTTAATACAGTTGCGAAAAAATTAAGCAATTTTATAAAATAATAAAAACACAATAAACCTGAATATCCAAAATGGCGCCAACCGTATAAGAATAGGTATATACTTTCTAAGCAGACTATGGCAGTGCACTTCATACAGCCAACTTTTTTTATATTTATAAATTTAATTTGGCCTATACTAATATTAATTTATGCTTAAATTTCAGTTAAAATTACTTTTAATCCGATATTGAAACAAGTTAGTATCTTTTTTTAGAAATATTTGCATGAATCACAGACATTATTTTGACAATTGGGAAAGAAAACGCACGAGTGCGGGAATGGTAAAGAAAAAGCACGGGTGCGTAATAGCCCACATCCCGAACGCTAAACGTCCCTGTAATACGCCACTTTTTGAGCAACTGTATTAAAAATGATTTTCCCGCTTTTCTGTTGAAATTTTTCCTGAATTTTCTTTGCTATAAACCTCACGGAGCCCGAGACCTTTCCAACGAATGCAAAACCGTGGAAATCGGTTCGTGCGTTCTGGAGTTATAGCGTCAGGAAGGAAAACCCGACTTATTTTTATATAATAGATATGTATAATAACAGTACTTATTATGTGACATTGCGCATATTTCCTTCATCGACTAAAAAACCATTTGTTCCCATTGCTTTATGAATGGCCGAAGCTGAGCTGTAGACTGAAAGAGGCCGTTTGCTGCGTTAAATAAAGATGTGCTAAACTGGTTCGAATCCCGGATTGCAACAAATATGAATGATCCATGTTTGATTCATAATTTGGGCGTTTTCTACGTATCGTTTATAAGTTGTCCAGATCCCAAAGCCAAAGCACAAGCTTATATGAGTTTAATTTAGACTAGATGGCTTTGTGTAAAATGTATTAAATTCTTCATTCATAGAGGTTCCTATAATAGGTAAATACTCAGATTTGCTTTGTTAGGGAAGCTAATACCGTATTTCACTGCAATCTATCACTTTCCTACAGTTTGTACAAGAAAAGAAGAATCATAATACCTAATTTTTACACAAAAACCTTTATGTACTTGCACTAGTTTTGGAAAATATTCATCATCAGCACCATCCAAAACTACTTGATAGCAGAATTTATAATAGGCTATTTTCGGATCTCGTGTTTTACCAGAATCTAGTGCCTATGCGGTTTAAAATTTCTAATCTCTCTCTAAAATCTACTTACACTTGCAACAAAGCGTTTTCTTCTGTTCTGGCGGTTGTATTTATTTTTCACTTTTGTAACTGTAAAGCTTCCCTATGTATTCACCTCACCACATAAATATGCTTCTCCCACCGATTTCCGAACCACCACCACTTTTATCTAAAAGCAGCATTATTTTATCTTTTAGATCTAAAAAGATTGAAAAAGAATTTAAAAATGGACGCACAAACGCTTGCGCTGGGCACTATGATAGCAACATCGAAGAAATTTAAAAGAGATCTCATGGATGACGGCTGGAACCGATATGCTTTTAATGATAAGAATTTGCCCGATTGGTTTGTAGACGATGAAAAGAAACATATGAAGAAACCAGTCTTGGTTCCAGAGGTAAGTAGTATTACTTTATTAGTTTTCTTTGTAATGTATGATTATTCTCTTGTAGGGACGTCGGCGCCTCGCCGGGCGGACGACCGCCTTTACTGATGCCCATTTCATCAGTTTTCCCAAGACATCTCAAAGGGATGTGTTTGAGTATACCGACAATCTTCACGGCGTCACGTCAAATCTTTCAGTTTCCTTGCAGAGCCTTACTATCTGATCCACCTTCAGATTCTAATATATGGTGCTCATACAGCAGAGATTGTATAGGTGGATGTGTAAGCTCTGTCCTCCTGGCTGGTATGGTTCTTGATGTGAATTTTGGTTCAGATTACAAAATAGTATTCGGTAGAATGATTTCCGACACTCCAATTGGAGACTTGAGCAATGGCAGTCGCATATACCATCATTACGCTGCAGATTCGGCATGGTTGTTGTCTGTGCGTTAGATATAATTTTAGGGTACATATGTGGCGTTTCATTATTTTTCATAGTATTTCTATCTTCGAACGTTTCCGTGAATCGAAATTTGGTGGTGATACGGTGAATGGTGCCAGCTACTCGTAACCTGAAACGCGACTGCGATGCTATGCGTATGAGGTAGGATCATATATTAAGTAGTGACCGACCGAAGTTTCGGTTTCGGTTTCGGCCAGTTTCGGCATAAAAATCGAGTTTCGGCCGCAGTTTCGGTTTCGGCTAAAATGGGCCGAAACTTTCGGCCTGGCCGAAACTCACGTGTTCATTAATTTTGGGTGCCTAGCTCTGCTTGTGAAGTGGTTAGGGTCAGCCCAACCAGTTAATATGTTACTAACCGAAGATTTACAGATTTACGAAGGAATTCCAGTCAATAGTTATAATAATAGAATTTTTACGAAATCCTAAAAAGGTGATCTAAGACATTACATAACCCTACCCCTTTGTTGTCGGTTTCGTTGACTTCGTTAATCGTCTGTCTGTCTGTCAGCAGACTCATGCACCGTGATAGGTAGACAGTTATTTTTTTTACAGATGTTGTATTTCTGTCGCCGCTATAGCTACAAATAATAAAAATAGACAAATTAATAATATTAAAGGGGGCCTCCCAAACAACACACGTGATTTTTTGCTGATTTTCTTGTACGGAACCCTACGAGCGCTAATCCGGCTCACAGTTGTCCATTTTTGGTTACCTATATACTTCTAGAATGTAACCAAAACCAGCCAAGAGCTAGTAGCAAGCAGTGGCGGCTGGTGGGTCCTCAAACCGGTGGTGCACTTTACTTGTTCTCTTGTTTAAAATTTAATAAGAGCCTTAGTGGTCCCGCCAATTTTATTATTTTGAAACCCGGCATTAGGCTTACCACCTATTACGTGGGACATAAAACTATAAGGAGAAACATGGGCGTATACTATTCCTCTGCCTACCCCTTCGGGTATAAATGCATGCCTATACATGTGTATGATGCAGTATGTTTATTTTGAAAAGTTTTGTATAGGTACTTATATATTGTTTATGCTCATTTTTACACATACTAACCACACACTTTACAAGCAATATTTTCTTTTCTTTAATAAATAAATACTTAAATATTAGCTTATTAAAGAAAAGATAATAGAATATAGAATAGAACTAAGATCAAAATAAATAAAAAAGTAACAATTCAAAAATCAAGCAATCAATTAATACGCGTCACAGAAACAGCGAAACAATACCGGGAGAATTTGAATTTCGTCAAACAAAACATCGAGTGCTCTCGGTAATGTTCGGTTTTCCGGAGCGCGTGCGGCGCACGAAATCAGACTCATCTCTCGGTACATTTTCTATGGACGATGTTTTGTCTCACGCGCCAGGCGTATTAGCTCGTTCCCAGTACAAGTTGTATGGGCCGTCCTCGTGCGCTCGGGAAACCGCACGCCGATTTTTATTACAGGGAATTTAGGCTTTAGAAGTGTAGCAAAGAGCTTGAATTGTTTCGTCACAATTAGATAATGTATTTGTTTTCAGTTTTTGTAAGAATAGGTGTTACTTTACTTACAAACCTAATGATAGGTAATTAATTAAATAGGTAATAAAGATGTCGTAAAATTTTGTAATGTCTAAATTTTTTGAACTGGTGGTTCACCGCACGAGCGCACTTAAGGTACAGCCGCCACTGGTAGCAAGCCACCGCGGCACCGTGTGGTTTTATTCGGTAGGAGTTCGTAATAGCATCTATGAGTTCCACAAGTAAAAGAAAGAATCTCATCTTTAGGTGGAGATATTTCTAAAATGAACACTTGAGAAGATTTATACCGTTGATTCATGGCACTTGGTGGAACTTGCTGCACCTATTGAAAAAATAACCAGCCAAGAGCGAGTCTAATTCACAAACGGAGGGGTTAAAGCCTATTAACGAGACATGAGACCTAGACGTCCGTCTGTCTATTAGTTACGAGGTTGTATCGCTGGAACCGTGCCAGATATAGGCCTAAAATTTTCACTGTACAGTAGTCCTACCGACTAAAACCTACGCGTATATACCTAACAGCCTACGGTTGGGAGCCCCGAGTATGCCCTCGGAATGATGCATACTGCTACCGCGTCTTTGGAGGGTTGTTCAGTTGTTATCCTGCTTCTTGAGATGAATCTCTCACGTCATGCTATCGTCTAAGGCCTGCTTCTGTAAAGACGGTAAGCGCCCCGTCACCGTCCTCAGGCCCCCGGTCATGGAGGCTGATAGTATGGGACGCCGCCGCAGACTGTGGAACTCGGGTGGCAGAGTTCTCTCCCGCTTCCTCAACGCCATCTCTTTAACGAGCATGACCTGCTCACAGGAAGATTCCTATGGCCCCGCTTCAGCGCCTCGTTGCGCCATTTTAAACAATGATGCAAGGGCCCTTGCTTCCGGGTCCCGTAGAGGGGTCCCGGCTAGAAGACATGCCGCCTCAACTGAGATCGTGCGGTATCTCCTAATCACATGACAGCCGTCGCCTTCTGCGGGCTAAGCAATCTTGCCGCATTGCTAGCCATGAGGATCTCCGCCCATAAGGGGGCCCTGTATAGGGCCATGCTCCGCACGATCCCAAGGTACAGTCTCCTGCAGGGAGCGTTGGGTCTCCTGATATTGGGCAACAGCCGCGAGGGTGCGGCTGATGCCCCCTCCTTCAGCTATGGGACCAAACTTCGAAAATGGTATCCGAAGTTCCACCGGCTATCGAGTACGAGCCCCAGATACGTCATCGAGAGCTTGATGCCGATGCTGACGCCCCCAATATGTAAGCTAGATCCCGCAGGCGGCCTCAGGGCTGCGTCTCGGTGCGTTGCTCCTCGCGCTGTAATGAGGGTGTCGTCGTAACACGTTACGCACGTAACACTTTACGCCGACACCTCTGAGCAACGGACCACGCAGCACCCAATCGTAACCGATGTTCCACAGAAGCGGCCCTAAGACCGTCCCTATGGAACACCAAACGACACATCTCGCTGAGCCAGCCCTAGCCACCTCGGGAAAGTTATGGCCCTCTCGGAAAGATAGGCCCCGACAATTCGACGGAGGTATGGAGGCATTTCAAGGTAAATAAGCGCCTCCCAAACGCAGCGCCAGGGCAAAGTGCTGAAAGCGTTGGCGATGTCAAGAGACACTGCCACCACCACCTCATCCTGTTCTGATGCTGATAACAAAAAATACATACTTAAATCAGAAAAAAGCATCCACACCACAAACGTAATTTCTGTGCCCAATTTCTGTAACGGAACCATCTGTGCGGAATCCGACTCGTACTTGGCTGTTTTTTTTTTCAATATGAACACGTGAGTTTCGGTTTCGGCCGAAACTGACCCCGGGGCCGAAAGTTCGGTTTCGGTTTCGGTTTCGGTTTCGGTTTCGGTTTCGGCCGGAAAACCAGTTTCGGTCGGACACTAATATTAAGCCTCTGCCTTCCACTTGTGAAAAATAGGACAGCTATGAGTTCAAGTTACATTAACGTACACGACAATGAAATATGACGAGCAAAATCTTTGTACATTTCTTTTAAAACAATGCGAGGGTGAATTTGTCAGGTTTACCACCCTTGCTTAAACCCGACGGTAGTTTGGCCCAGAGTGCCAAGGAGAAAGCCGACCTTTTGGGTAATCTCTTTACCTCTACCTCGACCATGAGCGACGGGGGTGCTTTACCGCCGGGCATTCCGAGTTGTGGCACTTCCACGCCGGAAGTTAAATTTACACAGCGGAATGTCCGACGGGAGCTACAATCCCTGGACGTTCATAAGTCGAGTGGGCCAGACGACATTCCCGCGGTGGTACTTAAGCACTGTGGTCCAGAGTTGTGTCCGGTACTTACACGTCCTTTCACACTTTCATATTCCATGCGACAAGTCCCGGCGTCGTGGAAGATCGCGTATGTGCATCCTGTACCCAAGAAGGGTGACAGGACCGACCCGGCCAATTACAGGCCTATAGCAGTCACCTCCCTTTTATCTAAGGTGATGGAGCGTGTAATTAATACACAGCTCCTGGGGTACCTTGAGGAACACGACCTGCTCAGCGACCGGCAGTACGGTTTCCGTCACGGTCGCTCGACGGGCGATCTTCTTGTGTACCTAACACACCGATGGGCGCGGCTATCGAGAGTAAGGGTGAGGCTCTAGCAGTCAGCCTCGACATCTCTAAAGCCTTTGACCGGGTCTGGCACCGTGGTCTTTTTACGAAATTGCCCTCATATGGACTACCCGAGAGATTATGCGGATGGGAGTCCAGCTTCTTGGCCGGTAGAAGCATCAGGGCCGTCGTTGACGGCAGCTGTTCAGACTGCATGGCTATAAATGCTGGAGTACCGCAAGGCTCAGTGTTGTCCCCTACTCTGTTTCTGATGCATATCAATGACATGTTGTCTATTGACGGCATTCATTGTTATGCGGACGACAGTACGGGGGACACTTGTTACACGGGCCGCCCCGGTATCTCTCGGGACACAGTGGAGGAAAATCGTGAACAGCTTGTGTCTGAAATCGAGGCTAATCTTACTAGAGTGTCCGATTGGGGTGGACAAAATCTTGTCCACCAAGACAGAAGCGTGTTTTTTCACTGCTAAGCAAACCCCAATTACTGTAGCGCCACAATTTCAGGGCACATCTCTTTCCATCTCCAAAAGTATAGGGATCCTTGGCGTTGACATCTCCAGTGACGTTCAGTTCCGTAGTCATTTGGAGGACAAGGCTAAGCTGGCGTCCAAGAAGCTAGGTGTGTTCAACAGGGCGCGGCGGTACTTCACCGCGGCGCAAACACTGCTTCTCTTTAAGTATGCGTATGGAGTGGTGCATATGGAGTACTGCTGTCACCTCTGAGCGGGAGTACCTGAATATCAGCTTCGGCCATTTGACTCGGTGCAAAGACGAGCTGTAAGAGTTGTCAACGATCCTGTACTTACAGCTGGTGTGGTACCTCTTCGCGACAGGAGAGACTTTGCCTCCTTATGCGTGTTCTACCGCCTGTACAATGGTATGCGTTCTGAGGAATTGTTTGATATACGGCTACGTTCTATCATCGCACCGCTCGCCACAGACCGGACGCAGAATGTGAGGTTGAACTCCCTGTTCAACCTCACATTCTGCGTCCGATGCGTTCCAGCACGGTTAGATCCGATAGGTGTTTTCTTTCTCGCACGCTTAGGTTGTGGAATGACCTCCCTGCCTCGGTTTTCCCAAACGCCTACATTATGGGGTTCTTCAAAAGGGGTCTTAGAGGGTTTTTACAGGGTCGGCAGCGCGAATGTGGCACCTCTGGTGTTGCAAACGTTCATTGACTGCGGTGACCACCGGTCCTTCTGGTGGGCCGTATGCTTGTCTGCCACCTTAGTGGTACAAAAAAAAATTGACACAGTTGAGAGGGAAACGCCTTTAGAAGAATCTTTTTTATTTTCCATAAACCACAATGTTCCTATTATTTACTTCTTTTCGACAATTAATAAATAAAGAAAATATGACTCTTAAAGTATGGCGAGTGAAGTGCGACGATAAAAGTTAAATTCAAATAGGCACCTACTGCTCGTTCGCTCTAACTTTGCCGCTCGGCTCCATACTAAAGTCGAATTTTTAATTAGACGAAGTAAATTGACATGCCTTTTTTGGCATTTATTTACAGTTGTCTATTAATTATAGTTTTTAAGGAGAAGAAGTGCATAAAGCAATTAGTTATCGACATAGGCACCTACTTACTGTTGAATTTCGATAGCCAATAGGTCTCTAGTAATAATAATAATAATATATTTCCTGAACTATACAGTCCTTGTAAAAAGAAGGAAATGAATTGAAAATATTTTAATTCTTGTCTCTTTACAGAAATATACTGAAGAATACAAGAACCGGCTACAAGACATTAACGCTAGACCCATCAAGAAGGTCATAGAAGCGAAAGCCAGAAAGAAGAAGCGCATGATAAAGAAAATGGAACGAGCTAAGAAGAAGGTGGAGGCTGTTATGGAAAACGCTGACATGTCGGAAAGGGAAAAATCACAACAGGTTAAACAATTATACAAAAAAGCGCAGACCGATGGGAAGAAGAAAGTAACTTATGTAGTAGCGAAGAAACACAGCACCGCTAAACGTATGAAACGACCTCAAGGAGTTAAAGGACATTACAAGGTGGTCGACCCACGAATGAAGAAAGATATGCGCGCGCAAAAGGCCAAGGAAAAAACTAAGGGTCGCGGCAAAAAGGTCAAATCTTCGAAGGCTAAAAGAGCGCCACCTAAAAAGAAAGGCAAGGCCAAGAAATAACTACGATTATTTCGATTAAATAGGTCTTTGTTTTATTATTAAATAAATAATATATGTATATATACTTTTTATGTGTATCGTATTATTTTTAAACTTTTTCCATTTTTAGAACAATGATTATGTATGAACGTGAAACTATTGTGCAATCTATGTTTACAGAGTTATGTATTTTGAAGAAATGCGTTGTATTTTACGCAGTAGGTTTATGAATTGCTGAAGCGTAATTTTCCGGTCACAATAATGATGAATATTTTAGTTATTTCTTTGTTACAAAAATGGTGACCCTGAGTAAATTGTGTAGGGTAGAAAGCAACCGATTAGGTGGTATTAGAAATGGTTATTTTTACGACTAAGGTCAGGGTGATATTTGAATCCACATGCGTCACTCGACTGAGTTCAGGGACAGACACGCCATATAAATGATATCACTTCGCTTGGTGGCCTTGGTGTCTAATTCTGATTCGCTCTAACTACGCCGTCTGCCTACTAAGTGCTGTTGAATATATATGCCCAGTTTTTTGATAAATAAAATATTCTCCTGGAATATTTTGGTTCCTACTTTTGAATATATAAAGGCCATTGTATTATACCTCTTTTGGTTTTCCCTTGTCAATTATTTTTTCATACACTTAAAACCTTACACACTGAGAGAGCAAACAGGGTATCAAACATTTTTGTAATGTACATTTTTTGAGTAAAATAAATAAAGCCTACCTATTCAGTTCTTTGCCCTTGGTAAGTCGCAAATACTTGAAGGAAATATCTGAGATTTTGCGGGAACAGTGAGTGGTATGAGGTAGAGGAAGGCGAAGCGAGTATACGTGGGAGGAAGGAGGCAGTAGGCGGATCGGCCGGGCTATATCGAGCGCGATCACGGCCAAGGGCGCGCATCGCCGTCATCGCTCCCGACCGCCCGTGCCCTGTACCGAATCGCGTCTATAGCCGTCTATACAGGTGTACATCGTGAACCTTACTGCGTAGTTCGCTTTTCACAACCTACCTACTTTTATATAGAGCTTTTGTTTGAAGAGGATTGGTACAGCTAAGTAGTCCATTAGCTATAGGTACTTACTCCCCCACTTAGACCACGTTCCCAGAAAGTTTTGTCAGGTTTTAATTAATTTTGTGTAAGTAAATGTTTAGTATACCTGGAAGTATCAAAAGAAAGGAAGGAAGGAAATATTCAAAGTCAATGTGTTAGAATTCGAAACATTTCAATGAAATTCCGCCCGCAAACCTTGGATTTAAGTTCCGGGATTGGGTGATTTGTGGGTCCAGTACAGTTCCTGGCCTTTGTTTCTTTAGCGTTCTGAATGAATTTAGGAATTTCATTATGAACTCCTAGTTTCCTTTAACTGATGTAAAACTAGTACCAGAAAGTAACGCATATTTTAACCAAACATAGGTAAATGTATTGTATCTATGATATAAAACGTCAAATTAGAAGAGTACCAGGAGGCTTCACTGTGATTTCACTGTTGAATATTTTTGGATAACTCAAAAATACAGTAAGTATAACAACAGTCCTTTAAAAAAACCTGCCAAGTGCGAGCCTGACTCGCGCACAGAGTTCCGTACCAAAAAACCACAAAATAGGTACGTTTGCGCTATGGGAGCACCTCTTAAATATAATTGTTTTCTGATTTTAGTATCTGTTATAACGGCTACAGAAATACATCATCTGTTAAAATGTCAGCTCTCTAGCTATCGCGGTTCCTGAGGTACAGCCTCGTGACAGACAGACGGACGGCGATCTCTCATGAATAGTGAGGCCCTATTCATGTTTGAAAAATTAGATTTTCTTCGTATTCATACCGAATTCATCTAGAAATTCTACGCCCTCAAAGTACACAGAAAGATATAAAATGAGTGTCGAGATTTGTAGATTTTATTTAGTTTAAATGTTTCATAAAGTCTTGTCTTAAGTTATCTATGTCCTATTAACAATTTTAACATTATAGTGCATTATTATTAGTTTTTACATAATTAAATCAAAGATTAATGATCGCCACTACACATTGGTTTATTAAAATAATAATTCGCAAACTCATAACGAAGAATAAGTAGGTAAAACATGTGCTACATAAATAAAACAGATAACTACAGCTAAATACGTAAACATAACATATTGCGCCGGTTTTCAGAATCGAGATACCTACCTGTTTATATTAAGCAGAGTACGTTGATTCAGAGTGACGTCCGCGGAGTCAGGTAGAGGCTGGCAAGGTGGCTCGGGGTAAGGGTAAGGGCACGGGTGGCGCGACCTCGTTGCTACAAGGTCGTCGGCTGTATTCCACTCGGCCGTGCCACTTTATTCCTCCCTATAGTAATCTTCCATGATGATATTCGTCTCTAGATATAATATTATTTTATTTGATTTAAGCAACGTAGCTTTTATTGTATAGACCTCTCTAATAATGTCTCTACTCTCATCCCGTGTTTTATTACTATTATGAGGTACATAAATTCGGTTGCGACTATTTCCCTTGAGGCAGGCAGAAGCTATCTTTCCACTTGCTACTACGAATACGAAAATAGCGTAATGGTGTTTGTTTTTTTAGAGTAATAAAAGCCTTTCACGTTTTCATGTAAGCGATTTACTATTAGTTTTGTTGAAAATAAATGATATAAATGCGACCCGAACTTTGTGTGAAACTAGATGGCGTTGTGTGTATAATTTTACCCCTCTTCTGTAATTTACGAACGGATTTAAAAAATATTTTCCGTTTGTCCACTAAAATACATTACAAAGATCCATTTTTTGCATCGACTTAGTGTCTTGGAGTCACCAAGATGTTTCCTCCCCATTTATTTATGGAACGTGTACACGGAGATCTGGGGACTGCCTTTGTATAAAAGGTAGCGCTCATTCTCCTTCGGGTATTGTATTTTCTGTGTTAACAGATTCTTTGAATCTAAAGTTCCTGTTCTTGAATATCCTTTTTTTGTTATAATATGGAAATAGAAACATGATAGCGATAGTGAGAGCCTCGGATGGTCACGCCTTCATCCCCGAAGTGGTAGGCAGAGGCATATTATATGCACACATTTCACCATTTTTGCATTTGGTCCCACGTAATAGACGGTGAGCCGTATCGCCGTGTTGAAGTGTACAGGCGCAAGTTGCGTCTGCCTGCTGTTGCATTTTTCAAGCAGCCCCATTAAGGCCTTCAACTTGACTTAACGACTGCCATTTTACTGACAGCCGGGATCAATGTCTTAACGTGCCATCCAAAGCACATCCTTAGATGGGCAATCCAAGGACTGGCCATAGTTCAAATTCCTTACTGCAGTAATCGTTTACAGAACACTGAGGCCGCGGGTCCACGATACTTATATATTTGTTAATACATACATAATATACGAAGAAAACACCCAGACTCCGAAACAAATATTTGTGGATCACACAAATATTTCGACCGACCCAGGAATGGAACCCAGGACCTCTAGCGCGGCCGGCGGTTACACTACCGACTTCTTAGTAATCTCTATATCTATAAGACCGAAACGCAGCAGACAGGTACACTTTTTAACCGCCTTTAAAAAAAGTAGGATGTTCTCAATTCGACGGTTTTTAAGTTAAGGTTCTGTACCCGAAGTGCACAACGGGACCCTATTATTAAGACTCCGCTGTCTGTCTGCCTCCAGGGTGTACCTATCTCAGGATCGTGATAGCTCGATAACTGAAATTTAAACAGATGTTGTTCTATTGCCGCTTTAACAACAGATAATAAAAACAAAAAAAAATTAAATAAAAAATAGAACCGACTTCATACAAATCCTTAAAAATAAAATTTACCTAGGACATTGTAATATGTATTTTGATTTATCAGATTTTATTCAACATCATATTGAAGTCGGCGCCAAGTAAACCCATAGGTTTAGGTAGGTATTATTAATGGCACCAACTTCAATATTATATTGAATAAAATCGGATAAATCAAAATACATATTACAATGTGCTAGGTAAATTTTATTTTTAAGGATTTGTATGAAGTCGGTTCTATTTTTTATTTAAAATTTTTATTTTTTAATTTTAAGTGACGGGTGGACCGAAAAGTATTTCTATCTAGGTGTAAAGTTCTCATCAACACAAATCAATCAAGCCGAAACACAAGGTAACTGCTGTAAATCGTTAAGGAATTCCCTCGACTGTCTTTCGGTTCCATCATCAGATCGACTCCAGACCTTCATTAAATTTTAGTACCTACATTAAAGCACTTAATCAAAAAGTTAACAATCGCACTAGTTGTCCCTACAATTTCGGTGGTTGCCCTCGATTTCTCCTGGATCCCAGCATCAGATCCTGATACCCTGGATATGGGACCACCTCAGAAGTAGCCTCTTTCAAACAAAAAAAGAATTTTCAAAATCCATCCATAATTGGCGCCGCTATCGCGTAACATACATACAAAAAAAAAAAAAAAAAAAAAACATAGCGTACGAATTGAGAACCTCCTCCTTTTTTGAAGTCGGTTAAAAAAAGTAAGGGGCTCCCAAATAACAAACATGACTCTTTGCGTTTTTTGGCATGGAACCCTCCACCCGAGTATGCCTCGTACTCGGGCGATTTTATTGATCCACAATGGTGAGCTATAATTAGATTTCAATCAAGCTTTCAATTTGTAGTTATTACACATCTCCTAAAAGCAAGCCTTTTTTCGTTACTTCATTTTTGGGGGCACGCTAAGCTGCAGCCCCTCCTTCAGTCTTTATGGTGGACTGTTGAACTAGATAAACAATTTCGCATTGAAAGCTTCAACGATGTCTTTACCCATGGTGCACTAGTTCCAGCCTCCTTACTTCATTGGTGTGGACCAGTGACGTAAGGAGGCATTGGAGCATAATCGACTGTAGCCTCCCGAATTCGTGGCGCAGAGGTCCATGCTCCACCAGACTCTAGTGCAGGGCACTGTACTCATCGTTCGCCGTCTTGAAGTGTTGGTGAATACACCTCGGAAGTAGTCACCAGGTAAAGCTAGCGGCCTTTTTTTTTTTTTTACGTGAGGGAAAGTCCTCATGGATGTTATGCCGGACTCCTACCGACTAAAAAACCTCACGCAACGCCCAACAGCCTATGGTTGTGAGCCCCGGGTAAGCCCTCGGAAGGATGTCCCAGGACTCCCAACAGACCTACAGCCGCCTCTGCAGCCTCGCCCAGGGGGTGGTTCGGGTGCTAATCCGCGTCTTTGGGGGTGGGTTTCGGGTGTGATCCCGCTTCTAAGGGGGGTCGTGCGTGAGTTCCTCACGTCACGCTGCCGTCATGGGCCTGCTTCTGAGGACGGTGAGCGACCCTCTCGGCGGCGCAGTCCCACTTACTCCCGCTGGAGAGCATGGCTCGCACCATGGTCTCGAGCGAGTGAGTGTCCACGTCCAGACCCACTACGAGGACCTGGCGCTGTTGCGCCCATGCTGTGCACTCCACCAGCGTATGGAGCGCTGTGTCATCGCTGCGGTCCTCGCAGTGCTGACACTCGGCCGTGGTTTCCCGGTGTCTTCGCCACAGATACCTACCGAAGCTACCGTGCCCGGTTAGTATCTGTGACAGCCGGTAGGAGAGAGCACCGTGGCTCCTCTCCAGCCATTCGTCCATGACCGGTCTGACGGCCTCGATTGTGGCGAATCCCCCATTTGGTTGCTCAAGTCGCACCTTCCATGTTTCCACGGTTTCCTGGTGGAGCAGGGACCGCTGGCCCTCGATTTCTCGAGGGCCTTTGGCCCCGATCCAGTGCCTCCTTGCGCCATCTAAACAGTGACGCAAGGACTCTCGCTTCCAGGTCCCATGGAGGGGTCCCGGCTAGGAGACATGCCGCCTCACCGGAGATCGTGCGGTATCCCCTTATCACCCTGATGGCCATCGTCCTCTGCGGACTCAGCAGTCTAGCAAGCTAGCAGCCTAGCCTTGTCTTCGCCCAAGACTATCGGCCTTTATGACCGAGGGCCTGAGGACGGTGGGTATGGGAAGTGTTTTACGCATATCTTACGTCCCAAGAAACGGGACAACACCCGAACCAACCTCCAAAGACGCGGAATAGTACACGAACCCCTGAGAGAGGCCGCGGTGGTAGTCAAAGTCTGTCGAGAATCGAAGTCTATGAGGTTTTCCACATCAAAATTGAAAATGCTATGCTACTAGATTTAGAGATTATTTTTAGAATTATTTTATGATTCTTCAGTCTTACTCTTTATTGTAAGTATTTAAGGTTTAGATATTTCTGTTGAGGGAACTGTGTGCCCCTGCGTGTCCTCACTAAAAAAGCGCTGCCTAAAAGTATTCACGAACCAAGTAAGTACCTGTGCTGAGGATAGTGAAATTGTTTGTGGAACTAGAAAATTGTTATTGAAATATCATACAATATAGCGATGAAACAATAAGTCTACGATAAAAGACTATCATGATCTTCCTCATTCTTTTATTCATACTGTAGGTATATCGGTAATGACCAACTACAAAAAGTCATGGCGCCTGCAACAAAAAGACGTTTTAAGTAGATAACCGTACAAACTTAAAGCTATTAGAAAAAGCGAAGGCGCTAACAGCAGGTAGGTGTGTGACATCTACCATTGTAATATCTACTATAAAACTAGCTGACCCTCGCAACTTAGTTTACGTCACATAAGAGAGAGAGAGAGAGCAAGAGGAAGATGAATGAAGGGCGAGGTATTTCGTCATCAGATTCATAGGATCATGTTAAACTGCCCTGTTTCAATGTTCACGTGTGTGCAAAGCTCACGTGGTCTGAATTGTTTTAAAATAGACATGATCTTTAAGCTCTTTTATGATTAAGCAAAAATGCCAGCTTAGAATGACCCCTATGGCCGGCCCTATTTTCAGTGGAACCTATGAATTGAAGGTTTAACGAAGGTTGTCTTTAATTTCGGAATCCTTTTAAGTTAAATACCTTTCTATCACTAAAAATTATTGAAATCGGACCGCGCATTGGGAAATTATAACTAAAAAACCATTTTATCTTCCATTCCTTCTTCCAAAGGAACCGCGCAGAATATCGGAATCCAAAGTACCTATCCTAAAGTCTTCCTCATATTGGATCATAAGCTCAGATTGCAGATGCAGTGGTTTCGGCGTGATACTTTTTAGGAATACAAACAGACGGACAAAAAATTGTTAAATTACATTTTCGGCTTCAGTATAGATTTACCCTACAGTTGAAATTTTCAATATATCTTCCATGTACAGATTTTGAAGCCTCTAAGTACAGTTTTATTATATGTATAGAATCTATGGATACATATAGATTAAATGTATAGATAAGTTTAGGTATGTATGCCAAGCACTATTCCTATTTTGACTATTTTGGAGTTCATGTAATTGAGAAGTTTGGTTGAGCTGTTGATGCTAACAGTGTTCTTTGTAACCTAACCTCTAGTATAACAATATGCTTCATATTATATTAATCCAGATGAATACTATAAAACATGGAAATGAATCACAGGAAATGTATTCACCACATAATATAGATACCAGAAGTTATGTCTAGATACATTGGGCATTGGCGTGAGGGTGAATCAGTAATAATAATGAGTGGAGAATGAGCTCTGTCTTTGTGCTACTGACAGGACGCACCGAGTTGTGGATGGATTGAAGGGAACGTTACACAAATCTGGCGGACAGGTACCCGCCCCCGCCCTATAAAGTATGCAAGTTTAGTGCGTGCCGCCCGGGTCGTCGACCACGTTCACGGACAACGTCGCGGAAACATTAAAAAATCACACGAACAAAGCCTCTGTCACACTGCAACGACAGTTACCCGCAGGTGTACCACGATTAACCTTTCGTCAGACGGTCGTTAGCCGAAATAGCCACTTATATAGGTACACATCACCTTGATACCGCTCTGGTTACAAACACCATTCAGACAGTTTACTGTTATCGCTTGACAATAAAATCTGTGACGAACTACAGACTTGTCTTCATGTCCTCGGACGTTCTGAAGACAGTATGTTAACATAAATAGGGTCGTGGATCCCTTCAGTATACGTTAGTGAATGTGCAGGTATAAATTTAAATGATGTCTTTTAATTAACCTTCGCTAAAATCGAGGCAAAATTGAAACAGTCCTTTGAAGAGTCACGATTTTTTCGAAGATTGTTTGACAGGTTTTAAAGTATCTACCAGCTGAAATCAGTTATTTATAATGCTTTTTCATAGAAAATAATATATTTACTTACCAAAACTACCTATTATTGTACTGTATATTTTTTAATAAGTGCATCACTTATTGTTATCTTTTCTGTAGTGCTACCGATATTCTCCATCCACAGGCTGTCTGGCTGAATTTGGTTTCAGCGATAAGGAAGTTGAACAGCTCTAGTGGCTTTAATCTCTTTTTACACATTTTTATAGCTAGCATACAATAAAACAAAATAAAGAAATAAGAAAGTCTGACTCGCACTTTACCAATTTTATCACTATGTGATATGAAGAAATCGATTCTCCATAATACGCCAGACTGAAGCTATTTATAGGTACGTAACTATAAGGAGCCCCATAGTTATCCTTCCGAGGTGGTACCCGGGGTTTAGTCCGGGGTTAGATTTAGTCGGAACGAGTCCAGCATAACATCCATGAGAATTTCCACAAGTAATTACTTTTTTTTTATACAACCTATCTTTGATAGTAAGAACATACTTCATACTGGCCTATTAGCTATTCTTCACTCAGGAACAACAATAAATTCAAACGGTATTATGACTCATGAGTCCGGATACACGCGTTATACGTTCACATGACAACACTTTGTGATGTGTACAAAGAAACATTACTGAAACAATAATACATTATTCTTTTGACGAACGGGTATAATCAATCTACTTGAGACTCTGATTAGCAATTTGTTAACAAGGCAAGCGTTCGACGCATTCTGCACCATGCATTGCCAAGGGAAAAGAGATAAATTAAGTTACCAATTTTATATTAGCTTGGTGGAATGTAAGGAACGGAAAGCATAGAAAGGAAGCTCTTGTCGAACCTTAACAGCAGGTTCGAAAAGAGCTTCCTTGTCATAGTTAGTGTGCTGCCACCACAGAACAAAACGTGGTTGCTACGCACAGTGTCTGGCAACGACCATGATATGTGCGACTCATCGAGGACTCAACTGACTTGGTATGTTGCTGCATGCTGTTGCAAGTTTCTAGGGAACTTTACACTAAGGTTATATTAGTTACTTCATTATGTGTTGTTTTCCGTAAAAGTAAGTTAGGACAGAACGTGTGTGTGGATATGTAAAAGATTGGTATTTACATAGAGATCTATATCTAGATCCACCAAACGGACGCACGTCGGGACCATAGCGTAGCACATGGAGAACACCCCACGGCGCGGCGAGCTGCCTGTGTAGGTTAAGGGTGGCCATTATTTAAAAAAAAAAACCCGGGTTTGTTAAAAGTACAACAGTAAACCCAATGCGAGTAAAATTTGGTAATACCACACAGACGTCATACCTATATGCGAATGAGGGCATGATATTGTAAGGAACCAATGCTTTTGATAAACATTAAACACAATCTCATATTTATTTTATTAGCATGTGTCTAATATGTAACTTAATTAGCAATACTTACATGACCAGTTATGCAAATTAAGTGTTGAGAAAATAAGTACCTCATTGTATGACGTGCATATTCAGCTGTTTCAGTGACTGAGGACAAGAGTTACCCAGACCGATCATAGACCGTTCAGCACAGCTCGATGCATCCTGGTGAAATCATTCAGCAAAAAGGTATGCAACTTACCTGCGTTTAGGCCTGTAAAAGTAAATGTACGTACCTAATAGGAGACTGGAGTACGAGAGTGATTATTTATAGTATTTACAAATCGAACGGGTCCTTGATTGGAGAATTTCACATGTATATAATAGGCGTATGAAACGAATTTGTAGCAATACAGGTGGTTGAGTCAGTATTCAGTAGTCAGCAGCGAGTAGCGAGGTGCGAGCGCTATGGTCGGCGGGTCGACGACCAGCCGTGGCACCGCCGACGCACGCACGCCACGTATTGACCGATTACCAACCTATTGCAACACCACTCAATGAAAACTTACAATTCATGCTCGCACGCTTGCTTATTGTAAACAAACACACGCTAACATGTAAACAGCTATTTTAAAGTTTGTGTACTTCAACCGCACGATATTAGTTATCAGTTGTGAGATAACTTTGTCTTCTGATAATGAATTATTGATAAAGGATTCATTTTCCATCCGTTCTTATAAAATCTTGTAAAAATGCATTTTAAAGTTAGGAATTGAATATTTCGCAATGAAGGTTAAATGTAAATGAAACTTGAAAATTCAAGTATGGTCCTCCGGATTGATAAGATAAGAAAAAGTAGCACACTGACTGATCTAAATTGTCCGCTCATTTAGTTAATAAGTTTAGTACTTAGTTTAAAAACCTATACTTACAACGATAAGCTCTACAGTAGCGTACAACAAATTTAATATTCGTAGCTTTACGTCGTTCGACCTACATATTTACTTATTCTTTAACTTAATCAAATTATTCAAACATGTGTCGCTTACTCGTAGTAGGTAGTCTTATCTTTGCAACGACCAAACGGTAGAAGTATATAGAGCAACACGCTCACAAAAAAATTTTGTTCCAAAAATAATAGAATACAGTTAGCCAGATGTTACTTAGAGTCAAATTTAATGAATTCTAAAGCTGCCTGCCAATTTAGTATGTGTATATTGTGGTGGAGGAAAAGGGGCCGCAGGCACACGCGGTCGACGACCGAGGCCCTTGACTCGCGCGCGGTTCACCGACACGGCCTGTCACACGCCGCGCCGCGCCGCGCTCGCCTTGCTGTACTCTATCTACTACGAGAGCACGCTCTACCGAGCTGTGTAGCAACCAAATAGCTGTAACTCCTCTACTAATCATCAATCAATTATGTTGATTGCGACAAATTGATTTTGTTTTCAAGACATCGAAAACAAATAAATGGAATTACGAGAATAGCTCACGACTGATGAAGTTTGTGCCGGAAGTATGATGTAAATCTATTTTTGTTCTTGACTTATTTCAGGATTAGCTTTACTACGACTAGAGGCTACAGAATTTCTAGGGTCCAAGGTAACGTCATCTGCTTGCTGATGGATAAGGGTAACATACACTTAGGAGATGTGCCGGGAGTAACTTAGTGACATGGAACATTCAAAAGTCAGTGCTAAAATGGTGAAGATTGCTATATTGAGAGGAGTAATTAACTATATTTAATCCTACTACATAATATTGAAATACTTTAAATAAAAACCCTTTCGGAAACGGTATTAACGGATTTTATTCTGTAAACAGAGTTTATTTGAAATACCTAACTTAATTTTATAGAAAATAAATTAAAACACCGAGGCACCAAACTGACAACTGTGATACTTAAAGCCAGAAAAATTAATGAAAATGACATGTCCATGATTACTTTATTTTTAAATTACTCTTACTTTAAACTCAGTTCAATAAGAATGATCTCGAAAACAGTCGGTGTCAAGGAACTATTTACCAAGGACGCCGCGCTTCTGGGGTGTGAATGCCCTCCCGGCATTGGGTTTGTGAATTTCCTATTGTTTATACACATAAATACTCATAAGAGCGTGGCAGGAGTTCTTTCAATACAGACAATGAAAAGTTTTCCGGAATAAAAAGTAACTTATGATACACATTTGACTTTTAAAATCGTTGTTTTAAAGATGACGCTTTATTGATTCCGGAAACATGACAGATGAACTAACACAGTTTTTTTTGAAAATAATTTTGTAAAGCAATTGGAATGCTAACGAAATAATGTTACACTAAAAATACCAAAAATGAACAAAAGATATTTTGAATATTTTTGCATTAACCTATTTTTAGTCTAACATTTTAATAGTTTAGTATCTATTTATATATATTAAAAATGACTTAAATAATCCAGCCTATTAATAAGAGGGTGTTAGTGTAGCTCTATAATTTTATAAGTTACCGTTTCACTCGATTTACTTACGGTAATATTACAAAGTTAGCTATGATATTTCGATAGATTTATGACGAAAGTTTTCTTTATCTGATTAACTTTTTAGTTGAACTTCTTAGGCGATCTATCTACAGTCAGCGGTGTGGCTTTTAAAACTAGGTCATTGACCTAACGTAGGTACGCGAGTATTATGTATATTGCAAACGGTTCCATATATTTAGAAAAAAACTTTTTATTTATAATACTTATGATATTGTTCCTTGAGTACATATTGTAGGTACTTGAGTACATATATTACATCAATCAATTACGTTGCCTTACTGAGCATATAGGTAAGTACTTTTTTTTTACATTGTGAATTGTTATTACTCAAAACTTAGATGCTTGTCCCTTGTGTAATTTTTTTTTTGGTTTAAATGTTTATGGTTTAGACGTTTTTAATAAAAATGCCTGAACCATAAACCTGGTCCTGGGCGGCTTGTTATACATAAGTACGTACGGACACCGTATGCCGAACATGTCTTTTGTATGAAGGAGAATAGATACCGCCACTGCGGCCTCGCCCAGGGGGTGGTTCGGGTGCTATCCCGCGTCTTTGGGGGGTTTCGGGTGTGATCCTAGATAGAGATAGAAGAAAAAATTTTATTATTTTTATGCGTTTCTGTCATCTGTAAAATTATTAAGTATCTTGAAATTTCAATGGAAATATGTAAGGTAAAGTTTTAAAATATAACTAATTGTCTTATAACGTTACTACTAAGGTGGCCGACAAGATTACAGCCCTGCTGATGGAAAATGGCCACCGTACCGTAGCGTATGGACGTTATTGTTGAAGTTTACACCTCTGTGTCTCAACATTCAACCACAAACGTTTAATGCCGTTAAAATAAAGTTTACTTTATTTCCGTTATACAACTGTCACACGAATCAAGCAATTTATACTGAATACAGTATAAATAGAAAAATTGTTTGGATAAGCCGTTTTATTTTAAGAGTTAGGATGCAGGTTCGAGAACTTATGATACAACAGTACGTAGAGCAGGTGCAAATATAATATTGCTGTGTATCGTATTGCTGGCATGTGTTATTGCGAAGTGGCGAAACGTCTGGCAGTCTGGAGCCCAACCTGTTACTGGATACACCTGCTGACCCGTGGCTGTATGGTAATATATTTTGGAAAGAAACCGAACCGGAAACAAGCGGTTTACCTACTTTTTTATGTCATGTAATAAATTTGTGGTTACAATCCCCGGATCTTTAAGCAGGTCACGAAAAAACACGTTTTAGGTCACCAATTGTAGGGGCTTTAGGTGCTGGACTTTGTACTACACGCCGGCACCGGCTGTCACTCAAGATTTTATTTGTATAGGTGGGCAATTGAATAAAATCATGATAACACGCGACAATAATCCAGTGGACTGAATTATTACAATAAACTTATTCTTTAATCTCTTTAATGATAAAGTTCCACACTAGTTTTGCACGCTCCTTTACGCTTGATAAATAAATATATTTTTGTCTTTCTCTATCACAAAGCACGTAAACTAAGCTGCGCGGTATAGGTAGTTCTTAATATGTATCAGTTCCCGTAACATAAGCATATTTGCTTCATTTGGACTATTTGCACTAAGTAAAAATATCCCTATGAAAAAACAGAACGATGCTTGTGTGAAATCTACCTCTTTTATGTGGTCATTAAAGTAATTTTTTTTAAATATTAAGCTCGCCAAATTGACGTCACCAGTCTGATGGAAAGTCATGGCGCATCGAGCGATTGGGGGCCACTCTCACTTAGACAGACACAACACTTATGACCGTGGTCCTCCTGTTGGCAGCCCTTATGAGCTCTGTAATGTGCCTCTTCAGTCTTCACGCTTCGCTTGCAGAACCCGGGATTGTATGATGTGGGAAACACATGAGCGGGCAGGTCGTTCGAAATTTTTAAAGTTCGATCTTTTAAATCGCTCAGTTCTGACGACAAAAATGTATGTTAAAAATAATTTTGTTCCCTGCAAAATATGTCAGTTTGTAATGTAATCGAGAGCTACTTCGTTTAAATTAAGATTATACATCAGCTTTTGGCGGCGACACGAAGAGAAGCGGGAGCCGCCATTCCCCTGCAAAATTTTTCAAAATTAGTTTATGTTTGAGTTTTTATGTGTAATAATAGTGAATTCTTAAACATAAAAGCTTCGACAATGTGCACAAATGTTAAAAACTGATATATCGCAGACATTATTTGTTACTACCAAACTCCATAGTAACTTCTAGTAAAGTATCCACTGCTTTACTGGAGTAAAACTTAGTCCAAAGTTGGACATAAGTACCTACATGAATACGCTGTTATGAATCTCAACATGAAAAAGATTCATTTTTCGAATTAGAATTCACTTGACTTTTTCACTCTCAAGCCGAGGAAGCCCAAGATAATAAGAGAGAAAATAAAAAAGATGATACATACTAGAAATTCAATATGTATTTCGTATTATATCTTTATTACTTTGTTTTAAGGTAGCAAGTATTATTACTTTTTATAAAAAGAAACTTTAGAAGTAATAATTTTATTTCATTCTCTACTTTGACTTACATTTCTCCTTCATAAAATATAATAAAGTGATAAAAATATCACGAGGAATTAAAAAGGATATAGGTATAACATCATAGATATGCAATTAAGATAGCTATATTTTCCTGTTTATTCGATTAGGAATTAGAATATAGGTACTTATATAAGTAGTTACAATGACCGAAAACGCCTACAGGCCTACAGAACGGGATGCATAAAAAATCAATGGCACGCTATTTGTAAACATTTCGTAATCGTGAAAGTACTTTCTTATTTCAATACGGCATGCGCGTATCAAACGGCATCACGGCACATGACACGAGCGGCAGCGGGGCGGACCGCGGACCACGCCGCGCCGGTCGCATGTCGCAGGCGCACCAGTGAAAGTGGGTTGAATGCAGCCACGCCATTACTTTCAGTTTCTCTTGCGCGCCCGATCGTGGGCTCGTTACAATAAACATCACATCCCGTCGATTTCTCGCTCTGCTAAATTTCACCTTTTCCACTCTACTATCGCTGTATAGTATGACCTGTTGCGATTTGGCCATAGAAAGCTATATCGGCTTTACACTAAATTAGGTTACTGGAACTCATTAGAATGGACAATGCGAACCTTTCTAACAAGGTATTGTTTCAAATAGGAAAATGTGTTGAACTGTACTGATATAACCTGTGATTATCGTCGTAAATAATCAATCATATTTTATGTTATTAAGATTTCTCTTGCAGACATGTCATCAATTCGCTCTTGGCCTATATTTGTATCACGGTTAAAATAATATAAATAACCAGTTATCGATAAAGGGAAAATGATTTCAACGAAACATTTAATCCTGTTTGCATTGAAAAATGACGCCCGGGGTCTGCTTTTCAATTTTTTTTTCTTATTGTTGGTAGCGACTGCCTGCCATCTGTTCTCTATTACCCTTTACTGGAGTTTGCACCAAACCTTCTCTGGCATAAGGTGAGATGCAGGTACAAGGTACATCTAAAATTATAAAAGAAATATAATAATCAAACAAAATTGTACTATATAATTTACCTACTATATAGTTATTTCATTTTCATCACCATCTTTACTCCTTTTTCGTTCCTTAGAGTTTAGGCAATAAATATATTTTGGTCCATACGCCTTCGTGATTAAAGATTCTTCAAGCTTTTACTGTCTAATCTTTAGATAGTATTTATCTATACTAACGCATTAGAAATGTTTTTTTTAATATTATAAAAATGCGTGATTAGCGTGACGGTGTATAGTAGCGTAGAAAGTTCTCACTTTCGACAGAACGCAGGCACGGTTCCGTCACACTCGCAGTATGCCAATGCTCTGCTAATATCCGGTTCAGAATGTCAATATCTCGATATTATACGAAATGTATTAAAGGAAATGCAAATCTTATAACATATTTACGTACGTTTGAATTATGTTGGCACGTCATGAGTTGGGTAACGAACAGCGTCACTAGTTTACAGGCTATAAAGTTTAAACACGGTGATAATATTGTAAGTGCATTTCAAACGCATTGTGTACTTGAAATTCGAAAATATTCAAATAATATGGAATTTTATTGACATGGATGACATGGTTTCACTGGCCACCTCTTCGTATAGCTATAGATTACATTGTGTGAAAGTGTGGCGCCGACCGACGTAATATTTAATATAGTAAAGAAAGAGGTTCTCAATTCGGATGTATGTCTTTTCTAAGTACATATTTGCCGCTAAATCTTCACCACAGATCCATTTCGATAGAGCTTTAGGTCGATACAACCCCTATCGACCTAAAGCTCTATCGAAATGGATCTGTGCAGCAAGCAAGTTAGTTCCACATACTTAAATATCATGACATTCCGTTGATTTGCCAAGCATTGATTTTTGGGTAGCTTTTGTAAGTTGTTTTGTAAAGATACGAGTATATTATGTATGCCTATTTAAAACTAGATATGTTTTAATATAATGAACAAAACTGTTTGGATGTTCTGCTGCCTATTAAGTATGTAAAGAAAGGAGGTAATGGATACGTGCTAAGCAGCACGGCAAATGTTCACCGCGATGCATCCGAAAAGAAATGAACGAAAATGAAAGTGTCCTACTTCCCCGCCCCGCCTCACACCGCGCGCTTTCTCAACGTTTTTAGGGTTTCGTAGCCAAATGGCAAAAACGGAACCCTTATAGATTCGTCATGTCTGTCTGTCTGTCTGTCTGTCTGTCTGTCTGTCTGTCTGTCCGTCCGTGTGTCACAGCCACTTTTCTCCGAAAGTATAAGGCCTATGCTATTGAAACTTGGTAAGTAGATGTATTCTGTAAACCGCATTAAGATTCTTATATAAAATTAGAAAAAAAGCAATAAATTTTGGGGGTCCCCATACTTAGAACTGAAACTCTAAATTTTTTTTTTCGTCAAACCCATGCGTGTGGGGTATCTATAAATAGGTCTTCAAAAATGCTATTGAGGTTTCTAACATCATTTTTTTCTAAAGTGAATAGTTTGCGCAAGAGACACTTCCAAAGTGGAAAAATGTGTGTCCCCCCCCCTCTAACTTCTAAACTAAGAGACTGATAAATCTAAAAAGAATATATGATGTACATTGCCATAAAAACTACCAGCGAAAATTATTTCGAACGAGATAGAGCTGGTAGTTTTTTTTTAATACGCCGTAAACCGCAATTTTCGGTTAGAAAAATCACTACCACTGGGAACGTGTTAAAACATCAATCAAAGTTACAACGAACTATAAGAACTTTTATATTATGTTACTTGCTGCTACGAAACCCTTCATGGGCGAGTCCAACTCGCACTTGGCCGGTTTTTTTCTGTCTAATCTATTAGTTACAGTTGTTTGTTGGTTTGCTCCCATCCGGAAGCATTTCTACTGGCTTTATTTAAATTAGAAATTGCCAACCGTAGGCCTCCATATAATGAAAACTGTGATAATAAACACAGTATGCGATTTTATTATTGGTAATGATCTGTTTTATGTGGCTAGATTACATTACCGCAGTTCGTAATGGTGGTCGTGTGCATTATTGTACTTTCCTACCTAATAGAGATTCAGTTTTATTACCCGCACAAAGCGAATTTAGTGTATTATTAAATTTGATTCAGTAGTTATAATACTAATTAAAATCTTCATTAATTTATTTACCCATTGGTATCTATAATTTAGCTAATTTACAATGAAATGGTCTTAGTACTATGTGTAATGTCGTGTGATGGTCTTAAAATGATTTATGGATGATATATGATGTATCATCGTCGATATGTCGTCTATCTAAGTATACTAATATTATTATAGAGAAAATATTTGTGTGTGTTGACAAACTTTCAAACTACTTAAACGACTTCAAAATATTTTGTGATTATGAATGGGTAGGTTAGGGTTGGTGTGAAATGAACCGCCTTTACGACAGGTAGAGCTCCGGAGCAATCCCGCTCCCTAAACGGCCGATACGTAAATCCAGCACTGGCTACTTACTAGCATTCGTGTTACTATAAATCTTACTCGGATCCCGAATGACTTCATTTCGTAGTGTTTGGACCTATCGCGGTCGCACGTTTTTTATACCACTAACGTGGCCGAAAGCATACGGCCCATCAGATGTACCGGTGGTAACCGCAGCCTATGGACGCTTGCAACACCAGAGGCGCTACTCTCGCGCTGCCGACCCTGTAAAACCCTTCTAATACCCCTTTTGAAGAACCCCATACTGTAGGCGTTTGGGAAAACCGAGACAGGGAGATTATTCCACAACCTAAGCGTGCGTGGAAGAAAGCCCCTATCGGATCCAACCGTGCTCGAGCGCTCCGGACGCAACGTGTGAGGATGAACACCCTGTCTGTGGCGTGCAGTTCGCTCTGACTAAAGCAGTAAAGGACATTGCCAAATGTTATTTTAAAGAATAGTTCAATCGGTAGATCAATCTTATTGTGGCTGTGATTAAGAAAAGAAAAGATTAACAATAATCTTTATTATTAGTTTACAAAAACGAGAAGGAAATCAAAAAAATAAGTAATTCGTTCCTAGAAACGGAGTTCACACATTAGGATGACTAATAAGTCAATTAGTGTAAGGTGAGAACCCATTCACAAGTATGAGTGAATCCAATAGGCACTCTACGCTGGCACTATAGTATGCAAATCGTACAACAATAGGCAGTTGAGGACTGCATTTCTTCAGTCATAACATAAATTCTGTGAATTTTATTTTTTTACAGACTATTTTATAAATAACAAGCAGTTTATTGCTCTATAGTTTAGTTCTCCTTGCACCTTATCTTAGAATCTTCTTTCCAAAACGTCCACGGCTCGCAAATAATCTAAGATTTTTTTTAGGAGGCTATATTCTTAGCATTCCGTGAATTCACTGATTGAATCGTTAGTTCCATAGAGAGGCACAAGGAGGAACACCCCAATGGCGTATAGGACTTGACCCAATTTGTAGGTTTAAGGTTGGTCACAGTATACCTACTTAGTTACCAGTAAATAAATATTATATTCTCTGAAATAAGAAAATGCAAACTACTCAGCTTTATTATAGATCAGCAGTGGTTAATGCTTGTGTGAGTAGAGTGAAATCTTAGAATGAGGTGCCGCATTGTAAAATGTACTTACTTTCGATTTTGTAACGAGTTTTGCAGTACAATAGTGTAGTGTTATAAAGAATAGGAGGGCTATATGGCTTTTATTTAACAACCAGGCTTTTGTAGCTACCAATTTGCACGAATTTTTTACTTCTTAATAAAAAAATATAGCACACAAATTTCTATGGTAATTACAGCAATAAAGTACTGACTTATCTTTTGCTAACTGATATTCAATTTATGGTTCAGGTTTGAAAAAGAAAGTCACGGAAACCCTACAAGAACAAAAATGTAGTCACTAAAATTTGTTTCGTTATTTTTATGCATACTGCCATTTAACATAGGTACTTAATGCAAATAAAGTTTGCCACTGTGCCATCAATGGTTCTCAGTATTGGTACCACGGCAAACAAGGGCATATGACAGATACCCCGAGAGAATATTTGTGGATATTTGATAATCTATACTTCTTTACTAAAATTACAAAGAGGAAAGATTTGATTGTTTGTTTGTTTGCATCGAATAGGCTCCGAAACTACTGGACCGATTTGAAAAATTCTTTCACTGTTGGGAAGATACACTCTTTGCAGTGAACATAGGCTATATTTTATTCCCGTATTCCCACAGGTACGGGAATTACGCGGGTAAAACCTCGTGACGTCCTCTAGTCACTGATATTAAAATAAACTTGAAAACGATGCAACTACTTTACAATTCTTTCTTCTTTTTTGGTAGAGTGCTGTGCTGTTACTAGTTGAGCATAGAAAGTTGGCAATACTCGCTATGGCGATGTCGAAGGCCGGCTCTATCTGCCACGTACCGTCACCGCGGCGAGAAAGTTACCTTCCTTTATGTTGCCAAATCATATTACAGATAATGTTTGGTGATTAATCGACACAGTATAGTGTCGTTGAACTTTTGGTTGTAACGTTGCGTAGTAAAAGTACTCGTATGTAGTACTACAGTATAAAGAGAAAAAATCTACTTTGATCTGTCGGCTGTGGTAGTACTATATTATTATTTTTGGTATAAGTTAAACACTACAGAGTATCATGATACCAATAACAAAAATATTCCGCATAAAAATTACACTTTTAAACTTAAAATATAACCAATAATAAACAAAACAACAAAAATACATTTATTTTACTTAGGCATATAGGTGCGGATGCACTTGTAAACGGCACATTAAATAAAACAAAGAAGTACCACTAGTTTACAACGCGACCCATCTAAGAAGAACTGGCAAGAAACTTAGCGGGTTATTCTTTTTAGTGCTCAATTTACAAATAAAGACTCTCCTAATTTAATGTTAGGAAGGTATAATTAGCCTCATCGTCACACACTACCACGGTTCTGTTTCGAGATTTCCTCTTCTTCGCTAGGACCATTAGGCTGAAGTCACTATTGATTCTGACTTCTTCATATCGCGCCCTCCCTGATACAATTGTTATTAGATGATTTCAGCTTTCCCACAGCTTACCGTACGTTCCAACCAAACGATGTAACCTCCGTGGATGTTTTCAGCGATATAAAGGTTATTTTATCCATGCACAATGTTATATGCCACCATCTTCAGTTTCATAGTCTTCAGCTGCTATTTTACCTATTCTTGTATAAATGGTATGAAAAAGAAAAATAAAATTCCCTTTGAAATTAAAAAAAATAATATTTAGGTTTGTCAAATTGTTTGTAACTTTACTGGGGGGTCTGAAATGCTACAGACTGAAAAGAACACCCCAAGAAACTCAGATGTGACAGAGAGCACTTACCGTACTGGGTGGGTAAGAAAGTCTAGTATCGATATAGTAAATACCACAAAAACTATTCAGGTACGATACTATTATTGACATTTTACGTCGTTGAAACGTAAAATGTAAATAAAATAGTAAGCGAACAAAAACATAGTTCGTAGTAGTAATCCCAGGTGGCTCTAGTCAACGAGAACTTGCTTTCCGCTCCATTTGTTTTAGTGTCATTCAAATTGGTAACCAGAGTCGCCAGATAAAAATGTTCAATTATATATAATTTCTCATTTAAATTGTAAAATTAAGACAATTTTAACATTTGCGTTCGTATATTACATCATTGTAATAACAATTTTCCGGAATGAACATGGATTACCCATGGTACTTTCCAGAGCTAATATGAAAGTTACCATCTCCAAATAGATATTTTCATGAATGATGTGCCCTTAGATTCGTCTATATTGTGTAAATGTCATTGGACATATTAAAATGCCGAGTTCTTGGCATAGATTTAGAATGTACAAGATGAACAGTGTCAAACTGAAGACGAGACCAAAAATGAAATATCTATGTGTGGGTTAAATAGTGTTGTTGAATGGTCACACCTATGTTATCGATAAAAGTATCTGTATAAATGGATGGAATGGAAATGAAACTTCTAAGCACACAAAGTGCTTAGAAGTTTCATCTCCAACTTCTTGTTTTGGGGAATAAATTGTTAATTTGAATGTAATCGACTATGAAAAAGTAAAAATGGGATTATATGGGGTAACTCGTAATATTAGAAATTCTGTAGTGATTTTACGAATTTTGATTCAGTGTGTGTGATGATGTGAAATTTTTTATATTTTTTTTTATATTCAGCTCGCCAAATTGACGTCGCCACGATGGATAGCCGTGGCGCATCTTGCGATTGGGGGCCACTTCTTACAGTGGTCCTTAAGTTGGCGGCCCTGTGATGTGCCTCTTCACGCTCCTCTTAAAGAACCCAGGGTTGTAAGATGAGGGAAACACGTGTGCGGGCAGGTCGTTCCAGGATTTTGTAGTTCGACAGAGGAACGATCTTTTGAAACGCTCAGTTCTGGCGAAGATTCTCTCCGCTATATATGAGTGGCACCTCTGCCCGACGTGTTGTTCGGAATCGGAAAGGAGATGGTGGGATCAGGTTGAAGAGCTCTTCAGAACATTCGCCGTGATACATTCAGTAGAAGGCAGCCAAGGACGCTATGGTTCTTTGCTGCGCTAACGGCTCGAGGCTTACCGTCATCTTAGGACAACCTATAATTGAAATCGGATAACACGTCTCTGCATAGCGCCAAGCGCGTCCAGTAAGTACCTCGCACAGTCATCCCAAAGGTGAGAACAGTATTCGACGCAGAGGCTAATCTGCGCCTTGTACAGCAAACATCCCGGTGTCGCGTGGAGTACCTTAAGTGAAGTAAAATTATAAAAATTCAACTCATATTGGATCACAAATTTTGGAAATATTATATTAAAATAGGCACAAAACCCTAAAAAAAAGGTTAAATAACACAGTTCGAGTAAAAATCAATCATATTTATAGTAAATTAAATCCAGATAAGTTTGTTTGTAGCAATGTCACTATAATGAACTATCGACATCCTTATCGATACCTACCCATGACTATTTTACTGTAAACAGCCCTTTCTATTTCTGCCTTATATATCCTCCAAAAATGCATTTACACATTAAATATTGTGGTATGTATGAAGGAAAATGCATAATCTACGTTATGAGTTGAACTTTCAGTGAAATTTTACATCCAATTTGGCAAAATATGTACGTCAAAAATGGAATGAACGAAGTCACAAATGACCTGTTAAACGAGTCTTTCTTCGTATAATTGCGTTTTGTAATATCCTATTCACACACTAAACACGACAATATTGTTGAAAATATAAAATTTTCTATTTTAATCGTAAGATCACTACAGATTATTGGATATTATGAATAACATAGAGCCGCCATAGGATCCCAGCGGGCTCAGCGATTCAAAATACTGACATATGAGTACACAATTTGCTTTCTCTTTTCCTCTCGAGCTAAGTGCTATGGATAATGAGGTCTCGCTCGCACGCTTTGTATATCTATTGAGAGTAGCGAAAAATTCTAAATCTATGGTTCTTGGCGTCAAAATAATCTTTCTCACCCGACTGCCCCTCTCTAACACGTTTATTGTGAAAGTTCAATCCGATTGACGTTGTCATTTTTGTTTTATTTCAAACTTTGAACAGATGAACCACGTGACCTAGTGACGTAGTTTAATGCGACAGAGTCACAGACTACAGACAAAGTCTCGACATAAGCCCCTCTGCACTCTAATTTATAGAGATGGGGCTAATGGCTAAAAGGTAATAAAAAATCTGTGGCTCCGCGGTATAAACAAAATCATCTTTTTTAGTTGTTTGAAAGTTGTTACATTTAGAGCATAGATTTCTTACAGTTTTTTTTTCGTAATCTATTGGGACTAGATCTTGTTTCATAATATCCAGGTTCTCTAGGCGGTACTTCCGTAGGTAAGCATCGGCTGGCAATGGAAATTGTCATCCTCATTCATAAGCTACTTTTACACTTTAAACTTACACAAAAGAAGAAGGTTAATGTAATTAGCTCTTTAATATGAAATTTCATTACTCCGTACAGTTTGCAGCATTTTTTTGTATATTTAGTGAATAAATCATCTACTTACTTATTTTTTCTGGGCCGCGTCAGAACCCTATGTTACTCGTGGCCCGACACGCATTTATCATTTTTAAACATTCAAAATTCAAACAATAACTACGGAGAAATAACATAAATTTATATTATTCAAAATAATGATTCATACAATTTTACTTCCTGTCTGAGAATTTATATGAACTCTCGATTTGGTAAAAGCTAATTAATTGTAAGTCATTAATTATATTCAAGTTGCTATATTAGGTAAGCTTTAGTCAATTTGAAAGATATGAAAATAAGTATTATTTATACATTTCTCTATGTTTCGGGACACTCCCGAGAATCGTCTAACATTAAACTCCAACACAATTTCAATACAATTAACTCAGCACATAATTTTGTTATCTAATCACGTTAGTCTAATCTTTAAGAAAGGGGTTCTTTAAATGGTAAAAGGGTTATTATGTATGTCGCCACAGGCACAGTTTTACAAGCTGTTAAATTGTGCCAATAGTCATAGGTAACTAGAATTTTACTAACATTATAAATACGAATTTGTGAGTGGATGTGTGGATGTTTGTTGCTATTTCAAGCTCTAACGGCTGAACGGATCTAGCTGAAACTTGATAAAGGGATAGATTATAAGGAAATTATTAGGGTCTGGAATAATACATAGGCTACTTTGAATCCCGGGGATAAGTTCCTATTGGATACGTGAAGGGAATCAAATTTTTCCACGGACAAAGCCGTGTTCATCAGCTAGTATTAAAAATAAAGAACACAAATAATACTAGCAACTGAAATGATTGTGTTTTTCTGTAAACTTTTACAGATCAGGAAAAAATACTGGAAAACTTGTTAGTGCTATGGAATGGGCTCAATTCAAAAGTGTAATGACCGCGATATGAACTCAAGAAAACTATTCGTAAGGTTCATGGCCATCCACTAGAACTAAATTCTATCCTTTTCCTACTAATATTATAAATGCAAAAAGTTGAGAAGATGTTTGTATGTTTGGTTGTTTGTTACTTCAATCACGCTCTAACGGAAGAACTTATCTGGCTGAAACTTGGAAATGGTATAGAATAGATAGATTATAGTCTGATAATATACACTGATGCGGGGAAGGGATTAGAATTCCACGTGGATGAAGCCGCGAGCATCATCTAGTATAATTGATATCCCTAGACGACAGCGTGACGTGGGAGATGCACGCTCGCCCCCAAGAAGCGTGATCACACCCGAAACCCCCCAAAGACGCGGGATAGCACTCGAACCACCCCATGGGCGAGGCCGCAGTGGCGGCCGTAGGTCTGTTGGGAGTCCAGGGACATCCTTCCGAGGGCTTACCCGAGGCTCCCAATCGTAGGCTGTTAGGTAGGATACGTGTGGTTTATAGTCGGTGGGAGTCCAGCACATAAAGTTGAAGAATCTCTATAGAAAAAATAGTATCCCTGATATGTGTTTATATATGTAATACTTTTACATTTTGTAAACAATAACCAAAACATTAAAAGAGGATCGAACACGACACCTCAGTGTATCAAGTCGCATACATTACCCCTGTTTCAATGCGGCAGTCGAATACTTTTCACATAGTATTTCACAATACGACTATATACAGCGTGGCATCATTACGCCTACACAGCGCACAGGAACATAAAGTTGATGAATGAAATGAACCGTATTATTTCCCGTTTTGAACGCAGTAGGCACGTACCTTAGTTTCAACCTTTGAGATATACAAAAGAATTGTGTAGCGCTAGAACAAGGTCGATAACCTCGAGTGCGTTTAACGACACAGCATTTGACATAAAATAATAGCACAGTTACGACTGTGTTCAAAAGAAATACGATATTTCACTAATGTGACCGTTTATTGTTCATGTAATATATTAATTTTAAAATTGTTGTGAACTGATTTTGTAATATGAATGGCCACAGTTTCTTTTGTCCGTGGGAATGTCATAATATTCAACCGAAGTTTAATAGAAGTTTGATGGGGATCTGCTCGCGGTAACCTATCCCGTAAAATACAAACCCGTACGTAGGTGCTACGAAGCGCTACGTGCTTGCTCTATTACGAGAGATCAAATTAGTGCAACTGGTGAACCCTGTGTGAACCGTTTTGTAGAGAAGTCGTATTTTTGTGTGTAAATGGTATTAAGTGATTAGTATTAATAAATATTTTCCCTCACCCCATTGACTGTAGATAAAATATTATATTTTTATTGTAAGATGAGTATCTACCTAAACCAAATTTAAATCAATCTGTATCATAATTAATATTTCCACTCTATACAAAAAGAAAACAAAATGTATGTGTCTAAAAAGGGTTACTTGTGTAACTTATCCGGTGTAAACTAAAAATAGAGAGAATACTAGTTGAAAAGTGCATCTAGCGACTTAGTGATGAAGCACATGAGTGTGTGATGTGTGTACGTAAGCATGCGCTGCGCTTGCGACTAGCGGCCGCGCTAGAGATAGCCGCAGGTCAGCGACCGCGGCGAGGCCGACGCCCGCTGACGTAACGTTACGCGAATTCCGAAGCGCCCCGCACTCCTCACACCACCCGCCACTCGCATCGACCTAATTCCTTCGAAGCCACTTCATTTGTGCATCGCTAATTATATGAGCCGTGGAGCTGTAGTTGCACTGCACTGCCAAACACGATCTATTTTTAAATTTATTGACGATATATTTTGGGACACACATTTAAGACATACTTAGGCAGCTTAATTATAAACTCGGTAAAAGAGTTGGCGCTACATGAACTGTTTTATTGCTTTTCATATAAGTACACAACCACACATAATTAAAAGATACGAAAATGTAATACCTACCTATACACATGTAGTTCATTGCTTTGAAACGGTCTAACGTATTAATTTTGAAAGAGGTTTAGGCAGTGCTCGGGTTTATTCAAAGACTAGCTTGCTCTCGACCCTATTCGAATGAAGTTGAAATACTATTTTGGGTAGCTCTCCTCGCCTGGTGGTGGAATGAAGAAGGTCAGGGTAAAAGACATTTACTCGTACATATTATGTCAGTACAATGACCCCTATTTTCCTGAGAAATTTAGGTAGTGTAATATAGTACTCTTGTGTTAGCAATAGTCAGTACGGTTCTGTTGTCTGGTACTCCTACCTAGGCCATGCAAATATCAACTCCCATGTCACTTGGGTAGAAATTTTGCAATTAGTAAAACGATGAAAGTTTTCCCTCTAAATTGCATCATTCTTAAAAGTCAACAGTTTTTACCCGAACTGACGAAGACAGAAGGGTAATGTTTTTCGAGACTATGTATGTATGTATGTCCAATTCTTTGTCACGTCCTACAGTCTGAACACCTTGACGGATTTTGACATGCAAGGTGTCATTTGATTCGTTGTGATTGTGTGAGAGACACTAGGTACATTAAAATTTCTAAAAAATCAAAATGGCTGACTTTTGACGCTAAAATGACATCGTTGTTTTTTTTTCTTGCACGCTCTACAGCCTCAACGGTTTGACGGATTTTGACATACAAGGTGTCATTTGATTCATCGTGATTGTGTGAGTGACACCAGGTATATTAAAATTTCTAAAAATCTAAATGGCAGACTTTTGGGGCTAAAATGTAAAGTTTGATATTTTTTCTTGGACGCTCTACAGCCTGAACGGTTTGACGGATTTTGAAATACAAGGTGTCATTTGATTCGATGTGATTGTGTGAGTGACACCAGGTATAATAAAATTCATGGATAATCAAAATGGCGGACTTTTGGTGTTATAATTATTTGACTGCGATAAACACAAAACTACTGAACCGATTTTGATGCGGTATTATGTGTTTATAAGGCCTTGGTCAGACTTAAATTCTAACATTTGTTTGATTGCCATCGGTTGAGTAGCACCGGAAATATGACCAAATATATAATAATTAAGGTTTAATTTTGGTGATGTCGCTTCACTAAACGAAAATTAATAACTCCACTACTAACATAACTAAAAAGTTTTAAATAAACTTTATTATCTTACTAATATTATAAATGTGAATGTTTGTGAGTGTGGATGTTTGTTACTCTTTCACGCTTGAACGGCTGAACGGATCTGACTGAAATTTGGTACAGGGATACATTATAGTCTGGAATAACACATAGGCTACTTTTTAAAGTTCCCATGGGAAGTGGGAAATAAAATTTCACGCTGACGTAGCCACGAGCGCCATCTCTGAACCATACCTATGTACTTAAAACATGTCATAAACGTCACAACAATACCATAAATGTACATTTCAAAGAATGTCTATTATTACCATATAAATTTTAAAAATAGTTTTTAAGTAGTTAAGAAGAAACCTGTATCTCTTTTATCTTTTAACTAGCTGACCCTCGCATCTTCGTTTACGTCACCTATGGTCTATTAAAGTTGAGGTATTTCTTAATCAGACTTATCATACAGCGTGTGAATCTGCCCTGTTTGCTTAATTAAAAAAGAGCTTAATAATTAAGGCTATTCTAAAATAATTTAGTCCGCGCCAAAGGCGTGCGTGGGCTACAAAACACTCAAAATTGAAAAAAGTTTGAAACAATCTTTAAAGTACACCCTTTATGACACTGAAAAAGTTTTTGATATCGTACCTCGCATAGGGAAGTTACAACTAAAAATCATTTTGACTTTCATCCCCTCTACTAAAGGAATCGTACTAAATATCGGGATCAAAAGTATCCTAGAACCTTCCTCGAATCATTAGCTCAGATTATACCAAGTTTCATTCAAATCGATTCAGTAGTTTCGGCGTGATACTGATTCGGGATGCAGACAGACAGACAGATTTGTAAAATTAAAATTACATTTTCGGCTTCAGAATCGATGAGAGAACACCCTACAATTAAAATTTTCAAAATATCTTCCAAGTACAGACTCGACCCTCAACAGTTCTAATATATGTATAGTGTATAGATCTTACTAATATTATAAATGCGAAAGTTTGTGAGTGTGGATGTTTCTTACTCTTTCACGCTCAAACGGCTGAACGGATCGGGCTGAAATTTGGTACAGATTATACATTATAGTCTGGAATAACACATAGGGTACTTCTTATCCCCGAAGTACATTCCCATGGGAAGTGGGAAGTAAAATTTCACGCTGACGTAGCCGCGAGCGCCGTCTATCCCATACCTATGTACTTTAAACGTGTCATAAAAGTCACATCAATACCATAAAATGCACATTTCAAAGACATATAATAGTTTTTAAGTAGGTAAGAAGAAACCTATTGTTTTATCTTTTAACTAGCTGACCCTCGCAACTTTGTTTACGTCTCATAAGGTCTATGAAATTAGAGGTATTTATTAATCATACTCATCAAGTGGCGTGTGAATCTGCCCTGTTTGCTTAATCAAAATAAAGCTTAATGATTAAAGCTATTCCTCAGTATAGAATTTTCCTCAGTATAAACAATTTACAAACAAACACCGGCGTCTTAGAATTTTATTAGCAGACGTAAACGTGTATAAAATGACATCAATCAAATGTCATCAATATTCTGAAAAAGAGATTAAACATAGAGTTCACAAACTCTTTTGAAAATACATACTGTACCTACCTTAGAGGATCGTTATGAAGATAACAGGATAGTTAACAACCATCCATAGAAAATAGATGGTATAATGCTGAATACCACAAAGAACAAGCGGCATGGCATAGAATGGGGACTATCCTGATATCCTGGAGGATTTAAATGACCACGATGACCTGTGCCCGCTGAGGCACACACACGCCGTCATGCATGTCTGCAGGACAACGTGCAGGATGTGGCAGCGAATGGCTGGACTGAAATTAAAATCGACAGACGCAAGAGATGTGGTGCAGGCACTAATTCACGTACCGGGAGTGTCGTGTCAGAAACTGATGGAATAAAAGAGTAGGTAGGTACCCTACATCATTTCAAGACTCGCCAAGGCTAGAACAACCTTCACACAGCTGCCCCCCGTAGGCAGTCGCGAAAATGGACTCGAAGAGTGAAACTCAAAACAAAGTAAACTTTAAAACTGTACTACTAACTGCTATACGGATGCGAGACATGGAAGGTCACATTTCGCTACCAGCTAAAAGTCTTCGTCAACCGCTGCCTCCAACGAATCCTCGGTATATACGGGCCCGAGAAAATCACGAACGTAAGCCTATTGGAACGCTGCAGTGAGACCCCTCCAACAGATCAAACGTCGGAAGTGTAGCTGGTACTGGACGCACGCTGCAAAGGGACCATGATCACATTACACCAAGGCAAGCCTTACTGAAACTACTGGTAGGGATACAAAAACTCTTTAACTGTTCGATAGTACGTAGGTTCATTTAATGAGAATGGCTTAAGGCTACATAACATAATGCTAAGATTAATAGGAGCGGTGCAGCAATGAGAAATGTTTCGAAAACGGAAAACATTTAATCGTTATTAGAGTATCCTTTGCGCCTCTGCGTAAAGATATAAAGTTACATAAAAATAATTTATTACAAAATTATTCCTCTTAAAAAGTTCTTAAACAAAGTACCTATTTATTTATTTATCTTTTAAGGTTCGCTCACAGTTACATTTTTTTAAAAGTGAGGAAATTCCTGCATATATGCAATGCCGAACTCTTAAAGACTAAAAACCACACGTATACAGCCTACGGTTGTTAAGCCTTCGGTAGTCAACCCAGAACTTCCAACAGACCTACGGCTACCACTATGGCCTCACCTAAGTGGGTTTGGGTGCTATCTCGCGTTTTTGGGAGTTAGTTTTGGGATGCGACGGGAGTAAATGCAACGGGGGTAAATGACGGGAAACATGATATCAAAATAATAGCGCTCTTTTTCACTGTCTCTCTTATGAACGCAAACGAAGTTGCGCGGGTCAGCTAGTTTAGAATACAAAAACCCGACTACTATTTGCAGGCGGAAAGAAACTAAGTCAAGCGAGTGGTGGTTTACAAAATAGGTACATGTTCCCATAGCTTGTTCCCGGCTGCAAATGTTGCCGACAAAGTAAAACAGTAAGTAGCTAAAGAAAATCACAAAAGAAATGTAGAGCTTGTTTTTTGCTTTTCAGTTGTATGTTTACTTGGCAGTCGGGTTTTTTGTGTTCTAAATAATAAAGTTTATTGTCTCTATACATTAGAAGTCAGCCAGTCAGACCCTATACTGCCTGATGCTATTACTAGTACTTACCGAATAAAAATGTTTCTTTTTGCCATGACTGAGAATTTTTCTTTAGTTACTAAGTTATTAGCCCGTAATTTTATCATAATTATAAATATCTAATATTAGTTAAGTAAGTACGTAATATTCTAAAAAACACTAATAACTTTTGGTTAGTTTTTTAGAACATCCGTAGATACATAAATAAAAACAACCATGTAAAACTTAAAAAGAAACAACTACCAACTAAACATTGGTTGTGAGTTCGCTCCTAAAACCGCTTTATACCATTTACCTAATAAATTATATTTATAACTTTGACGGATAAACATATATATCACTTTCACATTCAATTTATAATATTGGTTAGGTTAAAATATTACTTAATACCTAGGCAGATTTATCATTATCGTCTAGTATCGGAAGCAGGAAAAAACATTCGAAAACGCAATTTCTACTTAGAACAAAAAATTTCGTATTATAGTTTTACTAGCTGATGCCCGCAGCTTCGCCCGCGTATAATTTGTTCCCGTGGGAACTTATTCCCGGGGTAAAAGTAGCCTATGTGTTATTTCAGACTATAATGTATCTCTGTACCAAATTTCAGCCAGATCCGTTCAGCGGTTTGAGCGTGAAAGAGTAACAAACATCCACACTCACAAACTTTCGCATTTATAATATTAGTAAGATTAATAAACGCGATTATGTTTCTTACATATTTTTTACCTGACATTTCAACCAGGTTGCACCGGCAGTGGTCGCATGCTAATTACTTATTAAAATAATGACAAATTATAACAACCCAATAAGTTCATTTCATAGTTAGCATATTTTACCATAGTTTATAGTGCAGGTGGTCCATTAACGATCCTCTACGTAAGACGTCTGAGAATTGTCTGCAGTGGGGGGTCCCTTATCCTATTCGATTATAATTCTGAAAAGGCATCTGCATATGTCTCCATTTAATTATCATCATCATCCTAGAAGCGAGCATGAAGCGCTCGTGGTCCCGCGGACTTATTGTTCTGTAAACGATCACTGTAGTAAGCAACATTTACTATAGGGCCGCAGTTTCGGATGAATGGATGGGTGACCAATACGTGACCACTTTATCACATTTATTTACGAGCATTTCCGTACTTCGGAAGGCACGTTAAGCCGTTGATCACGGTTGCAATATTGTAAAAATGGCTGTCATTAAGCCAAGTTGAAGGCTTTTATGGGCGGCTTGAAAATTTCACAAACGGGTAGTCACAACCTGCCGTGGGACAAAATCTAAAAGGTGAAATGTGGGCATATAATGTGTTTCTGCCTAGCCTTTCAGGGATGAAAGGCGTGATCATATGTATGTATGTCTGTATCTTCCCAGAGCTAGACCCGATTGCTTCCAAGGCCCTCACTTCGGGGTCCGGAGTCCTCCTTTCTGTTCTGCTGTCTCCACTTCACACGAATTTCAGGATCCCTTGTAGTCATCCTCTATCACGTCAAACTACAGATTTTTGTGTCTGCTGCTCCTGTTTTCATGGCCCGAGAGAGTCTCCTCGTATGTCTAGCAAAGAGGTATTAGAAGGTTCTTACATGGTCGGCAGTTCGATGTTCGGTGCATCTGGTATTGCAAACGTTCATAGGATACGGTTACCAGTACCACATATATCGGGTAGGCCGTGAACTTGTCGGCCTTTTTGGTGGTATAAAAAATGAACCGGATGTCTTCGTAAAAGAAGAACATACTAGAAACAAAGAGAAACATACTTATAATACAAATTTTCATTTCTCCTAAATGAACTAAAGCTTACCTAATACGGTATTTTTAAAAATTAATGACATAAAATCATTTTAATTGGGTTTCACCAAGTCGAGAGTTCATCAAAATTCTTAGACAGGAAGTAAAATTGATTGAATCGTATTATAAGTGAAATAGACGGCTTTTAGCCTCTCTCTATAAAATAGAGTGCAAAGGGGGCTTATGTCGAGACTTTGTCTGTAGTCTGTGACTCTGTCGCATTAAACTACGTCACTAGGTCACGTGGTTCATTTGTTCAAAGTTTGAAATAAAACAAAAATGACAACGTCAATCGGATTGAACTTTCACAATAATCTTGTTAGAGAGGGGCAGTCTAGAGAGAACGATCTCACGGCTTTTTTGTTAAGTTAAAGTCGGTTATCAGTTTGATTGTTATTGGAAAAAACTGGCAAAGTGTATATTGGTCCAAGTGCAATGTTGGGTACACATTACTGTTATTCATAACCATAATACAAAGTCAAATAATATCAGTCATAGTTTTATTGCAATTTCCACGCACTGCACAACGAAATCTTTGACATGATGGGTCTTCTCTCGTTTTCCATAAATTCATTTGCACTATTATTGTTTGCCATAATCATCCCCGATCATAATGTTTAATTGCACTATTATCATTTATACTAATAACGTTTGCCTTAACAACTCAACAGTCATAACTTTTATTTGCCATGAAATGACTTTCTATAACAACATTTCTCATAATAATTAGTTTCCATTAGTAACACATCTCATAATCGACTCTTGACATAATCAAAATTTGATATAATTATGAAAATAAAGCATAATATTGTAAGGTCGAAATTAATTATCGTTAACACCCCGACTCAGTGTAATCTGACTCGGATAGGTTAGGTTAGAAGACTAAGGCGGGAGCGAAGCGAAGCGGAGCTCCCGCCTTAGTCTTCTTGGTTTTTTATAAACCACCCAGAAGTAGCAGCCCCGCAAAGCGGGGCTCCGTCGAGCTTAGTTAGCTAGAGACGCCTTATGAGGTTTAGTTTTAGGTTTAATTGTAAATAAAAAATCTGTGTCGTATAAATTATCTTTATTTATATTATGGTGAATAAAAGTTATGGAAAATGGCATTATGGAAAACGAAAATTATGGCAAATACATTTATGGATTTAAATTATTATGACACTTGATCGATTATGACCAATGGAATTATTGTAAGTCATTTTATGTCATTTCACGATTATGGCAACTGAAGCGTTATATCTAATGAAATTATGGCAAATACCAGTATGGCATATGAAATTATGGCAAACATAAGTAAACCGACATGATGATTAGAAAACAAATAGCAGCAGTGTTTTCATTTTTACTTAGGTACTTATATTAGTATATCTTATTTACAGTTGGTTCCATTTTAGATATTTTGACGATCGCTTGACTGAATTACTGAATGACATTGAATAGCATTTTAACTTTTTATCCTCAGCAAAGTCTAACAACCTAAACCACCTCCTGTCCCCAGACATGACAGGATTTTCCCGAGCCCAGTAATAAGGATGTAATGAACTGACTAGAAAACACTTGCATTGATTCATAAATTAATAATAAGGCCATGCGGTTAAACAGTATTTGCGTATGTAACCAGTGGTAGGAGAAATAATCGCTATAAATATATGCCTAATATAAATCAAGGTTATTCTAACCACTTTGCACGTATTTATTGGTTTAAGTAGGCACTAATATCATTGTGTGTCACTAATGTCATTCATGATTACTAAAAATACAACAACACTACACAAAGAAATGGTAGGCATCTTACGCAAATCCAGTCACCATACCTTAACGCACAATACGAGTACGTAAGACTTTATCACATACTTACATATGGTCACGCTTTTTATCCCCGAAGTGGTAGGCAGAGGCATAATATATGCCTCCATTTCCCCTTTTAGATTTTAGTCCCATGTAATAGGTGAACTGAACAGGCGCAGTTTGTGACTGCCCGCTGTTGAAATTTTGAAAGGCCTTAGGCCTTCAACTTAGCTTAACGACCGCCATTTTACTGGCAACCGGGACCAACGACTTAACGTGCCTTCAGAAGCACGGAAACGCTCACAAAAATTTTTTTCACAGAATTTCATACAGGATTATCATAGAATAAAGACATTTAGCTGCAATAGAGTAACAACGATTGTCAACAAGCAGTGGTACGTATCCTGAGGAAACCGATATACCTACAAGTATTTTTCGGGTTTACCACTGATGACCGAAATTTATTTGATCATTTGACGTGTGACCGAAAAAACATTAGGTCATTCTACTTTTGATCGAATGAACAATTGACCAAAAGAGTTTTTATTGAACAAACATTTGGTATTTTTACTACTGATCGAATGAACGTTTGGTCGAAAAACAATTGACTCAAGAATATTTTAACAAACAAAAGCGAAATAAGTAGAATTCGGTACTGGCACTCGCCGGCCGCTGCCGCGGCACGCTCGCTTCGCTCGCTCGGCTCGTGCGTTGTGGTCGCAGTTCTAACCTAACCTAACCTAGCCATTTTGATACAGCCTCTGTTAAAATAATTCTTTAGTCAACCGTTTTTCGACCAAACGTTCATTCGATCAGTAGTAAAAATGCCAAATGTTTGTTCGATAAAAACTTTTTTGGTCAATTGTTCATTCGATCAGTAGTAGAATGGCATAATGCTTTTTCGGTCACACGTCAAATGATCAAATGAATTTCGGTCAACAGTGGTAAACCGGTATTTTTCTGAATGCTTACGGCAGTTTCTTAGCTTTTGAGATAGTCAATTCATTTGATACTGTTCGGGCTACATATATCTAAATTAAATACTAATTATTCCCTGAACATTTCGGCGCAAATGTTCGTGTAAATGTTTGGATATGTTCAGGTCACAGATATTATGGACTCCGGTTTTCAGGGTACCTAACCTAACAGAATATACATGACGTAATACTTAATTACCGTGGTTGGTTCTCGGCAAACACAGTGTGGCTATGGGGTCCTTATCCACACTGTGTTTGTCGAAAACCAGCGGCGATGTGGTGAATAAAGCTTAAGAGCAGTATCTACTCTCACGCTTAGTTTGCCATGCTCGCCGTTTTTACAGAAGCACGCCCAAGACGGCGGCGGCCTCCTAAGGGCTTGCTCAGGACTCATGCATGGTGTAGGTAGTTCTAGCAGTTAAGAGTCTGACATAGCATCCATGAGGATTTCCACTCATAAAAAACACACACACGACAATAAATTCTAATTTGTAGTTTCCATAGACCTGTTGACGTATTTGGTTTTTATCTTCGATGAAAATGATGAGTTGATTTGTGTATCTGTCTGTCTGTGGCATCATACCGGCCCAACGGGTGGACCGATTTTGATGTGGTCTCTTATTGTTCACAAGCCGGTGTGATCAAGATGGTTTTAGCTATAAATTTTGAAGATAATAAGGCCGATTGATCAGAAATTTTATATACTTAAGTCTGTTATTCTGATGGTATATCCACGACATATAGGTTTGATAATCTATTAGTGTATTCAGTAGAACACCAAACTCGGGGCTTTTTAAATTTATAATTAGAAAGCAAATGTTGAGGTCTAGATTAATTGCAAATTATTTCAGAATATGTACATATTTGACCGATATCTGACGTCAAAGTCACCTGCCTACATTTTCATACTAATATGTCCCTCAAGCGTCCTTCTATTTATTTGACTCCGACGTGATGTCAATAGATACACGGAGGTGACCTAAAGTAGCTTGGTACTGCCACCTGACCTTCCATCAACCTTTTTGCTGTTAACCATATCTTCATACGTCAGTCAGTTTGACTCCGTAGAACCTTATTGGAACCTTTATAAACACCAAAACAAGTCTAAAATACAAACAATTAAGAAAAAAACTGACATAAAAATATTTTAAGACTTATTTTGGTTTATTAGAAATTATTCCTACTAATGATAAATGCAAAAGTAACACTGTCTGTCTGTCTGTGTGTCTTTCACGTCTAAACCGCTGAACCGATCTGGATGAAATTTGGCATAGAGATAGTTTGAGTCTAAGGGCAGCACATAGGCTAATTTTTGACTGACTGCGCAAAAGGTGGACAATGATTTTGCGCGATAACGACTTGTAAGCGGAAGAAGCCGCGGGGAACAGCTAGTTAAATATAATGTTAAAGTCAGTACTAAGTAAAACATAGGTTTAGGTAGGTATAGGTATCACTAATCTCACTAACATTTGAAGCTAATAATTAGAAAGTAGGATTAGATTGTAAATTATAAGAAACTGTAATAATAAAAGTATCAATTAGCACTACATACATTTATAACAATTGCTTAGAATTAGAATAGATACAGTAGTTACATAAAATAAATATCTGCATTGTAACTAACAATAAACAATATTTATGTTTATTTTATTACGGAGTACGTACCGAGCTCGGTGAGATAATTACACATACCTTCATAGAATAGGTACACTAGAGCATCACTGGTGTTACAATGCTGACCTTGTAGCTAGCAACAGACGTTTCAAGTCACCGTGTATCATCAAACTGTTTGTATAAAAACGTTGCGGTCATACAATGTCACCCCCCATCCGGCAGAGACGCGCCGGTCACATTCAGTATAACAAAACATCAATTGACACGACGACCTACCTGCCCCGACCTCTGTAAAGTGATCTTAACTTAGGGTAAACTCCTTCAAAACTCCTATCTGTTATTTGTTTATACAACACGAACAAAAGTTCGAACAGTTTATTAATACCTAGGTACTAAAATCTTTTCTTAGATTATTGGTTATAGAGTCATTAAGTCACCAGTTAAGAGGACATGGTCTTCACCTTAGCGTGTTCCCAGTTGCTTCTTAACTCTTCCTGGATTTGGAGTCTGGGTCCACTTTTTTTGGCAGCTAGGTTTAGCTAAGACTTAGTTTTATATTTTCACCATTGTTGGGAGCAGCTGCCGTCTGATTTCCCAACGCGCTGTAAGAATGTGACAGAGCCTCAGCTGTTGGTTATTATTATCACTTATCAGGTTAGTTTTGTATCTTGGTAGAGCTCAGTGCTGGGTTTATAAATTTTAGTGGTCTGTATGATACAGTTGGAAGATAGAATAAATGAATGTACATACGTATTTCTAGCTACTTACTTACTATTTTCACAGCTCTGACAGTATTAATTTACTATATTCTGCATAATTGGATAAACCATTGTGTCGTATGGTAGATTTTGACAAAAGAAGCGAGGATAGAATATGTAACAACACGTCGTGGTTTTCCTGTTGAATAAATACGTTGTGGAAAATAACATGTGTGTGGGCAGGGCGTAGTAAAAGAGGGATTTTCCTAAGAAGTTTTTTTGAAATCTAGAATTACTCTTATCTTCATTGATGCCACTCCGAGGAGTCCCATCCCGTGGAATTCCATTGCCAAGTCATAGGCAAACAAACTCCGACTCACCCTGCTACTTGGTATAAGTTACTTATAGAGTCAAAAGGTAAACCACCGTGATGGTTTAGTGGGTAAAATACTCGCTCTCCAGAGCTGGAAATGCTACACAAAGCCATGCTACTGTCATGCATACTAAAAGAGGTGCCTAAATGTATTCCTCCATGTACGGTCAGCTATAGCCTGTTCTTACCCATCCTAATAATGCTTTTGTTATCAGGATGGGTAAAAAAATTGCTAAAACCGACTGTACAAAAGAAAAGATCCATTGGTGCCATGTTATCAGGTCTTTTTAAGATGTTATTCATGTTGAAATTTAGGAATCAGATTAAAGTCTACTGGTGTTCTTAGAAAACAGAGTTTGGCAATAGACGCCCATACTTATCTGAATGTCATTTCCGAGAAATCTGTAGTACACTTGTAATTTGTGGTGCACATAAATAGTTTTCTATCAACGATTTATTTTTTCACAGTCCGCTGATGACGCATGGTAATCGAACCCACGACCTTCGATTTTGTAGCTAGTGTTACTAACCACTAAAACAAACGGGCAGTCTGCTTTATTTCTAGTCAATTAATTTAAATAAATAAATAAATAATAAATATTCTCGGACATTTCACACAACGCTATCTGATCGCAAAGTAAGCTAGGAATAACCTGCTTGTGTTATGGGTATCAGACCACGGATATTAATACTTATATTACTTTTTAAATACATACATATTATACATAGTAACACCCAGACTCTTGAGACAAACATTTATGGGTCACTATGAAGGGGTCTAAGAAGGTTTTTACAGGGTCGGCAGCGCGAGTGTGGCGCCTCTGGTGTTGCAAACGTTCATAGGCTGCGGTGACCACCAGTCCTTCTGGTGGGCCGTATGCTTGTCTGCCACCTTAGTGGTATAAAAAAAAAAAACACAAATATTTGTCTCCGGTGGGAATCGAACCCACGACCTCCAGCGCCGCAGGCGGTATCACTACCGACTGCGCCACGGAGGTAGTTATCAGTTAAATCATCGTCTACATGGCTACTTTGCTGAAGTCTAAATAACAGTTTCAGAATAGTGATAACATTTGGAAATCCATGTCATATTTTTCAACGCTGACATTCAATAGTAAATACGTTCGAAATAAACTTTTGTTGGAATTATTATATCTACTCCGACGAATTAGTCATGGGTAATGCGACATCCAGATGTTAACACCCAATTATTCAACGGAATTCCTGACACTTCAATGAACGCTTAAACAGAATGAAAAATTAATGCCTAGTCGTATCGGATACTCTGATGATACTCCATAAAAAGATTTGCCCATTATATTGTTCGATACCATTGAAATTAAAAAAAAAAAAATCCTTAAGATGCTGATAATTTGAATCAGTGTCAGCAATTGGGTTTATCCTGTATTCTATTCTGTTTTGTGATAAGTCTCGTTTCACCATGAGAGCAAAATAGTAACTCTTGTAGTGTAAGTAACAAGTGTCACATACGAGATGATGACTTTAATCAGTAGTGTGTCATGGTCGAACAGATGTGGAAATTTATTTCTAGGTAAGTAGGTATGATTAATAATTGACTCCTTCCGGTGACTAGTACTGCTGTGTCTAGTCCACGTCTGGCCCAGATGTTTATACAGACATGATTGCATTAGAGTCACAGATAAAGGGATGCTTAGTAGAGATTTTGAATGACATTTCTACCAGCCATTAAGAGCTTTTGGTTCTGTATTAGTTTTTTTGCAACTCTCTTGCAATATCGCGAAGTAGTCCTCACTCCCATGTTCTTCTGCAACAGTCAGTTTTTGTATGGATTCGTACTGTCCACGTTCCACATTTGTTCAAGCGTCAATCGTGGATGTATCTGAGGCCTTGTATGGGTCCCTGGTTATTTAGCTAACTTAAACATTCAGGGCTTACTCTGTGGTTCTTACTGTTCCAGTGAATAATTCTGAACCATATTATCAAGACAAAAAAACATTTTCCCTTACATTTTGAAAGTTACTATAAATTTCTTAATATGACAAAGAATCATAAGAAATTCCTTCTGATGTTCTCATCGATGAGGTAACAAATAACCAGTCTAGACATCCTAAAAAATGGCAGTCCATGTTTCATTACTTACATTTTTTATGTAGATATCTGTAATGTACATGTACAATTTTTTCATCCTCATTACCTATTTAATTATAACAAAAAACTTCCTTTAAATAACGACATATATCTAATAGATATATTTGGAACAAAATCAAATCATTCCAGACAAATCATTCCAGACTCTGCGTTTTAGGAGATCAATATTCAAATACCAATAGGTGTAATGTACTCGTAGTAGTAAATACATTGAAGCTTTTATACTAACGCGTATTAATTTACGATATAATGTTGCATGGTGATGTGTTAAAGACACGTGTAAAGTTTATTGCATAGCAGTGCAGGGTGCATGCGTGACCTTGCAGCGTCGCGAGGCGGGCGGGGGGCACGATTGCAAGAAAATGCGCGAGCGCAGCGGTGACGTGCCCTCTTATCAGCGGATGCAGCTTATCGCAAGGTTGCGGCGTGCACGTGTCGCTGACCATTCTCTACGTTGCACTGCCTTCTAGTTACCTTAACTACGCATTAACACTCAATACAATGACTGCGGAAACTAATTATTTCGACCTGAAGGTAGATTGTAAGGTTGTAAGCGATTTCCATGATATTGTAAGTGACAGTGTTTATGAGGATGAATGTTCTGAGATACTCCTCTTTAGAAGAAGACTAAAAAAACCGGCCAAGTGCGAGTTGGACTCGCCCATGAAGGGTTTCGTAGCAGCAAGTAACATAATATAAAAGTTCTTATAGTTCGTTGTAACCTCGATTGATGTTTAACACGTTCGCAGTGGTAGTGATTTTTCTAACCGAAAATGGTGTTTTACGTCGTATTAAAAAAAAACTACCAGCTCTATCAAGTTCGAACTAATTTTCGTTGGTAGATTTTATGACAATGTACATCATATATTCTTTTTAGATTTATCAATCTCTTAGTTTAGAAGTTAGAGGGGGGGGACACACACATTTTTCCACTTTGTAAGTATCTCTTGCGCAAACTATTCACTTTAGAATAAAATGATATTAGAAACCTCAATAGCATTTTTGAAGACCTATCTATAGATACCCCACACGTATGGGTTTGAAGAAAAAATAAATTTTGAGTTTCAGTTCTGAGTATGGGGACCCCCAAAATTTACTGCGTTTTTTCTAGTTTTATATGAGAATCTTAATGCGGTTTACAGAATACATCTACTTACCAAGTTTCAATAGCATAGGCCTTATAGTTTCGGAGAAAAGTGGCTGTGACACACGGACGGACAGACAGACAGACAGACAGACAGACAGACAGACAGACAGACATGACGAATCTTTAAGGGTTCCGTTTTTGCCATTTGGCTACGAAACCCTAAAAAGGGTCCTGTCGCCCCGCCGACGTGTCTTCGCCGAAGACTATCGGCGTTCATGACCGGGGGCCGGAAGTCGGTGAGTGGGCTGCTAACCGTCTTTTCCTTTTGACGTGAGGGCCTCACGCACGCCCCCCCAACGAAGCGGGATCACACCCGAAAACCCACCATAGACGCGGGATAGCACCGAACCACCCGCTAGACGAGGCAGCAGTGGTAGCCGCAGGTCTGTTGGGAGTCCTGGGACATCCTTCCGAGGGCTTACTCGGGGCTCCCAACTCTAGGCTGTTGGGCGTTAAGTGAGGTTTTTTAGTCGGTAGGAGTCCGGCATAGCATCCATGAGGGATTTTACCTCACGTTAAAAAAAGGCTCTTCAAAGAAAATGCATTGTACTCAATTTATTATGAACTCTAAGATGAATTTCTAGAGTACATGGCCCTGGGCCCTGGCTATTTATTGACGTATTTTTAACTTTATGACATTTATTTGCGAGTGTTTCCGTGCTTCGGAAGGCACGTTAAGCCGTTGGTTCCGGTTGCCCGTTAAATGGCAGTTGTTAAGCCAAGTTGAAGACATTATGGGGGCTAGAAAAATTTCAACATCGAGCAGTTACAACCTGCACTTGTCTAATATCAACACGGTCATACGGCTCACCACCTATCACGTGGGACAAAATCTATCAATAAATTTGGGCATGAAATATGACTCTGCCAACTACTTCGGGGATAAAAGGCGTGATCATATGAATGTACGTATATATTTTTAAAAATGAGTCCCCAAAAAATAGCGACTATAACTCCTACAAGATTATAGTATCAGTCAGTTTGTGGGTAGTATGAATGAACTGTTGTCTCAGAAAATATCATGGGCGACTCTACATTGTTTTTTAGTACTTAGGTATACTTTTGTAGTAAGAGGCACACTCTCTGTCCTTATCCTAAGTATTGCTAGTTGAGAAAGAGCAACCACTTGAGAGGAGATTGTAATGTCTTTTGGCCAAATGCAGCATTCATTAGATAAAACGACAAAATGTTTTTGAGCTACAGCTATGCTTGATTAAGGAATATGTTTTAAGAACATAGGTATGAAGAAACACAGAGCAATCGGTTGGCGTTGCTCTATGAATGTGAAGAAATTACCTTCCTTCTGTGACTTAAGGCCAAGTTATAATGAAATAAATAAATCACCTGTTAATTTTTTTGTCAGTCCTTTGATTATCAGAATAAATTAACTGTAGAGTCACAAGTCAATAAAACTTTATCTTAATCATAAATATGCATGTTTTTGAGTGTGAATGTTTGTTACTCTTTCACGCTCGAACGGCTGAACGGATCGTGCTAAAATTTGGTACAGGGATACATTATAGTCTGGAATAACACATAGGCTACTTTTTATCCCGGGAATAAGTTCCCAAGGGAAGCGGATTTTTACGCGGGCGAAGCAGCGTGCATCAGCTAGTGTATCATAATACGTTTTTTTAAAAATTGCTTTGTATACGAATACCTGTAAAACTATAGGTAGAGGTGAAAAATGCAACTACGTACTACAAAATTTAAACTTGAGGAGTATTGAAATTGTATTCCGTAAATACCTAACACTGCCTGTCTTTGAAATCAAACTCGAAACAGCTTATTTCTAGTCGCTCTTATAGCTAACCATTGTGCTATTTAGCCTATTTTAATTACAGACTTATAAATAGGCACTCAGATTGGCTAGCAAACGATAATAATGATGACTAATTTGAGCCATGTGTTCTACAAGTGTTCTGAGCAACCGTCTGGTTTGGTCTTAATTTGTCTCGTGTGTTAAACTTCCGGTTGTTCGAATTTTTGAATGTATTGTGTCATCCAAAATTTTGTCCGACTAATTTCATAGGTTTAGACTGTAAGAGGGTTAAACTGTATTTAATTATATTTTGATTATCTTTCTTCTCTAAAAAGTCTTTGTGCAGCGATTGATTAGATTCTGTATCTATCTATGATTTGACAATATCTTTGCTAATATTTTTATTTTTAATCTTTTTCGTTGTTGGGAGCGTTGTTTGAACTCCTCAGAACAGATTCTTTTTCCTCAGTTAGAAGCTGGGGTAAAATTTTGGTAGAGTTCAGGTCCACACATGCATCTGTCCTCAATAGCATTCAGATCATCTCAATAGATCTTTTTCAAATATTTCAAAGACTAGATTTATTCTGTAGAAATAAGTAGTGCCTTGTACAATGTTCCTTATTTTTTCTTTTGTCCATAATATTGTGTTTACAAAACTAATAAATATATAAGACCCAGCGCGAATGATTTAAATAAAATGTTTTGCATTTACTTACGTTCGCATTTCCAAGTACCAGGGCTATTATTACTATTATCATAATACTATTATTATAAGAACATTCCAACATAAACAGAATAAATTTTACCGACTATAGGTACCTACTCCATTGTCCTCATAAAACTTCCCGTACTGTGTACCCTTGAATCGTAATAAGTGCATATAGTGCACCGCTCCCATCCCACTGCTTCACAGTCGCAGACATTTACCTTTAGAACATGAGTTAAAAAGGGATCATAACTTTATTATAATTCACAAAATGTGATCAGACAAATAGTGTTTACTTGCTTTACAAAATTATAAAAATCTGACGCGGTTTCCACGTGTTGGCAATTTCAATAGAGTTATATTTAAAAGTAGGTACGAAACTTATATTCAGTAGCGAAGCATCCAGAACATTATATTTATTACATCTGTTATACCTACCAATCAAATAGTTGGTACGTCATTAATGGTCGATTGTGATGACGCTGTAGCTAGCAACCGGAGCCATAGGTGTCGTTGTAGTGTCGTTAGTTCGGTGCGAGGGCGGGCGCTGTCGCGGTCGTCTCAAGATCAAGGTCGGGCGGCAGACGTGCAGCAAGGTCACCCGGCTGCCCGTGCCCCTCCCCTCCCTGCCGCCCTTGCCTCTCGTGTCTCTCACGCGCGCAAATATTTGCAAGCGTCTGTCCTCCGCGACCGATACGCCGAGGTCAGTCCGTCAGCAGACCTTGAAGTAATATTATCCGACCTCTCCCGTTTGAAAGAGATCGCATATTTATCGGTCAGTTTAATAAAATCCATTACTTACATCGGTTTCAGACATACTAATATAAACAGATATTGATTTACAGTGTAAATGTATACATAAATATTTAAATAATGTAAAATGGACTGAGTGTTATCCTATTATAAATTTGGAAGTAAATTCTACTTGCAATACTCACTATTTTTTTAAAGATACTCTTTGGTACTCTCATTATCTTTTGGGTTTACTTACTGAAAGTCACGTCACACCTTATCGGCCTATATCAGGCCAAAAATACCCCAGATAAATAAATTGTTTGATTCTTAGGGGAGAGCTATGGTTAACAGCAGACGCCATTTACACAATTCTGAAGTCATCATTTCCATCCAAGCGCTGGTGCCGGTTGTGCATGAAGTCCTCGTTTCAGAGCCCGGGAACCGCTTTCCTACTCTTGCAATACCTACACAATATTCGGCATCTTGGCTGAGCAGTGAACTCAGCCAAGACTTTTTGAGCCTAACTTCTTTCTTCCCTTTTTAGGGTTCCGTAGCCAAGGGGTAAAAACGGGACCCTACTTATGTGACTTCGCCGTCCGTCTGTTTGTCTGTTTGTCCGCCACGAGGCTGTATCTTTGGAACCGTGTTAGCCAGAGAGCTGAAAATTTCACAGCTGATGTATTTCTGTTGTCGATATAACAACAAATACTAAAATCAGAAAAAAAATCTTTAAGGGGTTCCATACAACAAACGTGATTTTTTGCCGGCTTTGGGACGGAACCCTCCGTGCGCGGGCCCGACACTCACTTGGCCGGGTTTTCCTTCTTGTTACCCCGACTGCGCGACCATACGATTGGACCGATTTGAATGGTCTTACGTCGTATCAATTTGTCTTACACACTACGATTGCCCATATGACATAGATTTCACTCTCTTTAATCTAGCGAGTGGCACTGAAGACATGAAATTAATGAAAATTTAATATGGCGTCTAACAGCCAGCATATTGTAAAAATTAATAATAAAAATTTTTGAAATCTATGTCATATGGGGTATCGTTAAATAGGTATTTTAAAATAATTTAGAGTTCCGTGCCCAAAGGGTAAAAAGCGGGACTCTATTCATGAGACTTCGCTGTCCGTCTGTCTGTCTGTCTGTCTGTCTGTCACAAGGCTGTATCTCATGAACGGTGATAGCTAGAGAGCTGAAATTTTTACAGGTTATGTGTTTCTGTTGCTGCTATAACAACAAATACTAAAAACAGAATAATAATAATAATTAGGGGGGCCCCCATACAACAAATGTGATTTTTTTGCCATTTTAATATTTTATATTAAACTAGAGGACGTCACGCGTTTTCACCCGCGTAGTTCCCTGAATTAGTGAAATCGGTCCACCCGTTCTGAAGTTATGCGCGTACCAACACATTTTGCGATTCATTTTTATATGTAAGAAGATACGGCACTAAGTAGACGCTTGAAATGCTCACAGAACATCGAAGTGTTTATTTTCATTAAACATAAAAATATTATTAAAATAAAATGAACTTTTAAGGGGGGCTTTCAAACTTAGATCATCTAACCACAGGATGCGCCTTACTTAAGCATTGTTTTCTGCCAAGCCAATAGACCATTTGGTCTATTGGCTTTATAAAAAGCACTGTACATCAGTACATCATTTTATATGATTAAACTAGTACATGTCATTGTAGTTGACTGTACAATAAAAATTTACACACAACAGCCATTACGCGTTTGTCGATTAATACATTTTTAAATATAATGAAATTTTATATGTGTTTGTGTTTCCCCCTTCACCCGCTATGACTAGCAGAATATTTTTGTATGCGGTGGTTCGCAAAGGCTAGTCCCGTGATATATGGTCTAAGCTTTCAAACAATAAAATGATTTTTTTTGGTACGGAACCCTCCGTGCACGAGACCGACTCGCAGTTGGTCGGTTTATCTATTTAGAATGAACATTATAGATCTACCTACTACTACTACTACCTACCGTCAAAGTAAAAAGACTTCATTTATACTCTTGATTGTTGGCACTTGGTGGAACTTGTTATAACACATTATACACTTTTGCTTTATCACTTGTACTTTATTCCACTATTTTCTTCCATTTGGTACTTTATTCCATTATTTAAGTGATAAAGCAAAGTGTATAATGTGTAAAAAGACTTCAATAAAAAAATATAAAACCTTACTGAAAAAAAACTAAACAAGTTCAATACAGATTTTAATAGCTGGGACCCATTGAAAAGAGCGACCGTGAGTTTTCTTGCCAGGTTCTTTCTTACAGGCTCTACCTATTGCATTGCAAATTGCCTTTCGAATCTGGCAGTAAATGTATGATCAGAAATCTTGACGTTCATAAGTGATACTTTGTGATCTATTTGAATAAAGATATTTTCAATTTTGTTTTCATTTTTATTAGAGGATATTTCTTCAAAAACAGGGAAGCACAAGTATGGAAACAAAATCAACAAATTTTTGCTTGCTTATGTTAGCCGCAAAATATACCTACTGTATCGTAATTTGCCTTCATTGGTCTAAGACAAATAACTTAGAGTCTAAGTTATTTAAGTTTTAATTGCTTGTACTAGGAATACTGTTTATAAAATAAACTTAATTATTAAGAATACAAAAAATCCAACTGCCAAGTAAACATGCAACTGAAAAGCAAGAAACAAGCTCTACATTTCTTTTGTGATTTTCTTTTGCTACTACTGTTTTACTTTGTCGGCATCATTTGCAGGCGGGAACAAGCTATGTCAAGCGAGTGGTGGTTTACAAAATAGCTACATGTTCCCATAGCTTGTTCCCGCCTACAAATGATGCCGACAAAGTAAAACAGGAAGTACCTAAAGAAAATCAAAAGAAATGTAGAGCTTGTTTTTGCTTTTCAGTTGCATGTTTACTTGGCAGTCGGGTTTTTTGGATACTTAACTAGCTGACCCGCGCAACTTCGTTTGCGTGATAAATCAAGAACCGCTCGACCGATTTTGTGCAAACTTCACATAAACCATCTACTAAATAGTTCGAACAAAGCCTAAATATTTCGTTTGGATAGGTGTGCCCGTTCTTGAGTTATAAAATTACAACGAAAAGTGGCATTGATTTTTATATATATAGATAATTAAGTTTATTTAAAGCTTTTTAGTTATTTTAGAAACGGAGTTATTATTTTCGTGTAGTGAAGGGACATTTCCAAAATTCAATCTTAATTATTATATTTTTGGTCATATTTCCAGTCCTAGGTACTCACCCGATCGCACTCAAACAAATGTAAGATTTTAGGTCTGACTAAGACCTTATCGGTAAATAAAACCGCATCAAAATCGGTTCAGTAGTTTTTGCGCCCTTCGCAGTCAAATAATTATAGTGCCTAAAACCCGCCATTTTGATTTTTAGGAATTTTATTATATCTGCTCACACAATCACGACAAATTAAATGACACCTTGTATGTCAAAGTCCGTCAAGCCGTTTGTAGAGCGTACAAGAAAAAAAATCAACGTTTTCATTTTAGCGCCCTAAGTCTGCCATTTCGGCAGTTCGGGTAAAAAAAACCGTCAAATGGAGAACCTCCTTCTGTTTTTCAAGTCGGTTAAAAATGGATTGCGAGTAAGCAAAATAGGTTTGCGCTCGTGTAAATGAGGAATTTATTTAAATACTTGCTACTTAAATATACGATCTAGCGTTGCCGCAACACTTTGAACAGATTCATGGTCATTTCAGGTCATGGTCCCGCACGGTACGTAAGGTCCTATTGATATTTTTAGTTAATCATCATTACTATCCGGTTAGTTTTCTGGAAAACCTTGTTTCACAGTATGGAGTACTTTGAGAAATGACTAAAATACTTTGTTTTTTTATGAATTTATGTTTTACTGGCGGACGTCGTTCCCGTGGGATTACGGGAATAAAATATTGCTTATGTTCACCGGGGAAAGTATAGCTTTCCAACACTAAAAAAAATTTTTCAAATCGATTCAGTAGTTTCGGAGCCTATTCGAGGCAAACAAACAAGTAAACAATCAAATCTTTCCGCTTTATAATATTAGTATGTACTACTAGTGATCCTGGCTATTTTTTTTCGCTTAATCAGCTATTCAGGATAGAGATAAATCCAACAAATAAAAATCACAAAAATGGACACACCCTTTCTCAAATTACTTCATAATTTGAAATAAACCCGACTATGTTTTCATTCGGGCGAACTATGTTCCATCATTTACAGGGACACAAAGGGTAAAACCAAGGCCGTATTACTGAGACTCTGCTGTCCGTATGTCACTCTGTCTGTCACCAGGCTGCCACCTGACACTGTCTGGACCGTGATAGCTAGACGGTTGAAATGTTCACTGATGATTTCAATCGCTATGACAACACATACTACTACTACTACTAAGTACTTAACAGAATTTATTTGATTGTTAGGGTTTCGTAGCCGAATGGCAAAAACGGAACCCTTATAGATTCGTCATGTCTGTCTGTCTGTCCGTCCGTATGTCAGAGTCACTTTTTTCTGAAACCATAAGGCCTATGCTATTGAAACTTGATAAGTAGATGTATTCTGTGAACCGCATTAAGATTTTCATTGAAAACTAGAAAAAAGCAGTAAACTTTGGGGGTTCCCATACTCAGAACTAAAACTCAAAATTTTTTTTTTCATCAAACCGATACGTGTGGGTTTCCTATAGATAGGTCTTCAAAAATGATATTGGAGTTTGTTAAATCATTTTTTTTCTAAAGTGAATAGTTTGCGCATGAGACACTTCCAAAGTGGAAAAATGTGTCCCCTCCCCCCTCTAACTCCTAAACTAAGAGAATGATACATTTAATTACTGCCTGTCTGGTAAGCTGTCATATGACACTGACATGGCAGGATAGTTTCGACACTTGTGTGGGCGTACGGGCTGATGCTGCTTGTTTTATTATTTATTTATTTTTTTCTAATTGGGCGCTGAGCACTCGCGGAACATGCACATCGGGAGGTTTTGATTTTTTTTTTGTTTTTCTATTCTCCGTGTCAAGATGGTGCCTCCGATCCCCTTACAGGCCGCCTTTGAAAAACAGCGTCGTTGCGTGGGGGAAGCTAAATGCTTTCATTCATGTGGCGACACAATGCTGAAAGGCGGCCTTATTCCGCGCGGGTAGGTGGTGCATCGGCAAAAGAAAATAATTTTTAGGATAATTTTATGTAACTGTAATTACTTTAATTTTATTTTGCTATTTTTGTGTTTATCCTATAAGCCGTTTTCGGTGTGCCACTTGTTTTGGCGGAATTAAATGCATTTTTCTTTCTTCTTCTTCTTAAATCTTAAAAATATATATGATGTACGTTGCCATAAAAACTACCAACGAAAATTAGTTTGAAAGAGATCGAGTTAGTAGTTTTTTTAGTACATCATAAACCGCAATTTTCGCCTAGTACAATCACTGCCACTGCAAACGTGTTAAAACATCAATCAAACTTACAACGAACTACAAGAACTGTTATAGTATTTTATTTGCTGCCAAGGAACCCTTCATGGGCGAGTCCAACTCGCACTTAGCCGGTTTTTTAAAATTTGTAGTACATTTCTAATAAATTTTCTGTATTATAAATAACACTATTCATTTAATCCTCTGTCTAATTTAATATCTACGGTGCTCCAGATCTAAGCAGCCGTGAAAACTGCATGTGGTGAAATCGACCTAGCCGCTATATCACTCCACTAAACCGCTCTGCAGCTTTCGTATTAAGGTGCCCTTTATAATATTTCTACAGATAATTTCATTGTCAATCAAAGGTTTATCCACGTTTAGAAGAGAATATTAAAACGTTTACTTCGTTTTACAATTATCGTGTAATGAATATACATACGAGCAAAGCCTTGTAAATAAGTTTCAAATTCAGCTTTGTTTGAACAAATGTTCTTTAAAGGACGCCTTTCATTATTCACAAGGATTTTCAAGAAAAAGAAACAATGAGTGTCCATAGGTAAAGGTCACATAAGAATATTAAATACGTTCGCTTAAAAAGCACCTTGAACTACGTTGAGATATGGTAGGTAGGTACCTACGTACCTTATTTTCTCAAACATTTATCTACGAGTACCTCTAATCATGACTGACATTTTGAATACAAACATTAGTTTAGATGTGCAAGTCACTGGAAATATTAACTTTTACTTTCCAGTAGTCGTTAAGTAGCAATAGAATTGAAATTGGAATTGGAAAGTCAAGGGGTCGCTTTTTGTGCCTAGCCTCAGGTTGATTGAGTAATACAAAGTATGCTGTTGTGATCTGCGGCATAATTTGTAGCTTTTTCATATGGAACCTCGGACAATGCTGATGAGCCATGCATACGCGTACAACATTCGGGCCAAGGTTCCTATGAATTATGTAGTATATGGTATTATTCGGGCGGGATGTGTGTCAGTGCTCCGATTTCGCGGTCATAACGTTAATAATAGCAGCTGAAGGTTTCATTCGACAAGAGGAGGTCAGTTCTTCAACGACCGTTTCCGGATTTACATTGTAATTCTAATATACAGTACTCAGTGTAATTGTCTGTGTCTACGACCAGCTTTTTATCGCTTTCGTTGGCTACTGTTCAGTCTAGTCTCGCGAGAATTGGCAAAAACTTCGACTTTCTGTTCTTTTGTTGTCAAATGCCATTCATTGCTTCTAATTTATCTTTAGTACCAAAATATACACTGTCACTCTTTGATATTTAGTTTCTCCTTTTACCGATTTTTGCAATACACAGCGGATGCTGCTGTGATTTTCACTGTCATTTAAGTCTCGATGACACGGGGCGACATCGTTTAAAAGTTCCGAGTTCGCGAGTAGCTTGTAGATTCGCTCCTGGTCATCGAAGCCTTGGATAATGTTTTTCAGAGGGGTTTTGATTACAAACTATTCTGTTATACATTGCAATTATTAGTAGAGTGTGACCGTTCATCATTGGGGTTTTAGTGAACGTGTTAGGCAAAATAAATGCAGTAATTTAACAACCAAGTAAAGGGAACGAGTATCCATTGCCGGATAACCTAGATTGTACTTCTCTACAGGTCACAGTTCTCAACCAATTGCCGTGAAATTTGGCATGAATGCTCATTGATTATACGGAATACTTTTGTCGTCGGTAATGTTTGATAGAGGGGAAAATGGGCATACAAATGGGGGAAAACTGCCGTAGCGCAATAAATTATGTATAGATAGTTTACCGGTGCAATATTAACTATCGTTTAGTTAGACTGAAGATATTTACCTAATACCAAAAATGGCCTTTGATTTTCTTTAATACTTGCGAGGTCTGCGACTCACACGAGAGTCACAATCATATCAAAAGATTTATGAAGCTCAATTGGCAGCGCCGAAACGTTAGGTAACTTTATAATAGCAATAAATAAACATATCCTTGGTTTTTGAAATGTTAACAAAGAGCTGGTAATTGTAGAACAGTGGCAAACTAGGACATAATATTTATATGAAAGGCGGTGAGCGCGTCGAACAGTGTCGGCGCTCGCTCCCAAATGAGGTCAGTGGAACACGAAGCATTACACTTGACCTCTTTCTGTCGAGTCCTTACCTCCGCCAGACCTTCACAGTTTTTACAACGCTTTTACGAGCTAGGTCGGGCCAATTAAGTTTTGTCGAATGGTAGTATGAACAATGACGCCCCCGTTCTGACAGCAGATGCAATGAGCGGCCCTACGCGCTCTACCACACGCACACTTGACATACATTTGCGTTTCAATGACTATTCGTATTTGTTTCTTGCTGCTGACCGTCACATGTATGTGTAGATATATCTCTTGCAATCTATTAATTATTCTGTATGTTTGTAGTACGTCTAAATTAATAACAACGTTTGCTAATGGCTATAGTGAAGGTGAGAGGTGAAAAAAAAATCTGACCTTATTCCTTGTACTATAACGATTTTACCTAAGTAAACGTGCACAATTTTCACATTAGCTAATGTCTTTTAAGGTGGTGTCAAGTAGAGTAGGTGGTTCGATCGATTACATTGAAGTATATTAAGAACTTCGGCCTTCCGAAAGTCAATCTTGTGATAGGTTTTAAGGTCACGACTAGTTGACTGCGAAATAATTAAGGCTTCTACCGCCCGATTAAGGTTTCCTTCACTCCGCTGATACTCTGGTACTTACTTAACTTTAAAGTAACTGACATACCAGTAAAAAGAAAAATAAGTCTGGAACGATACAATTGTGTAAAACAATTGTGATTAGGTACATATTTAATAATATTCTGAGAAGCAAGGAAATGTAATTTTTAATCAAAAAGTATTCTCTAAGTTATGAGTTTTGCTGGGTCCATTATCATGAGAGTTAGATGGTTAGATGGTATTACAACCAGATTTAGGATTTTAGAATAATTTCATCTCGATCTCAATAAGATAAACAACCGCGATGGTGTAGTGGTTTTGTATGTCACTGCAGTTGCTGAGATCTTGAGTTAGATTCAAGGATTGGAACAAATATTTTGTATCTCCCATATCTAGAGTACCCATGCAGTCGTCTATCTATGGTATATCAGTTATTTTTGGTTTCAGAGGTCGGATGTTAACTATGTAAGTATGTTTGTATTTAGAAACGGTTAAGTATGTTTAGGTATTAGTTGTCTACATCCCGCTGTATAAGTGGCACTGCGTAAAAATGTTAACAGAAAGTATGACAAGTGTAGACAACTTAAAGTGTCACGCTTTCTGTTAATATGGGCTTTATGGGTTTTAAATATGGGTACTTTAGGTACAATTTTACAATGAACTTTTATAATTTATTTAGGTATCTTCTATTTTTATCTTCGAAACGATTGTAAATCTGTGTGGAGTTTGAATGAATCTACAGAAATCATCTCTACATTATAGATTGAAGAAAACCCTTTATAGAGTCTACAATCTCTGTGTAGAGGGTCGAAAATCTGTACATAGAAGATCTTTAGAAAAATTATTTGTAAAGCATTCGATACATTTTATTCTCTTTAATTATTGCAATTTAATGTACCTAATTAGATAAGTTCTTTAACCTGAAATTATTTTATGACTTCTGACCAATAGGTATCCTAAATCTGTAACTTAATTTAAGACGTATAAATGATGCTTCAATTGTATTGGGTTAGCCTGTAAGAATGGTTGTAAGAGCGATAAATAAATAAATAAAATCGGGACTGAAGCCGAAAATAAAATTAATGATTTTTTGTCTGGCTGCATGACTGTATCCGAAATAAGCCTCACGCCGAAACTACTGAATCAATTTAAATAATACTTGGCGCATTGGAGCTTATAATCTGAGAAAGGCTTTAGGATACTTTTGATCCCGATATACCGCGCAGGGGAGAAGGAATGAAAGATAAAATATTTTTCCGTTGTATCTGACTCCTCAAAGCCTCGTCTGATTTCAATAGTTTTTAAGGTGTTCAAAGGAGAGTACTTTAAGAATTAATTATTCCATAGAAATTTCAATATTAAGAGTTTTGTGGTTCTGCATTTAGAAACATGTCAACGGACAAAAATGTAAAGGTCCATTCTAAGCTAGAGTTGTCAATTGTAAAATGATACGGAGTTGAATTATTTTACAAATGCCTTAATCAGTTAATTTTAAAGCTCTTTATCTCGAAAAAGCAAACGGTTCAGTTTCGCCCGCTCCTTCGAGCCTGATGAATAAATATACCCTTCTCTTTCATTAAAGAAGTTTCGAGTATCAGCTAGTAGTGCAATAAATTAGTTTAAATTTATCAGAGATTGTCTTTTTATTTAAAGTAATATAATATGTTTATGCCAATTCCATTCTCCCGAACCCTCCTCTTGCGATTTTGTACAATCTACTGAATTCTAAGGGCTGGGACAAATTTTCATGACGAAGCTTCATCGATGCTGCCATCCCTATAGGGCGCAGACATTGTTCGGTGCGTTTCTTTAAACTTTGGGTACAGTTAGGCATAAGAAAGAGAACTTTGAAGATTGACTGCCTTGTTGGGCTAGAGGTCGACATGTGCGACTGCGGATCATGAGGTCGTAGGTTCGATTCCCAACGGAGACAAAAAAAAAATTGTGATCCATATTATTTCTCTTGAGAGTCTGGGTGCTTCTATGTATGTTATGTAATATGTATTTAAAAGGTAGAAATATTTAATTTTTAATATCCGTGGCCTGATACTCAAAACACAAGCAGGTTATCCTACTTTACTTTGGGATCAGAAAGCGTTGTGTGAAAATATCCAATATTTATTTAAATTTTGTCCGTGAATATTAATTTATTTAATAAAATTTTGAAGTCGCTTAAAAGACTAAAGTTTATTAATAGATAACTTTGGCTTTATAAACGACTTCATTTTTTGGCGATTTGAAAAATTTGTCTATGAAATATCAAATGATGTCACACTTTTTCAGGGTGTAAAAAACTAAATTTTTTTATCTAAGTAAATTGGAATCTGAAAAAGACTTTCGGTAATATACAAGGGAACTCCATAACAACCAACAGCAAATTACTCGCATTTGGTATTAGAGTACATAATTAAGTACACTGTATTGTATTCATCATTCCATTAAATATCATCATGTGTAATCATCATATATATCAATATTTCAAAGGGGAAAATACATTTTTAAGTAACTTAATAAATTTTTCATTGTCTTCTTCTTCATACAGTGCCTCCGCAATGAAGGCCAAATGTTATTTTAAACTTTGAGTTCGTGTTTTTTTGAAAGCGGTTCATTTTTTTCCAACGATTTATTCTATTTACAAGGTAGCACTGTCAAGGTAGTTTGTCTCAAAAAAGTTCGTGAGCGGCTTTTGTGCTTAGTAATGTCTTAAAGGGGATAGAAAATAAGAGATAAATGATTAGATCAATCAATTATTCAACACATAGTAACAATGGTATGGACAAGATAAGTTGAGATCTTTATACTTATTATAAAGTATATATTTTCTTATTTCCTGCAACTACCGCTGCTGCGCTGGCTTTTAAAATTGCTTTAGGAAGATGGGACGGGGCCAAAGTGACAACAAAGTTGCACTACAGACCTACTTTAGTATACATAAGAGCAACACTATTTTGGCTCTGGTTAGACTGCAGTAGTTGGCAAACTAAGAGACCATGGGTCAGAATCCAGCTGCTCTTGATAAATGAAGTAAAACAGTCAAAATAACGTTGCATTGGTCAGCTTGGAATTTGAATGAATTTAGATTACAAATAGACCCGTAGCGGTAAACCAAAACTATCATTATCAAATACCATTTTAAATCCCCTTTAGTACTCACCCCATTAACCACACATTAATGTCTTAAAGGGGATAGAAAATAAGAGATAAATGATTAGATCAATCAATTATTCAACCTGTGGAGGTCATTCCACAGTAGCGAGTGAGAGCACAACCTATGATCTTAGTTTAGTGAGATCTCTAAAGAAAGTTTATCTGATGATATCAACCTAATATAGGTATTGCCAAGAGTTCATGCCGCCATATAATTTGTATTTCGAACTGTGTTAATTATACTATTTACAACATTATAACACATGTACATTGACGTAATCAAATTAATACACAAAAAGTAACACGTCGACTTATTGTGAACAAGGTCACAGCTTAACCTTGAGTTAAGTAGCCATTTTATTATTTGTTCTTTTTACAATAATAAGATCGCAACGTCAAACAAGGAAGTGGACATTTTGTTCTACGCCACTACTTCAACCGTGGTATGTATGTAGATTATACAATGTTTACTTATTAATCTGTAGCATTCATGGTCACCATTGTTACTACATGATGTGGTATCATTACTATGTACATAGGAAGGTACTCGGTTATCGCTATCAGTATATAACCGCAGAACCAGGAACTAATCTTGCATGAAACATCTTCACTTAAATAAAATAGGAAGCGAAGTTTAATTTATACAAGGCAACCACAGCCGCTTATACTAGTTTAACAGCGTGGGCAACGCGGAAAGGTCAAACTGCAAATTTAACGCAAAAATTCAATTACAATTCTGGTATACTACAGTTCCTTTTCTAGACCCCAATGGCTGAAGTACCTACTAGTAGGACAAGCTCTCACAACTTTACCCATAATACTGGGGCCGCGTTTGCTGTTTACCGTGGCGGTTTTTAACCTAAAAATGTCAATTTCTCACCTTAAAATGTCAAAACCAATGAAACCGAGTCTATGGTTTGAGATTTTGAGGTCAGAATTTGTCATTTTGAGGTTAAAAACCGCCGCGGTAACCGCAAATGCGGCCTCAGCACAACATACGATCAGTGTGCTATCATTGTGGGGGATTGATCGTATTTACTGTACCAAGTTGACCAGACGGGTTGGTTTAGGGTTATATTTCTCTTTGTCATGAACTCACCGGATAGTCAATAGTTGAACCACAAGCAGTTCACACTGCCAGTTGCTCCAAAGAACTTGGTTAAACTCCATCGCAAACCCCTACTACGAATTTTCATCATCATCATCTTACTTAGTATCAGTTAAGATTGCATCATTCTTTATTTTGGAGTCCGTGGTTGCTCTTTACTTCATGTATGCTTTTGAATACCTCTAAGAGAGCAAAATACTAGTATCGTGTAGCTTTTCTTTACCAACATCATTCTTTTACCAATATATATCCTGCGTAATGATGAAATAGATTGTAATTTGGTATCTTATTTTTTTTCTGTTGGTTTATTGAATGTAATTTCCGAGGAAATTAAATAAAAGAAGAAATACTTCGTGTATGTTATCGATCAAGGTTTTCCAGCCAGTGCTGTTGAATTTGATTTATCCACATTGCCTCAGTTTTTCATTTTACCGTAGTAATAAAAATATCAATAAAAGTTTTTGATAAAGTAGATTGGCAGTTTTAAATCATAATTCAACAACTACCTAAATATATTTGTTTCTATCAACACAACAGCCGTGCTGGTTTGGCAGTACAAGTTTTGATTGAATGAATAAAACAAATTACTACAACTATTTATCTAAATATTTATAAGATGGTCTGAATAATTTTTAGCAATATTTGTAATAAACATTTCCTTATTGACTTGTTATTATAGGTGATCATGTTGTACTAATACTTCCTAGTCTACATACATACATATAAAACATGTATTGACGCATATACATTCTATTGTAAATATATTTTCCTTTACCCTTAGTAAAAAAAAGAACATTTATTGTTATATTTACATTATTACTATCTAAACCAGTAATGGGCAAAGTACGGCCCGCGGGCCAGCTCCGGCCCGCGAAACCATTTAATCCGGCCCGCCGACGACGGTCCTACGACATGAATAGTATAATGGCTCGCGAAAATTATATTTTGACTGTCCAGAAGTAGGATTATTAAGATTCTACTTAGTTTATCTTATTCTCTAGAATAATAGACGCATAGGTGAAGGAGCCAGCTAGCAGGAAATAATGGCGATGTTTCGTCATATGTGCGCGACCATGAAATAGCGGAAAAACTGAACGAGAATCCTATAATTCTGGCCCGCCTTTGAAATTTCTTAATTTTTCTGGCCCCCCATTAACTGACTAGGTAACCACTGATCTAAGCTAACTAGGCCTCATTGGCATTGGACCCAAAAGACTAGAAGCATTCTTCCTTTGAATAGCAACACCTATTCGCCGAGAGAGAAAACTGCGCGACCTTGGGTTACTAGTCAACTCAACTCTGCGCTTTTTCAATATCTTAAAAAATCTATACGCATTGGTACCCCATGGACCTAGGCCGGGGCTCGACACCGACTGGAAGAAACCGACAAGATAAGTCGAGATCTTTATACTTATTAATTTTCTTAATTCCAGCAACTACTGCTGCTGCGCTGACTTTTAAAATTGCTTTAGTAAGATGGGATGGGGCCAAAGTGTCAACACAAGTTGCATTCCAGACAACCCTAAGTATACATAAGAGCATCACTTTAATGTTCCGGGCTCAAGATCTTGGCTCTGGTTTGACTGAAGTAGCCGGCAAACTAACTTAATGACTTAGGGTGATCATTGTGGTTCGCAAAATGTTTAATAACTTACATACCCCGTAATAAATTTTCCAGTAATGAAAAACATTATTTTATGGGAAATGTCTATAAAGTAGTAAACAATAGTTTCTGTATTGATATCAATAAACACCATCAATATTTTCGGTACTACAGTAGGTAAATAAAGTTGTAAGTTGAAATTAACTCCTAAGAAGACCATTTGTGAAGAATTCTATTGGTAACCAATATGCTATTTGTGTACAGAATTAAATATAAAACATTTCCTCGATGTTTGATTAAAGTCGACTGATTAAAAAATCTACAGTAAATTTTCCCATACAATCAATGAAGATTTTTGTCAAGTTTTATAAACATCGCTCGAGGATTGCTGCCTGGGGAGGAAAAACACACAAAAGCGAATAGAAAAATTTACTCACTCCGATTGTTTGTTCAGTAGCAAGTCAAGTCATCATCTACTACTATGGGCGTTCCGCAGGGTTCGATACTCGGACCATTTTTATTTTTAATTTATATAAATGACCTACCCTATTACGTAGGGGACACCAACGGGATTGTTTTGTTTGCAGATGACACTTCCTTAATTTTCAAAATTAAAAGACAACTAGATAACTACGACGATGTCAACAATGCAATCCTGAAAGTAGTACATTGGTTTAATACTAATAATCTTAGCCTAAACGATAACAAAACTAAATGTATTAAATTTACCTTGCCCAATGTAACACAGGCAGAAACCAATGTTCAACTTAATGGCCGAGATTTGGAACTTGTCTCCATATTGGAATAGAGCTCCGTTCAATCTCAAAACGCCCACTGACTTTTTAAACTTTTCATTGCTAAATAACCTGCCAATAAGTATTTTATAAAGAATACGACCTGTGAACTACAAGAAACGGACTGACGAAAGCTAAATGGAAACACTCCGCTCAGTCAATAAGATTACGATTATTGGTGGAAATGTTTGCAATAATATAGCAAATCCTGGGTGTACAAGTTAATGGAATAAATGTGGGTCATCGATAAATAAAATAGCGAGAACTACGATGTGCGAGCTCACAAAGAACCCAAACACTGTCTTCCTAGAACAACACTTTATTTGTAACCATATACAATACGTTCTTTCATCGGCAGTGGGCGGCTGATAGCGATACTGATGTTTCCGCAAACAGTTATTTCTTTCCACATATCCAGCGATTGTATTTGTTAAATACATACATTAACGCTCTTTGTCCTCAAAGGGTAGACACTTTTATTTTACCAGCCATATGCAATAGATCTCGCTCGAGACTATTGGAATATTGAATTTTGAGACACGGAGAAAAAGCAAAAGAAGACGAAAATTTGATTTATCTTTTGAATGGTTTTTAGCATAATAAAAATGACTTTATTGTGCCTACAGATAGCTGATGACCCGACTTAGTTCGTGTGTAGTAAATATACCTAGGTATGTATCAACAGGAAATTTTATCAAGATCCAGTCGTTCGAAAAGCAACCTTGACTTTTATATGGCGTCCTGTATAATAAATTCGCTTCAAAGCCCGCAGGATCCTGATTACTCTTCACCCTTCACTTCGCAAGGTTTTCAGCATGCCTAGACGCTCCAGTCATCCACATGTTATCGGTTCATTAGGTACAAGAATTATAGAACTCACATCTTTTCTTAATCAATCATCATCACTTAGCTCTACATCAACTGTGTGAGAAGTATTTGAATGAGTTTAATTCAAAGGAATCATTGCTTCTCTGAGCAAGTAAGTTATTGACCAAGGTCACTTTAGTTGCTTTGAGTGCCAGGGCACTGTACGCTTTATTTATTAAATAATGTCAAATCATAATAGTATTGAGCCATGGATATGATTAATTTAACAGAGACTGTGCGCACAGTCGTATTGTATTGTATTTGAATCTCAGGGCCAGTAAGATGTTGACCTAGGTCACTTTTGTAGATTTGAGTGATAAGTCTTTCAAATCCTTTTTATTGATAGGAGCAGGTACCATAATAATGTATATTTGGTAAATGTCATGCCACACCCTGTCGTCTTAGACAAAATTGTGTATTTTTGTATGTGACGTTTGTTACGAATAAACTCAAAAACTACTGCCCCCTTAGACAAGTGGCACAAGCGTAAGTCGCAAACGAAAGGATAGAATATATCGACCAATCGCACCCAAGCTCGTCGCTGGCGTACGACTCGCGCCCTGCGCCGCGCCGGGCGGCGGCATTTCATTTCAAGCTTGGGTGTGATTGGTCGATATATTCTATCCTTTCGTTTGCGATTTACGCTTGTGCCACTTGTCTAAGGAGGCAGACGGATTTCCCTAAATTCTTTGACGTTTATAATGCTACATTTTCCCTGAGTACAATAGTCCATACTTTATTCTCGTACTCCCACAGGAACGGGAACTGCGCAGTTGAAACCGCGTGATATTAGGTCCTCTTAACTTATTGGAAGTTTTCGCGCTTAAAATTATATTCTTGTACTAGCTGATGCCCGCAGCTTCGCCTGCGTGAAATTTTGTTCCTAGACTATAACATATCCCTATAGGAACCAAATTTCAGCCAGATCCGTTCAGCCGTTACAGTGTGAAAGAGTAACAAACATCCACAGTCACAAACATTCGCATTTATAACAATACCTAGTTAGATAGATTTTTGATTAACAAATTCATAATGCATAATATAATGAGCTAAGAAAATTTATTTATGAAATACATTTCTTAATTTAATGGCTAAACTACTACTTGACACCACTCTCTTCTAAGCAATTGACATCGTAACTTAGTCCCTTCTTCAGGTAGTTCCAGCCTACGACGTTTGGACAAACCGAACTACTGTAGGCTTTGTCCTCCTAATACAGATGGTCCAACCAAGACCTTTATAACGTAATAACAATGTCAATTTCATCAGCTGAGCGTTCACGTTCATTGTAATGGCTCTTTTCAGTCCTGTCGAATGTAGTCTACGTAGAGGCCATTCCCGCATTGCGTTGTGCGAGTCTGTTTCCTGACAGAATGCAGTCGGCACTATATGTAGAATAAAGTTCATGCCTTCCATGACCAGTCGCTTAGGGCTGCTGTTGTGCAGGATTGAGCGTAGATGGTAACATGCGGTGTTATTTTATTGATCAGTGGATACTACCTGAAGCGTGGTCTTTCATTTTTTCTGGCAAGCCATCTTAGAATTTTCTTCTTCTTTTCACAAATGTATTTTTGTCACACAACTTTTGAATAAATTAGCAATAATACTAAACTTCCATATAGCATATTTGGTTAATATTATACCAAAATAGCGCTTTTTATTTAACTTTATGGCTACACATAGCCATTTTACTACAGTAAAAACATCTGTTTGAAGTTTGTAATAAAACATAAATGAAAACGTCAATTGTATTGAACTTTCACAAATTATGTGTCAAAATAAAAAGTAATTTAAGGTATTTAAAGAGTTTTGATTTCAACTCCGGAGAAAATCAGCCCCAAAATTATTTTCATCCCCATTTTAGCTCGTTACAGTATAAATTTCAATGAAATACGAAACACGTCTTCCATCAATTATGTTAATAATGCTATATGCCAAATTTTAAGTAGATCGGACCAAGGAATCACGTTGTCCCATGCAAACTTTACCCTCCTTTTTAATACCTTTGGAGGTGGAATTTGCAAAAATGTTAAAATTACTTTTTTCAAATTGTAACAAACAACGCTCATGCTTAGTTTCATCATCGTACCATTAACCGTTTAAGCAGTAATTGATAATAACTTTGGGTCTAGGGATCGAACCGCAAAATTAAGTTTGGATTGAATTCTATATACTTTTCCGCGATAAAAAGTACCCAGTGTGGTGTCCAGGCCATCAAAGAATAATTATACCAAGTTTCATCGTAATCGAACCAGTAGTTTTTGCGTGATGCCTGAACAAACAGACAGACAGACAGACAGTCAAAATTTTTTTAGTCACACTTTAATAGCAGGGGGTGTAGTAACACCCCCTGCTATTTATTTTTTTGATATTTTGAATGTACAGAATTTTCACTTCTACAGATTTATTATAAGTATAGATTACATAAATATATGACAGCTAAAAATCACCTGTTCCTCCATAGATCAAAAAGATACGTACAGTAGTTATCAGATCGCGTGTTTTTCCGTATTTTGATTAGATAGGTAGTATGAATAAATCAAAGTTATGTGTTTTTTTAATTAAATCACAATAATATTACATAATTTTAGTATATTTATGTATGACGAAAATATCATAGGCGATTGTTTCATGATAATATATTGATGAATTTCCCCCTTACTTACTATGAAATAAACTTCCAGTCTATGGTTTGTCTACGCAAAAAACTCAAAAAGTACCAAACGAATGTATTTGTTACTGTGAATGCACGAATTACGGCAAATCCTAACATTTAAGAGTAATACTTAAGCACGAACGATTTTGCGATTCGCACTTTGACCACTATTTACTTGGTAAGTCTTATTAAAGCCACGGTAAATGTTGAAAAATACATGTTATATGTAGGCGCAGTCGATTGTTTTACACGTTTGAACATTTGATTTGTGTTTGTATTTTTGATTATTTCTATGTTATCATATCATTCATATCATTATATCAGAACGATCAGTGTAATAATTAGAATTTAGCGTGGTTTTGTTTAGGTGGTTATAAAAAAAATAACCACGAAGGTTAATGCTTAGTCTCCTAACCTAACCTATCCAAGTCGGATTGCGCAGGGTGGACACCAAAGCAGGTTTATGCAGTGATATAAAAACTATAGATACGTTATCAACACTGAAAAATGGCAACAAAAAAGTCAGGCAATTGCCTTACTTTTCATACATGCTACCATAGATAATTTCATAGACATTCTTTTTTTTTAATGTAAAAAAGATCTGCTGTTTTTGAAAGCCGTGATGTTCTTGCTTAACGTGTCTAATAATAATACGTCGTTGGGTTTATGTAGATATTTTACTGGTTTTGAAAAATAATTAATCTTTGTTTTATTCCCAAACCAAAGTTTACTAGCTGTCTGTGGTAAAACCTAGCATGTACTAAATTCTAATAGTAATAGCCCGAAAAAATGTCCCATTTTCATAAATCCTTACATTTACCAACTCATGTCGGTAAATCCTAAGATCCTCTTAAAGCTTAGGAATTACCGTAGTTCGAGCTTTTACAGTAACATAGGTATATTATATTCAATCTTTTGCTGAAACCCGTGTTTCAGCAAAAGATTGAATAATTCAGGTGCACAGTTATGTGTTTAATTTCGTGCGGTGAAGTCACAGAAGTTTCCTAGATTCACCTTTGAAGTCGGGTAAAATATTAGGTGAAGTGTATTATGTAGTAAGTATGATGTAAGTGTTATGAGTGAAATTAGCAAAGTTAACTAATATTTTGGAAGTGGAAACGAAGTTGGGTATTGAGACAACCCTGGCAATCACTGATAAGTGCTAACTTAGTGAAAGTCAACAAGTAGATAAGGCGGGCGGTGCCCGGAGTGCGAGCATGCTCTATCGTTCAAGATGAAGGTCCCCTGTTTTGACGTAGTAGTGTTTGAATGTTATCAATGTACACGAAATTCAGTAGGTATTTTTTATTTACTTATGACTCTACAAATTGATAAGAATATTTACTGTTGACTTTAACAGCTGTACCGAATAATGAGTGATACACAGTTGTGTGTAAGTAGGTACCTAGTAGTCAATTTTTGAAAGAAATGTAATCTCGTGAAAGTAGTTTCGCTTAACAGGAAAATGTGCTGCATGTATAGGCTCATACCGTACCTGTCCTGGCTAAAATAGCGATCCTGACCTTGATATTCTCGAGAGCATCCTTTCACGTCATGCTTAAAGAACCGGGGGTATGCGAAAAGGACAACACGTTTGATGGATAATTTTATTGACATAATTATCCTGTGAAATGAATACCAGTGAATATTTCACATGAAAAGAAGAAAAATTAACCTTTTTAATCTCCGCAGGGAAAAAACGAGTAGAAAGAGGGATAGTTTTGGTGACATTATTAGTTCTGAAAAAAAAGTTACGTAGTTTATTTTAACTTAATTAGTTTATGATCGTTTTGATTTTGAAAATGTAGTGTTTTTACTAGGTATATACAACTAAAATGAGGAATAAAACAATACATTTCTTTATGTGAAGGACGCGTGTTTAGTATGCTCAAGGTCGTAAGCCATATCCCCAGCCTTAAGAAATCTCACTCAGTTCCACAAGTTCAAATGATACTTTTACACTTGTCTATGGAATTTAGCAACAACAGAGGAGCTACCATAGTGTTAAAATTTGATGCCCCGACATTTAATTTCAACACTATGGTAACTCCTCTAGTGTTGCAAAATTCGTCGCTTATAATTTTGGACATTATCTTTTATGACCTAATCATCTCCAGGTTTACAATTTTCACACAGATGTAAAATATCTTGTATTTGTTACCATTGCACTGCATTGCATAGCTTAAAATCTATCTCTCAGTGCAGTCGATCAACGCGTTGGATTTTTATCCTATGTGAATACATACCAAAGTCTACAATCGTTTCATTTTGTTTATATAGTAAATGAAAACAATCGAGGGTTACCTTGCGAATGTTTAACAAACCACGTTGCGCAACAAAAGGTGAACAATGGCGGTAAGGGTGAGATATTGCCATAATATCGATCGACAATTGAGATCGATTGCAGACCGCAGCTCTTTCACATGAACAACGCTTGCGTAAATAATTGCTGTACCACTGTTACATATATCTTCTCTCTAGTTCAGGGACATAGCGCTGCGAATGTGTAAACACGACAATATGTTTCATATAATATGTGGCAAGAATTACATCCATGTGAGCAAGACATGAAAGTATTTCCTGGAAACGTGTTGAGTTCTTGAATCGCACATAGATCTGGAGATTTGCAGTCAACGAATGACTGCCATATAATAAATCAAACCAAAACAAATACCACCAGCATTACGTTTCCTAAATTATGCTATTTTTCAATTTCTTATACTGCTAGGGTCTTTAGTCTAGACTAACTTAAACTTTTTCAGTAGGAAGGTAGGTATATGCCATTTTTTTATACTGCTCTAGAGCAGTATAAAAAAATGACATAGACCTACCTTCTTACTGAAAAAGTTTCCAAGCTGGTATTCAAATCCTTATTTGGCCTTAGCTGTATTTAGACGTGGTAGTTTCCTATGTTTAGGTTTATTTAAGGTTTCTGTATGGTACTTATTATAAAAATATGCTGTAAAATAGTAAGCAAGTGGAGCGCTACAATCAATGAGCTAAGTCAGCAACATAAGAAGTATTTAATGATGTCAGGACATTTCTTCAAGTGTAAACCTTTATTACCTACTTAACGAAATTTGAATACAATGTCTTGGTAGTCTATTATCTTACCATGAATTAGGAAGTTTGACTGCGTAGTCTGAAGACGAATTCTTCCTTATCCATAAATAAACACTTGCACGAGCATTACGTCAAGCATTCCTACTAAAGGGGGCTTACTGTATTTCTGCGAAACTATTTGACTGCTAGTACCGTCATCATGACTTGATTAATCTAATTGTTTATCCGTCTTGTCTGTCAGTTTGTGTGACTCAAAGCTATGTACTCTAACTAATGTATGATACCTATACTCCTATCTACCTAGTAGACCTCCCAGCCTTCCTGCTACCTAGATACATATACATACTTCAACAAAATGCCAAAAAATTGGCCCTACTGTAATGTAATTTTATTTGAAATACGAGTATCCAGTCCAGTTTGTATTTTTGCATGCAAATTCTTATCCTTACGGACTACTCGACCAAGCGAAGTAGACGACTTAAATGTGACGAAAATCTCTGGAATCGATCGGATTTTTGTCCTGATTTTTTACGAAAAATATACATGAGCTTGGTTTGCATCCTTGGCTAAAGCCTCGAAAACACGGAGCTAGCTTACAAGTTACAAGCCAGCACGAGTTCGCATTCTCGATCAACTTGTAAACTCGCTCCGTGTCATCATTGCTCTACTTTCAGATGCCGTTGCAACCATTACCGTCAATATTTTCACAAATTCTACTTTAACATATTTATTTATTACTAGCTGACCCCGCAACTTCGCTTACGTCACATAAGGTGTATGAACGGAGAGGTATTACTTTATCAGACTCATAAAGCAGCGTGTGAAACTGCCCTGTTTGCTTAATCATAAAATAGCTTAAAGATTGAGTCTATTCTAAAACAATTCAGTCCACTGAATACAATTTCTGACAACAATTCAGACTGAATTGTTTTAAAATAGCTTTAATTATTAAGCTATTTTATGATTAAGCCAACACGCCAGTTTAGAATTATGTACCCATTTTTAGAATAATTCTTTAAAGTGATTAACTTTTTTATTTATGAACCGATTGACATGAAATAAACACTAAATGCTAAGTGGAGCAAACCTCAACACAATAAAGAGCCGCATTGCAATCGGTTAAGCGGTTACTGAGATTAGCGTGCACAAACGTATAGACAAACAGATATACAGGCATACAGACAAATAGACAAAAAAAAAAAAAATTGTTTTGGTTTCTATTGCGTTCATAAAGCCCCCCTATAATATTTGTTCTTATTTATCTTCCATGTACAGACAGCGACCTGTTACGATTTTATTATATGTATTGATTTTTGCATGTATATAGATTAGATAGTGCCCGTGACTCGGCCCTCGTGGAATTCCGTTCTCAATTTGACATCTCATATATGTATATATGAAACGTATTCAAGAGTTAAAAGCAATATCTATACCCACTTGTATCAAATTTCAAACAAAGCAATTCAGTAGATACTGATAAAATCAGGATCTTGATTTAGAATTTTCTGTCTGTAATTTTAATGCGTAAATAAGCTCAAAATGGGCGATTGCTGTAAATTTTAATACCTATCTATTCATCACACATTTCCGTGATTAATATTTTAACTAAACATAGACATAAGTATTATAATAACTATGTTGTAAGTTACACAGCTTTTATAGATTCCACAAAGATATACATATGCAAATGACCTTCAATCTTTTCCGCAATGTGTAATCTTGTTATGAAGATGTTGTGGTTAAGTACCTATATAATTCTTCTTATCGTAATTGTGCGCCACGAACAAGTCAATTTTTCCTAAATTATTTTGTGAGGTAACCTTTATAATTAATGTAATGAGTTTTCGCATGAGGGGCGTCGAGGCGAGTGTATTGTTAAGGAGGGGGAGGAGTGTGTGCGTCGTTGATGTCGAGTAATATTTTTTCACGCACACAAGGTCGAGGCTGAATCGCTTGACTTCCTAGATCGGCAGCGCGCGACCTTGCGCTATGGCCGACGGTGACGCCCCTGTCGGCCGATACCTAAATAATGTTCGGCTCCACCCGCGTCAACGTCAACTAAACATTGCCTTCCATATTTACATTTTGATTTACACACCCCCATCACCCCTACATTTATTTATTCACGACAACGTTCAGTGCCTTATATTTTTATACCGAGTTACAATTCAATGTAATATCACAGTATAATCTGTCCTTGAAAAAACATTTAAACAGAACAAATACGTTACATAAAGAATTTTATCATTTCTTATCTAATACCTATGGCTCAGAACTATTTTGGCAGTTCCTCATCACGTACCTACCTACCTTCACCTTCACGTCTACATAATACTTGTGAAATGAGTATGCGGATAAAAATATCCAGGGTCAGGCTCAAGGTCTCGCCAGTTTTCTGATTAGAAGATAAGAAATAACAATATCGAAGCAAACTGAATTCTTTGTGTTTGCTCATAAGTCACAGTTTGCTGTACACAAATTATATCTATAGTAAAAACAATAACTGTAATTCAGCGATATATTTTTTGCACAAGGTTAAAGCTTACACGACTGAAATTTCATATAGAATGCCCGTGCAGGCACTTTAATGTTAGTCGCGAGCATGTAGAACAATATTTGCTCAATATTATTGCATATAAATATTTGCTCATAAAATATTAAATAGTACTGGTAGAGCAATTTTCAGTGTAAAAGGGCCCACGTGGTATTCAGATAGAGTACATAATCATGAACAAACTCATTACTAGACAGTCTCAACACAAAACACAAAGAGCTATCGGTGTATTAAAAATCTATTCTTTTGGTACTTTTAACTTTCATATATTTCGTGTAACTTTCCAAATAGTGCCGGTAGATGGTGCCTACGTCGCCCCAAGACGTATAGGTATTAGGTGGAAATTTGGATGGTTAACGAGTTGGTTTCGGTGGCCAAGTGGTTAAGGCGTCCGCACGGTATGCGAGAAGACGCAGGTTCGAATCCTACTCAAACCAATTCTTTTTCCATATTGAAAATTTCTGATCAGTTAGCATATTAATTGCTTTTCAAAAATTATTTCATATATTTATTTAACAGTTAATGTACAGCACATTTGTTACAAGGGCAAGAAGTTAGGAGAAAAGAAAAAATACTGTCCAGAAGATTTAGTGCAAATGAATTACAATAAACTTACATTATAACACATGATGCATATTTATGATACGTCTATGAGCACTGACTGTACCTTAGGTTCATTAGAACTGCAGAAAATAGTCTTGGCTTTTTAGGGTTTCGTAGCCAAATGGCAAAAACGGAACCCTTATAGATTCGTCATGTCTGTCTGTCTGTCTGTCTGTCTGTCTGTCCGTCCGTGTGTCACAGCCACTTTTCTCCGAAACTGTAAGGCCTATGATATTGAAACTTGGTAACTAGATGTATTTTGTGAACCGCATTAAGATTCTTATATAAAATTAGAAAAAAAGCAGTTAATTTTGGGGGTCCCCATACTCAGAACTGAAACTCAAAATTTTTTTTTTCGTCAAAACCATACGAGTGGGGTATCTATAGCTAGGTCTTTAAAAATTATATTGAGGTTTCTAATATCATTTTTTTCTAAACTGGATAGTTTGCGCAAGAGACACTTCCAAAGTGGAAAAATGTGTGTCCCCCCCCCTCTAACTTCCAAACTAAGAGAATGATAAATCTAAAAAGAAGATATGATGTACATTGCCATAAAAACTACCAACGAAAATTAGTTCGAACGAGATAGAGCTGGTAGTTTTTTTTTTATACGTCATAAACTGCAATTTTCAGTTAGAAAAATCAATCAAAGTTACAACGAACTATGAGAACTTTTATATTATGTTACTTGCTGCTACAAAACCCTTCATGGGCGAGTCCAACTCGCACTTGGCCGGTTATTTTTTTTATACCACTTAACCAAATCTAGCAAAAACTTAAAAATCTCTCATCTCCTTCATCCGCAGTAAAGAACTCTTGGACAGTTTATCCATTAACTTGGACTCTCTAGTCTTTCAGAAGATTACTTACAAAGTGTAGCTGAAAGGTGTTCGACAATCCTCAGCTTACGCTGAAAGTAGTTCTTGACTGATCTTAGTCTACGCCAGTGTTTCAGAAGCTTAGTATGTGAACAACAGTCATAGGTTAGCTGTGTGGTGAGCGTTGAGCCCTCAATTGATTACCATTTGTTTGTTTTTCATCTCTGTGCTTTCATTGCCGTAGTTTCCGTGGTCAAAATTTGCTGCTGCAATGAAAAAAAAAACACGGTAATGAAAAAAAAAAACATTGCCATGCCTTGTAAAAATAATAATTTAGTTTCATTGCCGTGGCCAGATGATTCATTTCCGTGACTTATGTTTTCATGGCCATGGTATGATTAGGCGTTAGGAACATCTTTACCTGTTATAAAGGTAGTACATTTCTTTCATTGCTGTGGGCGCTGGTTTCATTGCCGTGCACGCTTGTTTCATCACCAGGGCGCGTAATTTTTACTCGTTAGTTTTTGTAGTTATCTGCTAGATACTAAGCAAGAATAAATATAGTATCAAAACCTTTAAAAAACATGATGTTTTTTATTATCAAACTTAAGGTAATAAAATCCACGGAAATGAAGATTTTAATGGACCTGTTGTAATTCACCCGTTTATTGGATTGATGTTTGGGATAATTGTTCCAGATTCCAGACAGTCTCTGCGGCTACTACGGAGAAGGAATTAATGAGAGATAAAAATATCATTCGAAAACAACTATTAGAAAACAGACCCCTACTATTCTTAGAACTGTAGGACTGCACTTATTGTCTAGTAATTTTTGCTAACACTGAAAAATAAAAAGACTTACGAAGAGAAAATGTTGGACTTCTACCTACAGTAATGCATCTGGTTTACAGTATTACTGCTTTTTTCTCTGGTCCATATTAACGACAGCGCCGCTACAAGAAGGATATAGAAATAGCTGAATACGTCATGTAGTCTAGTACTAAAACATTAACCTCGCATTGACGTGATTAGATCGAATCGCACCTGTTGCATAGCTTTATCGTAGCCCCGAAAACGTCTTACATACTTACGACGAATCTAAAATTAAATTCACGTTGCCATGTGCTACCCACGCAATCGCAATCTACACACCTAGGAAGCGTTTCATATTTGCTTTTGATTGAATAAATGTTAGCTAAGATGCTACACACGCACGTGCGATGGCTATGCGTCACAGATGTAATCTTAAGGCTCACGAGGTGCCATCGATTTGTTAATCCTACAGCAGAACACAAGTGATGCGGTACGATGGCGGCACGGTTGCGATGCGGCAGCAGCGCGGTGCTGATATGATTTGCCTCCGTCTGAGGCCGGGTGACGAGCGGGCGCGGGCCACGACCTTGTCATATGACATTGAAGCGACACGGACGCTTCCTGTTATCTCGTTTACGATACTTCTCGCCACTCGCGACCGGCATTAATCATTATTGGAACAAAGAATGACCACTCACGGTAATTGTAATTAGCACGCGTTGACCTTGAGGGGCTCATTATCGCGACCGCCTCGGTCACCATACTATGATACGTCACAAAGGACTTATTATTATAGTTATGTACCTACCTAACTAAACAGGAATGTTTTCCTCGATCACTGTTTTTATTATTATATTTATATGTTAAAGTTGGATCACCAGGAAATGATTTTTATTCATACACATGTGGAGATGTAAACAGATTTAAGTGGTATGAATTTTTTTCAAATAGGTATTGTTAAGTTGATATTGTATCATTTTTATTTATAGCTATTATATCAAATTAATGATGTAAATGTAATATCATTTGATAATGTTTGATTTATTTGACCTTTCATAAGTTTAATATCGAGGCCACGTGATAACAGATAAAACTATATAATAAACCCTTAAAGAATGTTTAACCTTGTAGACAAGAAAACCTTAAAAACGTCACTTAATGACTAAAGGACTACATTTTCTAAAATAAAACAGTCAATAAAAGTGACCTTCAAGCACAAAGTTCACTTCAGGTAGAGTTTAGCAGCAACTGGAAAGACGCTAAGATCTCAGATTAAAAGAATAACCTCAGACTAAAAGAATAATAGAATAACATGTTATTCTTTTAGTTACCGGAAAACGACGATATACATAATTCAATACTCATAAAGGATCAGCCTTGAATATTATAGGAATGTCGAGGAGCACCATAAACATCGGTCTCGGTTGGTATACTCGTAACGTACATCACATAGCCGAAGGCCAATTCCAATTTCAATTGGAGCTGCCACGTGTTGAAGGTAACGGAATAAACCGGGAAATAAAACAAATGAGGTATAGGGTATGATGAGACGTCATAGCAATAAAGAGTGCGCAGTGAACACCACGCAAACATGTTTACTGGCGCGTTCTCAAAGTTCAAGGCTCTGCTAATGACCAACGTGTACTTGATGATACATTGTGTAGGTACTTTCACACAAAATGTTTTGTTGCGCTATTGTTATTGATATTTCTTATCAAAATTTGCTTTGAATTCTCTTTCATACATTTCGGACTTACCCCGTGACATTCCTCAAACCCCTGTGTTAGTACTCTTTATACTGTGCCCCTGCTGCACCACTTTAACCGTTAACCATTAACCTTAATTTTAATTAGTTTTACTATATTTGTATGAAAGTCTGTCTGATTTCTAGACGTTTATGATTACTTACTTAATTACTTTCGCTTCCTTGCTTGTAAGCATTATTTCAGCCAATATGATAACCAATAGATTTTTTTTTTCGTTTATAGGTTATATTGCATATCTTTCGGTTGCATATCGTTTCGACCAAGGTGCAAAAATCAACGATTTGAAATTTGCACATTTTTCTCTATCGTCAACTTTTACTAAAACTCAGTATTTAGAACCTGTTGAATGAGCCAACAGGTTCCGTTCGGTTCACAATTTTCAGAACTCTGTGATGATGAGCATACATACTATGTTGATGATGATAATCATTGACATCAACTTACTGGTAAAACTTACATAAACAAACATGGAATACAACCTTTTCAGCAAATACTTTCTTTTAACAGAACCAAGACACAAGTTTATTTATTGACTGCGTCATACACATACTGTTTTTTAACGTGAGGGAAGAGCCATCAAGGATGCTATACCGGACTCCTACCGACTAAAAAGCCCCGGGTAAGCCCTCGGAAGGACGTCTCAGGACTCCCAACAGACCTGCGGCCACCACTGTGGCCTCGCCCATGGAGCGGTTCGGGTGCTGTCCCGCGTCTTTGGGAGGTTACGGGTGTGATCCCGCTTCTAAATGGAGTGCGTGAATTCCTCACGTCACGCTGCCGTCATGGGCCTGCTTCTGTAAGGACGGTGAGCAGCCCTTGTCATCGTTCTTAGGTCCCCGGTCAAGGAGGACGATAGTCTTCGGCGAAGACACGTCGGCGGCGCCCAGTTCGCCAACTGCGGAACTCGGGTGGCAGAGTTCTCTCCCGTTCCCGCCCCGCCGCCTCTTTCACGCGCATGAACTGCTCGCAGAAAGAGGCGGCGCAGTCCCACTTACTCACGCTGGAGATTATGGCTCGCACCATGGTCTCGAGTGAGAGAGTGTCCCCGTCCAGACTCACCACTAGGACCTGACGATGTTGCGCCCACGCCGTGTACTCCACCAGCGTGTGGAGCGCTGTGTCAGCGCTGCAGTCCTCGCAGTAGTGACACTCGGCCTTGGTTTCCCAGTGTCTTCGCCACAGATACTTACCGAAGCTACCGTGCCCGGTAAGTATCTGTGACAACCGGTAGGAGAGAGCACCGTGTCTCCTTTAAGCCATTCGTCCATGACCGGTCTGACAGCCGCGATTGTGGCGAATCCCCCCTATGGTTGCTCAATTCGCACCTTCCATATCTCCACGGTTTTCTGGTGGAGCTGGGGCCACTGGGCCTCGATTTCTCGAGACGCAGGCCTTTGGCCCCGCTCCAGCGCCATCTAAAAAGTGACGCAAGGGCTCTCGCTTCCAAGTCCCATGGAGGGGTCCCGGCTAGGAGACATGCTGCCTCACCTGAGACCGTGCGGTATCCCCTTATCACCCAGACGGCCATCGCCCTCTGCGGGCTCAGCAATCTAGCCACATTGCTGGCCGTCATTGTCTCCGTCCATACAGGCGCCCAGTATAGGGCCATACTTAGCACGATCCCCAGGCACAGTCTCCTGTAGGGAGCATTGGCTCCCCTGATGTTGGGCATCAGCCGCGCGAGGAGCAGGGTAATAGTAGGCACTGTTCACTCCCAAACTTAGCGCCCGGAGTCCTTGCATACAGTACGGTCCGATAAGGTCTATAATCCTTTCCAAAACTTAGCTTGTGCTATGAGTTTCCCACCTCACTTTTCATTATCTCCTGGAAGGTGATTATACTTAGTTCAAGTATAAAAGTCATTGAAGAGTTTGCCCCCTTCAGAGATGATTCTTGGCGGATATATGTATAAATACTAATCGAATAAACCTGAGCACTCCTATCAAGGCGATTCTGGCAAGGCTAGTTTTTTTGCTATTTTTTCATAGTACAACTAGATTTACATAGGTTAGACAAGAACCAGCTTAATAGAGATACCAGCAAGGAGTAGCAAAATCGTTTGCAAATTTACAAAGTTTGGGATAGGCAAGTGGGCTAATAAAGGCCTGTAATGATTTTAATCAGGAAATGTTGGGTTTATTATACTGCCATATAATATTGTGTTAAAAAAAAAAGAAGTAAACAATATACATACATGGATTTATTAAACTTTATGATTATTGACGCGCTTAATCATCTTAAAATCTAACTTTTAAATTAGGATATTGTTGATTCACGGAAGGAGACGCTCCAATTGATAACTCGTTCAGAAGATGATTCACCGAGAGTCATAGTCGTATACAAATATTCTGAGATACCTATTTGGGTAAATATTTTTTACGGAAATAAATTTTCTTAGTAATCAACGTAAGTTACGAACTTACGTTGATTACTAAGAAAATTTCAACAAAAGACTCCACAAAAGAATTTTGACTCGATATTTGTCCCGGGCCCAAGTCTGTATTTCAATTGTGTCAGTACAGAATCGTAATCGTAGCACAATATAAAACTGTCTGCTAAGTCTGCTATTTCGATTGTGTCAGAACAGTGTGTAGTCGTAGCTCAACAGCTACGAGTACTGTGCAATTTAACAGTTCTCGTAGCTGTTGGGCGACGACTACACTCTGTTCTGACACAATTGAAATGGCAGACTTGGGACCCAGGGTCAACACATTCGAAATATCGAGTTAAAATCTTTTTTTCCCTGTTGTAGCCATTTTGGACAATGATGCTTGTAGACTGGAGAGACTGCTCTGAGTGTTATTGATGTAACCTTGAAATCTATTCTTCGACTACTTAATATTATAAAAAGGAAAGACTTTTTTATTTGTAATAGATTTTAAAAATAGGTTGCCATTAGAGGTTCGTCAAATTATTCTGAAGTAATCATGCTTTTACAAAAGGGCGCATTATATAGGAATACGGCAAATGGGTGCTACGTAATTTGTAGTACACCACAGGTGAAGCCCGGTGGCTCAGCTCTAGGTTATTGCGGCGTCCTGGGGTATCCTTCTGAGGGCTTACCCGGGGCTCTCAACCGTAGACTGTTAGGTAGGATACGTGTGGTTTTTGGTCGTCAGGAGTTCGGCATAGCATCCGTGTAGGATTTTCCTCACAATTAAAAAAAAAAGATTATTGCGGCAGTTTCTTTTGTTTATTGACCCTATAGCCACTGCTCTTTAGAACTTGTGTTACACCGTTACGCGGTTTAGTGTTTTGTTTTGCTGAGAAAATCCCGATTATTTTAGATTGTTTTGAATTGCATTGCAAGGTTAATTAAAGGGAATTTTAATGTAAATTATGTTATGATGCTTTATATAAACATATCCTGTGGCTGTGCACGTGGTTCTTGCAAGTAGTGTTTCAAATTTCAATTGCTTGCGTATTCGGATCACGTGACGCAATTACAAAATAAATAAAACGCTTGCACGATTCTTGAAACAGATACCGGTAGTAGGTACCTACCACATTTACTGGTTCAAAGAAATCAATGACGTTAGACAGGAATTTTCTGGAACACTATGCATATTAAATACAGTGTTGACTGGAGTAAATATGCTATAGATACGACATCCAGTCCACCTGTTTACGAAAATATGGAAAAGATTTTTCAATAAATGAAATAAGTACGATTTTTTTCTCCATCTTGGTTGTATGTTGCCAGGGTGCCTGGTGACCCCTCGAAAGTAAATCACAGGGACCCTGACCAGCCTCGGTTACCGTTCCCTCTCTTTTGCAACCATCACCTCCTCACAAAATAAGGCGGTGGAGTTTCATATATTTTCACTGCTGACCATAACCTGGATCATGGCCTGAAGCGTTATATTTATCATTCCCACGGCACGGAATAAGTACCTACCTAGTAAAAATAATTATTTTAACATGTTGAAATCCTCATAGATGTCATGCCGGCCTGGAACCGACTTATAACCAGACGGTTCTTACATAATGGTTCTGCCGCTGGATGCACCGGGTACCTAACTCCTAAGTGGCAGTATGAACTTGGCCTTGTGTCTAGAATGTAGATAGGGAAATATTGGAAACTTATCAATTGAGCGTAGATATTTTTAAATAATTGTCTGCGCAACAATTTTTTAAAAATATCTATCTCTATTTACAGGCATTATTTAAACAACATTATTTCTACGTAGTACTGGTAGTACGTCTGTATTTTTATTATTATTTGACGAGTTGAGGTTACAAAGTCGTAAAGGCATGCTGTCATATATAGCGGTGACGATTAATACATATATCCCTGCGAATACCCCCGTTTTTGATGATTGACTGTATTAACACGAATAAAATAGTGAATGTCACCTTAAAGGTCAGATGGCAGTCAGTTTTTATACCAATAAGATGACAAAAAGTATAGGTAGGTACCTACCTACCTACGGCCCAATTCTTGGAAAGTGAACGCCAATATAACATAGACGGGTATAACCCAGAAATGCTGTATTTCTTACCTTGCAACTAACTTACAAACGCTCTTTATCTAAATTCTTAACTATAATGACATGAAATTTGCGGCGGATTTGATGTGTGAAGTGCACCAAACACAAATCGTCGCTTCAGTATTCAGTATTTTATTTGCCATTCCACAGTACATACATGGTGATAGATGTCAATTTAAGTTACAATTTGTTTAGTGTGGACCCTGTTAGGGCGCAGCAATATAATATAAAATTGAATTTAATTTCTTCTTCTACGATCACTGCTCGAATGTAGTCTTATCTTATACCCAGGGTACCTTGCATCTATAAAGTTGACATATATCTACTCCAGTTGTCTCAACAAAGATGCTAAACAACATGTTTGATGAAGTAATTGGGTGATTTTCCCAGACGATGTTTTTTTGTCTTCGCAGAAATTCCTATTTGATTATAAGAATATTGCTTTGAATTTTTTTAGTAAACAGTAGATAGTTATTGGGTTGACCCAAATATTATTTAAATAGGACTAGGATATTTAAAGGTAGAAACAAATTGATAAACTCGAAATTTTCTATTATCAGTGCTGTCCCACAACGTTTTTCAACAACAAAAAACCTTATACGTGGAAGTCTAAGTCAATTAAGTTTAAAATCTATTCCACTTCTTACAGTATTAGTTGCTTAATTAATGAATAGCATTTATTATTGTTTATCTAACCATTATTTTTGCTGAGAGGCACCACCGTATTTGTCCCACGAAATGTTCTTAAATCGGTGCCCCAAAGTAATATTTACATAACTTTACGCAGATGAGTCTGACAGTGTCCCCTCCCCAATTGGTTTGCACGTTAGAAGCGAGCTAATGCATAGGCAGAACGAACAAGTGTGAAATAGCTGCCTTTTCCCGTCAATAACATGAATAAGTCAATATTTTTGGTCATGGACAATTATTTTATATTATCGGTGGTTGCCCTTTTCTGGTGTAAAGAGTAGTAATATTAAGGGTTGTTTGGTTCTTACACATGTAGAAAGTGAATTAGCTTCATTGTCTGTTATTTATTTTATCCTAGGTATTATGGATATTTCGTAATTTTCAAAAAAGTGTGTGTATTATATCCTCGGTGTTCTATTATCGGTGCCATCGGTGGCCTTTTCAAGTACTGAGATTTCAATTTTAATATTATCGGTGGCAAACTTTAAGAGCACCGATAATATAAAAAAATCACCACTTGTTGAAATTTACCCAATTACAGGAAAGCAAACTTCGAGGATGTGAACGGGACCAAAGCTCGGTTGCTGTTGATGAGTCACAAATTATAGACGATTGCTAACATACTATTAGCTGAATACGTCTACACTACACCAAAATTTAAAAAAAATGTAATGATATGATAGCCACTTACACAACCTAAAAGAAACTAACTTTTAATATTAATGGAATCTTTTTGCTCAAGCATTGAATAAATAGTAGAAATAATCCTCCCGTCCATCCTTATTGTGTTTATTTTTAAAATAATCTCGTGAAAAAAATTGAAGGTCAAATGTACATTAGTACCTACTGGCCTTGGTTTCATTTCAAAGTCTAGAGGTGATCTCAGTGGCGACTTACAAGAAATATTCAAATTACAATCGCTTTATGTTGAAAAATAACAACACCTGAACAATTACAAAGAGTAGGTATTCATAACACTAGGTATTGTAAAGGATACCGAATATACCGATCGCCATATTACCGAAGGCATTGAACATTATGAGGGTTTTAAACGGGCCTACCCGTTTAAAACCCTATAAAGATCCAACCGGGAATACGCTAGGATAATGGTGATGATCATGACATGTGTAAAGGTGACGTCAGACTGCGCTACAATATTGTGCTATAAAACACAGTATAATGGTATAACTATAATAAATACTAACGTATGTTGAACTATAATTTATAGTACTACTGAGTGTGAACGTGTCCATTGATAAATGTGTGATGCGCGATATTGCGGGGTTACGTATTATATCATGCTATTTTATATATTATGTTACTAGCTGATGCCCGCGGCTCGGTCCGCGTGGAATGTTATTCCCGGTCACAGGGGTATGAAAAATAGATGTTGGCCGATTCTCAGACCTACTCAATATGCTCACCAAATTTCATGAGAATTGGTCAAGCCGTTTCGGAGGAGTATGGCAACGAAAACTGTGACACGAGAATTTTATATATTAGATATCGGACGCTGAAGTTACCTTATAGAGATCTAAAAAGAAGTTTTTCAATAGATGAAGCCAAAAAATAGTAGGTAACATCAAACTACAGACGCGAAACTGATTTTCGTGTCTGAAGTGGAAGCTATTGATACCTAAGATGAACTACTTAATACTGTCAGGATAAAGAGAGGATATATTTGAAGAAAGAAAGAGTGTTTACATTAGTCAGCGTCAAAATATTGAATATTCTTTTTTGTTCTTGAGTTCTTTTTTACTTTTCTTTTTGTCTCGTAATGTTATTAATAGTAATTAGTCGCTTTTCAATATGTCGTAGAGATCAAAGTTGAGTAAAAGTGTAAGCGGACCAACGCTAGCATTAGTCCGCTTAGTCTTAGTAAATTATCTTCTTTTTTACCTTAGCCATTAAATGTGCATTTTAAATGAAATCTTTTACATCTACAATAGCAAGATTATTAGAATAAGAAAAACATTATAGGTACGTACATACAGAGAATCTTTTTTTCTTATTCACAGCATTGCAGCTCTGAACATTTCCTGAATTGTTCAATAGATTGACGTGCCTCTTTCCTTGAACTTTATTTTTATTACCAATTGTTTTAGTTAAGTAGGTATAACTATATATACTATATTTTTTATAATAATCAATGCAGCGTTGTATTAAAACGAACCAAACTAAGTAGTAGTTTATTTACCCATTATCGGATAGGCAAAGGCAATTTGAGCCATACAGCCTACTCTTAGCATTTCAGTTCGAACCAAACTAAATTGTTAAAAAATTCTGATGTTTTTAGCACTTTCAAATTAGGAACGAATCCTAGCACGAAACAAAAGAGACGCCAAAGAGAATTTATTTTATTTTTGATTAATACTTTTTGCTGTTCTCTTTTATATTTTAAGTAGGAAGATACATGGCAAAACCTTTGTTTTGTAGGTAAGTGCCTCTTATTTTACAAAAATGCGCGAACAGAGGAACGTGAAAATTAGCAAAAGTTTATATGGATAAAAAATGCATAATATAGTTAAGTACATATTTATTTTAATAAACGATTTAAATTTGAAATTCAACAGTTGAATGAATTGCTATCGAATTTTAAGAGCCAGCGAGTCTCTAGTATTGATGCTATTTCATCAGTTTGTAAGAAATTACGTTTTAAGTTATAACATAAACAAACTTATGCAAAATAATAAACTGAAAACAGTGACAAAACACGCAAAAACATGGAAATATTCACAAAACTAATAGTGATTAATATACAATTTGTTTTTCTTGACGTGGAACATCAATCTGCGTGTTTAAAAATATTGAGTCTCAGTAGAGCTCCTGACATTGTATGGCTTCCTGTCTATTTACATCGCTATAGGTTACCTTCACACAAGCGGGTTGAGGTCAGCAGAAATTACGTCTTTTGTCTTTTGATTTATGAAAAATACCTAATCCGTTTACAATGTCACTGCGAGCAACTGTGTTATATATTGGAGGTTGTTACCTATGTCTATTGCGCATGATGTATGTATTATTGACGACTTTGCTATAACTCCACGTTTGTGTGAAATTCGTCTGTAGTGGGTATAGTTTATAGGTATAAATGACTGACTGATATATTAAGGCTCAGATCATTATGCCATCAATCAAATACATCACTAAGATACATTTTCAATAAGACTGGATTTTTGAAATCTGATCCAAAAGGGGTATAAAATACAAGGGACATCACACGATACAAGCAAGCTATACTGGTAATAAATGTTTGTATTGGTTTAAGTAGTTACTTAATGTCACTTGGGACAAAATGCAGGCAGCCAAATAAATCTTTGGCTACCTTTTTGAAGATAGTACACACATACATACATACATATGGTCACGCCTTTATCCCCGAAGGGGTAGGCAGAGGCATAATTATATGCCCACATTTCACCTTTGTATAATTTGTCCCACGTTATTGACGACTTTGTCTTTTGAGCCGTATTGCCGTGTTTAAATGGACAGGAGCAGGTTGTGACTGCCTGCTGTTGTAATAAAGCCTTCAACTTAGCTTAACGACTGCCATTTTACTGGCAACCGGGACCAACGGCTTAACGTGCCTTCCGAAGCACGGAAACGCTCAAATAAATGTCACAAAGTGATCACATTTTTTTTTTTTTTTATACTACTTAGGTGGCAGACAAGCTTATGGCCCACCGGAAGGTTGGTAACCGTAGCCTATAGACGTTTGCAACACCAGAGGCGCTACACACGCGCTGCCGACCCGGGCGCAGGTTGTGACGACCCACAGTTGAAATTTTTCAAGCCGCCCATAAGGCCTTGAACTTGGCTTAACGACTGTCATTTTACTGACAACCGGGACCAACGGCTTATCGTGCCTTCCGAAGCACGGAAACGCTCGTAAATAAATGTCACAAAGTGGTCCACGTGGTGGTCACCCATCCATATCCGGCCATAGTAAATGTTGCTTACTGCAGTGATCGTTTACAGAACACTGAGTCCGCGGGGCCACGAGCGCGACACACAGTCTTGAATATTACAATTTTATATCATTTTTCACTTCAACACACGATGCATTCGCTAACTTAGTAATGAAAGGTGTCACTCGAAGTAACCGAAGGGGTTGTAGTGGCGTCGCGTTACGGAAACCCGATACCGTGACGTTTCACTCACGAGGTGCGCGGGCGCGGGTGACGGGCGCCGTCGACCCTGACTCTTGAAATAGTCTTCCGCATAAAAGCTGAGAGCAAAAATATCGTATGACGGTAGCTTCATGGTCACCTATACATAAACACCCCCTCGCCTTTCCTTAAATGGATTTAAAAATGCTTTTTATAGACATATGTTTACGACGACATAATTTCATCTACGAATTGAACTCTACAAGATGTATCTATCTAAATATAGTGTAACGGTCAATGACAGAAGCGAAGTGGGATTTCAACTATGCGGAATCTTTTCTTATGAAAGCCGGCGTGACGCACAATAGACAATATCATAGATACTGCAGGAGTGGTGATAGGAAACTCCTCGTTATTCAACCTTACTCGTCAGACCTTGCTTTTGGATTGTGATTTATTAGTTGTTGATTTTAGTTTTTTTGCACAATTTGAATATCGTTGGGTTTTCATCAGCAATGACCGTGGGAGAAAATTTGCGCAGTACAGATCTTTTTTAAAAATAAACTCCAAAAAAGGGGAGGCGATAACTTTTCGTATGCCTGTCCAAAAGGTATTTCGTTACTTTTGAGAACTATAGCGTTTTCCCATTACAAATATTACTTGACCTCTAATATGTTCCGCTAATAGTATCAGCCTTACGTTTTTTCATTCGATAACAATACATTTATCTATAATGTACTGTCATACGATCATATCTCAGGTTAAACCTTCAGAAGACCTTTATAAATAAATCTATTAGTAATTTGACTTTGTATTACAATAGGTTAATTACACGCAGGCGTTCAGTGCAAATAGTAGGTAGACAAATACGTAAGTATTTGTAAACTATTCATGAAATTTAAAAGTTATTTGATGAGTTGAATACTTACTTTTTTCTCTAGATACAAAACATTCAAGGCCCGTAGTATATTACGTAGAATGATATTATGTGTACTTGTTCGATAGTAAATCACTAGAAAAGCAGCCGTAACCAAATTGCTAGTTCTACGGATTTTTTCGAAGACACGTTTATAGTAAATTTCATATTTTAGAATAATAATTTTGCTACATATTCAATGATCTAGTAATTTAACTGCTACAGTAAATTACCTAGTTAAAAAATGCACTGTGTGTTGAAGTGAGAAATGCCTAGTGAAATTTCCTTGACAAAGATTACGACACATTAAAAATTTAAAGTGCCAATGTGGTAGGCAAAGATGTGTTTAACTAATATTGTGTCTGTCAGGTTTATTGCTGACATTGGAAACGCTGTAACAAGCATACAAGTTTCATAAATAACTAGCTCATGCAGTGCGAATTTACCTCCTCTTTTGATTATATTTCCATAATGTGTTCGTCATTACTCGTTTTTCGAAAATAGTCATCCATCAGGTACCTAACTGTACTGTAGGTATACGGACTAGTCACTCGATACAAGAAAAGACAGCGGCCCTCAAAGTATTATTTGAGGAGGTACTCAAAAAATATACAGCGGGGTGTCTCCAGCGCTAGCAAGTTTGTAGCGCCGTTTTTAGTCCTTAGGGAAATGGTAGAATCTTCACATACAACCAAAAAAAGGGGATCGGTCAGATCTAGGTCTTTAGCTTCATAAAGTCGTTGCGTCAGTTATCTACAAGGTTTGTGACTTTTGTATCAGCAAGCTGCTCATGCGCTACCTGAAAGATCGGCATTGCGACTTCAGGTCGAAACAACTTGTGATCTCGTAGATTTTTCTTTCCAGCCTGACAGAAAGCCACAGACAGCTACTTCTAGCTATTAGAGGCCACACTCACAGTTCGTATGACTTTTGACAGAAGCAACAAAAAACAGTAATTTAGAGTCAGAATATCGAAGTATAAGTCGAGTCTTTCACTATCAATTTGAAAATCGTCAAAGATTTTGATAGAGAATCTTTGGAATTAATTATGCAGTTGTTTCTTGGGAACAATTATCTCTATAAGTATGACACACTGTGTGGGAGTAATTCGGGATATTGAGGAAAAGACCTGAATGGTATACCCATATTTTGAAAGCTTAGCCGAGGAAACTTGAATGTGTTTCCTTTCTCCTTATAACCTTGAGCACTTCAAGTGGAGCATGGAGAGTCCCTGCTAACAGTCTTTCCGATCGATGGTGAAGGTGGCTCTCAATCTCGGATTGGTGTAATTTTGACGGACGAACAGCGTGCTAAAAAGATCATATTCTCAAAACAGTCTTTAAATAGTTAGGTTTTTTTGTAGACATTCTCACACAACATCATCTAGCCCAAATTAAGCTAATATAAGCTTGTGCTATGATATCTAGACGACTTATAAACATACTTGTATATTTCCAAATAATACATATTATTACACCCAGACAGAACAAATCAATGTTCTCTTCACACAAAGAGATTTGTCTTGAGTGGGAATCGAACCCACGACCTCCGAGTCCGTAGACACACTAACCACTGGACCACGAGGCCATTCAGTCAGCCAGGTAGTAGTTAACCTTTTTCGTTACTTTGTCTACTACTTATCTGTTGACATATCATTTCCTGAAATTAGGTATACCGGTTAGATAATTTTATTTATGAACGTCACCATTGTTAGACAAAATAAAAAATATTAGGAAGTATGAATCGTGTTGTTTACTTTTGATAGGAAAATTTTTACTACGTAGAGAGACTGGCTATTCGTTGAGTAGAACTCATGATTGCTAACGATCACGTTGTTTCAACATGGTGTAAGCACGCAGGGCGCCACGTGTCGCCGTGATAACCGTTTCTGCGTCGTGATCAACACGCTGTATATAAAAGAATTTGTCTTTGCCCTTGGTGTTCTAAGATACGCAAATATGTGTATTCTTTTTTAAGGAAATCATTGCACATCAATACTCTTAAATATTCATCTCAAGTGAAACTATCTCTACATAGTTTTTCTTTCCTGAACTTACTCATTGAAATTCTAAACTTCTCAAATTACATCCTAATAATATTATAAACTAGCTGACCCTCGCAACTTCGTTTACGTCACATAATGTGCACGAAAGGAGAAGTAATTCTTCATCAGACTCGTAAAGCACCGTGTGAAACGGCCCTGTTATAAAAGAGCTTAAAGGTTAAGGCTATTCTTAAATAAATTCGAATTATTTTACAACAGCCTTAATAATTAAGCTCTTTTATGATTAAGCCAACACGCCCGTTTAGATTTACCCTCTCATTCAAAGGAACCCTTAAATTCTAAGTTTGGCGAAAGTTGAGATGCCTCTAATTTCTGAACTACAAACTCCTTAATCTTGAAACTTGAGTCGAAAAATCCTTAAAGTACTCCCTTACCAATATTGAAAAAATATTTGTAATCGCATCACGCGTTGAGAAATTACAACCATTTTATCTTTCATCCCCTCTCCCGCAGGAACCGCGCAAAACTTCGGGATCAAAAGTATCCTAGAACCTTCCTCGGACTATAAGCTCGGAATGTACCAAGTATCATTCAAATCGGTTCAGTAGTTTCGGCGTGATACTTATTCGGGATACAGACAGACAGACAGACATGAAAAGTTTAAATTACATTTTCGGCTTCAGTATCGATTAGAGAACGCCCTCCAATAAAAATTTTCAAAATATTTTCCATGTATTATATGTATAGATGTGAAAGTTTGTGAAGATGTTTGGATGTTTGTTACTCAATCACGCTCTAACGGCTGAATAGATCTGGCTGAAATTTGGTACAGGGATAGAGTATAGTCTGGAATAACACATAGGCTACTTTTTATCCCGGGAAAATGTTCCCATGGGAAGCGGGTACGGGAACCTAATTACACGCGGGCGAAGCCGCGCGCTTCAGCTAGTTCTGTATAAATAATAAAATACCCATCAATCTACCAATCAAATCAGTCAATACAGTGGTGGATAAGGCCTCTCCTAAATATACCTATTTAGCTAAAATAAAAAGCAAGTTCAGAAAACACTGGAATTGTATGTGTGCGTCATTTCTTTCAAATAAAACATTTTTGTTCCCTACAGTCAGCAAAGACGTGCTGAAAAACATGAATAATTACTGGATTACACATTTTCAGGAAAAAACGTTGGTAAGTTTGAACAGTAAACAAATGACCTGCTAAATTATAGCCGGAGTTCTTAATCGTTGTACTTAAAATACAATTTAAAAGTTTCTAATTCTGTATACATCTCTCACACAACACAAGGCGGTCGTTGCGCCCACTGTGGCTGATATTTTCTTCAATTTGTCTCACGGAATAACATGAAAAAAAAATTGACGATGAAAGTAAGGCAATAAATCGAAAAGATCCGAGCGCTGTAATGTAAGCGTGAAATGCAGGTCACCGACCGCGAAAATGCACCTCACCGAGTTTTGTATTGCGCTGAAACACAACACTATGGAAGTTAGTGCTACAACTACGCAGGAAATCATATAAATAAGTCGGCCCGAATATCAAGTGGGTCACCATAATGTTTGAACAGAATTATTTTCTTATCACGAAAATCTTTTACTGAACTAATAAAAAAAGAAGCTTTGATTTGTAAACATTACTATGCGCATCGGCATTCATGAGATGAGTCGACGGCGACTGCGGCGTTAACCGCAAGTTCGGACATCATCCTCGGGGTGGCAGAGTGTCGCCTGTATTTGGTATTATCAATAGAGATATATAGAAAATAACCATCCAACAACGATTGGGGTCATCAGGACTGGCAATCACTGCTGCCCGGAGTTAACAATTACGTTTCACAAAGTTCGTGGGAGTTTATAAAAGGAAATAGAAGGTATTTTAAAAATTAGTTTTTATAAATGAAAGTGTTGACGCTGCATTTTTGGGACATGGTTGTCACTAGGAGAACTTTCTACAAGCAATATGTTCCGCCGAATTACTAAGTAAAATTCATTTACCGATAAATATAGGTATAAATTCTCAGAATGCATATTACAAACTAATTCAGTCCAGTAGACATAAGTATTGGTGCGGGCCACGCGGCCTACTGCCCTACTCTTCACTTGTTTGATTGTATGTAGATTTTGTAAGTCATAAGTCATGCCTCGAGAGCTTGGTGACAGCATTCATCCGCCTTTTTTTCTGCCATTGTAAGCCAATACCGCGGGTGATTACACACACATACACAACGGTTGGAACCATGAATGCATGCTGTAAGCACCGCGCCCTCGAGCGAGCGACACTCAGAGAAATTGAGGCGATATCACTTTTATAATACGACCACATGTACTTTCTGCCCTAGTGGCCAACAAAGATGGTTACCATAAACTCGTTCTTGTCTGATTCATTTTTAAAGTCGAATAGGTACTTAGCAAATACCAACATCCAATTCCAAGTGTTTTACAACTTGTATTCGAATTTTAGTACTTCTATTGCTAGGTTATTTGAGGTTAGATCAAGTAATACACTTCAAACCAATTTGACATAATTACGCTCTAGTATGGCGTTTAAGGATTCAAGTAGGTATGCCTTATTAAAAGGCATTTTTGATGGTGAGGAGTTGACTGATATCCATTGATAAATATTTGGGTGAACATAAATATTTCTGCGAAGGTTTTTTTTTTCATTTATTACATTTTCTTCTTTCCTTGTTATGTATTTAAATTCGTTTGTCCAGAACTCGAGAATAGGATGGTTTTTTACTTTTTCAATGCTATTAATTTAAGACTGAAAACTGGGTTCTACTAGTTATTTCGTAACACTGCGTAGTAACTGGTGAAATATGATTTTGATCAACATCTTCATCTATTCGCTCATAGTCATAATTTATTATCAAATGAGGCATCGTTAAAACCTTTGGTCATTTCGTCGGCTATTTAGCCATTGGACGTCATATTATCATATCCTAGATTTTCTAAGTTAATGCTTGTATACTGAATATTGGAGTATATTAGAATCTAATGTTAAAGATGCATTAGCTTACTTCATTTTCACATTCACAGTGCCGTTACGTAGACTTTTACAAAAGTAGTACTTCGTTCTATATTCACCATCTATAGAGAGATAATCAGGTCAGTCGTATCGAAAAGGAATAGGTCCTTTCTCTTTGCATCTGATCGCCCACAGAGCGGCGAGATCGCCATGCTACCTGCGCCCGCGCCGTACCGTGTTACAGAAAGATTTCTCTCGCGTGCCCGTATTGGGATTCAGGTCATGTTCACCTCACCCAAACACACTCTAGTTTACTAAAATACTTAATATCTTTACTAATATTGTCTTTAAATATAATTTTAATATTATAGTTACACTTTATATAAATTCTAAAAAACGGGATAAGAAAATATAAATAATACAAAATTTATTTTAGTTATTATTATTTAGTTGTTGAGTATAGAGTGAGATTATTTTGAGAGACAAAGCGATTAATGGCAGATTAAGAGAAGTGGTCTAGACACTTTCAGAATTGACTACGACTTCAAATAATGACTCTTGATTTCATTATGGAAGGAAAAGTCATTAATATTGGAGTCATTATTTCCAACCGTGTCGAGTCTACAGTCTACATACAGAGACGGATTTGTATCTAACACCATTTTCTTGCAGTGTTAAAGGAAATAAAATCAAAGATTTTCCGGTAATCTCCGCTGGAGTAGAATCCTAAAACTAAATTCCGATTTATTTCCTGTTTGGAAAATATATAAAGCAGTGTGAGAAAATGGTCATCATCTATACTAATATTATAAAGAGGTAAAGTGTTTGTATATTTGTTAAATTGTAAGGGGTAATCTCGGGATCTACTGAACCGATTTTAAAAATTCTTTCACCAATAGAAAGCTACGTTAATGTGGAGTGTCATAGGCTATATAGCATCACGCTACAACGAATAGGAGCGGAGCAGTAACAGTAAATGTTTCAAAAACGGGCGAAACGTTATTCCTTTTGAGAGCTTCGTTGCGTGTGCTGCGTGACTAATATTGTTTAACCGACTTCAAACAAGGAGGAGGTTACTCAATTCACCCGTTTTTTTATGTTTGTTAGCGCAGAACTCCGTCGTTTATGGACCGATTAAGAATTTTTTTTTTCGTTCGATAATAGATACTCCCAAGGTGGTCCCATTTTAAGGAAGCCAGGATCTGATTATGGCATCCTGAAGAAATCGAAAGGAACTTTTCAAAATTGTAGGGGCATCTAGGGCGTTTGTAATTTTTTTTATTAAGGGTTTTAAAGTAGTACAACTTAATGAAGGTCTGGAGTCGATCTGATGATGGAGACAAAATACAGTAGAGAGAATTCCCTAACGATATACAGCAGTTACTTTGTGTTTGGATTTGATTAATTTGTACTGTCGAGAACTTTACACCTAGATAGATAGATTTTCAGGCCACACGACACTAAAAATAGTGAAAAAAAAATTTTAACAAAAAAGAAACCGACTTCAAACAAAACTAAAAACTGAAAAATAAAATTTACTTAGCACAAAGTTAGTATATTCTGATTTATCAGATATCATCTAAACTAATATTATAAAGAGATAAAGTTTGGGTGTTTGTATATTTGTTAAATTGTAAGGGGTAATCTCGGGATCTACTGAACCGATTTTAAAAATTCTTTCACCAATAGAAAGCTACATTATTGTGCAGTGTCATAGGCTTTATAGCATTACGCTACAACGAATAGGAGCAGAGCAGTAATAGTAAATGTTTCAAAAACGTTGGAAAAGTTATTCCTTTTGAGAGCTTCGTTGCGTGTGCTGCGTAAATATTTATAGTTATGTAAAAAATATGTACCTACTACAAAATTGTTTCTCTTAAAAAAGTTCTTAAAAAATTGCGCGATAGCATGTGTCTATCTTTGGGTTGGTGCACAATAACCATTTTAATGGCAATCAATTTTTTCTACAATAATGCCACGGGATACCTCTTTCGTAAACGAAATTGTTCTTAAAAATAATGCGACGGCAATACACGCGACGACAAACCTTTCTCTCTCTCTCTCTCTCACGTAGTATTGAATATTAACGACGAGACGCTACGGGAGTAAACGCAACGTGACGGGAGTAAATGCGACGGGAACAGGTAATACTCTCTCTTATGTGGCGCAAACGAAGTTGCGCGGGTCAGCTAGTATTTTTATAAACTAGATCTGGGATGAAGGTAGGTGAAAATATTTACTTACATATAAAAAGTAATCCAAGGTCTTTAATCATATGAGCGTATGATTAATTAGGTATAAGTCCAATAATCAGCGTATAGCGCACATTGGCACATGTTGAGGCAGGAGGCAGGCAACCTTCGCGTTTAGTAGAAACGCACGTGTTCGTACATGGACTGGGCACGGTGCTCAGTTTTATTATCAAACAAACGCCACGGTCGCGCCATTATACTTTCTTTCTCACACACCTACTTAAAATCTACGTACTACGTGTGCGCGATGAGTTGAGGCACGTTTGGAAAGAAACTCTTTCCACGTGTGCCTCAACTTTTCGCGCACTTGTAAAGTCAGTAGCTATATAAGGAGAAATAAGTTGATTTCAGATAGATGTGTATGAAGACGGAAGAAGGATATCAGGTCAAAAATGTAAGCATGTTTACCTGATACCCATTTTTTTCTGTGCCTGAAAATTCGAACTGTAAATTTCCTGTTGCCATTAGAAAGTTACAATATTCAGGTATAAACAAAGGCTACGAATTGAAAAAGTTTTTAAGTTAAATAAAGTTTTAGCAAAGATTTCCTTTTTCATTTAACTGTTTCAGGAAATATAGTCTCGAGGTGAAGGTAATTTTTAACCGACTTCAAAAAAGGAAGAGGTTACTCAATTCGACCGTACCTATATATTATTTTTTTTTTATTTTTTTTTTGTGTTATTTCTCGAAGAACTCGTTTATGGACCGATTTAAAAAAAATGTTTTTCGTTGGAAAATAGATACTCCCAAGGTGGTCCTATTTTAAAGAGGTCAGGATCTGATGATGGCATCCTGGAGAAATCGAAGGGAACTTTTAAAAATTGTAGGGGCATCTAGAGCGTTTGTAATTTTTTTATTAAGGGCTTTGTAGTAGTACAACTTAATAAAGGTCTGGAGTCAATCTGATGATGGAGACGAAAGCCAGTAGAGAGAATTCCCTAACGATATACAGCAGTTACCTTGTGTTTGAGCTTGATTAATTTGTACTGTCGAGAACATTACACCTAGATAGATAGATTTTCAGTCTACACGACACTAAATATAGTGAAAAAAAAAATTAACAAAAAAGAAACCGACTTCAAACAAAACTAAAAACTGAAAAGTAAATTTACTTAGCACAAAGTTAGTATATTCTGATTTATCAGATATCATTAAATATAATACTGAAGTCGGTGCCAATATGGCTTTGAGAGAGATTAATAATATTTACCTAAGCCTACATAATTTTTACTGGGCACCAATTTCTGTGAAAAATGAAAAATGAAAAATGAAATTAACTTAGCACAAAGTTAAACTTTGTGCTAAGTCAATTTTATTTTTCAGTTTTTAGTTAAAGTCGGTTTCTTTTTTGTTATTTTTTTTTTAACATAAGTGGTTTAGCTTGTGACGTTAATGGAAATACTGGGAATTTCAGTTGCTACTATTTATTAAATCTATCCCCGTAGGGAACAGCCATTATTCTATTAAACAAAGAATTTTAAGTAAACAAGTAAAACAACGTGTTTTTATTTATTGTGGCAGAATATACGAGTACCTTATGATTTTAAGGATAACTTAAAGATTTCTGAGCGTATCTACCAACATAGTCTCATTGACCGAGCGAGCGAAGCGAGCGAGTCCCCGATTTGACGGTTTGGACAATTTTTCTTTCGTCTTTGTCTGTGTATATGTCAGTTCCGGTCTAGAGGACTTATTTCTTAAACAATTTTCACCATACTTTGCACACGTGATCTTTTATTTAAAATACAACTTTTGTCGAGTTTTTTTTTGATAAGGGGGAGAAAAGGGGTAAAGAGTGTTGTCGCGTTATTTATGAACGGATCTAGATGATTTGACTTGTTTTTTTCCTGGGTGCTCGCGAGGTCTACTCTTCCCAGAAGTTGTAGTAATATTATTTTTTACTCTATCAATTTAAAGTTTTTCCAGTACTTATGTAAATATATAGGTACTTATTCCAATGTAATTACCACCGAACTGAAAAGTAGCTACATAAAAATACAAATATACAGATATAGCACCTGACCTCGGGACGCGAGGCGTGGTTAACGTTAACCGCTGCTTCCTGGTTAGCAACTCAAAGATCGGGAAATCGTTAGAATGTCAAGTTGATATTTTTGCGCGACCTTCAATACATAACGCACAAGGTCAGTAGGTACAGTCAGCAAAGAAAAGTTTACATGGCCGCCCTGAAAGAAATGATTTTTCTCTAAAATCTTTGACATAATTTTATGAAACTTAGCACGGTTAATACACTTGTGTAATTCCGTAACTATACAAAATCTAATAAAAATATGTCAATGTTTTTCTAAGAAAATTCAATCCATATTGGGCGGCGCTGTGTAATTTTCTCTGTAGCTGACCGTTCTATATTTTGTAGACGGGATGGCAAATACAAGCTGGTAGAAACTGTAGAAAGTGAATTCGATCGACACACGATGTTTTGGCTTCGTTCCAAACTAGCACTTGTTCTCAATGGCATAAAAATTCTATTGTTTCAATGTATGCATTTTCTGTAGTTTTAGGTAGGTATGTTTGGAAAACTACTTTCTAATAAGTAAGTAGGTACTAGGATCTATATAAGTGATGGTGAACTAAGTCATTGTAGTCGCTAAGGTTAAAAGTAATCTAATATAATCCACGGTATACAGAGATATCGAGTGTTAAAATATCTATAGGTACTGGTCATTATGAGTTGATCTCACTATCGGTAATTTCTTTAATCTTAAACTTGGAACATGAAAATTTATACTTATAATTTCGTCATATTCAATATCTGCATTTTAAATAAAGACATTATTTTACATTGGACTAAATATCGTAGCGATTCACTCTTCCAAACAAAATACCATAGATTACAAATGAGGTCACCAACTAGGTAGGTACTCACCCTTCCTCGTACCTACTCGTACTGTTTTAAACGAAGGTCATATCTATTTGTACCTTAAATTATTTTTGATTAGTCAGATAAACGAGAATCCGACACTGTAAATATACAAACATCGAAAACAGAAATAAAACCATTTGTTTATTTAACTTTTAATGATACAACTAGCAGAAAACGCACTGAAGTCATCTGAAATCATGAAATTTTGATAGTAGGAACTTGGACAAAGCATGTTATAAAGAAAAAAAATTGAAAATATATACACCGATTTATGTTTATTTAATAAAAAAGTCACGTTTTTCGTTTTTTGAGATTTTGCCGATAATATCAAGCATGTAGACTCAATTTGTCTGCGCTTCTAGCTGCCTCAGTTTTGACGATCCTCCATCTCCATCGCTGGTTCTTTAAGTATGTGTGAGTGTAAGAAGCTAAATAAACAAAGCCACGAGTAAAACCATCAATACCATTATGTAAAGCTTAAGTCAGAAACAACAACGAATTGACGACGTAACTATGATATGTTTTTATTTTTTTTAACTATCTGATCCCAAAGTAAGCTAGGAATAACCTGCTTGTGTTATGGGTATCGGACCACGGATATTAATACTTATATACTTTTAAATACATACATATTATACATAGAAACACCCTGACTCTTGAGACAAACATTTATGGGTCACACAAATATTTGTCTCCGGTGGGAATCGAACCCACGACCTCCAGCGCCGCAGGCGGTATCACTACCGACTGCGCCACAGAGGCAGTCAGCAATATATTATTTATACTCTATGAACGACGAAACTATGATATTACTTATACCTATATATTTATTTGTTTCAGAAAAGTATGTAATGCAAAATTTTCTATTATGTACTCATTAAATTATTGAAAGCATAGGCAGTAAAGCAGACACAGGTATCGCAACACAGCTGACGGCACGAGTGCGCCCGCGGCGTGGCGATTCGCTGCTATCGGTCGCTACCGGTATCTGGCCGTGTTATCTCGCGGGCACCTCCGTGGAGGTCACCCGCGGACGTCACGCTGATAACGATTTGCGCGATGACCTTGTCGCGCGCCAAATCTCAAGGTTTCCGCTATTTGTACAGTCAGATAGACCGAGCCGCCCGCGCCCGCGCCGCCGCCCAACCGTCCGACGAACTGCGTCACCCGGACTTGCCACTTTATTGACTATTATTTGTGGACGGCCGAGGCCACCCGGACGAATCTTCGTTCGTAACTACGTTCGTTACGTTTAACATGCTGCCAATGTTTTCCGGGTAAAGTCATAAAATCAGAAAAACATCAGTCTGCATAAATTTTCTTACAAAGATCAGATCTTGATACAAATAAACTTCGTAAATAACTGGCCGACCTTGGTATTTTTATCAATTACTCGCTTGTTTCTGAACAATGCCCTCATACCAACAACCTTCAATTGAAGCTGTGTGTCTTAGTTATTGAGTTTCCAATGACGGAAGCGACAATATAGACTTATACACGCTGACCAGTAGTAATAAACATTAATGTAATACAGAAGTTTGACCTCGTGACACGTTGTGGTCGCGGAAGCGTCCACTTGCAAATTAGTACTTGCTCAAGGACATTATGGACATTGACGAGGAACAAAATATGAATTGTTGTAAACACACGTCGTAATAAATACCTAATACTCATGCGCGTTGAGAGAAAAATATGGTTATCTGATAGGTACTAATGCCATCGTATTTACCTGGTACCTAAAAAAATACTAAATCAGGAATGCGAACCCTCACTAGTGTCGAGAGTAGAGTCGGTGAACCGACTCCCAAAGCACTATTTAGATCAGAGCTGGAGGGATTAGTGGTCGATACCCATTAAGGTAAAATAATAATAATAAAAGGGAAAATAATATTTTTATTTTTTTAAATTATAAAAAAAAAATTAAAATATTATTTATACTTGCGTACTGTACTTACAGGTATGAAAATACAGTTCTATAAAAAACTGATACGCCATTTTATAATCAAGATAATTTTTGAAAAGCAATTAGTATGCTAACTGAACAAAAATATAAATATGGAAAAGAATTGGTTTCGAGCAGGATTCGAACCTGGGTCTTCTTGCAAACCGTGCAGACGCCTTAACCATTCGGCCACCGAAACCTACTCCGATTTTATAATCGATTTTTTTAACATCATTCTGGTTTGGACCACTCAAATAAATTTATTATAGAGACTAAATTGACATAAATTATTATACAAAGATCGATCTATTTATAAGTAGATATTGTTATTGAATGATATATATGTAGATAATAAGTTTAATAATCATATCGTATCGTGCTAAATGCTTTATATTATTATTACATCACGATAGTTTATTTAGCGCGGCAACGGCGGGCGGCGCGGGGTGAACTGGCGGTCGACACTCGGACGGCGCCCTGACTCCGGCCAATGTCAATGTCACTGACGAAAACACGCCACGTGCTTGCCACATTGTCAACAAAGTATTTATATTTCGAAATAGTTTCACAACATGCTTACTTTACCTATTTAACTACGTATTACAAGTAATAATACCTATTTCTTTATGTGGGGCCAGTACCGTAGCATTTATGAGCATGCGTGTGTAGACTAAGTTAATAAGGACTAAGAGCAAAACGGACTTCGAGTAGACCTTACCTCGTGGGTTTGCAATTCGACTTTATCATCTAAGCGTATATGTCACATATACGCTTAGATGATAAAAAAATATATTAAATCTACATTTATTCTTCTCCATATTTTGTTTGCTTATTATTATAGTATTATACGTAAAAGAATACTAATGCGCATATCTAAAAAAATTAAGAAAATGTAACTCATTTTTTGACGTCATATTTAAATGTACTTAGAAAACGTTAAGTACACCTAATCACATTGATACCGATGCGTCAGTAGAAGAAAACTGGTTGCGAGAAATGGCGGTGTGGCGTCAGTTACGCAACTCGTGCGCTGCCGCGTGAAGTGTGAAGTTCAATGTCACATACACACACACGCTCATGTACAACTACGCTATGTACTACATCCATATACCTACGTAATATACATATTAAATAGGATAGTGTGTGTGCGGTAATACGCGAATAACAACAGCCAACCCGTTACTCGCCTCTATCAACAGTTCCCGGAATAATTCGCGAAAATAGGATTTACCTTAGGTACTCTGTACAACACTGATACGGACAGATACGTGTTTAACTTTGTGGAAGGTCATGGTGAAATCATATAGTTATTTTTGGAATAATGTTAGCTTTTATTTTTCTTGATCATCGTCGTAGTTCAACACTATTACATAACAGCTAATTATTGTCAAGTATATTGAGTTTACCCTAAGCCAATTAAATTTAGGAAAAATGTATCATAAAATATAAATGACGCGTTTCATTGGTCAAATTCAGACATCAGTTAGAGCCATTATTATGCTACGCAGCAGGAATGAACCCAAATTGGCAGTGCTACGCACTCTCTTCCTTATCTGATGATTGATACTACTACTGCTACTACGTACCTCGAGGCACTGATGAGGCATTGAAAGGTATATTTTACTTTGTACGATCAGCACAAAGTATTGTAATAGATACCTACAAATTATTGTCGTTATAACAAAACTGTTGTGTCCATGTGGAAGTTTCGGGTAGCACGATTAGCTTCGGTTCTCGAATTTTCTAGGTGTGTATAGAGTACGTGATCACTACAGGTGGTAGATAGGTATATTACTGTAACTTAGTAAGATTGAATAGTTATTATTATTGTAATGTAACAATATATCTGCGTCATTGCCAAAAAAAAAACTGCAAATTCCGAAAAAATTGTGGTCGAAAAACGGTTTGCATGTTTTGAGTTTGTATTTTCCGTTCATCTACAACATTATAAAGCAAGATTGCTAGACTTGTGGAGTTTATATTTACGAGTATTTGGGATCAAATGAAATTACGAATAGTGAAAAGCGCCAGCTGTAAAAAATCTCTACGAGCACAAATAAGACTTAAAAATACAGTTTTTTTTAAACGTAGGTACTTACTATCATCAAGATCTCTTAAAATAGCTTTAATAACCAATCATATTGAAATTGAACTTCTGATTGCAAACAAAAGTTATGGGTCACGCCTTTATCCCCGAAGGGGGAGGTAGAGGCATATTATTAATGCTCACAATTCACCTTTTTTAAATAATTGGTCCCACGTAGGTGGTGAGCCGTACTGCCGTGTTAAGATGGGCAGGGTGACTGCCTACTGCTGAAATTTTTCAAAGCGCCTGAAAAGGCCTTCAAATTGGCTTAACGACCGCCGTTTTAATGGCAACCGGGAACAACAGCTTTAACGTTATGGGAATCTGAATCAACTACCATAAGCACCGTTGCAGTTAGAATTGGGAAAAGTCCCACTAGTTTCACCATGAAAGAGTTGAGTCACGCTTTTTTCACGAAGAGGTTAGCGTCACGTCACATCGAAAATAGAACTTTTATTTGATACGCTTCAAAAGATAAGTCATTTCTGTATAACTATGATTATTAATTTCAGTCAGTAAAATTACATTTCTTGAATGAAAATTCAGTACTAAATTCAGTGTATGTGACAGTTGCACTTGTCATTTTACTGACTGATATTAATAATCGTACTTTAGTCTATACCAGGGGTCGGCAAGGCGCGGCTCGCGAGCCGCATGCGGCTCTTTGGGTGTAGACCTGCGGCTCTTTAGTTGCATACATAATTGTCATATTATTAATTTTCAAGAACATTACCACCCTTTCATTTTCAAAAATACCACAAAAGTCTTACTAGTAGTTAAACAAGCAAACTCGCCTAATGGTGGTGTGCTGCGCTTGAAAGCGTTATATGGAGCACCATTTTCTTTCTAATAGGATTCTGATAGCCCAGAGAATATAATATCATAAGAGACGGCATGTCTAATTCTGTCGCGGAACCTAGAGGCCGCAGTTTTGGCAGAAATCTACCGGCCCAATGCTTTGGTGCGTCAAAATGGCAAACAACCATCTTCGGAAGAGATTGAAAGCTGGCGTGTTAGAGCGCGCAATGATCTCATTCATAAATGGCGCACCAGGCTAGAGCTCGGCGGTAAGCGTTGAGCTCGTCTCTGCCATCTTATTCATTCTGAGGTCCTGGGCTCACTCAGCTCATCACGGGGCACGGATATTTTAGTAAATACCTGCATGATGTGGTAGGCATTGAGCCTGAGGCAACGTACCCACTGCGAGGACGGCGCTGTGGATAAAGCGCTGCACACCCTTGCTTTTTGTACTGAGTGGAGTGGCGAGCGTACCGCTCTAAGAGTCCTAAATTGGCTCGGTCGCGTCGCTGTCTATTATAGTTTATGCTATGTTAGACAGCGAAGAAAATTGGTTCGGCTGTTGTTTTGACGTCAACGGCAATGAGAAAAGCTTTTCCCGCCGTCTAGTCTATCCCACTTCTTACGGGGGGGGGGGGGGGGGGGGGGTCGTGGGATCAAGAAAGATTTTGTGGCTCTTTAAAAATGTTGTAATTTAAAATAGTCATTTTTGGCTCTTCCGACTCAAAAGGTTGCCGACCCCTGGTCTATACTAATATTATAAAGAGGAAAGATTTGAGTGTTTGTTTGCATCGAATAGGCTCTGAAACTACTGGACCGATTTTTAAAAAATCTTTCACTGTTGGGAAGCTACACTCTTCGCGGTGAACGTAGGCTATATTTTATTCCCGTATTCTCACGGGAACGGGAACTACACGGGTGAAACCGTGTGACGTCCGCTAGTTCTAAAACTAATATTATAAATGCGAAAGTTTGTGAGTGTGGATGTTTGTTACTCTTTCACGCTCTAACTGCTGAACGGATCTGGCTGAAAATCGGTACAGGGGTAGACGTAGGTCTGGAATAACACATAGGCGACTTTTTATCCCGGGAATAAGTTCCCACGGGAACAAAACTTCCGCGGGCGAAGCTGCGGGCATCAGCTAGTTCTAAAATTAAATTTATAGGTCAATTACGAAAATCAACGACACTGCTAGGTATATTCCGTTTTTTAGTTATATAATTTGACTCTATATAACGACCTTCACCGAGCTGGTTAATGGATGAAAAGTATTTTATATTCAATTAAATTGTATGTCAATATATAAATTCCATATGGGTTGCATTTTCAATTTCATTGCAAATTCAATCCAGAATATGACTAACTAACGGACGTCACGCGGTTTCACTAGCGTTGCTCCCGTTCTCGTGGGAATATGTGGATAAAATATAGCCTACTAGCTAATGCCCGCAGCTTCGCCCGCGTAAAATTTGTCCCGTTCCTGCTTCCCGTAGGAACTTGTTCCCGGGATAAAAAGTAGCCTATGTGTTATTCCAAACTATAATCTATCCCTGTACCAAATTTCAGCCAGCTCCGTTCAGCCGTTAGAGCGTGAAAGAGTAACAAACATCCACACTCACAAACTTTCGCATTTATAATATTAGTAAGATGTTCACCGGGGATAGTGTAGCTTCCAAACAGCAAAATATTTTTTTTTCAAATCGGTTCAGTAGTTTCGGAGTCTATTCGACGCAAACAAACAATAACATCTTTCCTCTTTTTATTATTAGTATAGACTTATAGAGTTAGCCTAGCATTAAAAAGTTATTTTTAAATATTTCTCTGGTTTGGTTAAATACATTCCATACCAATTGAAAGTACAACCACGTACAACGCCCATAGAACATGTAAACGTTAGATTGTCGATTTTTTTCCTGTCACAATTCTTGGGTGCGCAGGTAAATCGATACTAGTAACTTGCGAGGGTCTGGTTAATGAATTAAAGTTAGTTAAAATTTAAATATTAATAAATAGCTCTAAATTGTACATGAATAATTAAAATAGAAAAATATGATTGGAGTTCTTTTGCATTTTCTGAGAAAATTTACCATTGTGATCCATATCCATACTAATATTATAAAGCTGAAGAGTTTGTTTGTTTGAACGCTAGGATCTCAGGAACTACTGGTTGGATTTCGAAAATTCTTTCACAGTTTCATAGTCCATTTATCGAGGATGGCTATAGGCTATATAACATCACGCTAAGACGAATAGGAGCGGATCAGCAATCAATAATGTTTTGAAAACGGGGAATATTTTTTACCGTCTGAAAGCTTCCGAGGCGTACGCTGCGTAAATGGTTAAAGTTACGTAAAAATTGTGTATTACAACATTGTTTCTCTTAAAAAGTTCTAAAAAAAAGTCCGCGACAGCATATGTCTATCTTTTAAGGTTCGCTCACAATAACCTAATTTGTCTATCTCTTAAGGTTCGCTCACGATATTGTAAAACGGAACAGTTTGTTTGTGCTAGGATCTCAGAAACTACTAGTTGCATTTCAAAAATAGTTATAAAGTTTAATAGTCCATTTATTGAGGATGGCCAATGGTGAATTAACATCACGCTAAGACCAATAGGAGCGGAGCAGCCATGATTAATGTTTCGAGAACGGGGAAAATTTCTTTCTTTTGAGAGCTTCCATTGCGTATGCTGAATAAATGGTTAAAGTTACATAAAAATAGTGTACTACAAATTTGTTTCTCTTAAAAAGTTATAAAAAAAGCCCTCAACAGCAAATGCCTATCTTTTAAGGTTTATTTACAATAACCCTCTTTAAAGTATGAGCGACGCGACGGGAGTAAACGTGGTCTGCAGTGGTAGCCACTCAACTGAACGATAAAAACCGGTCAAGTGCGAGTCGGACTCGCCCACGATGAGTTCCATACCAAAAAACAGATGGGCGGAAGTAAAAGCAACGGGAAACAATACATCAGGTTAACAGCTCTCTCTTTCTTACACTCATGTAACGTAAATGAAGTTGCGCGGGTCAGCTAGTGTATATATATTTTTACCACCAATTTTTAAAAAACATCTAATATTTTGACAGGTGATTTTTCGATTGAAAATTTCAATGCTTTTGCGATATTAATGGTCTAAGATCCCTTTAAGAACAATCTTCACCGAGCTGGTTATTGGATGAAAAGTGTTTTATATTCAACTAAATATGTCAAAAATTAAAATGCAATAGGGTTGCCTAAAAAATTTCAGTCCAGAATATGAGAAATTAAAAAAATATTTTTTTTTTACTATTTATTGGTTTGCTTAATAGATACATTTCATACCAGTTAGATGTTTAACGTCCATAGAATATGCAAATGTTAGGTTGTCGATTTTTTTCTCGTCACAAAGTCACAACTCTTGGGTACGCAGGCATAAACAGGTAATACGATACTAGTAACTTAAAAAAAATAAGTTAATTAAAATATAAAATAAAATAAAAGATTATTTAAGCAATTACTAGTATCGATTTACCTGTTAATACCTGCGTAACAAAAGTTCTGACGAGAAAAAAATCGACTACTTAACATTTGCATAGTCTATGGACGTTAAACTTCCAATTGGTATGGAATGTATCTATTAAGCAAACCAGTAATCAGTAATTTTTTTTTTTTTTAATTCTTAATTTATCATATTCTGGACTGAAAATTTTTAGGCAACCCTATTGCTAATTAATTAGTGACATATTTAGTTTAATATAAAACACTTTTCATCCAATAACCAGCTCGGTGAAGGTCGTTATTAAAGGTGTTACACAGTGCTATTCTATGGCATTCGCCGATGCAGCATTCAACCAAATCAATTGCAACATATCTAGATCACGCCACCCAAATATCCCGCCACCCGAATAATGATGAAGCTGCACTTCATGACGCACTAATAATTTTCGTTAGTTAATAGCTATTCAGAATTGTCATTCCATATTCTAGCACCGAATAGGTTTCACTTGTAATAAGTAATTAATTGTAATTTTTCATTTAATATTTTAATTAAAATTAATTAAATCAGTTTTGGTTTTTTTCAACTCTCCGAGTGCAGCCTACGTATCTGGCGCAGTCGGTAGGATATTCGCGGGCCGGTTCGCGAGCCTTAGGGATCTCTAAAATCGTTATCCGCGTTCGCGAGTCGCCTGGGTGGCTTTCAAGCTCCGTCCAAGAATATTCGAATCTACGTACCAGCTGCAGCTCCGGCAGAGGAATCAAGAAATCGATTCACCGAGAACCAGAATGATATTGTAAGTACATTTGATTTACTCAAGTGTTGCTTCCTTTTTATTCCTAAGTATTTCCCCGCTACTTCAAGATTTTTCCCAGAAGAATCCCTAAGCCCCGGGAGTCTACATCACGTACGGCTCGCTGGAGTACTATAGATATTAGTAGAGAATTAGATAGTTCTAGTAAGAGTGATACTGTAAAAATGGCCCACGACCCGGATACGATTTATAAGACGCTTCGTATGGTCCCGGAGTTCGACGGCAACCCAAACATATTAACAAGATTTATATCTATGTGTGATCAACTTGTCACTCAATTTGTTAGTAACGTACCAGGTAGCGAATTAACTAACCTTTGTTTAATTAACGGCATTTTAAATAAAATAAAAGGATCTGCCGCTACGACTATTAATTCAAATGGTATACCCGACAGCTGGCAGGGCATTAGAACAGCATTAATAAATAACTTTTCCGATCAACGAGACGGAACCGCGTTGTATCGAGACCTTTCTTTCGCTACGCAAGGAAATAGGACTCCTCAAGAATTCTACGAACATTGCCAAACGCTATTTAGTACTTTAATTACTTACGTTACGTTACACGAGTCAATTCTCACTACAATTGAAGCAAAACGCATTCTGTATAAAAAGGTTACTATGCAGGCTTTCGTGAAAGAGTATCTCCGACAACAAGAAATTATTGCTCAGTATCACGATGGGAAAACAAACCACCGCGGCATTACAGAATGCTATCTTTCCCTGTCCAGAAAATATTATTGGCCAAAAATGAGAGATCACATCACCAAGTACATTAATGAATGTATTATCTGTGGTCAAGCTAAATATGATAGAAGACCTATCAGACCACAGTTTAATATTGTACCTCCCGCAACAAAACCATTCGAGATAGTTCATATGGATTTATTCACCGTACATAGCGAAAAATATGTTACTTTCATAGACGTTTTCACTAAATATGGACAAGCATACCATCTGAGAGATGGTACAGCCATAAGCGTATTGCAATCCCTACTACAATACTGTACTCATCATGGAGTCCCTTCGACATTAATTACTGATAACGGTACCGAGTTCACGAATCAGTTATTCTCTGAATTTACTCGTCTCCATAAGATAAATCACCATAAGGTTTTACAATATTCACCTAACGATAACGGGAACATTGAAAGATTTCACTCAACTATCCTTGAACATATTCGAATTCTAAAGCTACAGCATAAAGAGGAACCCATAGTTAATCTAATGCCGTATGCTATTATTGGTTACAATAGTTCCATACATAGTTTTACCAAATGCAGACCTTTCGACTTGCTAACATTTTGATGCTAGGGATACTTTAGACTTGGACTTAACACAACAGCTATTACAACAGTTCCTGCAGAATCATAAGGCACGGATTCAACAAGTCTATCTTATCATTAATGATAAGTCATTAGCAGATCGGACCGCTTTGATTAATCGTAGGAATAAAGATCGCGAACCTGAAATAGAATATATTCCCCAACAACAAGTTTTCATCAGGAACCCTTCCGCTAGTCGTTAGAAAACTGCTCCCCGTTATAACCACGATACTGTCTTAGCTGACTTGCCCATCCACATCTACACGTCTAGAAAACGCGGGCCTGTTGCTAAAGCTAGATTAAAGAGAGGCCCTAAAACTCCAAACTTGTTACAGGATACTACTATTGCTAATCGCTCGTGAGATGCGGTCACAGGAGATAAAACTCGAAAGTTTGGCTGATGGACCAGGCATATTACCCTATAAACTTGGACCAACAAGGATGACAACACATCATCATGTCTTTCTACAGTATATCGAGTTAAGAGATATTGAGAATCAGATCATAGTTTTAGAAAAACAAATCTTGAACTTCCGAACCCAGCTTAGTAACCATACTTATACATTATTCGAGCTTCAGATTAATTATCTTATAGGAAAAATTAGTAAATTATCGAAACAGTTACAATCATTAGAGCCCAATCGTTTTAAAAGAGGTCTAATAGACGGCCTTGGTTCAGTAATTAAGAGTATAACAGGTAATCTCGATTATACAGATGCCTTAAAGTACAACAATGCTATTACAGTTTTGCAAAATAACCAAGAAAAACTAGCAAACGAATTTAATAATCACATTAGTCTGAGCAAAGAATGGATGTATAGGCATAATAGTATCGTAGAACAACTAGTGGAAAATCAGGGAAGAATTAATAGATCCATAGAATTACTGTCTAATGTAACGATTATGACTGGTGACCTAATTGACTACGCACAATTTGGACAACTATTGAATATTATAACGGAAAACGTTAACGACCTAGGTTTAGAGTTAATTAGAATAGAAGATATGCTAGCATTTATACGTGCCTCAAGCACTCATCATTCGATGATAGATATAGATACTTTGAAATCGATGTTAGATAAATTACATAAAATATATAATAGAGACGAGGTTTTATCATTAGAATTAAGGGAGTTTTATAAGATAATAGTACCAGGATCATATTTTAATGAAAAGAAAATAGTTATAGTCTTCAAATTTCCCATAGTTTCTAAACATACATATACTTTATATAGACTATCTATAGTACCCAATAAAAGTAACCGAGCCCTCATCCCCACCTATCCCTTCATAGCAACCAATGAGGAATCATTTGTATATATAGAAGCAGAATGCTCGAAGTTTAACGACTGGTACCTCTGTGACAAGGAAATTTTTCTAATCAAATCCGTACAAAGTCTGATTGCATCCAGGAACTTATAATGAAACAAGCACTTGCCGATTCCTGTCAACTTACCGAGGTGTTTCTGAACAAAGAAGCAATGGAGAAGTTAGATGACCAGCACTATATCCTGTTGTTCCCACAACCAACGAAAGTACAACTAGTATGTGGTAGAGAAGATTTTAATTCAGTGCAAGGAAGCTATCTTGCTACGATCCCTATCAATTGCTACATGCGGACAAGCGACCTAACCATTATTAACGAAAATGATGAAATTCAAGGCCAACCAATGAAACTGATGAACATTCCTTACAACATCAAGAAACAGGAAAATAGAACTCAAATTCACCTTAGCTCTATTGATTTGAAAGGACTACAAAAAATCCAGAATCAAGTTATGATGAGCCAACCAGTACAATTGGATCCCATCCCGAATGATATCATATATCACACGACTGTACCTTTTTACGTCATACTATCAAGCACAGGAGTTTTAATCACTGCTTTCTGGATCTACCGTTACAGAAGGAACAGAGGAACTCTTAAGACAGATACGCCTTCTAACTGCAATGAACCTATCTATGCAGTACCAGATAGAACCGGAAAGGAAACCATCTCTCAAGAGGATGTCCCAGCAACATTTTCTCTCAAAGTTCTAAAATAGTTGCTGAACTGCGGGTGGAGATGTTACACAGTGCTATTCTATGGCATTCGCCGATGCAGCATTCAACCAACTCAATTGCAACATATCTAGATCACGCCACCCAAATATCCCGCCACCCGAATAATGATGAAGCTGCACTTCATGACGCACTAATAATTTTCGTTAGTTAATAGCTATTCAGAATTGTCATTCCATATTCTAGCACCGAATAGGTTTCACTAGTAATAAGTAATTAATTGTAATTTTTCATTTAATATTTTAATTAAAATTAATTAAATCAGTTTTGGTTTTTTTTCAACTCTCCGAGTGCAGCCTACGTATCTAAGGGATCCTAGGATATAAGTCAATAAAAGGAGAAAAAATAAACATTTTGGATCAAAAAATTTACAGTGCATTAGGAACATAAAAAGAAAGGTTTCTGCCAAATTTCATGACAAAACGAACATTTTTGTAAAAGAAAAAAAACAAAAACTCAAAATATGGGTTTTTTGAGTTTTTGACATACTTTTTGAGGTTATGTCACAAAAGTGTAAATCCAAAAGTTGTAGATTTTTTTATTTCCTACAACTTTGCCATTAACCATTTTTCCATAGGACTTGTAGTTCTGTCGGAAATCGAGAAAACCCCTTTTCCCCCCTTAAAACCCCCATTTTTTTCACTTCCCGACCTCAGATCGCCCGTGAATTATTTTTCCTGTTATTTTTGTCACATTCTCTTCCTTTTGCAATAGGTTTTATTTTACTACTAATTTTTTATATTTTAAAAGCTATCTGCACTGGTCTAAATTTGTTATTCTAGTTTTTAACCGATTTCAAAAAAAGGAGGAGGTTCTCAATTCGTCTGTATGTTTTTTTTATCTATGTAAAAACACAATGTTTTAAATCCGTCTATAATTGACGGAAATATCGCTTTTATTTCCGTCAATTATAGACGGATTTCAAACATTGTTTTTTTGTTGAATAAGAGTTATTTCTGAGGTGGTCCCATTTCCACCAGGTCAGGATCTGATGAAGGGATCCAGGAGAAAACGAGGGTAACCACCGAAAATTGTAGGGACAACTAGTGCACTTGTTAACTTTTTAATTAGGTGCTTTAATGTTCTACACTCTGGCGTCGATCTGATGATAGAGTCGAAAGACAGTCGAGGGCATTCCTTAACAATTTACAGCAGTTATCTTGTGTTTGGACTTGATTGATTTGTAATGATGAGAACTTTACACCTAGATTGATAGATCAGACTTCATTGAATCATCAGATCAGAATTTACTTGGCGCCGACTTCAATATAATATTGAATAAAAATCAGATAAATCAAAATACACATATTACTTTGTGCTAAGTAAATTTTATTTTTCAGGATTTGTTTGAAGTCGGTTGTACTTTTTACTGTCATCTTGGACTAGTGTTTGTTTTAGAGTAATTACCTGATTACGCGGATTCGGAGGTCGTGGGTTCTATTTCCAACCAGGACATATCTTTTTGTTATGAAGAGCACATTGAATTATTCTACGTCTAGGTGTGTATGTATTCGGAAATATATAAGTATGTTTATCACTTGTCTGGATTTCATAGCAAAAGCTAATGTTAGATTCATTTGGATTAAATGGCGCTGTGTAAACAATATCCCAAATTACTTATTATTAACTAACCTCAAACGTGTCTTAAGTATTTCATTTCATTCAGTCTTCATGCTACTTCATAAAAAAGCTTTGCTTAGCGGTTTCGAGGATTTTATAAAATTGGTAATACCTATTGAAGGACTTGTCGATACAATATCAGTTTATACTTCGCCCTTGTCCTAATAAACGACGTATAGGTTGGTAAATTCCAAACTCCAGCACAATATTAAACGATAATGGAGCGCTTTGTTGAAAGTAGTAAAATTAGAACGGTTGACTAGGCATGTAGGCCTGTGATGTTCGCTGTGACCTTGTAAGGGCGTATTAGCGAGGATGTAGGTCAGTGAGACCCGATGCCCTTGACCTAGAAGGGCGGCGCGCCCTTGAAGCCGCCCTCTGCCTGTTCTTCCAAATATTAGACAAGGGCAGTCAGAACGCAGATTACATTTTAATGTCACAGTTATAAAATAATCCGGGAATCCACCCGCGGGGCGTTCTGTTACCTCGGAAATTTGTTTCCATGGGAATAAGTTGATTTTCCTGCTCTAACTATCTCACATACATAAACATCTACGAGGATACTATAATAAAACTCAAGACGAACTTTGTGTACATATAATATTTTACAAAAAAAATCTACTGCAATACATCATAGTGTTGACAGAGACCACGAAACAATGTTTTTTAAAATTTTTGTCTGTCTGTCTGTCTGCTTGTAATTTACACTATCACGAAAAAAGCGGCTGAACGATGAATTAGACTTTAAACACAATCTTGCCTTAAATCTAGATTAACATTTAGGCTCTCCAACTACCAGACGATTTGTTTTCTTCCTTTCTTGCAATTTTTTTTTGTTCAGATTAACAAAAAAAAATTTCAAGAGAAACGCTAGACAGATATCTAGCGTTACTTAATTATAATAAAACTCAAGACAAAATTAACATTAACGTTTAATAAGTAAAACTAAAAAAAAAATTTAATAAAAAATACAACCTACTTCAAACAAATCTTGAAAAATAAAATTTATTTAGCATAAAGTAATATGTATTTTGATTTATCTGATTTTTATTCAATATCATATTGAAGTCGGCGCCAAGTAAATTCATAGGTTTAGGTAGGTATTATTCATGGCACCAACTTCAATATTATAATCAAAATACAATTTACTTTGTGCCAAGTAAATTTTATTTTTCAGGATTTGTTTGAAGTCGGTTGAATATTTTACTATTTTTTTTTAATTTTTTTTTTGTTTTGTTTTAAGTGACGGGTGAACTGAAAGATATATCTATCTAGGTGAAAGTTCTCATCAATACAAATCAATCAAGCCCCAACACAAGGTAGCCGCTGTAAATCGTTAAGTTATTCCCTCAATTGTCTTTCGGCTCCATCATCAGATCGACTCCAGACCTTCATTAATTGTAGTACATTAAAGCACTGAATTAAAAAGTTAACAAACGCACTAGTTGTCCCTACAATTTTCGGTGGTTGCCCTCGTTTTCTCCTGGATCCCTTCATCAGATCCTGACCTGGTGGAAATGGGACCACGTCAGAAGTAACTCCTATTCAACTTGTAATCCGTCTATCAAATTGAAATCCGTCTTTAGTTGACGGAAATATCGGTGAACATACATAAAACATTGAGAACTTTCTTTTTTTTAAAGTCTGATCTATCAATCTAGGTGTAAAGTTCTCATCATTACAAATCAATCAAGTCCAAACACAAGATAACTGATGTAAATTGTTAAGGAATGCCCTCGACTGTCTTTCGACTCTATCATTAGATCGACGCCAGACCTTCATTAAAGTGTAGAACATTAAAGCACCTAAGTTGTCCCTACAATTTTCGGTGGTTGCCCTCGTTTTCTCCTGGATCCCTTCATCAGATCCTGACCTGGTGGAAATGGGACCACCTCAGAAGTAACTCCTATTCAACAAAAAAACAATGTTTGAAATCCGTCTATCATTGACGGAAATATCGCTTAACATACAAAAGAAAAACATACAGACGAATTGAGAACCTCCTCCTTTTTTTGAAGTCGGTTTACGTAACTTTCTTTGGAGCGTTAATAAAAGATTGAACCAATCAGATCGACCCTGTATACAAAAATACAAAAATATATTACCAGAATCACACATTCCTTAATTTTTGAAGTCTATTGAATCCAGAAGGTAAGTTTGATTGTGACTGCATTGAAGCCAAGTGATGGAAAAAAAAATTCACGTTTGTTCTATGGGAGCCCCCTAATGATTTTCTTTTGTAAATAGTTTTTGTTATAGCGGTAACAGAATTTCATCATCTGCGAAAATTTCAACTGTCTAGCTATCACGGTTCATGGTTCCACCTAGTGACGGACTGCGGAGTATCAGTAATAAGGTCCCGTCTTACCCTGGGTACGGAACCCTAAAGAGGTATGCATAAAACTGTGTTTAACTCTGTACTACACCAAAAGGTTTATTTATTTAGTAGGTAAACTAGCAATGTAGGTAGCTGTATTTCAATTGCAGCATTAATATAATATTTAAATACACACTTTACACATTAACATACTGTGTCACCTTCACCTTGTGAATGTTAAACAACAAAAGTGTATTATTTTCTACACTAATTTCAATATCTATCCTAACAAAAACATCAACACAATTTACTTATTTAAAATTTGTTACAGATAAATAATACAAAGGAGTCAAACCCGTCACCTTTAGCAACGACAGTCGTGACTTGCCACTTCGCCACCTACGGTAACCACTTTCATTCTGGTACTTTTTACAACCTCAGTAATATAAAAAAACATTTGTTATGCAAATATTCGCCAGTGTGGAATTCGGTACTCGTTCCCATTTCCTCCTCCTTCGGAAATATATTTCCTGGAATATATCTAAATCCTTTGAGAATGCTATAATAGCAAACCGGTCAGGTATTATTAAAATAAAAATAATAGTTGTGGAATAGTACAAGTGAGTGGGTTTTCATAGTGTATTAACAAGTTCCATCAAGTGCCAACAATCAAAAGTATAAGGGATATCTAAATCTCTGTACCAACTTTCATCCTAATCCGTACCTCAGCCTTTTGAGCGTGAATAAGTAACAAACATCCAAATATCCTTTTATAATATTACGAGCTGACCGTCGCCGTCGCAACGTCGTTTGCGTGATAAATGAAAACCGCTCGAAAGATTTTATGCAAACTTCACATAAACCATCTCCTAAATAGTTCGAACAATGCCTAAACATTTGGTTTGGATAGGTGAACCCGTTCTTGAGGTATAAAATTACAACGAAAAGTGGCATTTATTTTTACATAATAGAGAAGAAGAAAGAAGATAGATATAGTACGAAGTAGAATTTTATCGTGTGAAAATTCCCTTAATTCTATACGTCTAGAATAATTTCTTAGGTTATGCATGGGTGTACATTATACTAAACTTGTCTTTTCAGGCTAAGAACTCATCTTAAGTAGGGCATGGTTACTGCGAAGTATTGCTAGATGAGCTGAAATAAGTTTTTCATCAAAGTAAAAACAAGAAATTGAAAAAGTTTGGAACTCATTTTCATAGCTGTTAAGTAAGCTCGAGTCGAGTTTGCCTCCTTCAATGTATTTGAGCTCGTCCCGACTTTTTAGGTAGATCTGTATATAATTTTGACAAACCCGTTTTGTCTGTTCCTTCTCGCTGCAGCACCTTTTGCACCAAAGGCACAGTGACAAAATAATCCTCGTGTAATGGTGCTAATGAGCCTTCCTAGATAGACGACTAGCAACTTCAAAGGAACCTTTGCGTTAGGTATACCCTTATGACCCTTGCGGCCTTGGGACCATCAGAAGATGTCGTAGCATTTGGATCATTGCCGGTTGTCTGATTTGCCGCGCCATGTCATATTGCTTAGGGTTCACCAATGTTTTCTGACTGTGGCGGTTGGTACGATAATAGAAAGTGGAGTTGGGCATCATATCAAGTTATTTCTCAGAGCATGATCCCTTGTACAGAAGGTACAACACGAATATAGAGCTAATGTCTCTAATGTTGCTCGCCTTTGTACCGAAACTTTGCATAAAGACAACAAACAGGATTCCAAGTGTGGCCGCATTTGGCCGCGTTTGCTCCTCAGGCAAGTACGCTCTGTACCAAACAGCCAGATCCGGCTGAAATTTGGTACAGAGAGTACCCCCTCTTAAGCCTTTAGAGCTTGAAAGATTAACAAACATCCACCATCATCCATTCTTTCACAGATCCATACTCACAAACTTTCATATTTATAGTATTAAGATAGTAAGGGAGTAAGGATGGGCTAATAACATTTAAATCTGGAAATCGATAACTTGAAAACATCACATTCTAAAACCAAATAAGCTATCGAGTAGGCATTGTGTAATAACCTAATATTGAGGTCGCGTAGGCACATTTTATTACAATATTATGTTTGCAGACAATGCTCGCTGGAGCGACCCCACGATGACCTTGCTGCGACCTTACCCCCAGCGCCCCCTCCCACCCGCTCCCTGCTCCTCCGGCACCCCTCCCAGGACTCCATGTTAGCTACGCAACCTTGGAACAATCAGGGAAGCGTCTTCAATAGATTTAATTTCAAATTTGCGGCTCAGTTTACATTTACACTTCAAACGAACCTTGATTCGTGAATATTTTATAGATAGGCAGGGTAAGGCATCACTAAGGTATTTGCCAAAAGTAAGACTATTTAATTTAAAATCTTTGGTTCTATGTAAATTACAAGTCCAAAATGATTTTGTATTTGAATATGATTTACGTTAAAATTGTGGGCTATGATTATTTTGGATTTTTCTTTAACGCATTAACGTCCAACATTCACGTTTACGCAGTCCCAACACAAATTAGTAGAGCTATCTCTAATTTGTGGCCCCAATACCTATGAATTCAGTCGTTTGAAAACCGCAGAAGCAACAAGACTTGAAATTTTTCATCAGAACATGGGTTTCTGGAATCATTGTTCAATTAAAGTTGTTCTACAGCAGTTTCTTAATCTAAGTACTAGCCTACAAATTTTATTACCCTCATTTTCTTATCTTCAATAGACCAAAAGCCCACAAAGTCAGCCCACGACGTGCATCAGATGAAATAGAGCTTAGAACATAGTATAGCTTTTTCTAATTATATCTCTATATTATAATAGTTTTTTATTTCTTTTATACGGCATTTTAACCGACGCCGAACTTAGGCATTTTACTGTACTACGCCTGGGTACAACGAAACTAATAATTTTATGGTATAATATAATATAATTATGGTAAGTATTCCACCAATTTTCGATTCAGTTTGTGAATAATAATCAAAATAAAATTGGATTCCATTGATAATAAAAATTGCAGAAAAATATTGCATGAAAGAAATCATAAGAAAGGACAATAGTAAAGATATGACAATAGTTAGAAAATCTGATTAATTCCATGTGTGATATTAGAAGAGCCTTGTACCCAAACCGAGTCTAGACTACCCAAGGACATTGTACCGATACACAGGTATTTAAGAATATTACCTACAGATGAGTCATAACTATCACTCTACTCCACTTTCAGTGCCCCCAATCCATTACCTTAATGTGACCTCATTCGAGACCGAAATATCCTAACATGAAGGCCATCTGAGCTGAGTAGGCTTTAAAGGACCAAGACAAAGACGGCCCCTTTACCGAGTCATTTAAATATTGAGGACTGCTTTGTTCTTGTGAGATTGGTTTGAGAAAGTTGTTCATTCGAAAGTATGTAGGTATTTGTGGAATATATTTCTTGAAAAGGGTATTTGTAGGCAAAACGTAATAAAACTGCTTTTATTTTTCATTATTTAGCAAAAAAGAAAGCACAACAAGACGTTGAAGTATTACTACTGCATACAATCAAATCAAGTGACTCTAAAATGTTGCTATAACTGTTTTTGAAGCACTCGTATATAAGGCAGGTATGTTTTATCATAGGCGAGGCCGCAGTGGTAGCCGTAGGTCTGTTGGGAGTCCTGGGACATCCTTCCGAGGGCTCACCCGGGTCTTCCAACCGTAGGCTATTGGGCGTTACGTGAGGTTTTTTACGGAGCCCGGCATAGCATCCATGAAGGATTTTCCCACACGTTAAAAAAAAGGTATGTTTTATTGACAACAAGGTTTATATTTCTGAACTGCTCCTAAGAGTTTTTTGTATATGAATAGAGTACCTACTCCATTATTTTTTTGTTGGAAGGTAGTAAAAAGTATAACTATATATATTTCAAGTTTCCTTCTCTTTACCATGACCTCATTTTTCAGTCAGCAGGTGCAGCAGCACCTTGTAGGTAAGGCTGCGGAGAACTTGATAGGAGCCATTGCACCCAGTTAAGAGATATGAACAAAGTTATTTGTTCTGTTTTCTCGTGTCTATCTCCATACCACTAATGGTTACTACATTGCAATAGGTTGATTCGTTAAATCTTTAATCTATACTTATATTATAAAAGAGGAAAAATTTGTTTGGTTTTTAGTTTGTTTGTTTGCATCGAATAGGCTCCGGAACTTCTGGACTGATTTGAAAAATTCTTTCACTGTTGAGAAGCTACACTCTTTGCGGTGAACATAGGCTGTATTTTATTCCCGTATTCCCACGGAAACGGGAACTACGCGGGTGAAACAGCGTGACGTCCACTAGTTACATTATATAAAAAAAAGTCAACCTGGTTCAAACGAAACTTATAATAAACTTGACATAATTTTTTCATGTCATAATTATTGTTTATTACAATTTTCCATCAAAACGGGAAAGACAGGTACGTAATTGGTGGTATTTCCGCTTTGAAAATTCTCCGATCTCATTTATGAACTGATATCAAATGGCAGTAATTATGCAACAACAATGGACGCTATAGGTACGCATTTACGACAAGGACATGCAACCTTCCTATGAAGTTTTCCGGACGATACTAGCAACATGCCTCCTTTGTGAATTCTTTATTATTTAAAACTAGCTGAACCCGCAACTTTGTTTACGTCACATAAGGTGTATTAAAGGAAAGGTATTTCTTCATCAGACTCATCAAACAGCGTGTGAAACTGCCCTTTTTGCTTAATCATAAAAGAGCTTAAAGATTAAGTCTATTCTAAAACACAGACAAACAGAAAAAAAATCTGAAAATCATTGTTTAGGGTTCTATTGCGTTCATAAAGCCCCCTATAATATTTTTTCTAATTAATCTTCCATGTACAGACAGCGACCTGTTACGATTTTATTATATGAATTGATTGATCGGCTAAATAGCCTAGTACAGTTCCGCAGCTGGACTGTACTAGGCTATTTAGCCTAGTACAGTCCAGCTGCTGAAAATAGACCTCTTCCAATTTCACATTGGAAAAGTGATGACCTTAAGATCTGACCTAACGGGTTGGTATAGTTTTGTTTCGAATAGGTATTTGCCATAGCTCTTCGAAGGTGCACCGCTTGAAGGTGAATCTGGCTAGGGCCCTGAAAATATAGGTAGGATTTAACATGTTATTTAAAACGAACGCACCAATAAAAAATATCAGTATCAGATAACTCCTATTAGTTATCTATACATTTTGCAATGGGATAGGTTGTAGCTGCGTGTTGCTATTCCAAAATGTTCTACTATTTTTGTTCAACTAATAGTACAAATTGGAATATTTTTCTCCATTGTTCTTCTGAAAAAAATAATAGAACAACATGGAATTAAAATTCCTCATTGTTCTATTACTGATTATATCAATAGAACAAGCTGTATTATTCATTCCACAATGTTCTATTGTTTTCATCAGTAGAACAAATTGGAATTATGTTTTATAATGTTATATCGGATTTGTTCTGGGCTTAACGACACGAGCGGCGTCATGAAGAGATATGTGTATTTAACACATAAAGCTAGAAGTAAAACATAATTTTCAGTGGAATTTCGTAGAGATTTATATATTTTTAATTTTAAGAAATTAAAAGATTTTTTTTTTTTTTTTTTTTATACCACTAAGGTGGCAGACAAGCATACGGCCCACCAGAAGGACCGGTGGTCACCGCAGCCTATGAACGTTTGCAACACCAGAGGTGCCACACTCGCGCTGCCGACCCTGTAAAAACCTTCTAAGACCCCTTTTGAAGAACCCCATACTGTAGGCGTTTGGGAAAACCGAGGCAGGGAGGTCATTCCACAACCTAAGCGTGCGCGGAAGAAAACACCTATCGGATCTAACCGTGCTGGAACGCACCGGACGCAGGGTGTGAGGATGAACTCCCTGTCTGTGGCGAGCGGTGCGATGATAGAACGTAGCCGTGGGCATCATATCAAACAATTCCTCAGAGCACATACCATTGTACAGGCGGTAGAACACGCATAAGGAGGCAAAGTCTCTCCTGTCGCGAAGAGGTTCCACACCAGCTGTAAGTACAGGATCGTTGACAATTCTTACAGCTCGCCTTTGCACCGAGTCAAATGGACGAAGCTGATATTCAGGTGCTCCCGCCCAGAGGTGACAGCAGTACTCCATATGCGGCCGCACTTGCGACTTATAGAGAAGCAGTGTTTGCGCCGCAGTGAAGTACCGCCGCGCCCTGTTGAGCACACCCAGCTTTTTGGACGCCAGCTTAGCCTTGTCCTCCAAATGACTACGGAACTGAACGTCACTGGAGATGTCAACGCCAAGGATCCCTATACTTTTGGAGATGGAAAGAGATGTGCCCTGAAATTGCGGCGCTACAGTAATTGGGGTTTGCTAAGCGGTGAAAAAACACGCTTGTGTCTTGGAAGGGTTGAACTGGACAAGATTTTGTCCACCCCAATCGGACACTCTAGTAAGAGTAGCCTCGATTTCAGACACAAGCTGTTCACGATTTTCCTCCACTGTGTCCCGAGAGATACCGGGGCGACCCGTGTAACAAGTGTCCCCCGTACTGTCGTCCGCATAACAATGAATGCCGTCAATAGACAACATGTCATTGATATGCAGCAGAAACAGAGTAGGGGACAACACTGAGCCTTGCGGTACTCCAGCGTTTATAGCCATGCAGTCTGAACAGCTGCCGTCAACGACGGCCCTGATGCTTCTACCGGCCAATGGAGTGGGTTATTTAATTAGGCTGCCTTGCCTAGTTGGGCGTTGCTGTCGCATGGCCTATGCGCCAAGGAGGAACCCACACACCGAATGGTGAAATTTAATGTAACTTTCTACGTCTTCTCCGTTGTTTGTGCACAAAAGCTCGTCAATTTTTGATGAAATTTATACAATACTATATGCCGTTGTACCCGTCACAAACAACGGACTAAATAGTCCAATCAATAAAGTAGGTGTTCCTTGTTTTGTTGTAAAGTGCGTGATCAGGAACCTAAGCGATGTCTTTAAAAACTTATCCAGGGTGCTGAGGTAGAAAACATATTAAAAGTCCCCAAGTCTAGAATTCCCAAAACGGTGCTTCGCCAATTCCTTTTTTTAATTACTTAAAATTAAAAATAAATTAAAACATCTAATTATCTCATTTTAAATTCTCTACAATATTTCCACTGAATATAGTTTTACTTCTAGCTTTATGTGTTAAATACACATACCTACCTACCTCTTCATGACATCGATATGAGTAGAACAAATCGTAGAACATTATAGAATACAATTCCAATTTGTTCTACTGATGAAAACAATAGAACATTGTGGAATGAATAATTAAGTTTGTTCTATTGATACAATCAAAAGTAGAACATTATGGAATTGAAATTCCATTTTATTCTACAATTTTTTTTGGTAGAACATTGGAGAAAAATATTCCAATTTGTTCTATTAGTTGAACAAAAATAGTAGTACATATTGGAATACAGGCCGACTAATAGAATAATAGGGTCTGAGAGACCATTCGACAACTGTTTCTCATAATACAAAAAGATCTTGGGTAAAATGGGAACTGACATGGTTTTATTGGATTTTCTCGACCTGAATATGAATACACCTTTACGTTTTTACATCATGTCATATTATTGATTTATATTAGCATTAATGCATAAAATTTACGTTTAAATTAGTATACAATGGAGTTTCACTTGAAAGGACAACGTGAACTACTTCAATTTTAATATCATTGAGAAGTGTATACCGTACAATATGTTGAAGGTAGGGCAAAGGTTAAGGGCGAAAACATTATGTATTAACCTTCATACACATTACAATAGATCAAATAAATTTCATTTCTGTAACATATTATAAACTAAGCTTTTTTTAACATAAATTAGACTTCTTTTAGTTAAGGGAAAAAGTTACACTTGCAAGATAATGCTCGTTAACCTTAGTTTTTTTTTATTTTATTACTTTAGTCTCTATTGTATTAAATCAAAAATAACTAGCTGATCAGCGCTCATCAGCAAATGAATACAGAAAAGTTAATAACAATTTTGCATAATGTTTCAAGTGCTCGCGGAGTTCTGGGAATCCGTTAGGGACGTCCTCGATTTGGCTGACGGGAATGAAAAGTTGATCATGTGTGGTGATTTGAATGGATGGGTGGGGACCAAGCGAGATGGCTTCGATGCTGTCCTTGGTCCGTATGGAGATAAGAGATCGAATGATGCTGGTAAGTCAATCTTAGACGTATGCTTGGAACGAGACCTCCTTGTGGCGAACAGTTTATTCCGTCACAAAGATATCCACATGTATACATGGACACGGAAGGAAGAAAAAAGTGTGATTGATTTGATTTTGATAGACAATCGTCTTCGACAGGCTATAAGGGATACAAGAGCCTACAGAGGCCCCACTCTTGAAACTGATCACTACCTGGTGGTAAGCCGGTTTGTTGGTCTTTTCAAGAAGTGGAGGCACTGGCGAGTGCGTGTCCCTTTCGGAGACTATGAAAGGATAAAGAGTGAAAAACTGGAAGATGAAAGCGTAAGGAGTATGTATGTTGGCTTAGTCAGTGAAAGGCTTGCAAACGCGAGCCTTTCCGACTTAGATGTGGATGAATGCTGGAATATTATGAAAGAAAGTATAGTGGATAGTGCAAAAGAAGCATGTGGGAGTGCAAAGAGACATGAACATTCGAAAGGTGATGCCTGGTGGGATGCAGAAGTTCAATCCTGCGTAGCAAGAAAGAAGAAAGCGTGGTTGGATTATGTCTCATCTTTGCAACTGAATGACAGTATGAAAGACACGAAGAAAGAAATTTACCGCCTCTGCAAGAATGAAGCCAAAGCTTTAGTGAAAGAGAAGCGTGAAAGGATAAATATGATTGCGGAAGAGAAGCTGACGAGGAACTTCGAGACGAATACCAAACTCTTTTGGAGGGAGGTCAAGAAGTCTCGGAGCTGTTCGTCAGTTTCCAGAATGGATAAGATAAAGAGTAAAGCTGGGGACATTCTTGCGGACCCCTTAGAGGTGTTAGAGCGGTGGAATGAGTACTTTGGAGAAATGTATGAATATCTCCCGGATGCGGGCACTGCGAGGGAGGCGATAACTGATCTTGCGGTGCAAGCATCAAGCGGAGATATTACTTTGGAAGAGATTGAATGGTCGATACGAAGCTTGAAAAATGGAAAGTCTGCGGGAATTGATAGGATATCTGCTGAAATGATCAAATTAGGTGGTCCTTGCGTCCGGGACGCCTTCTGGTCATTGAGCAATCTATGCTGGAAGACTGGAAGGGTCCCAATGGACTGGAGGCGTGCTATCGTCGTGCCCTTGTATAAAGGCAAGGGCTCACGTATGGAGTGCGCCAACTATAGGGCCATCAGTTTGATCAGTATAGCAGCTAAAGTGTATGGCAAAATTATTGAAAGGAGAATGAGGGTGGAATCTGACGGATTACTGTGGGAGGCGCAGGGTGGTTTCCGAAATGGAAGGGGATGTATGGACCAAGTTTTCTCGCTCCGCAACATTGTAGAGAAGCAGCTGGCTGTAGGCCGGAAGGTTTTCTGCGGTTTTGTGGACATGGAGAAAGCATTTGACAGAGTTGTACGGAAGGATCTCTGGGATATATTGCCAGGATACGGGATTGATGGTGCGCTGCTTCGTGCTGTGCAGTCTACATATGTGGGATGTACGGCATGTGTGCGGGTGGGCGGCAGCCTGTCTCCCTGGTTTGACGTCAACATTGGCGTCAGACAGGGTTGCGTGCTGTCGGCTCTGCTGTTTGTCCTGTACCTGGACGATTGTCTTAAGAGAGTAAGATCGATGAATGTTGGATTGCGAATGGGTGACTTACTTGTGAACTGTTTGCTGTATGCAGATGATGCCGTGCTCATAGCCGAATCGCCATCAGAACTACAGTCACTAGTCACAACGATGAAAGATGATTGTCTAATGAGAGGCTTACATTTGAACGCGTCTAAAACGAAAGTGATGGTATTCGAAAGAGAAGAGGACAGAACGAATGCCAGGATAACTGTAAATGATGTAGTGCTGGAACAGGTGGATGAGTTTGTATATCTTGGATGTGCATTTAGCAGGGATGGACGGTACACCGCTGATGTAGAAAAGAGGGTAACTGCGGGAAATAGTGTGAATGGAGCGTTAGGCAAACTTTTAGGTACCAAGGCCTTAAGTCAAAAGGCCCAGCTCGCAGTACACAATGCGGTGCTGATACCTACGCTAACGTATGGAAGCGAGAGTTGGGTATGGCAGGAAACGCATGAAAGTAGAATAAACGCGGTCGAGATGCGCGCGCTACGCAAAATCTGCGGAGTAACGCTCGCAGATCGCGTTCGGAATGAAGATGTAAGAAAGAGAGTTGGTCTGAAAGAGAGTGTCGGTGTTAAAGTAAGGAAGGGCATGCTACGATGGTTCGGGCATGTGGAACGAATGGGAGATGAAAGAATGACAAAACAGATATACAACGCGAAAGTGGATGGACGTAGGAGTCGGGGAAGGCCACGACACACCTACCACGACCAAATTAATCATGTGTTAGTGGAGGGTGGTGTCAAGAGCCGTAGGAACCGACGTGCATGCATGAAAAGAAAAATGAAAGTTGAAGAGGCGAGTGAGGTGTGTATGGACCGTGCCGTGTGGCGCTCGGTTCTTTCTGCCTACCCCGCAAGGGATTTGGCGTGAAGATAGTATAGTATAGCATAATGTTTATGTCTAAAAAATCGTAACAAAGCAATGACTTTGTAGCTAATTTTATCTCAAACTAAACCAATGATTTAATACATCAAGAAAATATAAAATAGATAATTCTGTGTGTACCTATGTATATAGATTTATTTTATCTTCAAACGTCAAATACATGTGCCAGTGCACATAAAATTTCGTAACAAAATCGTTATCGTAACTCATTCTAAAGCCAACGCGACGCAGCGGCTACGGTACAATTTGATCATTTTCGTAGCTACGAATATTGAACTACGATTACGATTCTATTCAGTATTCTGTCACAATTGAAATAGGAGACATGGGCCCCTTCCCAACCCATATGATGAAGCCACGTGCAAGGTACAATGGAATCAAAGCAGGTGGCACTTACACTATTAATTTGTATCAGGGTCAGCATAGGACAGGTGCTACATAATTTAGGTCATTCTCTAATTAACCTTCGGAGATCGATCTACTGCTTCGTTAGTTAAAGGGTGGGCATTGGAGTAGGACAGTTTTAGTAGGTCAAATTTGCCATCTCGCGTATATAAAAAGATGTATATAAGGAAAGAAAGAGATAACACTATACAGGTAAAATAAACGAGTCTGTCAATTGTGGACCTAGGTGTAACGGTCAACTATAATAGTAAAACATTTTGATTTTGAAATAAATTACCATTCTGTGCCAGTTATAGATATGGTGAAAAGGTCCCACTAACCTCAATGGATATGAAACCATGAAGCATCACTAGAGTTCTAGTCAATTTATATCATGTAATATGCAGGGTGAATTTTTGAAAAGGGCTTGGATGGCCAACTCCGAAACTATAAGGAATACCTAAAAATGCTTAAAAGGAGTCACGAGCCCGATTTTGATAAAACTTAAAACCTCATCATTAGATTTTTGAAAAACCAGTAATCCTAGCTGGGAATCGAATCCAATGATTTTGAAAAAAAAACACACGCTTTATTATTACACCATACGATAGTGTCGCTGATAAGGATCAAATTCTGCGAAGTAATGATCTACGGCAAATTTAAGGAATGTTTGGAATTTTAATAGAATTTACATTTCATGTACCTAAATTTTGTATCATAGTTTGTTTCGTTGAAAATCCCAGAATAGATCGTAACTATTCCGTGTTTTAAATCATGCTCAGAATGATTATTTTGAGAATATTCTAAACGGAATCAATAATATTGAATGCAGTACTATCTTTGAGGTCTCGAATCCAGCTACGTGTTGAAAACAATGGTCTAGATTTTGAAGTCAACGTAAGCAAAATAAATTGTATTTTGTTAAAAATGAGCACTTTCTTTTAATCTGCCGTATATCCTTACTTCCCAGAATAAGATCCTTAATAGCAATACTATCGTATGGTGAAATAATATAGGCTGTGTTTTTTTTCATAATCAATGGGTTCGAATCCCAGCTAGGATTATTGGTTTTTCAAAAATCTAATGTTGAGGTTTTCAGTTTCATCAAAATCGGGCTCGTGTCTCCTTTGAGCATTTTTCGCTATTCCTTGTAGTTTCGGATTTGGCCATCCAATCCCTTTTGAAAAATTCACCCTGTATACATCTAGCTCTGCTATACGGCTTTGCCTGTGATATACTACGAACTCCGTAACTCTATTTAACACTTACATGTCCGTATTTACGACAATGTAGGGAAATATTCCTTGTTTTTAATCCCCAACATATTCGAAGAGGTTCATAAATTTAACGTTTGTATGTGTGTATCTGTCTGTCTGTCGCCACAGACAGAAATTGGCCCATTCATTGGGCGTGGAGAAATTTATATTCATTTTTTTTATCATCATCTCACTTCCTGAGTGATGAAAGGATTTTACTAAAATTCACAGGTGACATAGATGGCTTTTCACGACATGGTAACCTGAAAGCGGGTGACGCATCAAGTAGGTCGCAGAATACCCAACTTCAAACAAGACATCAAACAGAATCCATTTTTCATTGCAAGTAACAATGCGGTTCAAAATCCTTGATGTGTGTGTCTGTTGCGCAATGCAAGGCATCTCGGGACGCGTAGATACTTCGCGCTGGCGATCATTGAGTTCGTGGGGCACCCATTTGTCAAGCTTTTTTACCTTGCCAATTTGACGCAAATGGACCAATATTGTTTTGACGTTAACGTCGAAAGCTGCTGCTAATTCAGCCATAGATTGATTATCATCGGTTTCCGCAATCTACTTTAATTAGTCATTGTCGACCAAAGTCTTCGGACTACCGCGAGGTTCATTTTTCAGGTCGAAATTTCCAGAACGGAAGCGAGCAAACCTACAACTACTACAAACACTACAAACCAACGCACAGGAGCGTGCGTTGGTTTGTAGTGTTAGCTCCGTAAAAGTCGTTGATGTTGTGTGCCGCTTGTGCGGCAAATTAATTCCATGTTTCTAAAATAAAATTAATTTGAAATTAGAATTCTTAGCCGAACAAAAATTATTTTGATTTAAAATGGCCAGTACTGCTGAACGGCAATTACATACTTAAAGACCTATTATTAGAAGAAAAATGAAGTAACTGGAATTTTACGATTTTCACGCGCAGTAAATAGGACTGACCACGATAAGAAAATCTCGTTTTTACTGTCGAATCTTTTCCAGTGCACTTCCTTCCCTCTTCTTGCAGCCCCGGGTTCTTCAAGAAGGACGTAAAATTAATATCGTTAGGCTACCAATTTGAGGGCACTATCAAATAGTCTCGTCGACTGTGAGATACCCCCGTTTAACTAAATGTCGTCATAGCTTTCAATATAAAAAAAGAAATCTAATAGCTTCCTAAGTAGTTCCACTAAATGAACACACATTCTTACTTGGAAATATGTCATACACGTAGTCGGGCTTACTATATTTTCATACAAAGCTATCAACGAGAGTGCTGCCTTCATGTGTCACCGCCCACCCATCCCTATCAAGGGAAAAGAAACCATTCTTTCCGAGAATTACGACATCGTGTTTTATGATTGATCTTAGACTTAACGTTTGACGTCATAAGGAGGCTCTCTCCCGTTTTATATGTACATGTCTACCCATTTTGTTTTTGATGTTTTTAGTAGGTAATTATAGGGTGAAAGAGAAATATCACCTAGTAATGTGATGAAATAGTAATAAGACTAAAATTCTGGTGTCAGGTAATCTATTATATAAAAATAAGTCGGGTTTTCCTTCCTGACGCTATAACTCCAGAACGCACGAACCGATTTCCACGGTTTTGCATTCGTTGGATAGGTCTCGGGCTCCGTGAGGTTTATAGCAAAGAAAATTCAGCAAAATTTCACATACAGCGCCATCGCGGGCGAAGCTGCGGGCATCAGCTAGTAATGTATGTTTATGAATGAGTATTTTGTACTTCTATAAAGGATTACAGGAGAAGTCGTGCTAGATCCGTTAAGGGCGTGGAGTACCCATTATTTCTGATTAATTTCACTATGAAACACCCTACCCTAAACTTAACCCTGTTCGAGATATTCGACTTTTAATATTTTTATTGAAAATTGCCGATTTTTAGGTTACAAAATTTTTTATTTTTATTTTGGGTGCCTTATTTATTATTTTTGTTGCATTTTGACATGTGTAATAAGATGCTCCAAAACGTCAATTATTGAAATAGTGCATAAATTAATTGAACATGTCGTAGAAGACAAGTGAAAGTTAAGAAAATAAAAAAAATAGTAACAAGTTTATTTTTCTCTAAGGGATATGTAAAAAAATATTACGGCAGTCGTTCGGCATATGTTTTTTAAAATATCTACATTTCATCAGCTATCTAACGACGTATAGCAATGTAGGGTTGTATTTAAATTCATTGAAAAAAACTTAGTTTCAAAAGCGACAGTGGAGAAGAAAATTAATACTTCGCCCTAAAAAGTAAAATAAAACAATAGGAAAAGATGAAATGTCATTTATTAAACAAGGTTTTTACACAACTTTTTCATACTCTACAGTTCATGTTCAACATGGCCGCCTCGGTTATGAATACATTTTCGCATCCTTCTACGGAGACCAGTCTTAACTACCCCAGTGGTCAATGTTGTCCTCATTTGATTGGCTGCGTCCACAATCCTTACTCTTAATTCTTCCACAGACGAAACTGGATTTGGCGGTTTTAGTGTCACGCGTGTGTTTTTTAGTAATAATGGGTACTCCACGCCCTTAACGGATCTAGCACGACTTTTCCTGTAATCTATTATATAAAAATAAGTCGGGTTTTCCTTCCTGACGCTATAACTCCAGAACGCACGAACCGATTTTCACGGGTTTGCATTCATTGGAAAGGTCTCGGGCTCCGTGAGGTTTATAGCAAAAAAATTCAGGAAAATTTTCAACATAAAAGCGGGAGAATCATTTTTCACATACAGCGCCATCGCGGGCGAAGCTGCGGGCATCAGCTAGTCCTGTATAAATAAAATTACGGGGTAATCTAGTATATCATAAAATCAGACAAAAACAGCAATAATATACCTAGTATAGGTACTTTTAGTAATGCACAAATTATAAGGCACGGACATAAATAATACCGAATTAGGTTCACAAAACCCAAAAAAAACAGGCCATTGCAAAAAACTTAGTAGGAATATATCAACCTCGCAAGGGAGTAAAAATTAATAAGGTATTTCCTGTTGACCTAGAACTATGAAATTGGGCAAGTAATATCATTGTATACGTCAAGTACAAGCATAGAGACGAATAATAATAATAATAATAAATTAAGTGCCGCATTATATAAAATATTAGAAAAAACGAAACCAACAATAAAAATGATAATAGAAATTATGTATAAATCTTATAATACGAAGAAGAAATTTTCAGACAAAAATGACATGACAAACGTCATGTCAAATAAGAATATAATGTAAAAATATGGAAAAAATATACTAAAATGCTTACAAGATCGAGAGCCAGGAACACTGTTGCACAAACAACATCACCGGACTCGTCGCACAGCTCCGCCTCGCAGCACAAGGAACAGATTGTTGCTGAGGCGTCGAGCTCCAGCAGCAGCGACGAGTATTTCTCCCCACCGACGTCGCCACTACCTGTACGTCGGCAGGGGAGAGGCCGGCCGCCAGCCAGCTTGGGACCCCGAGGCACACCGGCCTCGAATAGGGCCCCCGCTGCCGGTGGTAATGTGCACCGCATGCGATGGACTTCGTCAATGAATGAAAATGTCATGCGGGTGATAGATATGCTTATACCTATGTAAATAACTTGGTTGACCGTGCTGGTTCGCGGTTTACAGCTTGGCATAAAAGAGTAGAAAATAGTGTTTTTGTGCTGTTTATATGGCAACCCATTAGAAAGAACCATTATTTATTGTACGGTAAACATTTTAATCTTCTGTATGTAGTTGGCAGTACTTTGTAACAATTTAGCCAACATGCAAAATAAAGTTCAGTTTCACGACAGTTTTTGAGAAACTGTGTAGTACTAATTAATTAATATTGTTTCATAGCATATAGATATAAAATTGTAGAATAATAATAAAATCAATATGATCAGGTTAGGAATCGTCTTTGTGAAAAGAAATAGTAATAGTGTGTTAATTAACTGTTTTGCTTCATTGATGTTTCCGGTAAATATCGATAGTTATTACATGGAGTAATGTATGTTAAATGTAATTACTGAATAGATACTATGATGTTTCACATTTATAATTAAATTAAGTTATTTTAGATGTTACTTTGTTAGAAAAAGTCATTGCCTCATTCGATTCAATGTATTGGGATTTTATTTGACACTGTTTACAAGGGCAAACAGTGTAGTGATGTTTGGGCGCCAAAAGTATAATATAAAAGGGTATAATGTTAGGTCAGGACAGTCGAGTCGCTGAGCAGCCGTCTTAAGGGTACGTTTCTCATTAATAACTTGTGTAATTTATCTGATCTGATGTGATGTGTAATATATGATTGTGTTGAAATTAGCAGAGGTCTACGTCCAGCAGGGCTGGACTGCCATAGACCGATTCGATTGATTGTATTCAAAGTTATTTATACTGCCCATGGCTTGGTTTAAAAGATAATGTATAGGTACTATCCTGCTGAACTATTTGTAAAGATATGACCCGTGTTGCTATTAATTGTTATGACGTGTACCAACTATTGATGGAATTAGATTATAGGCTAAATAGATGTATAGCAATTAATGTGACTTTGAAAAGAGTGGCCGTGAGTTTTATTGCCAGGTTCTTTCTCATAGGCTCTACCTATTGCGAATCTGGCGGTAAATGTAGAATTGAAAATCTTGACGAGAATAAAGATATTTTTATCTCATATTCATTTCTTTTCATTTCATAACTTGTTAGCTAATACCCTCCTTACAGAATATGCCTCTGGCTATCCCTTCGGGGATAAAAGGCGTGACCGTATGTATTGATATACCCACCCTCTACGAGACGAATCTAACACGGGCATATTTTGCGGCTACAGAAGGAGGAATTAACCTCACTGCGTACCGTGTTCGTTTGCTACCTTTGTTTCAGGCTCTTGAACCAACCGTGAACGTGTCGGCACAGCGGCTATCGGATCAGGTGCGGGTCATCCAGCGTAGTCATATGTTGGACGATACCGTGCTTGAGAGGATTCGTTCAGAAGTACAGTCTAACATTATCATCCCTACTTCGTCTCAATCTAGTATACCTAGTGAAACAAATAATATCAACAACGATTCACAATCTTTAGTACCCATTGACGAAGAAGTGGATGATATGGTTACGGTAAGTACACAGTATAATGTTGAATTAAGGAGTGTTTTGGAGCGAACGATTCAGGAATATAGATTTTGTGATCTCATAAGTCGTCCACGTATACCGCGCTTGCCTACGCATAAAAAGAACTTGGAGCTAGTGGGTACCCTGGACTCAATTCTACCAAGCTATTTTGATACTTGTGTAGATATAAGTGATGCACACTCAATTCTGTATTGCGCGGCTATAACATTGTGTCGAGTGGCTGGTGTAAAATTTCCGAAATTTGAGCCGGCCACTGGACCCAAGTCTATTCCAGTCTGGCAATGCAGAATTGAGCGTCGCATCGCTGAGACCAGGGTACTCATTAGTAAACTAAGCTGCTTTAGGACAGGGAACACCCGTCCCAGAGTGATGCGTTTTGTGACTCGTGCATTCGCGGGGACTGATATCAGTCCTCGCGAATACTCAGTGCGGGTCACAGAACGTATTGACTTCCTAAAGCAGAAAATTTATGTGTGGGCGAGCCGCATACGGAGGTACAAGAAGAGAGTGGATCGCTATATTCAGAATCGCTCGTTCCAAAAGGATGAGAGATGGGTGTATAGAAGATGGGAGCAACCCGATTCGAGTGTGACTGATAGGTGCCTACCAGATGCTGAAACCACAAGTACATTCTGGCGAGGCATTTGGTCGGTACCTGTTGGTCATACAGAGTGTGAGTGGATGCGGGATGCCGAACGGTCATGTGAGTCGATACAGACTATGGAACCAGTCCTAATAATATCTAGTGACATAGCCAGTGCGGTTCGTTCGTTGCCCAATTGGAAATTAACTGGGCCGGACGGACTGCACAATTTTTGGCTGAAATGGTTTCATAGCTCACATGCTTGTTTGGCATCCTGTTTTCAGTCATCACTTGAGGTCGGGTCGCTTCCATGTTTTATGACTTCGGGTATAACACACCTCTACAAATCCGGTAGTACTACGGACCCTAAAAATTATAGACCGATAACCTGTTTACCAACGGTCTATACTATAAGCTTCTCACATCTATTTTGAGAGTTAAATTAACAACACACATTGAAAATAATTCTATAATGTCCAACTCTCAAAATGGATGTAGAAGCGGGTCATGTGGTACTAAAGAACTCCTTATTCTTGACATGGCCATTAATCAGCAGGTTCGTCGTAACAGGAAAAACCTTGCGACATGCTGGATTGATTACAAGAAGGCCTATGATTCAGTGCCACATTCATGGCTGTTGAGGGTGCTGGAGTTGTATAAAGTTGATACAACTCTTAGCACCTTCTTGAAGACATGTATGGGGCAATGGACAACGGCTCTTGTATATCCAGGATGTCGTCAGGTTCCTGGGAATGGCGAGCCTGTCAGGATCAAGAGGGGTATATTTCAGGGTGACAGTCTGAGTCCCTTATGGTTTTGCCTGGCTCTGAATCCTCTCAGTACCTTACTGGAGGGTTCAGGGCTAGGCTATCAGTTCAGGAGAGGAGGTCAAGTTGTTTCCCACCTGCTTTACATGGATGACTTGAAATTATTTGCCTCCACCGATTCCCACTTGATAGAGTTACTAAAAGTCACAGAAGCTTTCAGTAATTCTATCAAAATGGAATTTGGTGTAGATAAATGCGCTGTCATGCATGTAAAGAAGGGACGAATTGTGGAATCTGAAAGAGTACATCTTTCTGATTTCACAAAACTTAAATCCATCTCCGCGACTGAAACTTATAAGTATCTGGGTATGTCGCAGGCATTAGGTATTACAGAGGTTGGCATGAAACAAACGTTGGTGGACCGTTTCTTTGGCCGCCTGAAAAAAGTATTTTTATCGCTTTTATCGGGCGGTAACAAGGTGCGGGCTATCAACGGTTGGGCCATGCCAATCTTAATCTATTCCTTCGGCATACTTAGATGGACTCAGACTGAATTAGACGCCCTGGATAGAAAAGTCCGTTCTCTGTTGACCATAAACCGAATGCATCACCCACGTTCGTCTGTAATGAGGTTGTATATCCCACGAAAGTGTGGAGGTCGTGGCTTTTTAAATGCCAAGACCTTACACAATCGTGAGGTATACAACCTTAGGGAATATTTCCTTCATGCTGACGTGGGTATGCATCGGGATGTGGTAGCAATAGATAATGGACTGACCCCTCTTGCTCTTGCCAAAAAGAACTGGCACAAATCAGTAATAATGACTACTAATGATCGCAAGGAAATATGGCGGGGCAAAGAGCTGCATGGACGATTTTATCGGGCCTTACACGGGGCCGATGTAGATCTATTAACATCTGTATCTTGGTTACGTTTCGGTGATTTGTTTGGAGAAACTGAAGGTTTTGTCTGTGCAATTACAGACGAAGTTGTCATGACGAATAACTATCGGAAATATATTTTGAGAGATGGTACGGTTGACATATGTCGGGCATGTCACCTACCGGGTGAATCTCTCAGACATATTATTTCTGGTTGTCCTCGTCTTGCCAATGGCGAGTATTTGCATAGACACAACCAAGTAGCCAGGATAGTCCATCAGCAACTTGCACGAAAGTATAAACTTGTGGATTTAAAGGTACCATATTACAGGTATGTGCCCGACCCAGTTCTAGAGAATGGTCGTGTCACGTTATACTGGGATCGGTCTATTATCACTGACAGGACTATTGTCGCCAATAAGCCTGATATAGTGGTAATAGATCGATCAGAGCGCCTCGCAATAATCGTTGATATTACAGTTCCACATGACGAGAATCTCGTGAAAGCAGAAAAAGATAAACAATTAAAATATTTGGACTTGGCTCACTAGGTTGTCGACATGTGGGATGTAGATTCAGCGATTATTGTTCCGATAGTCGTATCAGCACACGGTCTGATCGCCAAGAGCCTCGATCAACATCTTAAGAGGCTCTCTTTAGGCAGTTGGGTCAAGGGCTTGATGCAAAAGGCGGTTTTGCTGAGCACGGCGCGCATTGTGAGGAGATTCCTGTCTCTGGAGCCCTGACCACCGGTAGCTTGGTCCCTGTACCCGATGCCGGTGGGAAACTATTTTTTTATATTTTTAAATGTCTTTTTTATATGTATATTTAAAAATGTAAATTTATATGTTGTTTATATTTAATAAAGAGGAATAATAATAATAAATAATAATAATAAATAAACTTTATTGATTTTTCTCTCACATAACATCTTACATAGGTAATACTTAGGTAGGTACATTTTCCTCGATAGCAATAAGATATGTGAGAGACTGGTATCTGTACTAGGAAAACCTGTGTGACAGATTACCTGCCTCTCCGGACTCTGAACATGTGGCTTTAGGTAGGTACCTTTTATATCATGCTAACAATCAATTTACACATAAAAAATATAAATCCATGCCTACATATATATCATAATATGCATGGTATATATATATTCACAACACGTATATACATACCATTATAAAGAAAAATAAGCGCATGTGAATGTGTGTGTATGTGTGTGCGCGTGTGTGTGTGCGTGTGTGTGCGTGTGTGTGCGCGTGTGTGTGACTGTGTGTGTGTGTGTGTGTGTGTGTGTGTGTGTGTGTGTGTGTGTGTGTGTGTGCATGCGTGTGGGGATGGGAGAAGTAGGTGTAAAATCTAAAGAATTTGTTATTTATTCAATCTAATCGCCAAAAATGTAGTCTATAAAGTAAGTAATTAAAACTGAGAGATTCGATAGCTGAACTTGTACGTTTACGGAACCATATAGGCGAGCGAACCCGATTTTGTCGTGAACAGTTAATTATTTATTTAAAAAAAAAGTATACCAGTTCCAGCAGAACCTGTAACAAATTGAATGTAGGTAAGCATCTGCAATTTATATTCACTCAATTAATTGCATTATATTGGCATTATATTTATGAGTAGGTACTTAATATTTGCATAGTTTCATTTGTACTTATAAAGTAAAAGGTTTACATTATACAGAATTCAACTCTGGAAGCTACTTAGCATCGTTTTTTTGCGTAGATTAAAAAGAAGGAGAGCTACATATTTACAATGCATCCAATATCAAAATCCAAATATCCAACCATATAATATTAAAAATTAATTGATGCCGATAATTTGCCATATTGTAGAAGATATTTTTTTACATTTTACTACAAGGTTTAATTTTAGGTCTTCCGACGATCCAGCAACTCTAAGCAAAACACTGCCCAACTGCCTTTATCATCCATTTATTCCTAAGTTAAAATAAATAATATAATGAAATAGATATAATAAATGAGACTGAATATTTAGCCAGTATTATTGCGGACGGATGGCCCAAGTCTCAATGCCTATAATACCCTTTATATTTCTAAGTCAAAATAAATATTACGAAATAGATATAATAAATGAGAGTGAATATTTAGACAGTATTGGACGGATGGGAGTAAGGGAGACGGAACATCTCAAGGTTATGTCCTCGAGGAAGCGCCCGCGCCCTAAGGAGAGGTGGCGTACGTTTTCCCCTGGTAGGCCCGCAGGCCCGCCCATTCAGATCGGGTATAAGTAGCTCTACAAGATTATCATTAAACTTACTATGAATGATTCAGCTAAGCTAAACTATTATTAAAGTAAGTATTATATTTCGTAAATAGGTACTTATTTTAATTTACTATTTATTGTAGGTGATGTATTAAGAAGTATTTTGTGGTAGGTAAGTATCTATTATATGCTAAACGGTGCAAATCTATAGGTTAACTAAAGGTAATATTATATACGTAACTACAACGTAATATGTTCAAATAAATCTTACTAATATTATAAATGCGAAAGTTTGTGAGTGTGGATGTTTGTTACTCTTTCACGCTCTAACGGCTGGACGGATCTGGTTGAAACTTGGTACAGGGATAGATTATGGTCTAGAATAACACTTATCCTGGTAATAAGTTCCCACGGGAAACGAGATCGGGAACAAATTTTACGGGCGAAGCTGCGGGCATCAGCTAGTAACACATAATCTCACAATATTTTCAAAAGTTTAAACAAGGAATATCATAATTATATATCTTGAAATCTGTCATTTTACATTTTGTTTGACAAGGTTCCGCATTCTACTATGTTGCGCGCGGATTATACCAAAGCATTGTACACGTCTTCGTAGCTAGAATTCGGCAGCCACATCAATGTACGATTATTACGTATGTACCCAAAAAAAAGCATTTAGTATTTATACAATTATTTCTCCGGAACGTGGATAAAGGTCACGTCCCACGCAAATCTAGGGTGTTGTCGGGTGTGAGGGGTGCGGCACGGGGGACGCTCGGGCACGCGCGGGCATGCCGACCTTGCCCGGCTGTGACTCTGCGACCTTGGAGCAGAGCGTCCGCACCGCGCGTCCCGCTAACCACCCGGCTCCCGCACCACCTCAAAACCCCACCACCCTTAACGCCTACGCTCACCCGAAGCCCCTATCTCCTATCCGCCCACGCTATGTACCTCGTGCAAAATTGAATACCTACGTAGATGTATCACTGCTAGAACTCACGTAATGAATACGGAAGTAAGGAAGGACGACATACGTGTTATATGTATAAAGGAGTACATAGGCATTCAAACGTTACTATTACACATATTGGAAGAGTAGTGAATATAGTGCAACAAAATCTGGCTATTTATTTTCGATTCGATGTCAATTTGGAGTTTGAATTAATCATTTTGGAGTATCAATTTTTATTAACAGTAAAAAATTCGATAAGTATTCAAATTATTGAAAATTATGCAGTCGAATATTTAATATTTTTATTATTATTCATTTTTATTGACAGCTAATAACTTATGTACCTACTTGGTCACCCTATGAAATAATTTTACAGACGCCTTAACAAACCAGAAGACGCGGGTTCAAATCCTGCTCGAGATCAAAATTTTTTTCATATTAAATTTGCACCTTATGAAAATTGCACAAATGAACGTAGGACAAAAAATCGTTTTAATTTATATTTATTTGTCAATAATTTTACTAAGATAATGTCAATCATCTAACCGAACATCTTTCTTGTCACTCATATCTCAAAACACTCCTTGTTTCAATATATTATGTTCATGTGAAGACACGCCATTAACGCCACAACAATATTAAAACATAAACAACAATATATTGTATACCTACTTTGCCAAGGCTTTTGACATCACTGCTTATTACATGGCAGTCCCCTAACCTCGAAACAAATTAATATAGCTGATAATACATAAGTACATAAGTACAAGTGTCCTGTTTCCGCGTGAACCGAGCCCCTGCCCGGGCCCGACCTTGTGGAGCAAGGTCACGGGAGAACCGTTCGGGGTTTTCCGTATTCCGCCTGAAGGTCTCTGACATTGACTGTTTACAGCACAATGAAGATACTCTGTATAACAATGTTATAAGGAACAACATGCTCGTTTATGTATTCAAATACAATGACATAATTGACTATATTCTCAAGGATTATTGGTGTTAAGATAACCAGAAATGTTTCATAGTTTAAATATAGTATATGTTGCCTTAACCAATGTGTATTGTTTGTAAGAATCTATATCTACATAATATAATAAAACTGTAGAGGATCGAGAATCTGTACATGGAAGATATTATGAAAATATTAATTGTAGGGCGTTCTCCAATCGAAACTGAAGCCGAAAATGTAATTAAAAAATTTATTTCTGTCTGTATTCCGAATAAGCGTCACGCGAAACTACCGAATCAATTTGAATGATATTTGGCACAATTTGAGCTAATGATCCAAGGAAGGTTCTAGGATAGGTACATTTGATCCCGATATTTTGCGAAATACAAAATGGCTTTTCAGCTGTAATTTTTGAACGCGTGTTCCGATTACAAATATTTTTTTGGTGTCAGAAAGGGAGTGCTTTAAGGATTGTTCCACACAAGTTTAAAAATTGAGGGTTTTGTAGTTCAGAAATAAGAGGCATCTCAACTTTCACTTGACCTAGAATTCAAGGGTTCCTTTGAATGTAAGGGTAAATCTAAACTGCCGTGTGACTGAATAATTGAGAATGGACATAATCTTTAAGCTCATTTATGATTAAGCAAACAGGCAGTTTCATACGCTACAATGAGTCTGATAAAAAATACCTAACTCTCCTTTCAATACACCCTATGAGACATAAACGAAGTTGCGAGGGTCAGCTAGTTCTAATTATATCGATGACAACGTAGCTACAGTATTAGAATGATATTGAAGTACAATAATATACATAAATAACTAAATACACATTCAATTATTGAGGGAGGCTAAAACTACCACCGACATAATCTGTGAAATTAGTCAATTTGCAATTGATGTAGGCGGAAATTGTATTGGAATAATTCTCGGGGTACGTTATTTAATTGGCAACTCATATCTGATTTATATTAAAAAGGTAAAATATAACTGGTAAATGTCGGCATACAGATGCCTCTAGTTACCCCTTCGGGGAAGAAGGCGTGACCGGTTGATCATGAAGGCGGTTAAAAAGGGCATGTATTTAAATCGATATCTGTTTATTCCCTTTTTTTCAACAAAATATTTCATAATTACACCAAAAATACTGACTTGCACACTAATTATGCACACTAAATAAATCAAATTCAATATACTGTTAAATGGTATTTGCAGAACTATTTTACTGAACAAATCACTATTATCAAAAGGCATGTATTTAAATCGATATCTGTATATTCCCTTTTTCTGAACTGAATATTTCCAAGTTAAACCAAAAATACTGACTTGCACACTAATTATGCACACTAAATAATTCAAATTCATTATACTGTTTAATGGTATTTGCATTACTGTTTTACTGAACGAAAAACTATTATCAAAATAGTATATCTAACAATTCCTCAGTTCAACAAAAATAATACAACTTTTTTAAGGAAAACCATCGCCTAATTTACTTTTAGGAACATCGTTTATTCTAAGTAAAACCCCAATTTAATCAGTCACCTCTACAAAATTAAATTTTATTGATCAAAAAAATAAAAGTCTAACCTAACCTAACCTATTCCGTTATAAGATTGTACAATTTAGAGTGCAAGTTAGTATTTTTGATATACAATTCGTATTTCTGTTTTACAAATCATATATTCGATGTACGAACTACATTTTTGGTGTGAATTCGATTAAAAAGGTCATCTCGTTCTGAGTAATATTTAAGTTTTTTTAAGTAGGACATGTTTAGTTCATCAATTAGTTTTTTTTCACAGCATTAAATTTTCTGATTTTCTGATTTAAAAATATCCCTTATCTAACAGTATAAGTAAAATATTTCTTAGCTTAACAAACATATTAAAAAAAATATGTAAAACCATCATCCAATAGAATTTGTCCCACGTAAGCCACGGTGGTAAGCCGTGTTGAAATGGACAGGGGCAGGTTGTGACTGCCTGCTGTGGAAATTTTTCAAACCGCCGATAAGGCCTTTAATTTGGCTTAACGACTGTAATTTTATTGGCAACTGGGACCAACGGGTTCTCACATATAATGTATGTTTATAAAGATGCTTTCTTTTTATTTAAAAATACGATTCAGTTTTATATTATGTTGATTTACTAAGTGGTTATCATCTAATTAAAAAAAAAATAACACTTGTTTAATTACACGAGTGATTAACGTAATTGCTAATATTAAAGTAGATAAGCCTCTCTATCTAGAGGAAGCATGAAGCATTTATTTACAGAAGATAACTTCATAAATAAACGTGTATCTCTTGATGTACTCCTGTAGTAGCACGAGTCCATCAAGTACTTAACGGAATCTTAAGGGTAAATTTACGAAAGAAAATCTGTACTGAGAATCTGCGTAAGTAAACAGTAGGTACCTACCTAACTACCTACCTCTCTGAGAGAATTTTGTCTAGGTTTATATTTTATCTTGATATAGAGAGTTTATAGAGTGAGCATGAAGCAAATATTTACAGATAAATTCGTAAATAAATGTGTCTGTCTTGACATACCTACTTCTGTAGTATGACAGGAGTCTATTCTGTACGGAATCCTTAGTTAGGGTAAATAAACAGAAGAAAATCTGTACTAAGGATCCGCATAATAGACCTACGTTTCCGAGAGAATTTGAATTAGGTTGGTAATATTACTAAAGAAAGTGTTTCCATTTCATCACCGTACTGTATGTATCTACCGTATTTGTTATTGTAATAGCTAATGTAGGTGAATGTTAGGATTAATTTTGTGCAAAATAAAAATGACTAATTTGTGATCAGATAGTAGATAGAAAAGACAACTGTATGTATTCAATAACAAATTAAAAACTCGCGCAAACATGGCTGACCGTTTGTACCTTGAATTTTTCGTTGAATTGAATATAAATAGTCGCTATTGCAACCAGTGTTTTATATTAGAATCATCGTTAATTAATCATCATTAATGCACCTAGGTGAATAAGGTACACTATTTGGTTGACTTAATGCACCTGGGTGAATTATGCAGGTGAATTAAGTCTACGAAAGGTTAAAGTCAGCTTACAAAAATCTGTCGTGTGCGCTCGCTGTTATAAAGCAAAAACTCTGCTCAAGCGTTGCTTGAGAATTGAGATCACATTGTAATACGAGTACAGCCCTTACTCAAGTGTTAAATATGCTCTATATTATCCCCCTTTCAAGGCCCTTTTCAGGGCGTCGCTTTATTTAACTTGATTGGAGTTTTCAAAACATAACTTTCACATAAAACTAAACAACAAACTAAACTTAAAACAACGTAACTTTTTCAAAACAGTACATTGTTTTATGTTTAGTTTGTTAACCCCCGACGGAAACCCGGACGGGGTGTTATAATAAGTTTGACGTGTGTGTGGGTGTGTGTGTGTGTGTGTGTAAGTCTGTCTGTGGCATCGTAGCGCCCAAACGGATGAACCGATTTTGATTTTGTTTCTTTTGTTTGAAAGATGGGTTAGGGGAGAGTGTTATTAGCTATGTTTTATAAAAATCGGTTCAGCCATTTCAAAGATATGAGGGGTGAAAGTGGTGATGAAAAATTGAATGTGTTCAAATATACCCGTGTTGGATATCAAATGAAAGGTCATAATTTATACATCACGATACCGTAAATTTTATGAAAATCGGTGTAGCCATTCGGAAGATATGAGGAGTGGAATGTATTTCTAATTCTGTAACCACACTCCCCTCAATTCGCATTAGCTCTGAATAATTGTTGATAGACTATACGTATGTTGATGACCCCCTATAAAATCCCTATAAAAAGCATGAAATAAAAATTAAATTTAAAATTTAAAAAAACCCCCGACTCATAAAAAAACCTGTAAAAAGTAATAAAATAACTATTATATTATGACCTATCTACCCTAAGTATTGAACCTTTATTATTATTATAGGTAGCTATATTATTTACGTATTCATATTTTTAACTAACAGTTTGTTTCGTCGGGGACCGCTCACCTAATCCTAACCTAATCGTACGTCTGTCTCTGTTTAGATATAGAGCGGTCCCCCGACGAGACCAACTGTTAGTTAACAATATGAATACGTAAATAATATAGCTACCTATAATAATAATAAAGGTTCAATACTTAGGGTAGATAGGTCATAATATAATAGTTATTTTATTACTTTTTACAGGTTTTTTTTTGTGTTTATTTTCACAAGAGTGTCAATCATAAACACGATTTCAGATTAGGCAAATGAATGGTTCTAAAATTGAATATTTTAGGAAGCAAGGGAATTGGAATTGAATGCATTTAGCATCAGTTCGTTATTTTTTTTTAACAGTTTCAGAGAGGAATAAGGAAGTAGGTAGAAGTTTAGTGTTTAAGACCATGCGAACTTGAGGTCATGAGTTCGAACACCGGTCATTCACTACCGACATGAACTCAATTCTAGCGATTTACCTTACGGAATGGATATTTAGTTCTAGTAATAAGTTAAAATTTGTATCAAATCTTGACATTAACTGTGGATCTTGACAAACCTTCATTTTAGCTATGAGGACCATCTTAATTATGTTAACTTTGTAATAAAAATAAAAGTATCTTGTTAGACATTTCATTGTTTGACTTATTCATAAAGCTTCTAACTCAGAAAAGTGCTGTGTTGATTCAATTGGTAAAGTAAAACTGCAGATTTAACCAATTTTGCAGAATCTTAACGAAATTTACCATATTCGAGGAAAGGACATTATTTTACCCACGTACCACACGAGAGGGTACCTAGTAATACAGAATATCTCTCTTCAATGTAAACATGGCTTAATGAAAAGCTTTCATCGTTCAAAATACATAGCTAACGAAGTTTAGTGTTCAACATTTCCCAGGCACCTGTTATGAATTTGCAGTCCTTTGCTATGTGGGATGGAGGCTGTAATAACATAAAGGGTGTGTGGGCGGTGGGGTGAGGGGATAGCCGGGGTTGAGAGTGGAAGACTACTGACACGCGTTGCACCGAGATCGCTCAAGTCAAGTGCATGGCCGCTCCTGGGCGGAGTGCGCCGGTGCACTCCCGGCGAATGTCATGCGCTCATCGACCGGTCAATAACATTACGACGAGCATCCTGCAATATATTGTACTGTGTGTTTACTTTTGCTATCATGATTTTCAAGTACCGAAAGCATCACCATCAATTTTACAGGGAATACTGCTTTCAAAAATTTCTTACTCCTACGTTAAATGCTCCACATGCCTTTCACACTGCAGGAACGTACCACCCTAACAAAGGTGTGACAAACAAACAGCAAAAAAATATATTGTACATAATACCCTGAGTACTTGATGGTGACTCCCGCTCTAAATAAATAATTCCTGAAACAGAGGTTCGTCTTTCAATGCAGTAAGTAACGTGGTTGGTGTTATGGTCAACTTTGAGACCAGGATACCATTACTTAATGAACAATTTTTTACTGTTATTTGCTTCATTTTGTAAACAATAACATTTCAAATGATTACAATATCTAAAGTACTTACTATACACCATTGTGGTAATACTATCACACGAACCTTTCTCCGTTAATTAGATTTCTACGCCAACATCAGATAATATACGTTCGGTCAGAAGATGTGTTATCTGAAGTTGTAGGTTAAGGTCCAAAAATCTTAGTCAGGATAAGCTAGCTTCAGTCTACCAATAGGCAGTCTCTCACAATATCTGAGCTATGAGCTTCAAGGCTCCTCTTAGTATGTATTAAGGGTAGCCGCTAAGTCGCTTTCCCGATATTCTTTGGTTGTTTACGGGAGAGCCTGACTGGCGTCTCTACCATTTGTAAATATTTTATGAGCAATAGTCTTTTGCGAGCTTATATGACTTGACAACATTACCAGAGCTTATTTAGTAAATATATTCACATAACCTATAGGTTAGGAGACAAGAAAGTTTGCACCTGATCCGAAAGATTCCTAAATGCTCCTATGGAACTTTTACGAATCTATCGGATCAGGTACAAACTTTCTTGTCTAATTATCGATTGTAAGTAAAGGGCTGGGTGAAAGTGAGTTTTGAAAGTCTTGGTGAGCCACAGTATGCGTGTACGACATATAGTTGGGTATCTATCTAGCTGTGATGGTCGAATGACTACAATTTTACAGATTTAATGTTAACAATGACATTAAAGGCATTACCATAATGGATTTAGAAGACCACCGTCAGGAACGAAAAGAGACAAGGAGAGAGAGAGAGAGAGAGAGAAGGTCTCACTTGCTCGTGTTCTCATTTGCTTGACAAACACACACACAACATTTCGACAATTTCTACTAAATCACACTATCCGTATGCCGCGATTTGGATCTTCGTTCCAAAAAAGTACATAATACATAAAGAAAGGTGTATAAAAGGAGAGGTATTTCTTTATCATGGTCATAGAAGCATGTGAAACTGTCCTGTTTGCTTTATCATAAAAGCTCTATCAATTGCCCTAATCACTAAGCTCTTCTATGATAACTCAACATGCCATTTTAGAATGACCCTTAGATTTAAAGGAACCCTCGAATTCTAGGTTTTTTCTCAAATATCTAAACTACAAAATCCATAATATTGCAATTTAGGTGAAACCAAACTTGAAGTACTACCTTTCTAACGTCAAAATATAATTGAAATCGGGCCATGCGTTGAGAAATTACAGCTGAAACCCCATTTTATATTTCACCCCTCTTCCAAAGGAACCGCGCAGAATATCGGGATAAAAAGAATCCTAAAACCTTCCTCGGATCATAAGCTTAAATTTTGCCAAGTATCATTGAAATTGATTCAGTTGTTTCGACGTGATACCTATTCGGGTTACTGCCACCCCCACAAGAAATCCCAAATGGCGATTTCGAATCACTGGTAGTTTAGTATTTGTTAAGGGTTTGTTTAATTCCTAGAATGACTAGCAACAAATATAATTATTGTGCTATGTGCTCCATGTCTATCTCCTTGGGCAAATCATCATCATCGATTCTTTCTCTTTCTATAGTTCTTAATGAATCTTGAAGAATATTGAAGAGAGATGCAACCTCTTTTCAATATACTTCAAGATTCTTTTACAATCTATGTATCTTACTAATATTATGAATGAAAACGTTTGTAAGTATGGATGTGTGAATGTCTGCGCGTTTGTTTCTCTTTCACGCTCTAATCAGTAGTGGGCAAACTTATTTAATGAGGGGCCAAAGAAAATTAAGGAGTTTCAGGGGAGGGCCAGAATTATAGGAAAACTGACCAAGTGCGAGTTGGACTCGCGCGGAGGGTTCGGTACCAAAAACGGAAAATATTTGTTGTATGGGACACCCTACTCCCCCCACCCCCCTAAGTCAGGGGGACTTTTTCCTGATTTTAACATGTAGTATAGCGGCAACAGAAATACATCATCTGTGAAAATTTCGGCTATCTAGCTATTACAGTCGAGTTGGTGGACAGACCGACAGACGGACGGCGAAGTAGACAGATTTTTCTGTGCCATATTTCAAATACAAGTTTAAAATGTAATTTTCAGCAGCGCGAAAAAGTGTTCATCGGTAAGTTGGTTTGTGATTGAGGTGTTGAGCAATTTTATGGTTGAATAAGTCACTTCACCTATGCGAGTATATCTATTGCTCTACTCAGTAGAATCTACATAATACTTCTGGACCGTCAGAATAATAATTATTGAAGGCCATTATACCAGGTATTCATGTCGAATGACCGTCGGCGGGCCGGATTAAATGCTTTCGCGGGCCGGAGCTGGCCCGCGGGCCGTACTTTGCCCATCACTGCTCTAACTGCTGAACGGATGAGGCTGAAATTTGTTGATGAGTAACACATAGGCTCTTTTTTATCTCGGGAATAAGTTCCCAAGCGTAGCTTGAACGGGAACACAATTCCACGCTGACGGAGTTGTGGGCGTCATCTAATATTATAATACTTACTTATTATTTAATTTTATTTAACTCACAGGTCTACCCTCTGATCCAAAAGACTATAAAAATATAAACTTTATTTCTTAGGTATTTTTATCTTAGATCATTGAACTACTTAGATATTTCCATCATACTTACGTCATCCCGTATGAAGAAGCAGATTTTTTTAATTCCAGACCTGAATCAAACTGACTCACTACCATGTTCTCTCCTTCGAAGAGCAGTAAGCCTGACATACCCTCAAAAGGATATCCTTGTAACCCTGAGCAGTCACTTCATAAATAAAATAACCTTACAAATATGTCTTTCTAGGTCGAATATTTCGAAATATCTTTCAGTAGTTTTTGCATGACTGGAAACCAAGAACACACAAATTCTGTTGTATAAACGTTAGTAGGATGTACCTTGAAGAACACGGAACGATTCGTGGGGTCGTCAGATGTGGAAGCGGAAACGTCGTGGAGCTAGGCACGGCAATGACGGGTCGTCGACCGCGGCGTGCCCTTGCTTTTTATAGCCTTAGTGAATGAATTACATGGTGAAGCCTTATGACCTGACGCCGTACGTTGCCGCGTTGGTAAGCGCCTATACATTCTATTGTAATGTTTGTAAGTTTATATGAGAACTTTTTAATTTGTTCTCTGTTTGCGTGTAATTCAACTATATAGTGCACTAGCTGATGCCCGCAGCTTCGCCCGCGATGGCGCTGTATGTGAAATTTTGCTGAATTTTCTTTGCTATAAACCTCACGGAGCCTGAGACCTTTCCAACGAATGCAAAACCGTGGAAATCGGTTCGTGCGTTCTGGAGTTATAGCGTCAGGAAGGAAAACCCGACTTATTTTTATATAATAGATGTACTTAAAAATATACAAGTATGTTTATCAGTCATCTAGATCTCATTGCACATGCTTATATTAGCTAAATTTGGGCTAGATGATGTTGTGTGAGATTGTCTACAAATATATTACGCGGTATGTATTTTGTTCATGGTAACTAATGCTTGAACAACATACGTTGCTATTTCTACATTCAGATTCTAACCATGTTTCCAGCAAGATTAACGTTTTAGCTCTGTAATTTCTATTCTCGAAGTACTCATCATCCAAGTGATTGTGCCGATTGCAACTTGGGCTTTTTATGAAGTTCACGTTTCCTATTATTTTGTGCACCCATTTCTCTTTGTCTTCGGTAGTTAGTCTAGTACTATAGGCACAGTAGAAACTGCTAGTTCAGACATCAATATACTTACACAGCGTTAATTTGTAGGTAGAGTTGGTATCACAGCACCTGGAAGCTCCCGTAGATTGCTATCAATACCTACGCCCCGTGTTGTCTATTCAGTTGAAACTAACCATTCCGCCATCGGCACATTGTGTAGCACAATTTATTTACCATTCTTACTCACTAATACTTTTCTTGTTTACCAAATATGTAAAGTGTGTCCTCTTGAAAATACTTTTAATTTCTTTGAACTTCAGAGTGAAGAGATTTTCATGTCATCGTAGAGAAATTGCACTATATCACATCGTGCTCTGTTGCAAGCTAAAGAAGTTTATGTACTAGATAAGGAAGTTTGTCTTTATTTATTTACATTCGAGGCAAACATACTCGTAGATACAAATTATTGTAATGAGATATTTAGTGCATTGACCTGCTATTTATTTGCTGCTGTCTTGTGTTTCCATACACCTTGAACTTTCATGTGTAGTTTCTCGTTTAGGTCTTTTCTTAGGTATTTTGTAATGAAATGCATCAGTAATTTTTACAAGATTCTTTTATTTTAGTTTGACAACCTGTCATTATATTAACAAACAAATGACTGAGCACGCTCACATACGTACATTATAATACACACACAAACACACCGCGACCGGCGCTGCATTGCATTTATAAATTACACTTATATAGTCTTAAATTATTTTCAGTCTATTGCGCTCTCCTCGTCCGGCACCGGCCACGCAATCACACGTCTTACTTAACCGAATTATCACATATAATATATTAAAACGATCTGCGAACGATTCCTAACAATTATAGTTTATTTAATTTAAAGTAGGTCGGGGTGGGGCGGCGGAGACGAGCGGCTCCGCGGGCCGATCTCACGCCTCCAGCATCTGCGGCATGTAGGAGCGCGCTGGCGACGGCGACTTCTTGGATAGGTTGAGCGGCGCGTCGGCGTCCGACACGTCCACCTGCAGCGCTACTATAGGCGCGGGCGAGAGCGCGGGCGACGCGACGCGGTAGCCCGCCAGGCGCAGCGGGCAGCCGAGCTCGGCCTCGCCGCGCCGCATGTACTGCTGGATGATGTCGGTGCGCTTGAGCTGCTCCGGCGTCATGCGCGGGCCCTCCATCAGGCTCTTGGCCAGCACTGAGTGCGTGGAGGAGAGCGGAGCGCGCGCGGGCCGCGGTGAGTGCGCGGGGTGCGCGGGGCTGGCGGGGTGCGGGTGCGCCGGCATCGCGGGCACGACGCGCACGGGCCTCGCCTCCGCCTCGCCTGTGTCGCGGCGCATCGCGCGGAACTTCTTGTGCGGCTTGTAGGCCTCATCCATCAGCGATGTCGTGTGGTACAGCGGGGGCGCCTCCAGCACGCGCTTCAGCACGGGCATGTCGTCGGCCGACACCGGAGGCCGCCTGTCGTCTGAGTGCTCTTCCAGAGATGAGCGCGGACTCGAGCACCCGGAGCCGGGGCCTACTATCCTCTCGTGCTTCTCGTTTCCTGACTCGATGCCGGAATCGGTAGGCGAGTCCAGTTTACGGTATCGCGGTGGCGGTCGGACTGGCGTGACTGTGAGTCCATTGTGCGCCAGGTGCGCGACGCCGAGAGCTTCTTCGTCGACGGAGCCTCGTGAGTCGTGGCGCCGGCGGCCGGCCAGCGTGGCGGCCAGCAGGGGGGTGCCGCAGTCGCCCATGGCCTCGCTCGACTCGCTGCTCGACACCGATCCGATCGGGCTTCGTGCTAACTCATCTGCACCGGAATCCGCCCACGAAATACCTTCTTCGTCGTTCCACATCTGCTGCCGTAATAGTTCTTTATGTTCAGTTCGAAACACTACTAGCTTTTCGGTGTGAAGTGTGCTAAGTGTTCGTAGATCCGGCAGGGTATCCATCAATTCTCTGAGAAATCCAGGGCGGTCTGGCCTGTTCTGTGCGATGGACGCTTGTAGACACGCCTTGAGCCTCGAGTGCATTCTCTCAACGAGCTCGACGTTGCGTAGTCCTGGACGGTCAGGAGTGATGAGCACTATGGCGCAGAATAAACCGATTTCTGCGTCAGTTAAATTCATAGAGTTCATACGTTCAGCGAATTTAAATGTAGAGTCCACAAGGAATCGCGCATTTGCGCCACTTTGGATAGAGTCTCGTTTCATGACTTGGCCATTAAGGCAAATTATACTATTGAGAGGAGCGTCGAACATACAGATTAACCGCACAAATAACGCATCGAATAGTCCACTTTTGAGCAGAGTAAATTTGTCATCTTGTGTGAGCAGCTGGAATCCTGGGAGCAGTCCAGCGAAGTCTATGACGCCACGAATCACATGGGCGAAACGCTGAGAAAATTCTTTTTCAGACTGTAGCTCTGGTGCCGGGTTTAGCGGGCAAGCCTATAACAAAAGAGAAAATTGGTTAAATTTCGATAAAATTGATGCTGTCGTTCATAATATTTTTATATTATTGAGTAGTAAAGAATGTTGAAAAAGTATACGTACCAGAGTAGGTTGTGAGTAGGTGGGACAATTGCGAGCGCTGGCGCGCATGGCGGCGACTCGGTCCCGCGTGAACTCGCAGGTCTCCATGTGCGCGCGGATCACTTTCGTGAGTAACCGCGGGCCATCGTCCAACTCTGCCGCCACCGCCTGCTCATTGGCTCGCGATGTCGATGATTGTTGCATTGCTGCAAGGATGCGCGCTTTCTCGCGCTTTGGAACACGTCCGAATCGGACCGCTGTAACAAAAGAGAACAAAGTTTAATACATGCGTGAATGGTTACAGCGACCTTCAGGATAAGTAGTAAAAAGCGGGCATACATTGAAGGTAAGTAACAATGGGAATGTTGTGCAAGGTCGTGACTAAACATACGGCGGGTTGCAGCTGTCGCTAAGTGCGCTCGGTCGCGGGTGTGCACGGCTCGCCATGTGCACGCGCAGCTGACGGTGAGAGGGTAGAGTTCATCGGCCGTCGCATCGCTCGACCCACCCTTGTCTGGCCGGACTATACAATACTAAATGCGGCGAACCCACTGAATGCGACACGATGAAGTGAACTAGTTCGAATGACGAGTGACAAAGCGCAAACTGCGAGGTCACGCTAAAAAGTGTTACGACTTTCTCGCGCTAAGCACGCCGTGGACCGAAATGTAGTAAGCGCCGCGGGCGCGCTCGGCGCTTGCGGCGTTGAAACGCGCGCTGCGGTGAAAGTGTTTGCGTGCACGCCGCACGGTTGAAAACGAAAGCGGAGAGCGCCCTCTCGCCATTTCTCCTGACTTTCGCTGCGCAATGTGGGCCGCACCAGATGCACGATCCCATTGTTCGCAAGCGGCAAATCTTTTTTTTTGTAATTATTTCTTTTGTGTTGTACACGGTTGAACGAGTAAATATTTTAGTAGTTTACAAGTTACAGTTTTAATATGTTATGTTTTTGACAGGTCGTTTTATCCGTTTTAAATGTTTTGTTATAAAACTAGCTTTCGCTTTTTCTATTTTTTTTATGTTGGGAGAAATATGCCTATAAATACCTATTTGCTTATTACAAAATATTGTTTATCTATTTTTTATCAAGTTAATTCGTCAACATATTAACAAATAAAAACATAATATCACGTTTATAAAACAAAACAAAAGAATTATAAGTCGCAAGTTTAGTGCTACGAGACCGTAGCACTACTACGAGAATTAGGGAATAGCTGTTTAAAAATAATTTATAGAAGATCTAATTGTTATTATTGTTTATAATAAGTTGAAATATTTTAAATCAGTAGTGAAGTTTTAATAAAAGATTTAAAAAAATAATACATACGTGCATTGTGGTATTTCACAACACCGTTGAGGATCCCCTTGAGAATCGGTAAATCTTCTCCCATGTCTGATACCATTACAGTTTATCACTATAGTAACTAGTTCACAGCCAACGGCCACAGATAACTTAGATGAATTGGTAACTTTATGTTATAAGTTTATGACTAATTAATTTTTTTTCACTAAACAAGTGTCACATATCACACTAATATTTATTAAATAATTCGCACAATCACTGCGATCCAATGTGTGGTATCCAATAAGCTCAGCACACTGGGTAGCGATCAGCGGTCAACAGTGGAGCGGGCACAGGTACCGTGAGTGAGTCTCGCGTTCTCGTGCCGAACTGCCGAGCGACATAACATAGCGATAGCGAATGAGGGCTGACGACCGGTGCGCGGGCCGGACTCCCTCGCACTGCGCCGCGGCGCGCGCCGTCACAACCTTGAACTTGACGAGGGGGAGGGGCGGCGCGCGGGGGGGCGGCCGTCAATAAACTCCGCGCAGGCCCCTGCCCCCGCGACACCCCTCCCCACCCCGGAACCCCCTCCAACACTTGCGCCACCTACCGTAGAACCTTGCCGACTTGACGTGACATGGGAATATTACGGTCACTTTCCAAATTTAAACTTGCCTAATAAAGTCCGAAAATAGATTGCTTTTTCTGTGATCGTATCATAACTAACTGCCTACACTAATGTCTTTCACATCGTACGTTGTATTGTGTTGCGCTCTGCGATTTATGCTACGAATCTTATTGTCAGAAGATCATAAGTGCTACGAAGTTGTCAAATTCTAATGGTTACAGTTTTAGAAACGAATTTCATAAAGTTCTTGTAAGATGATGTGCGTTAAATGCACTTGAAAATTTTCGAGCATTAAGTCTGCAATATTTTTATTAAACGAATTTAATTTTATTTCTTTGTAAAGTAATAAAAATTATTGCAATGTGAAAAATAACATCTTCTGATTCAACACAAGTAATCCTACTTTATGCAAATTAGTGGTACATTTATTTAATTACTTGCTGCTTAATCAAGGCAATCAACTTGTAACAAATTCAAACAAAAATTATAAATTTCAACAAACACCACAATGAAAACAAACATGAATAAATTATCATAATGATATTTAATGTATTCACGCTTCATTAAATATGAATTTTACGAAACATATTTAGTTACCCAAATTTGACACTGGCGCTAGTGTCGTTTATAAACATTGCGATCCGTAGCGCGCCATCTGTCATCGAGTGGCAGTACTAAAAGCGTATGGTTTGTGAAAAAAAATATTATTTAGATGATTTTAACCGCTGGAAATACTATGCACGGTGAAGTTTTATTTTCAATGGCATTCTGTGGATACTATTATTTTAAAAGTTATAATTAATGATTTATATTCTATTACATTAATAAAGGATCACTATATATTTATTTACGGGACTAGCAATAATTATTATTATGTTGCAATTTATTGTGATAGCACTCTTAAATTTTAGTCTTCTCACTTATCTTTCTTATATTTTATTAAGCTTTCTAACAATGAGTTATATTTTTTTAGGTTAATATCAGACGCTACGATAATCTAAATAATGTATTTCCAAAGTGTGGTTGCATAGATCGCTATAATCGTATGTCATTCTCATCACACACCTGGGGAAACTACGCGAGGTCATCGAACTGCATTACGAAAGTGAAATTACAAATTTCACTCTCGCGCTTACGAAATGCCCCTCTCTCTGCTTTCACAGCGCTCAGCGGGCGGCTGACAGAGTGGTTGTCGCGAGCGAGTGTCGCAACGAGCGGAGCGGGGCGGCGCCGTATAGCGCGGCCGTCGACCCGCTTAGCGTGCGCTCACCCGCGCTTGCATAACCGACCTCCCACACCGCGGCGAGCGCCCCTCCACGCCCACCAGCCCGCCACAGCGCACGTAGCGCCGCCGTAGCCCTGCGCGCCCGCACTCACTGGCGAAATAGGATCTGTGATGCGAACAGCACGCGCCGTGCTCGAGGCACACTTGGCGCGTCAACGTGCGCGCCCGACCTTCCCGTGCTAATTGCGTATGCATATTGCAATCCGCCGTATGCGTGCCGACATATCCTACGCAACACTTTCATAACACACCTATAATATCATATAAGCTAATGGAATTTTAGCCGATTTGTAACTGACATAAGAAATTTTTCAATATTTTGATTTAGTTTTAATACTGTCAGGTCGTTTTGAGACAGATAAATGAACAAGTATTTTCATGATCAATAAATTTCTTTTACAGTTACAACAACAGTTTAAAATATCCATTTGAAAATTTAATTCTACAAAATTTAACTACATGGATTAAATTTTCTAGAATTAATGAGGAATAATGTTAAAGAAAAATAACTCACCATCTCTGCTCATTCCAACGGCGATACATTTTTTCAACCGGCAATATTGGCACCGATTTCTGTTGATCCTAAGAATGGAGCACTGCTGATTTTTGGTGCACGGCCTGTACTGTATCTTCTGTTGTATGGACCGGCGGAAGAAACCCTGCGGATCACAGCGGCAGTTAGAGTCGCGCTCGGTGTCGGAGCCCTCGTCGCTGGAGCAGCCCGAGTCGGTGGACTCGCGCCGGCCTTCCAGCATGCTCACCAGCACCGAGTGCCGCTCGCGCAGTTCGGCGCCAGAGCCAGCGCTCGCGCCGCAAGACATCTCGCGCACCATTCACAACACTGAGAGCCACTAGCACCACCACTCTCCTCGCTACCAGGCAACAACACGCAACTCGTCCGTGCAATAAGGCTTTCGCGCACTGCACCGACGCGGACGGCGGCCGACAGTAGACTGTGCGGGCGCTGCGTTGCGCGGCGCACAGTTACCCGCGCGACCTACTTGCCGGCCGCCGACCTACCCGAGAAAGTGAGAGTGCCCCCGGCCCCCTCGCGCGCTCCTAACGGTCCACGCCGCTCTAGAATGCGTCGCCGCCGCTGCACCGGTGCGCCGGATATAGGCCGGGCGCATCCCGGTGGCGTCGCGGCGCGCGGCCGTTCACCCCGGGTCGTCGACCGCTCGATTGCACAACCGCGGAGCACCCCGCCCGGGACGGGGGGCGCCCGGGACACAGCTACACCGACCGGGTCGTCGACCGCTCTACGCCCGGTGACGTCGGGCATGCGTCACGGCCTACCTCAATGCGCGCGCGCTCCCCTAGGGGCTGCACTGGTCCAATTTAATTAATGGATCATTTACACCACAATACGTCTCGTAAACTTATCGTACCTACATGTTTACGCTGCAATTATTACTACATCACCGAGGTTAACTACTATTTACATTTACGATACGTAAATTGTATGAATTATAGTTCAGTTGACATTCTAGAATAAGCTTTAATGTAAATAAGATGGTTTAACCCCAATATTTGCACACAATGCAAAGAATTGGCAATCGAAAATGGTTTTGAGCAACGCACAAATAGCAATTTTAGGATTAATGAGAAATGCTGTAACACTCATTTACGTTCTAGAAACATACTTATAAATGTCCAATACAACAATTAATTAGATCAGGTTCGATTTTTTTGCACAATTTGCAAAATATGTACAATCGGCCACGGAGGCTGCGGCATACCAGCAGGCGGCGAGCCGAGCGAGCGACGGGCCGCGCGAGTTCGGGTCGGTGGCCTAATTTCGCGCTGCCATCGATCCATTGTGCGCTGTGCGAGTGGCCCATAATTGGTCGCAGCTCGGGCAGTGACCGGCCGCGCGGTCGTTGACCTGCTGTCGCGAAAACAAAACCTTCCTCGTCCGTCTCCCCGCACTACACTTAGCGCATACTGCTCGAAAGATATACGAAACTCTCTACAAGTTACTAACCGAATAGATTTTTGTATGACAAAATACTTGACACAATTACAGCATTTATTTAGTTACAATGAACATATCGTTGGTATACATCGCGCTATACGGCCACCTTTTACAATAGTGAAGTAATCTAATTAAGTGAATGACCGCTTAAGCGTTAACACGGTAACTCCTTTTGAATTCTAAGTACCTAGTACTACGAGTATATTTGTGTCCGACACTTATTATAATTATACAAAGTATTTACTCGTTCCTTTATTTTAGGTCATTTCGATAACATTACGATGACTCAATTGGTTATTGTATCGACAGTTACTGTACTAAATATCGTGGTGATGTCATTAAGTACACTTATAGAATATTGTTTTGTTACAATTTATCATTGTTTTCCCCAGAGGGTGAGTAGGCGTGAGTTGGTTTACTTTTTAGTATGCGTCCACCCCACAATATATTGTGGTAAGTAAATATGTTCTGATTTCTGAATAGGGACTATATTTCAAGATTACAGTACTCTGATATTCCAAAACTCGTTAGCTAGTTCGAACCATAAATAAGCTACGACCCGTAGCTACATCGTACGTAGTAGTGGTTTCGTCAACGCTATGTAGGTCAAGCCTAGCGCCGCCGCCTCCGCGATTCGAGGTTACTTCAGACAATGTATTTACTTTATACTTTTAAATCAAATATCATATTTGTCATAATGTTCGATATGGGTTATGTTTATTGTTAGAATGCTTTGATAAGTCATACTGTTTATAAATGTAGAGTATGGATAGACACTATAATGTTTTAGACAACAATGCTTTCATATTAATTTCATAGGAAACCGTTTATATTCTAGAATTTTCATCAGATTTATATTGATAAGTTTTATATGAGAATTACTTATGATTATTACTTGGATATTTATTTATATAAGTGTTGAGGAATGCATAAGATTTTGTGTTTAGTGATAATCAACGAATTTTACGCTAATGATACTCTTTGAACACTTATTCAAGAAATATTATGGAAGATGTAGGTACTATTGACGTAACTGGCAAGACACGCAATTTTACCATTGATAACTCGTTCTAAGAACAATATGTTAACAATGGAGCACCTAATGTAATAGTTATTAGTCATTGAAATTCTTTGGTGTAGTGTAGTATAAGAATGTTGTCTAAACAAGCAAATAGACGTCAGAACATGACTGTTATTGTCTTCCAATCATCTGTAACTGAAATATTTATGTTTACATGGTATTATTGATGTTTGGACATAACATTTATGTTTTCAGTTAAATAGTGTTAACAGGATTTTATATGATGTGATTTGTTGTATTATTTATTTGTTATGTCGCTTTTTAACTGTCCAAAACTATACAATCTTTAAAATATTGTGTTTAATATTATACGTACGAGTTCGTAGCAGTATCTTTTGTTACCAGTGACAACGGGCAATCTGATCAAAATGTCAGGCACTAAATAGGTATGATCACCTTAAACTTAAATATATGTTTTAGCTGTGACCCACGCTTGAGTATGCAAATTAAATACTATAAAATAACCCGTTAAAACCGATTTAATTGTATTGTTCGCGAAAACTTCCAAAAAAATATTATTTATTTGAAAATATAATACAGTTGGAGTGTCATTAGTGGTTTACTAATGGCAATGACAAAGGCGGTAAAGGCAGTTTGTACGGAGTTGCCGCTCACTCGCGGGCGGTGACGACGGCTAACGGTGCAGCGGACAACGACTCCGGCTAACACCAGCTCAGCGTACAGACTTGCTGACTCATTGCCGCGTTGTATTACCGAGGAAGCGACTGCCGAACACCGACCCGCGATTAAGGTTAACAACACACGGTGCTATTTATCATTCGCGAACTTTTTGCTGTTGCGATTGTGGGACGGGTATAAACTCGGAATGTTTTACGATACTGGGTTCTTTAAAAGACTTATCTTAAGGCCGTGGACTTAGAGGGTCACTATCCTTTTCAGCTATCCTCAATCTAGGGATTTATCGCGATTTTTCATTAGGCAGACTGCGTTTTTATGAAGACCTAAATAATTTTTGCAACAACTCTTTTCAGTCGCTAAGTAAACATTTTATAACTGGGTTAGAATGTGTCTATTATTGGTAATTGGTAGAACCTAAAGAAGATTAAGAACTTCATTTTGTATTGCGTTTCTGTTGTATTTTTCGAAACTACAAGTTTTATAATCAATATTTAGAGTATTTAATAAAACTATCAGTTTTGTATATAAAAGGCCTTGTTCAATGAGTGCCAAGCTTTATAATGCAGCTACGTGCCTCGTCCACAGATGTTTACATGATAACGCACGACGACGTTGACTCATGATATTGTGATTCATTCCGCGTTTGTACACCACTCTTATTCTTGGTAACTAACGTAACTCCTTTAAAGAATTCACCTGTGGCATAAAGGAACGAACCAATACGATTTGAAATGCGGAAAATAGCGAAATTGGAATTGTCATCAGGAAAAAATACCATATGGCATTTGGGAAAATTGTTGAATATACATGTTACTACTACTCTACTATTGTCTTTGAATAATGCTTTATAACTATATTTTCTAACATATGATCGATGTTTATAATTATTCAGATTATAAGTACACAGCAATGGTTATTATTGTTTTATTTATAAACGTAACCCAATAAAAATAGTATGAATCCTACAATTAACGCTTCATTATTTAACCTATATTCATGATAGCAGTTTGATATGAATGGTTTTGTTATAGATAATTACCAAAAATCATCATATTTGAAATCTTAGTACCCAAAATCAGGAGAGATCTGAGGACTTATCATTACTACCAGCTGATCGAATAATGTGTGGTATCGATGATTACCTACCTATTGAAATGTTGTTTACAAATAATCCTGCCCGGAAATAATAATGTATTTCTTTTTAAATTTGTAAAATGGAGTCAAGTTCGTTTCTACATAATATGTTGAACAGGAAATAATAAACGTGAACGTTACAGTCAGCGCACGATGTTCTCAATAAATAATATGACCGCTCAGGGATCAACGAACTTTTGAGCTGACAGTTCAAAAATAATGTGGGTTACGTTCACGTAGCGCGTACATTCGATGCCCGTAAAAGTTGTTTACGGCGAGGAAGCGGTGCGAATGTACGCAGCGCCGGGCGCGCGACGCTAGCTAGCGGGGTCGACGCCCGCTCGCCCTACACCGCTGAATTGGTGCCGAAAAAATAAGCGACCCACAACGCACGGAAATTATGTCGGCCAGTTTCGAGAACAAAGAAGTCGGTGAGCTCTTCGTTGACGTAGCAACTGTGCGCTCTGAATTCACCACTGTGTTGTGGAATTCTATATAAATAAGAAATGAAAAAGGATATTTACATTTTTGGAACGATTTAATTTGTAAACATATTCGTTTAACAACAATTTTTAATTCTATATCTTGTTTAATGTTCTACTTAAGAGCCTATTAAAAACACATTAGCATTTCTACTAATTAAACAGTCATCAAATTAATTATAAATACGTAATAATATTGAGTTCATTGACCGCAGCGTACAGTCGAATACGCGCAACTTATATCGATACAAAAAATTACAAACACAGACGTCATTCATTCAAGTTAGGTTCTATCCGTAGCCGCATTTCGTAGCAGCGGCAGCACTAGCGCTACGCGTCGCATCGTACGCGTTGCGACATCTAGTGGCGAGTAGCCAGACTATTGGGAGTGTTTCATATTTACACCGCTAGTTCGCGCTTGGAAAGATAAACAACCGAAATTATCTTTTTGTGATTGGTCTATTTTTTTTGTTGTGAATAATGGTTACTTCTTCCAAAGAGTTTAGTTATAGCAAAAAATCGTATTTAAATCTAAAAGGCGGAGCGGCGATCTCGAAAAGCGTGCTGACTGCGCTACTCTCGCAATGAAACTAACCAATTTAGTTAGGTTGATTGCGAGTACACTTGCACTACTATCGCTGAGTATTCCTTTCTATACATTTACAATTTTGATAGTTTTTACATTGATTAATTAATTTTGACTTTCAGTTTGTGGTGGGATTATGTTCAAATATTTATTCTTGAGCCTAAGGTTCGCTAATTTTGTTTATATTTATTCGTTTTGAGATTTTACCTCCCAAGAGCTTCACAGGACTCTATCTATCTACAGGAATTTTAATTATCCCCCCTATAATAGTGATAAACTTGAAAAGAAAAAACTTTGCTCATAATTTTAGTGAATAAAATATATTTATACTTATATTCTATGAGGAAGTAATTAATGTGGAGTTCAAATGCTCTTGAACATTCACCACTCACGTAATTGTCAACTTTCACTAACCTTTAGGAGTTAGTACGTGATAATGACGTTTCACTTAATTGTAAACATTTTTTAACAAAATAACACGTAGTGGTGAAAAGATTTGTAGGTAATTTCGATTTCTTGTAACACTTTGATTTTATGAAAGCGGTTTTTTTTCAAAAAGAGGTAAAAGTACTTTCCATAAGACCTTTTTCTAAGTTTTCTATTTGCAATTTAAACGCATTCTTTGAAAGAGGTTACAATTTTATAAGTAACTTTAAAAAATGAGACTAGAGTTTAATCGAGATGTTTCGGTTGGATTGAAATATTCCCGCTCATTCAATGGCTATCAACACTAATAGAGCATGACTCTACCAAGAAAAAGGCTTAAATAGTTCGGTTCAGTTTCCTTTGGAGTTATTAAGATTTTGAAACTGGGTGCTCATACATATTACATAACACTTGTTACTACCGTAGTACTGATATTTCGGGTATGACACAAATTCCAACGATATCATTCAACCTTATCACGTTTATAAATAACCCTTACTGTTTAACATTCCTGCACCCGACTGATACACATTCAATATGTACCAACAGAAGTTCAAAACTTGATAGTCGGTTCCCGTGTGATAATGCCGGGACAAGTATTAAAAATAAAACGTATAGAATTGGGGCGCAAGGGTCCGTCGGACGCGATCGAGGACAGCAGGTACCTACCCGTTGACCCAAAAAACCATTCTCAACACGACAAGTTCACACGATGTTTTTTTTATGTAACATTTCCTAACAGTGCCGAGTGTGCCGACTAACCTACGCAAATTAGATTATCAATTTGTAAGTGCATAATAAGGTCATCTGGTCGAGTTTGTGAGAAAAATGCATAGAGATTGTGTTCCGGGTGTGGCGACCTTGTGTTACCGTCAGATAGCTGCCAATGAACACGACAGTCTGGCGCTGTTTGCATCAGCTAGTGGGAACGATATTGCCAGTCAGTTGCCCGCATAGACGCTTCCTGCTTCAGATCAAGAGACCATCCCGCATACGTAATTCAATTAAGGACATTTTATGTACTGTAAGACGTATTCGAGGCTATCCCAATTCGAGTAATCGTTGTTACCAGTGGTGGCGGTATTGGCTTTCAGATACATAGTTTAATGGCATCGATGCTGGTGAGCATTTTGTAATAAAATAGTGATATTTACCTTACAACCTTCACAAGAATGTACACCGTAGTGGAATCCACTAGCTTTATCGCCACATACGCGGCACAGCACCGTGGTGCCGTCAAATTCTGAAACAAAAAAGAAGTATTCGGTTATACTGTGTACGTAATTCGCGATAAGTTTTATGGACATTTCGATGATTACAGTAGTTGGGTCGTGCTCGTGCCAAACATCCTGAGTTGTTACAGCGGGTGTAGCAAACATAGAGCACACGTGACCTTGCGCTATGAACAACATTCGCAGCGCACGTTCGCCACACAACTGATTAGGATTATCACATAAACAATTAGGTTTTCAAGTGTTTAATAAATGTCTACGTCTCTGTGTGAATTACATCATAGTCTTCAACTTTTTTGTAACATTGCTGCTTTTTATATATATACCTGCTTTTACCTACTTTTAATCTTATCTCGTACAGACTTGGAACTTTATTAACCCTCTTTAAAGTGTTGTGTATCATGCCTTTGCCTATGTTCTAAGAGCTATCTATGTGATACAATCGAACCTAATCCGATCAACACTTTGAGCTATGTGTTAATAGATCAATCTTTTACAGTGACATATACCTACTTGTAAAATAGAGAAAGAAAACATTCACGAGCTCGTACTTTATCAGAGTTCTCGCAGCACGTGACGAGAGATCGCGTGATTAGCACTTAGTTTGACTTTCTTGGCAATTGGAAGCAAAACAATAACTCTTGATAAGAGCATGTAACTAGCATTCTTCATTCAATGCGTTTGTAAGGTGATACGCTCATTACCAGCTAAGGTGAAAACATTTTTGTAAGATATACGATTTTTAGACATGAAACACACAACGCAATATAGTATTATGTTGTAGTGTTCGTATTGCGTGTTCGACTGAACTCTAGAAAGTATGTTTGCTTACGGAGCGGAGTCAATAACCCAATCTTCGTAATCAACAAGAGTTTAACTGGCTAACAGTTATCACAACATGTACACTTATCGATGTTGGATATGTGACATAATTATACCAGTATCACACACATCTAAAACCTATTAACCTAAATATGTCAAAGGTTGCTTGTTACTACATCATGATCCATTTACTTAATTGTTGAGCTAATTAATACGGAGATATTGTCGTCGAGTAAATATAGTGTCGTGATTACATATTGACTATAGTAACAGGAGAGGAGTGATAAGGTGGCGGGCTGCCGGCAACAGCCAACAACAGGTGTCGAAGCCGGTACCGCGCAGGCGACTTATACGTAGTGGCAGGGCCGGGCGGGAACTGGTTCAGTCGACGGCCCGGACTGCTCTCACTTTCCTCTCCCAGTGGTTTGTTTATTTGTTAAGGGCGCGAGTCGGGCCTTTTGGAAGAACTTTCTATTTCTGGCATGCACCACTCGCCTCGGGTCGACGTTCGGCGCCGTCGCTTTCTATAGTAGTTACTTTCTTTTCTCTAGACGCGGCGTATGGCCGTCGACGACGCAATGATTTCGGTGTCATCTCGAATAACTCCGGTGTGAGTGTACAGCGAGCGTGTACGTGGGCGTGGGTGGGGAACACAATAGACCAGCGAAAGCAATATCAAACGTAACTGGTGCAGTTGCAACCGAGTCTAGCGTGCAACCATTTCTCCTCGTATGATGCAACGCGCTTTTTTCTGTGTGGCGTGTGTGAGAGTCGCTAGTTCGTTACGTCAATTAAAGGCGAGGAAAGTGCGCGAGAAAGTCTCGCGTCCACGTAACGAGAGTGCCGACCGACCGTGCAAAACACTGACTTGGCCATTCCGACCACTGCCGATTGGTGTCAGGGCGATTTTTGTTTGTAAATAATTACTTCTAGATGAAAATCACGTTTTTCTTCTTATTTCCTCGTCACTGAACACGTTTGTACAATGGTGTCATTGTATAATATCGTGGTCAATAACAAAAGTTATGCAAATTATCTAGATTTTTACTTGAACGTTTGTTACAATGTACGTTTAATTTCCATTGTAGATCAATCGTACGTGGTTCAGTGATAAACAGTATAAATTAAGCGAATGGTAGCGAATTCTCTCGCGTATCTCTCACGCATACGAGTTCTGTGTGCGTGAAAAGTAAAAGTGGTTAGTAACGTAGCTCTGTCGTCTCGTAGAAATTATTGCCAAGTGTGCAAATATTATTGTGTTACATCATTAATTTTATTTTTTAGTCATTACAAAATTATCAAAAATTTCACAGCTAACGGTTAACCCTTTGTTAATATCAGCTGGCAAATTCACGGGTACTATTTTACAAAAGAAATCGATAAAGAGCGATAAGATCATTAGGAATCGATTGCAAATGTTCAAGGGCTTCCCGCAGTGACATTTCGTATTAAGACCCCATCGATTTGCACTGGGAAATGATTGATATTATTGTACACTACATTGACATTGTACAATGCAGTTTTCGTTGTTTTTCGGTGGGCCCTTGCTATAGGAAATGTTCAACAATTCATCAATCAAACATTCGTTACGTATTTCAATCAGGCATAAAACTGTATTTTGTTAGCATTGTACCCTTTCGCCATACAACACATATCATTAATCAGAATTTAGCGAAAAGTTGCTTTACGACTAATGTAGCATACAATTGTATTCTGTCATTATACTATGTTGTAAATGATAGTATATCGTTACTAAGAATTACACACGAACCGGAGTTTTTATTGACTGTGAAATAATTCATCAATTTGCGATTTAGGTAGTCAATTATTGTACCGGTACCGGCTAAAAATAGTAAGATAAATATTTATTTACTAAACGTGAAAATTTCATGAAAATGGTGTACATGTAACTTCGTAGCAAAATAAAAATATATAGTAAATTTTCGGTTACGTTCTCTTAATTTTTGTTATTACGGTAATAAAAAAAATATTGAATTTATTGCTTGTTTTGTATTACTAGTTTCCTTTTATAATTTACCACAAAATATTGTAATAATAATGAATTGATTTGCATGCCTCGTATATCATACATTTTGTTAACCACTGACTCCAATCGCATGGTTGTGTTTCACTTCCATACATAAATATTATGATAGTGTTGTATAACAAAGATTTTCAGGATAAAATGTGACATAAATAAGTACCAGCTGTCCCATAACTATACATTAACCTTCGTAACATAACAAGTGATAACGGAGAAGGAAGACAGCACAGATTAAAAATAAATAACATCAACAATCCACATAGAGAGTAAATAAACAAAAGTGAATTGTGCCAAAAAGCTGTACCTATATGCAGCTCGGGCTCCCGTTCGTGGTGCGGCGGGCTGATCATAGTGTTATGGTCACCCGGCGTAGGCGCATCGTAGCGCCCGTAGCTGCTGTCAGGAGACATCACAAAAGTCATTTGTACTTAGAAACTAACTATTTAGTCCTTCTGCACACTGCACTGCACATGAAGCACATCGGGCTCGCTCTCAGTAAGGAACGTCTCGCCTGTTCACACACTGATACAGGAAAGGATGCATGGGCCGAGGCGCGTGGCCGGCACTTCGAGGGATGAAGGTCGCTCCCGCGTATTGTCGCCACACGAGTCGCGTGCGTTTCACTCGAGCTCGATCGACGAACTGAGCGAGTGCCGCGCGCGCTCCTGCTCGAAACCGCGCGACTCGCCCCTTAAGAGTGAAAGTCTGCAAAAAGATCGGCGTTCCGTGCGATACAATCGGTTCGACGACTGAGTACCGACGGCCGAACGAAACTCGCCCCTATCGTACGAGTCAGCCTGTCGATCTGCGTTTCGAAGCGAGGATCGGCTCGCTTCGAACTCCGGTCTCCGAGGTCATTGCCGCGCCGCCAGCGGACCAATCGCGAGCACGAGGAGCCGAGCGCGGCGAGCGATTGGAGGGCTGGGGCTCCGCTCCCCGCCGGCCCGCGCTCGCCGCGAGTTCGAAGACCCGAACCTTGCGGCTCACCGCGGCCAAGGTCGCGCGAGAGCGGCGCGGCGGAGAGACTCGCCGGGCGTTCGAGTGGGACGTAGCTCACGTAGCCGGCAACGGTTGCGTCACACCACTAAAATATTTTTGGTGATGGAACGCGAGTGAACTTGAACAACAAAATGGAGCTAATGGTTGGCGGGTGCGGTGTAGGTCGGCGCGTGACGGACTGACCCGCTGCCGCAGCGCCCTGCTTCCCTACACCACGCGCTTCCGTATCACCAGCTCTTCCGGTGTCCGCCCAATTACATTTCTTTTAATCTATTTGGTCCAGTTTGGGCTCTACATGTCTCTACAATGCACCTATCTAGCGGTAATTACTTAAGGCTCTAGTAGTAGAGTCATGCATGATTCCAACTTCATATCGAATCAAATCATAATTTGCAAACCTTTGCAAAAGAATTTATGTAATTCTATTAACATCACAATGATGTAAGTAGGCAGGTGCAATCCTACCTACTTACTATAAATGGTTCAACTTAAACGTAGTGATATTGAAGGATGTTAGGTTAGGTTGCTCTACATCGAAATTTTCAGGGATAATGATTGCAAAACCCTATGACATGGCCGTAACTCATGACTACTACGTAATGAGGAACCTAATATAACTCTACATAATACGTATTACCTACCTACCTACTTGTAATTGATAAACAAGTTTCTTTTAACAATAGGTATATAAACACGACTTTATATAACAACGACGATACAATTACAGCGTTATCGGCAAACTCGTGTTTATTGCGGGTAATTTAAGGTTGATATTGGTTTGCACAAGAAGTTATTTACGCGAGATAAAACGAGTGACGGTGGGCGTCGCGATAGGTGAACGACCGGGAAATTTTGGCGCAGGCCGGTCAAGGCCACTGGCACGCGGCCGCGCAGGCGCGCTTAATAACTACCAGCCTACTGACACTGGACTCTACTCCACAGTAAACAGCTTCTTTTTTTAAATATGCATTTTTTTATAATCTAGCACGAACCAAATGACAAGATGACATAATGACAGCATGAGCCGAGCGATTTAAAAAAAAATCTCGTAGCTATGTCAATATTATACTTTTTACGAATATATTAATAGATAGGCATCACATTAGCTAATGCATTATGAGTTTCGAGTTCATTAAACTTATTGTCGTACAGAAATAAATATATTGCGTTGACATATTACTTGTATGACATCATTATCGTTCCAAATACTTTATTTAGATATTTTAATTGTGTAATACATTTCAAACAGTAGACAAAAGTAATGATAAAATTATAGATATCCAAGTTATGTCATATAGACGTAAAATGAGACTAAAAATATGTTATTTTTTTAAACAATAAGTCGGTACACTGTATAATAGTAGGTAAGTATACGATAATGATAAACATTATCAAGTATCAAATAGATACGCAATAGTTCCAGCTGTTTATATATAAACTATCAATTTTTATTTTCTATGACAAGCAAAAGGGTTTTTGTATTTTGACATCAATGTGCGACGGAAAGGTGCTCGCGTATATTTTTTATCACAATTATTTCGCTTCAATACTTTCCCCTTTTACACAAAAGGAAGCTTTTTAAAGGGTTTCGCAAATATCCTCCCACGTGCATATGTACCTTATTTTTTACCAAATCCGCTGTAACGAGTTTTTTCTATCAATGGTAAAATAGTAACACAACCAAGTTGTTAATTAATTACCTATTAATTTTTATAATGTAAATATTAATTTAGTAGGTACTTTTAAAAAGATATTTAATACATTTCATAATTATAAGACAATATATAATAAAACGACTACCAATAAAACATAAAATGGCGAATGGACCCCTTTGTACCTACCGTACACAAGTATCTAATAGGTTTTTATTGCCATTTAGAAATTGAAGTTTAAATTTATATTTTTGTAAATTGGGTCTCAATCCATTATAAAAAACTGTGAACACCCCAATATGTAAAATAATGTAGAGGAAAGTGGATACTATAGCCTGGGTTGCCATAGTTTGCAATGACAGAAGGTCGGCCTTATTGTTAAATTGTATAATTATGGAAAGCAAAAGTTTTTGTTGGCATTAAATATACGTATTGGAAGCAACATAAGGTTGCAAGAAATAAGATATGATATAAAAAATTACTTAAAGCATAGGTATACCTAACTACTTCAGCATTAAATTAGTATTTTTGACATTACCTTACCTAATCAATGACATAGGATCTTTTATGTCAATCAGTTTTGGAATTAGGTCATCTGTACAAAAAGACTACATTTGAAATTTCACCATCAGAATAGCAAAAGCCCTTTTATGCCCGCAAAAACAAATATTCAATTTATTGTTTACTTATTATAAAAATGATACCAATATAAATAAAAATCGTTGGCGACATGTGTGCCGATTAAAACGTGAAAGTGAATAGGAACCCACTTTTTTACTTCCTTCCGCTGCCCTCACTTTTAATGTCGGGGTGCGAATATCGAATTTCAAGTCAGCTTTGACTCCAAATATTTTTTCTACGATAAGAGACTTAATGTCAGCTGCATTTAGGTTCAAAATCCCATTACACAATCAGTTTAAAAAAAATTGATCAGGCGCATCGTCAGTCGGTAGCCACATGTGTATTGTTCATTGTGACCACAGTCGGCTTGATGATCTGATAGATCCGCCATTTTTTCCCCAAAGCAATAAAAAGTAGGCTGTATGCCACCATATTGCAAATACATTTTTTTCAGATTAGGAATATTTGTTTATGGTAGCAAACAAGGACTAACAATAAGAAAATTGTATAATTGAATATTTAGATAAGTTTAGAAAAATAAGGAAGTAAGTAAGTAGTAGTATATAAGTTTTTTTTTAGAAAAATGAAAGTTGAAGAAGCAAGTGAGGTGTGTATGGACCGTGCCGTGTGGCGCTCGGTTCTTTCTGCCTACCCCGCAAGGGATTTGGCGTGAAGATAGATAGATAGATAGATAGATAGATAACTTTAGCCAAAAAATGTAGGTACATACACCATGCAAGCACTATTAAGAACTATTTGAGGTCGATTTATTATTAAAAGACTTTTTTTCATTAACTATTAAGAGGCACATCAGAATTACCTACTTAAAATTATGTTCAAACAGATTATAACGTATTTAAAAGGTGTGAAACAAAATAAACGCAAACAATAAGTGAGGGACCGGGCGGCCTTTCCGCGCTGGCTGAAGGACATTGGGACAAAGGCGAGTGCGCCCAGTGCCCTGCCCTGCCCTGCCCAGTGCCCAGTCTCCTGACAAACGGGACTTCACACATTATTTACTTCGCATTCATTATACCACTCATAAATTGACTTATCAATGCTTGAGAGAATATCCTGAAAAGTCTCCTTTCAAAAGTACACACGTCAATATTGGTCTTACTAGTCCTAAATAAGTTTAAGTATTTTTATGTTAGTAGGTAAGTATACTCAAATTGCGTCAAATTCAAAAGTTTAACAGTGTTTTTTTCGTAAAGAAATACACCAGGAAAAATTAGAAATTTAAATGTAAAAATTAAACGATACTTGACCGATTTTGAAAGTCTGAAATCGATAGATTTATATCAGAATTCGTTGCGAGCTTAGTCTCTAACATTGTGGTTTATTCTTGTTAATTATATTGTGTTACGAGTTCCCCACAGTAATAGAAGATGAAACGACTTCGAAGAGTCGCTAAGAATTTGGACTGGAAATAATTTAGCAAATTCATCTTTGTTTGAAACTAAACAAACCACTAGGGGCTTAAGGCCCGTTAGTCACTAAGCTACGTAATTATGGCAAATTACGCAAGTAAAAATATTGGTAACAAACCGATATTGTGTACCCACCACCAAGGTAGGTACATACAAATTGATAATTGTAAACAAGTTACAAGACACCGACACGACCCAATTATTCGCGTTCATTGTAACAAATACCATCAATATAATTTTGCACGTGAGGATTACAAACTAAAAACAGCGCAATAGAATATTGTAACCAGATACTGTCATGGCGGCTTGTGTACGTTGAAATAATTCTGCGAAGTCACGAGGAGCCTCGTTGGCAATTCGGTCGGGTTCGAGCAGCCCGAATGTTTGTAGCGGACATCGCCGCGGTCAAGGTCTCGCTGAGACAGCGAATCATTCGGTGCGCATCGGAAATACGATCCGCCAGTATAGCCTGTTCGCTCTAAATTTGCCTCTGTCGTAGAGTCGGCGTAGTAGGCGACCGACAAACTTAGAGCGAACGGGTAGTAACTTGGATTGTTATTGTGACCGCATTTGACCGCCAAACGGGTTACAATAATATACGGCGATTTGTCAATTCTGTTTATTCATCTGTCAATGTCTTTCATTACAGCTTGTCATCGCCTGTTGTTCTTACTGAGTATAAATGAAAATCTGCTTTTGTCATCGATATAAATAAGGCTTTTGTGGGATGAAAAAAGTTTCACTAACCATATCGTAACCTACTCGTACTAATGTACAGTTATACTTATTTAAAGTAAAGAAAATATTGTTTAAACCCTGGAAGTTTTAGTGCTCGTTGCATATGTTTCAGTCGCGCTTAGGCCTCCAATATATTAAACCCTAGGTAGGTACCTACCTATACTATCCATAATTTTGACTTTATTTGAACAAGTGTTTTCTGAAACAGGCGATATTTATCACCTACAATTTAAGTATACATAGATAGGTATCAGTCTAATTTAGTGCTAGAAATTGTTACATAAAATTCCAAGTAAATGCAATACAATTTTGAACCGGTTCTAATTGGAAATGTAAGACTATATTTTCATCCTGTTTATAATTAAGACTCTAATAACATTATATTAAATCAATACCAATGGGGTTTCTCGAAGAGTGCCGAGTTAAGGCGAGTTTTTCCGAAGCAGTGCGAGGTCAGTATAAGTCAATTACCCCAGGCGAGCTTTGACTGAGCCATCGACGGTACTACGCCACACCAATGTAGGTACTAATGCCAACTTGGACTAGGTAATATTCTATGAATATTGAGTCACAGACCAGAAACGGTTTGGAGTTGTAGAGGTCGTTGGAATAATAAAATGTTATTGTCAAAAGACATTACGCATTAACCTATGAAGTAATTAAAAACAAAACTAAGATACTAGAAAATGTTACATGTAACAAATAAAATGAAAACATAAGATCTTTAATTGAAAAGCCGTTCATAATATTATGTATAACAATAGTAACTACTACGACCATAGAGCTGTAAATAAATTTCACTACTAGATGATGCTTCCCGCTTCCCGTGGGAACATTTTCCCGGAATGAAAAGTAGCATATGTGTTATTCCAGACTATAAACTATCTCTGTACCAAATTTCAGCCCAATCCTTTAGCCGTTAGAGCGTGATTGAGTAACAAACATCCAAACATCTTCACAAACTTTCACATTTATAATATTAGACGGATTCGGCTGGAACAGTAAAACGAGCTCGAATAAGGTCATAAGGGAACACTTACGTGAACATGACCATGGACGTCACTATCAGGCATTGTATGCTACCAAGGCCTTCGTACTACAACGTTTATGTCTTACAGATGTACTTCCCCCAACTGATTATTCTACAAAAGAGGGACGATCGTATTCAATACATTTGGACTAGTTAGATAATCTCTATTGGTAAATAATTAAACGGAATGTCATAATTTACTATTTGATTATAGCTAATAAATAGGTCATTATTATCTAGGTGCTCAACAAAGGTCCACACGCCTTGTATTATGTTTAGATAATAAGTCCTTCGGTGATGTGGTTATATTTTCGATGTTTTTCCAATAAAAATATCACTTCTGAGACCAAAAACGATCTTCATCCAAAAAATTGCATCAATAAATCGATTCCCTTCGGCGTAAAACAAGGACAAACAAACACATTTTTTAATCAAAAGTAAGTATGATTATGGACAGTTCAAATATCGCTTTCATATAAAAATATAAGTTCAATCCATTAGGATGAATAAGCAAGCATGACATACAAGCCGTGTGATCCGGACGCTCTCAATCGCCGTTGACCTCGACTGATTCGGCAGCCCGTGCCAAGGCCAAGGTCAATTCGTCGGTTTTGTCCAATTAATAGTTGAATACGGTGACGCCGGGTGCCCCACGCACTTAAAGCCCGACAGCTCTAATGTACCGACTAGGCGACTGCCCAACTACTGATTGTGTGGCACCGGCTTTATTTGCCCAGGGGGACAGAAAAAACGGTTCTTGACACCTCGTTTGAAAAAGTATAATGCCGTTCGTGATAGAATTGACTGAGTAGCACGAAAAATACAACTTTTGCTACTATTTTTCTATTTTATACGATCTTTCCTTTTTTCAATTTTTCCAAATTTATATCACATATTGACAGATGTTACCAGGTTTACAGACTATGGTGATCCCTCGATTACTGCTTCAACAGTCAAAAACATCAGCGTGTCATCTAAATCCCTTAGATTCAACAGGGATCAAAAAAATAAAGTATTAAATAAAAATAATACAGATCGCTTTTTGAGTTCAAGGCCATATTTTATTATTTTGAATACTCCACCAATAACGATACTGTATCTATTTATATACTGTTTCACATTTCAAGTGGAAATTTTAATTCGTAAACGTATGACGCAACACGACCTTCAAAACCTGGTAAAAAATAAAATACTGAACACGCAAAAAGAAGCTACAATGACCCCGAGGTGATTCAATACTTGAGCTAACAAAACCACATGTTATGATCATCAGTATTTGTATACTAATTAAGTGTATAATGATATTTGAGCTTTTCATTGTTGATGTGATACTTATATAATAATATTTAATGAGTAGCGACTGTTCATAAACCTCTAAACATGAGTACCCAACAATTACAGCGGGAGTACTTCCTCATTCAAATATCGGAGCACGTCAATGTCAAACAGCGCTGATTTAGCCGCAATGTCAACCTCAAGGTGAGGCTCCAGCACACGAGGAAATTCGACGGTTAAATAAATCTAATAGTACTAAATGAACTTGGCAACGAGTTCATGAGAATTGGTCATAGCTAACAAAGTATGTACATAATTTATGTATCATCTTTTGTAGGTAGTTGTATTCGTAAACCAATTAGGTATGATGTTGCATAAAGAAATCTATACTACACTACATACTTCCTCTTGGAGATTCGAGTAGTATCTCCTTCTAAAGGTTAATATTAGATTAAGTAATATAATATGTTATAGGCATCCCAACCATATATTTACCACAGTGATACTGTGACTCCTAACCATCGAATCAACTGCGACTTATAGTAGGTAATACTCGTGTACATTGACTGATAATAACGAGATAAATGGTGAAAGTTCTCGGAAATCACCTAATAAATATTGTAATACAAGTCTAGAAGTTAACTAGGTAATTATTAGAGTAGTTATAAATAAGAATAACATTATCAGAGACAAACACAATGAACATGTTTCCTGAGAAAATATTCCAAAAAATGTGAAATTATTATGAAGAGAGAGTATAATAATGCCGAAATATTCTCTAATTAAACTTAAAAATGTTACAATTACGTAATTATTTTGTGACTCTACATTCTTACATTCTCTCTCAAGCTCTTGAATTATACATAGCCTCTATTATATTTAATTTTGAATGTTTCAAAAAGTTACTAGAATGACGCGCAATAAACAAAAATTGTTTTATCTTAAACAGTAGGAAACTATGTATGTAAGTTTCCTACTGACTTAAAGGGTATATAATTATTACTGAGAGAGAATTGCAAGAGAAGAAGTATTTTCAAAATTAAACATAAGTTTTTTTTTTACGTGAGGGATGTTATGCCGGACTCTTACCGACAAAAAAACCTCACGTAACGCCTAACAGCCTGTGGTTGGGAGTCCCGGGTAAGCCCTCGGAAGGATGTCCCGGGACGAATTAAACATAAGTAAGATCAATTTTCCTCCACATAAAGTTTGTAAATAAGAATAAAATTCTTCGAAAATATCAGTATTTGCGTGTGGATGCTCTACATTTCATGAATTTAGATGGGCTTTCCAGTTTGCTGAACTTTATTTACGAGAAAAGTTTATTTTGATAATTAAAAAGTCCAACACACTCGTTACATTAAACGTTGCAAACATAAAAATAAGGCCAAATAATAAAGCAGTTATAATCTGAAAATATAATTTGCAGAACAGTCTTTTAATAAAACAAATTAGGTGAAGTTATATTTAGTTACAAATGCTAGAAATCACATTGAACTTAGGTGATATTGTTTAGAATTTTAATCTTATAATATGAAAATTTAGACCGATAAAACTGTTTTATTGATCTGATTGTGAGAAATGTAAAAATATGTTACCACTAGCTGATGCCCGCAACTTCGCCCGCGTAAAGTTTGTTCCCGTTCCCGCTTCCCGTAGGAACTTATTCCCGGAATAAAAACTAGCCTATGTGTTATTGCAGACAATAATCTATCCCTGTACCAAATTTCAGATAGATCCGTTCAGGCGTTAGAGCGTGAAAGAGTAACAAACATCCACACTCACAAACATTCGCACTTATAATTTTAGTAAGATTAGTTTAAAGAATATATAGTTATTTTTATATATTTTATACTAATACCTATATTAAAAGTGAAAATTTATGGAGATGTTTGTTAATCAATCACGCTCTAACTTCTGAGCCATTTTTGCTTTAATACAGATAAATGACACACTGAAATAATAATTATTACCTTACTGAAGTAATAGCAGGATTATTCTACACCTTTGGATAAAGTCAGAAGATATAAAAAACGGCCAAGTGCGAGTTGGACTCGCCCATGAAGGGTTTCATAGCAGCAAGTAACATAATATAAAAGTTCTTATAGTTCGTTGTGACTTTGATTGATGTTTTATTACGTTCGCAGTGGTAGTGATTTTTCTAACCGAAAATTGCGGTTTATGACGTATTAAAATAAAACTACCAGCTCTATCTCATTCAATCTAATTTTCGTTGGTAGTTTTTATGGCAATGTACATCATATATTTTATTCAGATATATCATTCTCTTAGTTTAGAAGTTAGAGGGGGCGGGGGGACACACATTTTTCCACTTTTGAAGTGTCTCTTGCGCAAACTATTCACTTTAGAAAAAAATGATTTTAGGAACCTCAATAGTATTTTTGAAAACCTATCTATAGATACCCCACACGTATGAGTTTAATGAAAAAAAAAATTTGAGTTTCAGTTCTGAGTATGGGGACCCCCAAAATTTACTGCTTTTTTTTCTAATTTTATATAAGAATCTTAATGCGGTTCACAGAATACATCTAGTTACCAAGTTTCAATAGCATAGGCCTTATAGTTTCGGAAAAAAGTGTCTGTGACACACGGACGGACAAAAAGACGGACAGACAGACAGACATGACGAATCTATAAAGGTTCCGTTTTTGCCATCTGGCTACGAAACCCTAAAAACGTCATGCAAAACAAAGGAAATTTAAATTGTGGTCGACATCACATGACAATCGTTTCAATCACAATAAAACTGTTGTCAATTTATTGAACGTGTAGGTAGTGTAGTTGTGCTGATTAAGAAACCTTTCTCCCGTCAGTTACCTCACCTTGATATTTACATCAAAGCGAGACTTCCTGCTCCCGTCAGAGGACGACTACATGCACTTCATACATCCACTAAACAGATATAAATGCTATATATGTAAACCTCATACGCGTACTAGACCATTACATACTTACGAATAACATCACAACCAATAAAAACAGGAAGAAATATGTTACCCATTAACGCGGTAAGTAGAGCATTGAAATGTACTAATGTGCCGAGACTAGAGCTTTGAGCTTGGATAATGTGTATTACAAATACAAATATGTAATGTATTGAGGTATAGGAGAGTGTTGCGTAGTATGTGTTTGCGTAATCAGAGCATCGCGGCGCGGCAGCCGGCATCTGTGGTGATGCACCAGTGTTGTATAATCCGAGCCTCGGCGTGCCACAGGCAGCGTGCCGTGGAGCGCACTACTCACCTACACTCGAGTCTCGAGCCTGCACCCCGTACCGTGCGCAACAATGAGGAACTGTGCTTCGATCGTTTCCTACTGTTACATTTACTCGCCCTCATTTCTATGACTTTTAACCGCCTTATCATTGCTTTCTACGAATCCAATTATCAGAAATAGTTGTTAGACTTTACATTAGCTGCGTTTACGATACTCTCACGATGAGCTCGCCTCTAAATTTAATACACTTAATGACTGTCTAGCTACCTATTGATACGAACATGTTTTGTATTCTAACACTGAACACGCGCCGAACATTTGAACTCAAACTCAATGCGTAAAATTTACATTTTGATAAGTTTCGACTACGATAACATTAGATTTCAGAAAAACATCCAGATATATTTCCATACATATGTCGTGAGCAACGTGACCACTATTTCAGAACACAAGACTGTACATTATCAATACATATAAATAAAATCGTAACAGGTCGCTGTCTGTACATGGAAGATAAATAAGAAAAAATATTATAGGGGGGCTTTATGAACGCAATAGAACCCAAAACAATGATTTTTAGAATTTTTGTCTGTTTGTCTGTATGTCTGTATGTCTGTATGTCTGTATATCTGTATATCTGTTTGTCTGTACGGTTGTGCACGCTAATCTCAGTAACCGCTCAACCTATTGCAATGCGGTTTTTTTTATTGTGTTGAGGTTTGCTCCAGTTAACATTTAGCGTTTGTTTTATGTAAATCGGTTTAGAAATAAAAGAGTTATAACACTTTTAAGAATCAGATATTTTGAAAATTTTAATTGTAGGGGTTTCTTTGAATGTGAGTGAACCTAAACTGGCGTGTTGGCTTAATCATAAAAGAACTTAATACACTATATAATTAATACATATCATCAATACTTAATACACAATAATAAACAACATAATCCGCGCCGAAGGCGGGGACTGAATTGTTTTAAAATAGACTTAATCATTAAGCTCTTTTATGATTAAGCAAACAGGGCAGTTTCAGACGCTGCTTGATGACTCTGATGAAGAAATACCTTTCCTTTCATACACCTTATGTGAAGTAAAACAATTCAGTCCCCGCCTTCGGCGCGGACTGAATTGTTTTAAAATAGACTTAATCATTAAGCTCTTTTATGATTAAGCAAACAGGGCAGTTTCAGACGCTGCTTGATGACTCTGATGAAGAAATACCTTTCCTTTCATACACCTTATGTGAAGTAAACGAAGTTGCGGGCTCAGCTAGTACTGAATATAGCGGTTAATAAAAGGAATAAGCTATGTTACCTATTCCTCAGAATGTTATAAAACGTTAGTAAAAGTAGCTATATCAAAGTTGAGAGGCAAGAGATGGCTAGCACGCGGAGTGAGCGGGACGCTGAGCTGCGAATATTGCGCAGTAGATAATAGCTCCTGAAAACGTGTCCGCAGAAAGTTCACGGCCGCGCGTTGACGTTACCACCTGCCGGGGCCCGCGCCCGCCTCTCTGCCATACCATCGCTTCCGCCATCCGCCCAGTCTCCCACTTGTACCTACCATCGCACTTACTTTACGAAAACATCTACTCACACAGCAGATTTGTCAGAATATATTAACCCCTTAAATCATGATAAGTTCATACAACTTTAAATTCTAACCCAGACATTTTCGTGTAAAGTTTGACTTCGTTTTAAAATTTTCAGTAACTGCATAGAGTCGGAATTCGTCAGACTTCGTATGTCTGTGTGTGGTGATCGATTTGTTAGGTAGTCTAGGTTGTCAGTGGGACCTGAAAGATTACAGTGGGGGGGCAGGGGAGTGGGGCCGGGGAGGTATCGTGGCCTTGGCTCGTTCGTTGGCCGCGGCAGCGCCCGGCACGTGTAATAGCGGCCGCGATAATTTCGGCAGTTGAGCGCGCGAGTATACTGACCCCGTCTTCGACGTTGTTTGCGACGCAAATGATCCCCTTGACTTTATTTAAATCAGCACTTTTGACATCAAAATATGTAGGTAGTAAATAAATATGTAAATGTCTCTGAATTTCGATTTACAGTGCCGTAAGTTTAAAATTGTATTAGTAATGGGGCGACTGAAAAGTGTTTTGTAACAAAATACTTGGAAAACAAAAATGATGCAACATTTATGTTTTATCAATATTACATTTGTAAGGCTGTTTATTATGATTCCATGGTATGATTTAACATCTTGCTACAAGTAGGTATGTATAAATTTAACCTGACATAAATTTAATTTAGATTATAGAGAAGTTAACAACTATTTAGATACCCTGTTGGCAAATCAGTCAACTACGTACCTACTCCTTGCTATAACTAAGGGTACTGTTACCCAAGTATTATCGTTACTAGAAATTTCATTTTGTTATAAATTATTATATGTTCATAAAAAAGAAAGGCTTTTAACCTGATTTGAAAACTACGTACCAAATTTTGGTATTTCATTTTCTTATTATCTTCGTGATAATATTTCAAACCTGTATCTTATCTTTCGAAGGAGATTAAATTTGGAAATGATATCAGTGAAACACAGGTGAAGAGTACAAAGGTTGGCCCACAAAATATTTCAATATTATTAATATTTTTGTTCCTAGGCCCAAAATTTAAAAATTTTATTAGGCTTTATGAAAAAGTGTTGCGCATAAAATCATACTTTATCATATTTCACCATATTTTATTATGTTTTTCCATGCATATTTTAACAATCGAAATATATTTTTTTGGTCCTAGTATCAAATCCGTTGACATTATTCAAATAATTGTGCTGGCAATAGGAGTGTAGTTCACGGAGAAAGTGCTGCGCATTGCCTATAACCAACTTTCATTTTATCAAAGACCGGTTTTGATGTATTTTTTCTATACTGTGCTTTATGTAGTTTGACTCTATGAACAAACATAACATTTCACTTTATTGATTTTTATGTAATGTATGATGTTGAAATTATGTATGAAGAACTCTTTCGACATTCTCTTTAAAGTGAAATAGTCATCTTTGTAGTATCATAGTGTTAGTTGTCTAACCTTGTCTGACCCGTTGAACACCTAGGTGTTCTACTAGCGTCTCAGTAACTCCTATGTTCCAGGGTCCTTCGTCGTGAATGGTACCTTTGATAGTAAGATATTGTCAGATTCTATATAAGTTTAGGTACGGGTCTACTTTCAAATTGAAGAATAATTTACAAAACCTTTATATTCCATTGGCAATATTAATAAAATTCATTAACTACTGGTCTTCTTGTTAAAATTTGTAACTAGTATACTTAGTAGCCATAATATAATAACTACGATTAATTTGAACTTGCAACTTATTATTTTAACAGCAGTTTACTAGTGCTGATTTGATTGACTTAAATAAAAAATGATCATATAAGATCATTATGTTACTAAACAGTCTAATTATACAAGTACTGTAAAGCTTTAGTTAGGTCCATTACACTGATTAACATCGTTTACTGTGATCATTTTGCGTAGGATGTCATAACCATTTTCGGAATAGCTATAATCATCTACAGTAGAGAATAATCGCCTGTCTATAATACTACGGTGGCTAATTTAGGCTTTGGTAGCGGGATCCCAATGTAATATTACGCGCACTGATCTCATTGTCAACAAAAAAAAAAACAATTAAGCAGTCATTGAACTGTCGACTTTAGTTATTATAAAACATCTTTCTTATTAATAATATAAATATGCAAAGTTTGTGATGTTTGTTACTCTTTCACGGATCTGGCTAAAATTTGGTACAGGGATGGAATAAAGTCTGGACTAGTAGATACGACTTTTTATCCCGAAAAACAGTTTTCATGGGTAGCAGGAACGGACACAAAATTCCAAGCAGGCAGAGACACGTAAGCTAGTCTAATATAAAATTTTCCTTTTTTACAAAAAATAATACAATGGTTATTATTTAAGTTTCGATTTTCGGCAATCTGTAATTTGCGTTTGGGTAGTATTGTGTGCCCACGTCTGCCAGCTGGCGGAGAAACGTGGCATCGACGTGCACCTTGTTATTAGTAAAAAGTGGATTACTATTAACATTATTTAGGGGCTTTTGTGGTTTTTTAAGGAAGTAAGTGAGCATATGACATGATCGACTCGTGCCCGTATTCAGATGTTTACTACTCAAAATAATACGTATGACGTAACTGTGGAGCTTGATATAATGTTTTTCATTTCGTAACATGTTTTTCTTTAATATTGGACATTCTCACTCAACGCAATCTACTGCAAACTAAGCTAATATAAGCTATGAGATCAAAACAACTGATAAACATACTTTTATACTTATTCCTAAATTCATAGAAATATCTAAACTCCGAAAAAAACCTTTCTAGACCACACCAATATTTGATCCAACCCAAGAACCGAGTTCGAATCTACGAGACCTCAGCATGTCATAATAACTTTATGTAATAAGGAATATGAGGTATGAAAAATAGATGCGGGAGGGGTACTAGAAGCGTAGATTCTATACCAACGACTACGTGCTGGAGGAGTCGGCGACCGCTCGCTCGTGCACTCAACTCAGCCAGTACGCTTAACGGTGCCACGGTCTGCAGTGCCACTATGCTATTTGCAATACATTGATGACTAAAGTAATGTATGATGAATATTTGCAACAACCCGGGATGGCCTTCATTCACTTGCAATTCATTGTGACGTCATTTGACAGGAAAAACAACAAGCAATACCTGTAGTTCATGTAATTGCCTAAATGATGGATAATATTTGGGTAATCAAACATTTCTATGGTTATTATTATTTCATTGTTGTGGGTACAGCAATGATTTGGAGCAACTTCATCTGGAGTACAGCTTTTTAGGAAGCCTGATCTTTTAGGAAAACTGGTCTACTAACTGCTGACCGAGAGAACTATTGCCTATTCGATAACTGATTGCATGAGCTATACATCCCTGAATGATGGTCGAATTAAGCACTGAACTTTATACTACAGAGTGAATGTATCCTTTAGCGATAGCGATTGATTATTGTTCTTTTATTGATTCCTGATAATATAAATGCGAGACTTTGTAAGTATGAATGGCTGGAGGTATGAGTATTTGTAAACTCCTTGTAGATGTCTTTCCTCCTTACAACAAAATTGAAATTCCAAGTTTTCCTGTAGGTACTCATTTACATTATCAAATAAAAATTTACCGCTAGAAATGTAGACAGATTCATAGGAACAAACAACATTTCATGCATGAGTTTTGTTGAAAAAGATAAAATCTGTTCATCTACCGGCACATTTTGCGTACAATGACTGTGAGCACATAAAATATTCTTTAGTTATCAAATGAAGGATTTAACATACATACATCGATAGATAGGTACGAGATCCCCACGCGTAAATGGCTCATGGGGTCCGGAATTAGGGCAAGGTCGGTCCGAACCAACGAAATGAAGGGTAAAAATTAGGTTGCTCACAAATTAAACAGTCAAATACGTCAACAGATGGACAAAAGTAGCTATCGTGACCTATATTGTCAAAAATAAAGAGGGAGCTTGGAGCGAATTGAATGCCTCTGCAAAGTAAACAATGCAATAATAGAAATCGACTAACCCTTACTGCGAACTTCCTTTCAACTTCAATTTCAAAGGTTGAAATTTTTACAATACGAGTAAAAAATACATACAGAATAGTGCAATCTCATTGACAAAAAATCACGGATTCACGTTGCGATTCGACCTACCCTTTTTCTGATCGGATTTCATGAACAGGTAAAGTTCAAGTTTTTGCCGAATATTTTCATTATTGTGCAAGTTTTGCGAGATCTAACTCTTCTGAGATTTTAGAAAAAGTAAATTATTGTTTAATCGATCCTTTTTAAGGATAAAAATTTGAGGATTGTATTTTTTACTCGAGTTTTTTAACTTCCTTTTGTTAGATGGGTTCGTAACCGACATTCCCAGATAGTTGATGTATTGTGTCGTCGCTAAACGATATCGCGATCGAGGGATGCCCATTCAAATATTCGTCTTAATGATAAAATATCAGCGGGAGACCGCGCAATAATTTCACAATATTGTTATATTCTTTAACTTATCATTCATTTTGTATTTACTGAAAAAACTGATAATAGGCTTGGTAACTTTGATGTATTTGCTGACAATATTTTTCAAGAACAATACCAATATTTCACGGTAAAAAGCTTTGAATTCATTTCACCCTAGTAAATTTAAAGCGTGAAGTCATAAAACTTGTGGTCTTTGGGACGCCTACAATTATAAATACGAGTACGAGGTCAGTAAAGTAGGTGCAAATGGGTACACGAATTCAATGGACGATACCCTTTTTTTCTTGCCAGTAATAAGCACCCGTAATTATTCTGTCTTGTTTTGTTAACGATTTACTACCGCTGTGGGACATTTGGACAGTCAATTTCGCCTTTGTGGTTGATGAATAAGAATTCTTACGAGAATCTATGGGCGTCTTTTCTCAATGTGCAAATAGTGAATAGGCGATGCAGATCCAATGTCCATAATATTATGTATGCGTATAGAGTCCAGTTGGCATTAGTAAGCATGATTGCACGACAATCGCGGCGTGATGACGAGCGGGCATAGGGCGAGCCCCGTTAGGACGGGGTGACTGACTCCACCACTGCAACCTGGTGCATTGTGCTCTAACGAGAACACTGCATTATGTGCAATCATATCAAGCGACTCACCTAACCCTACCTTCTTACCGCGACAGATGCGAAGCTGACGCTAACCATGGAACTTACCTAAAACAAGGAAAAACATATCTATATTAGTTATACTATCAGTTAGTAAGTTTTTGAACCGTATAAAACTACATATAACAAACATTACTTCAAGGCTTACACTACTTTATGGTCTATATCATGGCAAACGTTGAGGTTACTCACACTAAACAGTCGTTTTATATGCTAATTTAGGTATTGTTTCTAAGTCAAAGTCAATTAAATGGCGCGCATATATTACAACTAAATAGAAATGTTAACTCATTTATTTAGTGTTTTTCTCTGTTGGCACAGGAAACGGGCAGGGTCAACGCACGAAATGGTGTCATTCACTGTCGAAGGTGGCTACTGAACCTCAGCCGGGTGTCCTTGAGCCCGCCTCAAAATCGCCAATAACTAACACAGACATGGCCACTCCGCGTCAGACGGTGCTGTAACGAGCACACACTTGCGCTATATAGTTCAAGAATCTGAACCCACACAGCACTACCCCCGATCATAAGTTGAAATTTGGCTACAAACACACGCAAGCTTCGAGTCAACGGACCGCATTCTGAAAATGGTCATGTGAAATACAACCTGGTGAAATTATTATTTATTCAATGTCACGACCATAGAGTGACTTTCAGAGATATGTGGTCACAACCAGTTTCCAAAATGGTTTACGAGAAATAAGAAAGAAGGATAGTTTTTAAACATTATGTGACATTTAGAAAAAAAGATGACATATGACGTAAAGTATGTCACGTACTCTTAATACCTACTTATTATTAGCATCAACAAATTTATCTCGTTTATGAATGTTGTTGTCAGAAGTATTATTGCGTAAGAAGATAATTATTTTATTACTTAGGAAACTTTCACAGTTAAATTAAAAATACAGGCGACGAACGTCTAGATTGTGATTACGTCAGAGCATTTGGGGACAAATACTTTCACAGTTCCTGGGTTTGCAAGTTACATTCGGTTTTCTAAATGATATTATGTATGTGTCCGAATATAACGAATTTAGTAGTCAACAAAAAACGTACGTTTTAGTGAAATGGTCTCGACATCTATTTACAATGGATAAAAGGACAAATAATGAACAATTGATGGTCCGTAAAATTGGGTGTAATCGTTTTTGTATTGATGGAATTTACCCATAAACCAAACACAAAACGATCATAAACTATGGTCACTGTATTGTTCTAATTCTTTGGAAAGAACTTTTTGTACAAATTTTTTTTTCAGTTGGAGTAAGTCCAACTGTCTAGTTTTTGCTAGCAGACTATCTCAGAATCTAAACAAATCTCATCTATTAGCAGCGTATTTACCTTCAGACTAACATAAGAAGTATTGACGTAAACACTAGAACATAGGTTGTGGGTCTAATGGCCGTGGCTCCTAATGATGCCAAAAAAATCTCCGCTATTTGTGAGAAGCAGACCACCTACTCAGTCCTGGGGACATTGTTCCGAGGGCATACCCGAGACTCCCAACCTTAGGCTGTTAGGTAGGATACGTGTGGTTTTAAGTATCAGCATAGCAACCCTGTAGGATTTTCCTCACATTAAAAAAACAACCTACTCAAAGTGGACATCAGACTTATCGGGAATTCAAGCTTGGGGTATATTCGGGAAGATGCTACGATGAAGAATCAGATATGTAATGTGTTCTCTTTCACTCGTATACTGTACAATGTTATATGAGTGAAAGAGTACACTAGAAAAAACACAAGACAGTCAGACTGTAAAGTATGACCTAAAATAGCTCCACCATAAAGCGTCTTTAAAAGATTGTAGCAGGAAAATTGGATTCAACGTACAGAATGACTAATTTCCGGGTAACTATTTGAGTTTAGCAATAGAAGAACCAATGAGGCACCGAGGTCGGGTAATAATAACATTTTATATAACGTGTGAGGCTCGGGCCAGTGACCGCTGCCAAATCTCAAGGTCTGCGAACATCGCGCGGTAAACAAGTATCGCATATCTACATGTAACGCTATCTACTCGTACACCTAACAAAAACGTGTGCACTCACTGTACTCACACACACACACTCATGTGATATAGATAGGGTAAATGTTTTAGCTGAATCATAGTATTATGGGATATATTTGTAAGTGGTGAAATTTGGGCGTATAGATTGCCTGTGACTATAAATTAGTATTGGATAAATTGAAAGGAAAAATGTCTTCAAAAGTGAACAAATTAAATTTTCTTTTATGACCATTAATCGTCCATTGTTCCAATACAGAACAATACACGTTCCATTCCACACGTACAACTATCATATATCGACATCACTATGTTATCTCTATAACTTAGAGTCTAAGTTTATGGCCAAGAAATCAAATTTACTATCTTAAATTTTGGCGCGCCATTATTACAGTTGCTGCCAGTCAGTTGTTTTCGTTCCATTTTGTTTGTCGACAGACATAATCAGATGCGTTCAGTAAATTTCTGAAAACAGAATTTTGATTTGTTTGTTCCAAAATAATAGTATTATAATTTCTTTTACGTATTTTTTCGTGCAAAGCGTGTATCTATTGGTGTCAACTAGGTATATATTAGCGCCCGAAATTTACTTAATTTAAGCAACAGTTTGTTGGAAACACTCGACAAAGACGCAATATATGTTAATTTAACTCTATCCTTGAATTGAAAAATAGTTCGACCACCCAAAAGTTCAGTATCACATGTAAATTTAGTTTTATGCTTTATACATAAGTTCTTGATACATATTTATTAACAACATTATCATTCTTTGTATTATAAATATTTCATTTCCTACTTTTATATAACGCAAAAGTGGAAACAAAACAACTAAAATTTATGCAAAAAATATTATTTTATTTATTTGTTGTTATGATTTAACTACATTTCTTAACTTCGACTGAAACCAAAGCTACGCGGAGCTACGGCGCTACGTAAGAGCTACGGTGTAAACAAGTGACGTAAAGACAATACGTGGCTAAAAGCTCCAATGTTCTTGTATAATAAAAGAGAGATTTCCTAGTAAATTTGAAGCTGGAAATTCCAATAGAACATGGCGATCAAAACATATTTATGTAAACTAGATAATATGTAGTGTCGTGATAGCAGTAGATTTCACGAGCACATACAATTTTGATGACAAATAATAATATCAATAATATAACGAAATGAAAAAAGTCAAAATAATTTGGCTTGGATTTATCCATTACACACAAATGTATTTTATTTATACATGCAGATGTATAAATTAAAATGGCCCTCATGAGTTTAGAACGACTGGTGTTCCATTTAAAAAAACTTTCTTCTTTATCTGATCCAATTTGGATGATAAATATCGGCAAACATACTCCATTTTTTGCTCTCGATTTCCCCTCAAATTAAAGTCACTGCCGACAAAACAAATTTATTATTTCAATCAATATAAGTAGGTATATGGCAAGTTTCACGAAACAAAAAATGGTTGTATCAAGAAATGGATGTTACCGTAGTTCATTTGATTAAATAATAGGATAAATTGAAAGGAAAAATGTCTTCAAAAGTGAACAAATTAAATTTTCTTTTATGACCATTAATCGTCCATTGTTCCAATACAGAACAATACACGTTCCATTCCACACGTACAACTATCATATATCTGTATGTAAATTTATTTTTATCAGTTCAACGACACTTTATCACTTATCCTTGAATTTATGACATTGTCTGCCAAATAATTTATGTTCAAAGCAGTTTTGATAGCAATAAAATAATATAAATATTTTATTTTAATTTAGATGGTCTCTTGATTCGTTTTAATAATTATTTACATAGCATATAGGTCATCTTAAGTTGATTACGTTAGTCGGTGTCATGTTGATGGTAATACACATTATAGTACAAGTATGTAGAATAAAAATTGTGTGTTGTAAATATTCAAATCGATTATAGAAACAAACATTTTCTTTCATTTTGTACTATTGGGTCTCAACAACTGATTAAATCGGATATAGTTCAACATTCATAAATGTATAATATACATAGATACGCCCAGCAGTGGACAGTCATAAGCTGATGTGATTGATTGATTGACATAGAAAAAATGCTGATGATAGAAATATTTGTACCGACCGGACCGGCGACCCAGAATTTGAACCTGATAAGAAAGCAACGAGAAAGAACGCTGCGTTACTGCGTCAAATATAAAGAAGAGAATAAAAAGAAGAGTGAAAAAAATTCCAGGTTTAAAATAAGCCATCACTGTGAAAATCGAGATCAGCGCCAACCAAGTGCATCCAACAGTTTCAATTAGAACATTATATTAGAAGAGGCTTTCACACATGTTGCAGTCATTGACCGTGAAACTAGATCCAAGACTAATCTTCCTGAATCTCCACTGTCACCTGTGCTGTCACCCTATCAAGTGTCCAACAAATTAGCACGTTTTTCACCCGATTGCGTGACAAAGTAATCGCCACTGAGTTGTGATGTCGTTGCCCTCTTTGAACTTTCCACTCGTTAAACTTGATTATCGACACACGATCGTAAGCTCGGCTTATACAAACTTATGTAACATTTTAAAAAAAAGTTTCTAAAAACACATAATAGTCAATAATGTTGAAGTGTAAGTTGCTAGTAATTTATGTTTTGACATACAAGTTACTTTCTTTTGCGGTATGAATATACGAATAAGTTTGTTTGTTTTGGAAGTTTTTAAATATGTAGTTTGTCTCTTTCTATTTAAATTTTTGCTATGACGAACCAAATAAGCTTTTATATTACTGGCATATTTTGTTGAATAATTTTTTTTCATACATGTATTCATTCAATATTATCTTAATATTTTAATCATCCGATTTTTTCCAGAATTTACTCTTCTAATTTTTATTCCTGTTTTATTTTGTCCAAATATTGCGGCCAAATATTAGTTAATCAATAGATTATCCTGTCACGTATGCATATAACAGAGTACGTACCTAAACTTCACAATAGAGCATTTTCCTGTATACTATGAGGTATTGCAGCTAGGTAACATACATAATACCGGTTTACGTGTACGATAGCTACTCTTAAATAATGCGATACGCATGCGTGTCGCGTAATGAGACAGGATTCGCACGGTGGCGAATGCAAGCGACGCATCGCGGGGTGCAGTGTAGGAGCAGGATAGAGCGAGTTCAATGGTATTTGATATAGTGCAATGGAGTTCTTTAACCCCTTAGCCTACCTGCGATTCTTGCGAATGAGGCAGGCCGGCCGTTGTCCCTGACTGGACTACTATCAACTACTTATCTTTATAGGTCGCTGCTAAGCGCTGCCGATGTACGATACATCCATTACATACTGTACGTCTTTATTGTTACCAACTATTTGTATCACATTCATTTTTTAAAACTAGAAACCTGTGCCAACTAGCGGATGAGATTACATAATTACAAAATAGACAAATATCAATTATGTACATTAATTACTTAGACATTTTGCAGACTATCTCCAAATAGAATTAATCTTAATGTAAATTTAATTTCTAATTTTTGAAATGCAGCATTTTGTATAGAGTTAATTACCAAATGTACAGATATTACCACAATTATATGTATTATGACTGACATAAAATGAAATTGATGTGTATTAAAATACAATTTGCAAAGTGCAGCTAGTAGGTAGTGATGTAACCAACTGCATATGCCAATCACGTCGGTTGGGAGCTAGTCGCATGTCAACTATAATCTAGGATTTTAAAAATTCGCAACAGGTGTGTAGGAGGGGAGCGCGGGTCGAGGGGGGGAGGGGGAAGGCACTGGACTGGTTTCCGTTGTTTCGCAATAACGCGGGTTCAATGACGCCTTCGTAGTTATAATTGTTGATGTGTCATGAGCATGCTCTCGACCCCTTCACTTTTATGTCGTATACCGAGTGCGGTCCTGGAATAACTCAATCACATAAACTGTTACGTCTTACTGGGGTGACCCCCAGAACTAAAACGCTTTGTAGTTTCAATCACACATAACACACAAAGTAAGTATACATGTCTTAAAATTCGATGGTTGTCTACTGAATATCTATTTCTGGACCGCTACGCACGTTTTCTATATCTATACTAATATTATAAAGAATCTATACTTCTATACTAATATTATAAAGAGGAAAGATTTGATTGTTTGCATCGAAAAGGCTCCGAAGCTACTGGCCCGATTTGAAAAATTCTTTCACCGTTGGATTGCGGTGAACGTAGGCATATTTTATTCCCGTATTCCCACGGAAACGGGAACTACGCGGGTGAAACCACGTGACGTCCGTTATTATATTATATTAGCGGCCCAAGATTTGCTTCACCTTCCCGCATTTAACTTAAATGATAAAAACCTTCCAGTAAATACGATTCAAAGTCAAAAAAGAAATAAAATGTTTTTGTGGGCCACACCAAGCCAACTGTGACACTCGATGTCAATAGAAGTGTATGTTAATTCATTGACAGCATTTCGAAAGCAACTGGGTTAAAAGAGTCAGTTGCTTTTACTAAGTTCATTGTCAAAACGGTTCTGGCTTACATTTTGGGTGCAGTGAACCACTTGTATTGTATTTGAAGGGCTCATAACATAAATAGTATTAACACGTTTTCATTTGTATCAGTATTCAGTGAATTATGTTCTAAGCTGAAAGATTTCATGAATGTTTTAGAGTTCCACTTATTTTATTGACACGTAATCTGTTGTTGTATTTATAACAGAATAGAATAAATCTTTATCTGTACGAACAAAATTGTATACTACTAATGTTCACCAGCTCATTAAATGTACGTATTAAAGAGTATTAGTTTAATTAAATAAATGATTACAGGTTAGTAAACACGGACCTATGTCAATGACTATTAGAAAACAATCCATTAAATTCTTAATTTGTTAAGTTAGTACTTAAAAGTCATAGTTACATACTGAAGTTCAATTTTGATAAGAAACATAAACCGTCACAAAACCTTCTAGATATAACCTAAATATAACAGAAAACCAAACGTAACGCATTAAGAGATAATAAAAGGGCATATTGTAAGTAAACAGTGGGCCAAACAATGACAAGTCTAAACTGACCTACAATACTGATAACGTAGAAAGTAAACAGGAACAGACAACAGTTTCATACACGAAATGGACACAAACTTATTTGTGACCTTTATACAGCGATTAGTTTACGTCAATGTGTACTGGCGTACTATGTACTAACGATAATTCTGTATTTAGGATAGGAACTTTCCAATAGGGTAATGTAGGACTGCTTGACTGCCTCGGTAAAACAGTGGTAAGTGTATGCTACTGTCAAGTTGAAGTCCCGGGTTCATATTTGTGTGATCCACAAATATTTGTTTCGGAGTTTGGGTGCGTGTAAGAAATGTATAATTTAAGAATACAATCTGATGCCCGCTACTTCACCAGCGAGAAATTCTGTTCCCATTTTCCACTTGCCATGAAACTTACTCTCAGGATTAAAACCTGTGTCTTATTCTAGACTATAACCTGACCAAATTACAGCCAGATCCTTCGAGCCGTTAGAGGGTTAAAGACTAACAAACATTTAGACATTCAGACTTCCTGACATCCTTATATTCAGATATTCACGCTCACAAACTTTCGCATTTATAATATCAGTAAGATAAGATTTATACCAGGTTAGAAGAAACAAACGATTAGTAAAATGCGTTCAAGTTGCAAGTCGTGAAAGCTGTAAGTTGACCGGCGCGCGGTGGCGTCGCGGCGATGACCTCGCGCCGCGAGCGACGACCCAGCATTGCTCAGTGCTAACAACTAGCTATATATCCAATTTACACCACCCAACAGACCTAGCTAAATGGTTATCCATAGCTAATTCTGAACCTAGTCTTGATTTTTTTTTCTTTTAGAGTGTATTGTATCTTGACGTTTCTTTAGGAGAATGTATTTCTCAGGACTATTAGGATGTTCCTTCGCTGAAAAAGCAATTCCTGAAGAGTTTGATGTTTATATAAACTGCTAGAATTTAGGACGTTTCTTTAGGAAAAGGTATTTCTCAGGACTATTAGGATGTTCCTTCGCTGAAAAAGCAATCACTGAAGAGTTTGAGGTGTATATAAACTGCTAGAATTTAGTCAATCTATAGCTCCTTGTATTACTGGTATCAATAGCGAGTAATCGGTGATCCAATAGTTGTGAACCAGAATTATATTTTTTGTAAAAAGAATAAGAAAGTCATTACATGCAGAGAAATATATTTAACAAGTGGTAATTTATTCAAACCAAAAAGAGCTGGAAAAAGTTAGACAAACTTTTTGTTTTTTTTTTCTATAAATAAACTTCGTGCTCTATAAATTTTGAGCATATACGGTGTATAAGAATTCGTCAAATTAGTTGCAGTGAGGTTGTTATGTGCAGCGCTGTGTAGTGTGTTTCGTAACCGGCGGCCGTGGTCGATGACTCCGAACGTTCTAGTGCTCACATCTCTCCGAGGAGTTATGTAACCGCGAGAAAGTTGACATCCGCCCGGAGAGCGGCAGCGACGCCTGCGCCGCCGAACGTTCCGCCCAATGTTTTCAGCCGAGTCAACGCACTGCGATACACCCCAATTCGTCTTGTAATAGCACTCACTATTATCTCAAACGTTCTATATTATAATATCTTAGTTTGTCTACATCATCTATGCACTTAAAAGTTTTACAGTAAAACTTGGTTGGTCTTTTTTTACGATGATAGTACGAGTAGATAGAAACTTTGGTATATGGTATAATGAGCAGGTACATGAATTTCTAGACGAAGGTTGCCAGGGCTTGTGATTATAAGACGCTCTCTCTCTCTACGCCCATGTAAACAGAGAGAATCACAATAATACAATGGAGTTATCAGCGAGTATATTGCTCCTAACCAGGTATAGAAAATGGTATTCAAGGCCGTATTATATCAACACTGAGTAACTCTCGTTACACGAGTACATGACTTTATTGTGATATGGATAACAGCTGTAGGACTTATATATTTCAATACATAAATACTCCATATATATTTTTATCGGTCATTACCCGAATCGACTATTATCGATTGTCGATAAATTACCAAGTGACAGTTTTATAGAAATGCACATGTTGTGCTACGTGATTCGCAGATCCTACTTGATACCTATTTAGGTACCGTGATACCGACATACCTATTTAGGCGAATATTCGAGTTTGATACTTTTTATTCTAGGAGAAGCTTTGACAACTTGAATCTATTATTGGATGGGTGTAATATAGTTTATAGCAAGCTTAATACCATGATGAGATGGATATCAGTTGTATGTAGCTGTAAGCAAAGTACTGCAGGTGACAAAATTGAAAGCAAAACATTTGTATGGAAGTTCCGCCCTAGTAGATTATGACATGTCGTATTACTAAAACAAAATTATATAAGCATCAGTAGACTCCTACGACATGTCAGCTGACGCTTTCAGGATGACATATCATTACCATGTTATTACATAGATACATTTGGAATATGACATTTTCCAGTAAAATTACTGCCATAGTAACAGAACATGGTAAGTTCTCCAGTAAACTAATAATATAATCTCCAGTAGTATAAATAAGGGCCGTCAAAAATGTCATTGTCACATCGTTATCAAAATCGAGGACGTTTTTATATAATTCTGGGTCATTGTACCGAGGCGATGTTTTGTTCGGCTTATCGCTGCTACGTTATCGAGCCGGCAATGTATGTCACTAAGCGATAATACGGTGAAGACTATTCCTTTGTTACTTTGAACAACTCTACAAGGTACTACTCTATCGCAACATATTTTGTGGTTTACCTAACGCAATACTTATATTTAGGCCAACACAATATTAGAATACATTATTTATAGTTTTATCAAAATGTTTCCAAGTTATTTTCGGAATCCTTTTGCAATCTCCAATTCGTAATGGAACATAAACTTCAATGCAAAAATACTAACTAAAAAAGCTAAGTTCAGTTACTTGGTTACTACGATTCAGTTATAGCACACCCGAAACATGTGAGATGTGTTTCATCAACGTGTCTAGACGTATATGTTCTAAGTTCTAAGCGTTCCGTGTCAATGGACTTCTTAGTCAAGTAACACAGATCGACGCTTGACAGTGCTTGATCACTATGTAGCGGAATCTGCTGTGACAATCGCGCTTAGCTGACGTCAACTGAACAGAAAAGAATAATGCTCTATGGTATTGTAATGAGCGTGAGTTAAGAATGCATAAATATGTTAATGAGAGCGTCCAAGTCAGAGTGTAATGACACTCCGATGAACTAAAACCGTATTATTGAGTGACCGACGGAAAATTATCCACCGCATTTAGGTGACAAGATATGTGGACACAGATGTGTAGATACACGTGTTCGTAATGTACTGTGATTACCGTATGAATCAGATTTGAAAAGAAAAAAATATTTTCTTCAGTTCATGGTGTTCTACTGCCACAGACACACACAGAAATCTTCAATATTCATCCAATTGATATTTATCGAACATTGTGTTCATGGCACAGATTACTCACAAATATAGAAATTAAATAGCTCATAGAAAAGATAAAGTATGTCTATACGGAAACTCTTTGATTACCTATGTCTTAACGAATCTTCTGCGCGCATACTGGCTTTTTAGGGTTTCGTAGCCAAATGGCAAAAACGGAACCCTTATAGATTCGTCATGTCTGTCTGTCTGTCTGTCTGTCTGTCTGTCCGTCCGTGTGTCACAGCCACTTTTCTCCGAAACTATAAGGCCTATGCTATTGAAACTTGGTAACTAGATGTATTCTGTGAACCGCATCAAGATTTTTATATAAAACTAGAAAAAAACAGTAAATTTTGGGGGTCCCCATACTCAGAACTGAAACTAAAAATTTTTTTTTTCATCACACCCATACGTGTGGGGTATCTATAGATAGGTCTTCCAAAATGCTGTTGAGGTTTCTAACATCATTTTTTCCTAAAGTGAATAGTTTGCGCAAGAGGGACTTCCAAAGTCGAAAAATGAGTGTCCCCCCCCCTCTAACTTCTAAACTAAGAGAGTGATAAATTTAAAAAAAATATATGATGTATATTGCCATAAAAACTACCAACGAAAATTAGTTTGAACGAGATAGAGCTGGTAGTTTTTTTTTAATACGTCATAAACCGCAATTTTTGGTTAGAAAAATCACTACCACTGCGAACGTGTTAAAACGTCAATTAAAGTTACAACGAGCTATAAGAACTTTTATATTATGTTACTTGCTTCTACGAAACCCTTCATGGGCGAGTCCAACTCGCACTTGGTCGGTTTATTTTATTACACAGTTTTTCTATAAAGATGTTCTATTGTTGCTAAATTGCCAACACCGTTAATAACAGATTGCGTGTACCGCCTACTTTTTATGAGTTATTTGTGCCATTAATCCTGTTGTCACCTACGCGTGACTTCGGCAGTCTTCATAGTACTGTAGTTTTAAATTGCTTCTGGTCTCAATCACATCAGTTTATTACAGTCCACTGCAGCTGGACAAAGGTCTCTCCTAGACTATGTCGGAGACGATCACGCTGGCCAGACGGATTGATACAAGTTTTTGTTTCGAGTTTTCCTTTTCTTTGTCACAACCCCGTCCGCTATCTAGCAGGTCCTCAACTTTGCAGGTGAAGCTGGTTGGGGTTCCGAAGATCTTAATATAACCCCAATCCACCTCTATCCTACTGGTATATTGTACTAAAATGCCACGAGGTATCGTATGAAGTTGGTGGGCGGCGAGGGTAAGGGGTGACTGACCCATGATATTTATACAATTGTGTTTGTAGATTTGCTCCAAGGACGATATTTACGTCACTCGGGGTAATCGACTGGTACTATCGAGATACTATCAAGCAAATTGTATCTTTATCTCCTGATACCAGAGTTAGATATGCCGAATTTGCCAAGCTACGAAATGTAGCTAATAAAATTTTGTAAGTGTTAATTTTTAGAGACAATAATCTAGAGGTCAATAGTACCGGATGAACTGACGAAGATGGGATGTTTTTGGTAAACTTACGATCAGTGGTATTTTTGAAAATATTAGCAATCTATTTAATATCTATAATTCAAGATAGAAGAACTACAAAATGTGATCTTAGACAGTCTAATTAAGTAGGAGTGACAATCAAGTGTGATCGTACGGTTTGCGGTACGGTCGGCACAACACCACACGACAATACGACGACTAGTCGGTCATTAACCCTTAGCACCCGCCCGCGCCGTTCTCACCCCACCCCATAACCCTCATACCGTTTTACGAAACCCTACTTCTGTAAACACCGATGTCTCTGACCTCAATACACTGAATATTTTTATCAAAAGTATTTAAGACGACGACGCTTTAAATATGCCACGTATTAATAACATACTGCCATACTCCAGAAATATTCGAGAAGTAGACATTTAATTTGGATCAATGATTTATTTAAAGAACAACAATCTATTTCTGTATACGTATTTATAGGTATGTAAGTACGCGAAAAAATCAATAGTTAAATATAGTGCTCCAATTATTTGTCTTTGTGCTCTAAAGGCGTTTTCAAAATTCTCAAATAATTTTAGAAAATTTTTGAGAACGATCGATTTGAATTGAAGTTCTGAAAATATAACACGGTGAGTCACCGGTGAAGCGTGGCTTGACATTTTTTCTACAATAAGTAGCCACAGCTTGCCGTTGCCCCTTTCAAGAAGACAATAGGGTCGGCAGAGTGATAGTAATACTCCGGTGTCGCTAACAACTATAGGCTGCAGGAATCCACTTTCGATCGTGGACTGTATGCTTGATTACTACCTCAATAGTAAAAAGGAAAAATATCACTATCTTTAGCTATAGGTACCTACATTGATTACGACATTTTATAATTGCATAAGTATTAAAATAGTTGCTGTAATCAAAATCCGCGTGAATCATAGCCTGTTTGTCTATTCAGGACGTGTCCTATTCAATTGACGAACTGGCAGGATTGTTCTAGACTAGACTCATACAGTTATCCAGCTAACGGTATTTTCGCGTTCACGCATTTCAGTCTAGAATGTATGGTACAGCTTTTTAATATTTTAGGAGCACACATAACACAAATGGTAAGCCTCTATGAACTTAGACGGTATTAGGTAAGCTATTGGTAAATGTACCGTCTTAAGGGTTGTGGCTCCCCATTGAAATACCTATATCAGTACTTTATATATCATTCCAAATAACTTCGGTCCTGATTCTGTAAATAAGTACGGACAGTGGTTGACCCACTTGGCTGTAGGAGGTTTAAAGATTAATTACTAAGGAAGAATATTCAGGTTTTGACAACTAGCCAACCATCTTCCAAAGTAAATTGAGGTTATTTAGGTATGTAGGTATCTATATATCTATTCTAAAATGCAGAAAGAAGTTGAAATGCAGAAAGAATAAAAATTAGGATAAAGAAAGAAAGGAAAGAAGGACTAGTTAACGTCACCTCGATTACATAATGCAGTACCTATGTTTTTACATAAATGTATAATAATGAAAGATTAAGAAATGCCATAAGAAATATATTAATTGTGCACATAAACAGTGTTACTGATCAACCTAAAGCCGAGCCGGCTTCACGAATGAATGAATATTTAGTTTCCATGGAACTAATTTCATGTTCTATTGACTGCACCATGCCTTCCTGTCTAAAATAGGACACACATATTTGGAATAGCACAAGCAGACGTGCAACATTGCCCGATCAAGCACATTGCACATACTACCCGATTGTGCTAAGTTTGCCGCTGGCGTAGAGGATAGTGTAGAGCCGTAGTAGGGAAGGTGACGGGCAAACTTAGAGCGAACGGGTAGTAGTGCATGTGTGTCGCAGTACAATTTCCGCGCCACAGTTAACCGATATAGGGGAGTCGTGCACGCATCGGGCGGGCAACGACCGCGGGAACTTGTAACTACATCCGGAAGCTCAAAGCTAAACAGACGTAACTCTACATACTAATAAAGCTCGATACGACGTTGTTGCGCCGCGCACCGCACCGCACCGGGTTACTGAGCGCTTTGAACCCACACTCGACAGACATCGAACTTTGCAATCGCTGGCGAAACTATTGTGACGTGACATATTCATTTAGAAATGTTTCAGAGTCACAAATTTGGAAATTATTTCGGAAAATTGTCTTACTGTCTTACAACGCTATTTACCTCAAATTATGTAAATATAAGATAGTAGGTTACGCGATCTACTCAACAGATAAACATACTTGAATTTTTAAATAGGTGCGTTGTGCACATATTAAAATCCCCAATCTCCGAAACAAATTAGGACTGCAAGGATCACACAAAAAATCTGGTCTGACCCAGGATTCGAACCCAAAACCACAGCACGGCATTCACATACCACTGCGCCACTGAGTCAGTCATATTATTATGAATGTTCGTAAATTGGACAGTACTTAAATATTTAGCGACCCAATGCCCTTTATTTGCTAAGTTTAACCGACAAAAAAAAACAAAGTTTACAAAACTTAAACCGCATACTAAAATTGTCAAAATAAAATAAAAAGATAAAAATGCATCGCTGCACGTACGTCATTACCCGCTTGGCCTAAATTCTTCACTGTTATGTAACGACGATACACACAAATTCAAGTTTATTGATGTCAAACTTAAGAGCTGTGAATGCCCTTTGCCGGAAGACATCATTGTTGCCGACTCATTGGAGAAAGGCCTGAGAAATTTCCCGCTGTGTTACGACATCGCATCGGGCGAGTCAACCGCTGGAATTAGCGAACGGGCTGCACGATGGAAATGGAAAATCGCGAAGTGCATCGGGGGGAGGCAAGAGGAGCACTCGAGGACGGCGGGGAGGGGTCCGGGCATTCGCGTGCACTGGCCTATATGCAGTGCGACGACACCGGCGCCCGGGAGCGATGCACTCTCTAAGTACATACTCGTAGTGCAGCGTATTCAACGCACACTAAAGCACACGTCTATTTTTTTTCTATGTGCTAACGTATAGGGCTCTTACTAGTGTCTCGTTTCATAAAAGTTTGCTTGAGAGGAGAACTTTCAAAGAAACGTAGGAGATTGAAATCCTGGACGTATACGCACTAAGATGTAGGTCCATAAGACTAGCTTCTTCAGGCTTTACAAAGCTAGTTTCTTTGGATATTTTAATTCATTAGGACTGTGTACACCGAGTTTTATAATTAGAACTCGCCCCTTGGAGACTTGTAAGTAATTTAACCGATAAGGGGGAGGTATAAAGCCAGTGACTGATAAAATTTTCTAGAACATAATAGAACCGTAAAGACAGAACTAGATGTTTTAGCATTTATTATACATGGTCAAATTGAAATGCAATAATCTTGTTTTATCGGTTATTGGTTAACTTATCTATATGACCGAGTTATCGCTTTGATACGATAAAATATATTGGTCTACGTTAATTTGTGCAAAAAGGTTTAAAGACCGACGTAGGAACTATTTGTCGCACGTTGTACATTGCCTATAAAGGACACTGACACAGGTAAGCTGGCAATTCGTAATCGTCGACTATCTATCCCTCGCCTAGCAAGTAAAGGCCAAAACGGGGGCAATGCACTTTACATATGCAAATTGTTTAGATAACCGTAAAAGTGGAACGGATATCGATATATTACAATAGAAATGCGTAGGTACGTGCAGTTTGTAATGTGCAATGAGGCGGGATGACCGTGTCTCGTAGGGTGCAATGACGCCGACCGACTGTTCCGGTTGCGTTCCTATGACACACCCAGTACTGCCAGGCACTACTATGACGTGTCAAAGGGAATACTGCTTGGCTATTTGGTTAAGTACCGGAGCAACAAGAAATATTTTTGACTACCCTCAAGAGTTCGAAATTGTGAACTTTTTCAACAATTTGAAGAGGTAAAGAAACCTTTTGTGGACAAATTTAATATTTTAATGAAATTTATAGATTTTTATTAATATAATTTACATGATAAAAGTGAACATATCTGTCTGTTTTTTTCGTCTTTGCCAACATAAATATGGAGCTTTTCAATGTGCGTGTTCTAAGGCAGCCCTGTTATTTCAAGAGGACATCGGTAATATTTTTAACCGTCGTCGTCACGTCGTAGCTAGTTTAAATATAAAGGTGCACACGTGTTTCCACAGTAACTGCATGGCGGTAAGGTAGGTCAGGCCACGTGTGTTGACTTTTCTAATGAAGTAGAACATACTCGTACATACAATCTCAAAGAGGTACCTACGTAGAGATGAATTAATTACACTCCAATAGAGTTTTGGTGCCATGTAATAAGGGCAAGCCTATAAAGATTTACCAGGCACTAGTTTTGAATCTATAACTACTCTGTAGTCCGAACCAAACTTCCAAAAGCTACGACAGACTGCAGATCGAGCAAATTAATACTATTGCCTTACTTTGGTTAAGCCTTCACGTAAACCCTAGGCGAGGCCGCAATGGTAGCCGTAGGTCTGTTGAGAGTTCCTTCCAATTATAGGCTGTTCGGCGTTACTTGAGATTTTTATTCAGTAGGAGTCCGGCATAGCATACATGAAGGATTTTCTCTCACGTTAAAAAAAGCCTTCACGAGGATTGTGTGTTTACTAAGACGAGCTAATAGGAGTAGACCCAGAAGTAGGTTACTACAAATCGGTACCTCTTTCTCCCAGGACGTGTCAGGACAGGCCTGTTACCAATCTGTGTGTCTGTTTTGGCTAGCAATGAACTTTGACCTGACATAGAAAATCTTCAACTGCATGACGAATAGATTATTGGTGATCAGATCAGATCTCATGGCATAAAAGTTAGTGCTGAAATATATCATCGTCCGTCTCCAGGGCAACTACGCTAAGGCTTCTCTATTTTAAGCAATGAATTGAGGGTACACTGAACTACGTGAACACTGTGTCTTTATTTATAGGGTTGTTCAGTAAGTGACGAGGCTAGAGATCTGGAGATAAGCCCAAAGAACTTTAGAACCTATTCGCACCTGAATACGAATGTCTATTCCGTGCGTAAAGTAGGTATAGAGTTGTTGTTTCGGAGAACTGTTCAATCTGTTCATCAGTCTGTTTATGACCCGCTGCCAGACGTAAGCTAGTAAAGTTGGAAATGTTCACAGAAAAGTACGTTGGTACGATGTCGTCATCAAGAGAACAGCAGACGTGTTTATATATATAATAAAGAACCGGTAAAATCACCTAAAAATACTGTACATGCATCTATTAGGTTGAATGTTATTATAACTGGAACAAAAAAAAAAAAACTACAACTACTATTGGCATACATAAATGAAGAATCAGAACGTATTAAAAATAAAATAAATTCTAGTTTTTAACTATTGAAGGCCTTACGTATTAAACCTAAGTTAAAACAATCGTCGTAAAATTATAGTTACAATTTAACTAATACAAGTAATTAATATACCTAAAAGTTCTCAAAAATCATAAAGTCATCTGTCTATACCTACTAGTAGTATAGGTACATACATAAAAGTCTGTGACCAAAACCGAAGTTACAACGTTCCATAAGAGAACACAGTTCAATGACCTCCTACTAAAGTTTCAAGTTCAAAAGGTCACTAAAACGTTTATTTGTTAAATAAGTAAAAATGTTCTCACCTGCTAGAGACTGAAGCGTGTTATCACTGTTGTGTTCCATAATCGTTATACATGAGGAGATTTAAATAATTTTTAAATGTGGACAAACTAGTTCTCAATTTGAGCTAGGTTATAACAGGCGAAAGCCCAGCAACGCTTTGGCGCGAAAGCGAGGATAGCAAGCGCTGAAAGGACGCGTGGGTGAACAGCGCGCATGCGCCCTCGTGACGTCAATGGAACCCCTTTCTAGATCCACCCGCCTTAAAGTTCATACCCAGATAGGGTGTTAATTATTATTCAAAAACGTTTTCTGTAACTTAAGCTGTATTATAAACAACTAGCTGAGTCAACGGGATCCGCTTAATATTTTTTTTACTACATTGATCGAAAAGGGTAAATCGAAAATTTCTTTGCAGCAAGACAAGATCTGCAATGTTTGTGCTTAAAAACTAGACTGAGCTATGACAATGTATAAGGTTCTATTTTGCGTCATCAGAACCTATTTAGATACTCAGAAAAACATTTATTAAAGAATTCTTTTGATAATAATCTTGAGTGACACGGGTACCTAAGTAATCATAGTTCTAATAAAGTCTTTCAGCGATGATGTGGAGGAATTTTATGAAGCACGTATCTATGTAATAATTATGTTAAACACGATTAAACTACTATTGTAGATATTTTCTTTGTTATTGTAACTCGATATTAGCTAAATGTTTGTAACAAGAAAATTGAAGTAAAAGCGTAGTTCCAAAGTACTCTACATTTGAGAAGGTATTTACTTACAGGAGGAAACAGTCTGGGGGAACTGAAGGGTCGTCAGAGTTCATGGCCAAAGCGCCTGCCACCCTCAACGCACCCACATCCCTCCCGATCTTCCCACATATTGAAACACTAGCGACCTCTATGTTTTGTTTAAATTACCTTCCTATGCTTCAGGGCTTGCAGGACAGGAAATTGGTTTTAGTAAATTTCTTATTTGAAAAAACAAAGTTGAAATATAAAATCTTATTTATCAATGGAGTTAAGTAACGAATATGATATAAATTTGCATTAGAGATAGTAAAGTGCTACCGAATCTTTAATAAATGAAATAATTTGCATAATTTATAAAATCTTATACTTAAAATGCATTTAAAATAATTTAGAATATCAACGTAACCATTCAACATGACTACAAAATAACGTATTATATTTGCCATCAGGAAACTAGCGACATCTATCCGCGCTCTGCTAAACAATCTACTCGGCGCTAGATGGCGGTGCAGAGAATTTCCTGTTCTAGTTCTGTCTATGTTTACTAGAAGTATTTATTGTTTCTAGAATATTATATTTAAAGTATAATATACCAAGGAATAATTTCTGATTGTGAATACTTTAAATAATTATTTTAAAAAGTATTTGAAGTTTCCTTAGTTTCCTGTTAATTAAACTTTGACTAAAAATGTTTGACCTGCATAGGAACCAAAAAAAAAACAAAACGTCATTTAAAAATACCGAAATACTTAATTCGGCAAATAAATGCGTGTCAATTAGGTCTAGTAATAACAAAAGAGAGCACTGGTCATTGGCATTGGACTGGCATTGTGTGTCTACCTAACGGTTCTTTTTACATTTAATAGATTATTTTCTTACACAATTGAAACAGCTGAATATACATACGTAGGTACCTATTTACGTATACAATACACGGTTAAATGTTCCAAGAGTTCAACGAATCTTTGAAGTGTGAGAAACACAACATATTTATATAACAATAATATAGAATACTGTACGTCATAACTAAGAATCACTCGTAACACATTAGGAGTAATGAGTTTGAGTAAACAATAGGATAATACAAACCTATTCCCTATTCCGTTAGAGTAGGCCACGAATTGGATGGCCCGGAAAGTTTGGTGAGGGTAGTCAGAGCTGGGGTCGTTGAACCCGCTCCCTAACCTACTCTGAGTGTATTTAGAGCACGTAGGCCGCGGCTCCCGCTTACCGCCGATACAGCCTGCCACATCTAGGTCACCACTGACTCATGGTATGACCTACTACGCTTAATCATCAGCGAGTAAGCGTAACGATCAAATAAAGTGCTCTCAAATGTCCGAACATGCAAATTTATTTGACTATGAACATTGTTTCGTAGTTTCGATGTTATCAAAATTATCTTGTATCTTGACAAATCGACTGAACATTTTAATGTTTTAAATGGTAACTTAGCAGGAAATCTTTGTTCTCGTATTGTACATTTGGGGAAACTTCAGTGTTTGTGTATTAGATTCATTTAGCTTTAAATTTACAGTACCATTATCAGCGGTTCCGGAATCTCTTTGATGATGACGAAAAATATAAGTAAATAAAAATGTATTATTTATTAGTTTCTGTGTGAATGTAATCAAAACCACTATAGTTTTTTCATGAGCAACATTATGATTTGAATACAGAGTAAGTTTAAATTATGAAATATAAATTTCGTCATTATGATGTTGGAGATAATGAGAATGTTACAAATAGTAATGTGTTTTTCTCCAGGCAAATCGAAAATCGAATCATAAATCATGATGTCTTAGTAATATTGATGTAATTTCAATAGAGTGGGCTACCAAGGCGACCAAATTAATTTAATTGATAGAGGGCACACGTGAAGTAAAGGTCTTTATTTATTGGAAAATTATTCTCAATATCATCGTTGCACGTTCGTTTGGTTCCGCTCTTAAGAAACCGAAGTAAGCGAAGAAAATTAGGAAATTATAAGATCCACTTTCAAAATGGTTTGATACAGTGGAACATTTATGTAATTTTGACAAGGCTAATTAGGAACAAAGTTAACTGGATTAGCGTCAACTGCTTATACGTAACCCTAAAATGCAGTCTTTGTCGTTAGGCTGAAAAAAGTTGATATGTGACGCGATCGAAGCCCACAATACAATCGGTGTGAATTAAAAAAAATGACATGGGTATGAAACCTATTTGTTGTTTAAACTTTTTAACGTAGTACATTTCTCCGCCAAAACTCACCCACTATTTTTACCGTAGAACAAAATTTCGAATCCATTTGCGAAGTGCTTAAAATTGTTACGTAAGTACATATATTTTACGTAAAGCAGTTAGAAAATAGAACTACTACATGTGAAAACGTGAGCCTGTCTGTATCTAGCACCCTTCTGCTAATAGAATGCGTGATATTACACCGCAATTATGTAACTTACCTACTATTACAGTATATTGTAGTAATAACCGAATGCCATAGAAAAGACACAAACTGAAGCCAATCACCCATTAGCCAGCGCAAGTTCCTCAAAGAGACTCAAAAAAAACGTCCCAAAATAAAAAAGAATTGATCAAATATCGGTCGATAACACAATTTTAGAACGTCCTCCTTTCATAAAAGTTGGTTAAGCATTGCGCTTATTCTGTATTTCATTGCACAGTTATCAACAGCCTAGTCTTGAACTCATGACCTAGTATTTATATAAAACCAATTAGTCAATTTAAAATTACAATGTTTATGTACAACGGCCACAACGGGTCGCTCATAAAAAATGAGGCAACGAACACAATGTTCGGTGAGGTGCTCTCAAAATTGAGTGTCGAGAGCGACGGTGAGTGACGGGTTAGCGGACTCGCCACTAAACTATAGACCGCTAATAATATACCTAGTGTACCATATTTAATTTGTTAGTGAAGATAAAGTTGGTTAAGCATTGCGCTTATTCTGTATTTCATTGCACAGTTATCAACAGCCTAGTCTTGAACTCATGACCTAGTATTTATATAAAACCAATTAGTCAATTTAAAATTACAATGTTTATGTACAACGGCCACAACGGGTCGCTCATAAAAAATGAGGCAACGAACACAATGTTCGGTGAGGTGCTCTCAAAATTGAGTGTCGAGAGCGACGGTGAGTGACGGGTTAGCGGACTCGCCACTAAACTATAGACCGCTAATAATATACCTAGTGTACCATATTTAATTTGTTAGTGAAGATGTTATTTTCGTGAAAGGTGTTATTACAGAACTTGCGAGAAAATGAACCTATTAAAATTAATTTGGGTTCGGAATGCGCGCCCGTTCTCACCGATTGATTACCACTCGTTGAAGTTAGGTACGAGCAGCAAAAAAATCTAGAACTTTTTAAAAGAATGGGTTTTTATGAAGGGCGGCATACAGTACCTAACTAAATACTAAGACCTAATTCTTTTTAAATCAATAACGACTAAAACTACGATATCTTTAAAGCTCAGGTGGAAAGCGGTCTTTAGTAAACAACCATGACTATTTAGTTATTTATGTGTAGTCGTATGTAATAATACATTTTGTAATAAATAAATATCATCGCTGTTTTAGAACCAATTCCGCTTAATTCAAATAATTGATTACACAAAACCTAACAACGCTTTTCGACAATCTCGAAACCCAGCTTTAGTCAATAATTTCATAAAGCTGTTATGTCGAAACGATGGGTATTTTCCGCTGAGTGTGCCTGAACGCGAGGTCCGCGCGATATGACGCGAGCAGACCCAATTGGGGTCAGGGCGGCGCGGCCGTCGACCCGCAGCCTCTCGCCTTTACCTCCACTCCCCCCTCTTGGTTCGGCACCACACCGCAACCTTCACGCATCCCAGTACCTTCACTAGTTTCAGCCTATTTTTGCTAGGTAATAGAGTGGGGATAGAGCTATTTGAACTAAACGTATAGATAAAAGGTAGAGTATCTTGAAGTACCTAATTTTGCAATTGATTACCGTTTTTAAACGCCTGGAAAACTTAAGGTATCTCATATTTATCTCATATTTAAATACTATCGCAAATAAATATCGCTTTGTTTTCAAAAATCGTTGATAGAAATTTTCTTTATAAAAATCTGTAAGCGCTAATAAGACTATCAAAAGCTAAGTAGTCATTATCATTAGACAATAACAGAAAGGTACGAAAGTCAGTGTACTGACATATTTTGAATAAATCTAAAAATCTGTTCGCAGACTTCGATGATAATAGACAAAGCTATTAGATAAAAATGAGAATTCGAATTAAGAATGTAGTTGTATTTTAAGTCGGTTAATATTATGTTAGAGTTGTGTATTTATACAACTGAATGGCCATGACGTATCCATTAATTAAACAAGTACCTAGGCATCAAAAGTTATGGATTCGATATGTTATGCAAACTTGCATAACGACTTTCTTCACGCTGCGCCGGCGCCGACGAGTTAAACGAACTCACTCTCTTTCCTATAACAAACTTTCAAACGACTCATTCATATTCAATTCACGCCATTATTATTACTTTTTTTTTCATAATAAACAATTTTACTGTTTACATTTTTATCGCAATCGATATATAGACTTTTTGGTTGTAAATAGAGCTCTATCATACATCGAATTTATGAAACGATAGGCAGGGATAGGATTTCTATTTGTGGTGAAAACCACGACAATTTGTGTTGGACTAGAATAAAAAGATAGCATACTGTTTGCTCTTAAAAAATATTCAAGTTAATCTATCTATTTAGCAACATTTATTTTTAATTAGTAACAAGATCACCATGTCATCTAGTTGACAATAATCTATTATAAGGTTTATATTCAACGTGATTTATATTAAACAATTTCGTTTAAATAATTAAGGTTACCTACATTAGTGTGACGTTACAGGTACGGATTTAGTGTGATTTAAACAGTTATTTGTGTGTGGGGAGCGAGGCGCGGGGAGTCGAGCGTGACCCAATTACGGGCGGGTGAACGAACTCGAGGCCTTGATCGCAATACCGAGCCGCGGCGCCCGCACCCCGCCACCCCCGCCTCACGTCCCGCGCCCGCGCCGCGTGCAGCCTACGTCACACCGCAACGCACGCAACACATTGTTTCAATATTATTTGTTTAAAAATTCAAGCCTCATAAGAATATCAAAATACTTTAATAATGCATTTGTAACTACGTGTTACAAACAATGTAGACATGAAATATTTTTCATAAATTAATTACATTATTTAGGAGAACATTTTTTCAGTTCAGTCAGTTATGTCGGTATGCATTCTTTGGGGGTGGTAAATTAAATATTAATGAATATCAAATACTATATGACTGATAAAATTGAAATGGTAACCAAAATAGTACAGTTAACTATGAGATCGATAGTCAGGTGTTACGTAACCATAGAACCTAGGCGGCCTATTCTGATACTACGAATTCTAGAACTTAATATTCTACTTGCTTGTCGTCTAGATTTGCAACTAGGAGCAAAAGAGACAACGGCTGCGCTCACGGAATAGGACATGTCTTATGAAATACTAACTGTCGCTATTCGTGAGCATAGTAGTGTCGTGAGTGAGAGTGGGACAACATTATTTCAAGGCTTCATGTAGATTATTATTAGAGTATCGGCGCTAGGTTATTCTGAGGCGACCTAGATAAACGCGGGGCCGTTGACCGCGGGCCCTCCGACTGCGCGCGCGGCCTCCAAAATAAAATGGCATTCAGCGATGGGCTCCACTTGCGAAACTCGACTCGACCATGATGTCGAGCGCGAGACTCACTCGTTCGTCTTTGCAAATAATGCAATCACTATAGATTGACTAATTAGTGTTTGCTATTTGAATGAGCACCATGTTACTAATATATTTGTTAGTCTCATTAAAGACACTCATTTCTCAAGACAGATCCATCAACAAAAAATATCATGACTGAAATAAGCTTTTGTCCATAGTATAATAAAGGATTTCATACATAACTAAAATAACCAATGTATTCAGTTATGAAGATATTGGTCTTTTAAAAAATATATCAATATCTATTATTGGCAAATATCATACCAATTATTAATTAATATACAGTTTGCAATTCGTATCTGTGATTAACGCCGCTAGGAGCGAGCGGGCGGGGGGAGCGGGGCGACGGTGATTAGCGACGTCAAATATAGCCGGGAAGGCCGAGGGCAACGAACTCCGCTTGACCTAGATCTGCAAGTAACGCCCCGCGGCCCCCGCGCACACCCCCCGCTGCCTGCGACCGCTACTCCACTCAGGATAGTAAAAAGGACACTTTGCTATCCTTTATCATACTATTATTCAATAATAGTTAACATAAAAAAAACTTAAAAAACACATTACAACATAAAGCACTACAGGTGCTACAAAAAATAAAAAAGTGTTATTGTTATGATAAAAACATTAAGTAGAAAATAAAATTAACATAACAAACACACTCGATCAGTTACATAAGTAAACAATCACATATCACTACTATAAACAATAGCTCGAGTGCATCTTGAGTAACAGCGATCGTTGACAGTTGTCACAAACAGCTGATCGGGCTCACCTGCTAATACTCTGCCGAGAAGTACGTCTGTGTCGTTGTTGGTGGGTGAGGGTAGCTCGTGGGTTTGGCTGTGGTCACTGGGGTCCAGGTGTCGATGGCACTCTGTTATCGTCATGTCGAGAGGCAGGGTCACAGGCGGTGGGAGACGCATTAGCCGCGCGGTACGGGCGCGTGCGGCCGGCGGCGGCGTCAGCGCGAATGGCGCGTTACCAGCGGCCCGAGAGCCGTCCTAGAAGTAGCTTCGCGCCGCCCGCCCCTAGCGCACACCCTTAGCACTAGGAAGAACCCCTAACTACCTTAACTCTTTGTCTTCCCATAACCACTGTCATTGTTAACAAACAAATCAGGCACTACTTGTAGTAAATACTTGTCTCAAGAATGTTTAATTTATAATAAATCATCATATACTTAAACCAGATTCATATTTTTGTAATATACGAGTAATGTATGTTATTTATAGGTCAGTAGTAGGTTTAATAAATGTATTGATATGATAGCCATTAACGGTATTTTTGATAAACAACATGTTTTTTTAGAAAAAATTAAATGAAAACTTCACTTTTATGTAAGGCAATTATTTAAATGTCATTAAAATTTATTATTAAGTTATGTAATTATGCATTTTTTATTTATATTTTTACTCCGTGACTCAGTAGCAGAGCAGATAATAAGTAATTGTTTGCATTATTTTAATAGAATTAATTATAATAAAATTTAAAAGGCATTAGAGTTGAAATAACCGTCGCTTAGTAGGTGAAATATAGGAATTGTTTTCAGAAGTATGGAGTATGATTCCCGATCATTAGCATAAAGATTATCATCCACTCTTAGAACCAGCGCTTTCGTTTAGGTAGAGGGATGAAAGAGTCTAGTAAGAATTTCAGTAGCTAGTATTTTTTTTAACGTGAGGGAAAATCTTTCATGGATGCTTTGCCGGACTCCTACCGACTAAAAAACCTCACGTAAAGCCCAACAGCCTACGGTTTGGAGCCCCGGGTAAGCCCTCGGTAGGATGTCCCAGGACTCCCATTCAGTAGCTAGTATTTCAGACATCCTTCCGAGGACATATCCGGGGCTCCCAGCCGGAATCAGTGGCAGGGCCACGTGTGGTTTTAGTCTGTAAAAGTCCGGCATGGCATCCAAAAAGGATTTCCACACATAAAAAAACTAGTATTTCTTTAAATAACCGTATAAATATTATCTTACCTGAGAAACCATACCGATAACAACGAAAGTAGCTCAATCCTTGCGTTGTAGATCGGAAACAGCACCACAACCCAGTGAACTGAAAACCTAAATCTAGAATTGGCGAATCGGTTGTGAGCAGAGTGGTTAGTTTATAGGCCAAGGCAACCAATTATACTGTAGGAGTAGGAGTTGCTTCGACCGTGCAATATTAGTTGTTACGGACGCGGGTTATATTACGTTTTCACGACTTTCGATTATGAACGGACGCGTTTCGCGACTTGTGATCGCATGATCGATGAGCTCAATGACGTTAGTAGATTGGTTTATTTGATGATATATATTTTAATTGACTTTGAGTTTTTGCCTTAGATCATCTAACCACAGGATGCGCCTTACTTAAGCATTGTTTTCTGCCATTGCACATGACCATTTGGTCTTTTGGCTTTATAAAAGCACTGTACATCAGTACATCATTTTATATGATTAAACTAGTACATTTTATTGAAGTTGACTGTACAATAAAAATTAACACACAACAGCCATTACGCGTTTGTCGATTAATACATTTTTAAATGCAATGAAATTTTATATGTCTTTGTGTTTCCCCCTTCACTTGTATGAAAACTGGCAGAATATTTTTGTATGCGGTGGTTCGCAAAGGCTAGTCCCGTGATATATGGTCTAAGGTTTTTGCTCATCACAATTTTTAATTAACTACAATTTGTTTTGCACCTAACTTGTTCGTTAATTAAAGACGATATATTTATGAAACATTTCACATTGTTCTCGACTCTGGCGAACCTATTACAATATCGAAAATGATATATAATAGTTAACGACTTTATTCCCGAAGGGATAGGCAGCGACATAGTACACGTCCACATTTCACCTTTCAAAATGCAAGGGAATAAATATCTACAATAAGTACCTATAATATTTTTTAAATTATTAACTTTAAACAGACTGCAATGGTTCACCTGTCACCCAGGATCCAGAACATTTAGTAAAAAAAGGTAAGCACAAAAAATCTAAATCAAGTAAAAAGTTATGACGTAACAAACACAAAAACAGACTCTACCTGCTCTTATTAATCTAAGATATACACGGGAAACAAGAAACTTTAAACCTTACAGCTACTGAAATTGAAGTGATAATAGAACAACAACGAGGATCACAAGCGAGAGCAGTCATTCCAAAGAACATAGAAGTTTAAATAAAATATGCAACCGTCAGTGCATGAGGTCAGAGCTCGGGTTAAGCTGAAGCCGGGTCCCATCAGGCCGTGCTGACGTCAGCGGCGGTCATCGACTGCAACCTCCCCGCCTCCTTCATGAGACAAGCTCCCCTACCTCCCTGTGCAACCCTCATACTGCATGCTGCATCAGTAGAGATACCTCTCGCTGCATCCAACTGAGAAAAAATTACTGACAATTTCTAGTTTTTAGGTAGTTGAAAGTTTTACTTAATACGATTTTTGGTACTGTGCAATCGTCAATATCATAATTACAATAAAACGCATAAATCTATACATACATACATACAAATAAATACAATTGGAGTGTCTGTTTGTAATATTAAAATAACCGCTTTCTACTACATGCATATGAATGTGTATATACGTATACATTTCAAAATATATATTTTTAAAATTTTAGTCTGTCGGTCTGTCCGTTTGTTGCGGCTAATCTCTGGAACGGCTGGACGGATTTGGACGGGACTTTCACTGGCAGATAGTTTATGTAATAAGGAGTAACATAGGCGTTTTTTACCATCCACGCGGACGAAGTCGCGGGCAGAGCTAGTCTATAATAAATGGCTATTTCTCCTGGTTGCTTAAATTTGATGGTCACACGCTTATATTTTCTAAACCGTATGAGTTAGAAAGAAATGTTTTAAAATAGTGGATAAAACAAGTATTAATCTATAAAATACATGAAATTTGTTGCAATAGAAGTAAATATTCATACCAAAAATTAACACGGAAGGTCAAAATCGGGGTCATTTTTCGCATTCTACTCGTGTCACACTTCCCGATTCAGTTAAACATTTAGTCACTGCTTCACCAAATTTCCATAGATTTTGAAGTTACATACACTAAATTCACCGTAATAACATACACTACACACACAGTATTACAAAAAATCTTCTAACTATTATTTAGAACTTAAAACACAATATACATCGGTCACACGAATCTAGGTACTCTAAATTTGCGTTGTAAACGGTTTACTGTTGACCAAAACGACCGCCCCAATAACAAAACTCAACTTAACTGAACGTTATTCGTGATTGGGCATCGCGGGAGTGCAACGTGAAACTCCTGGCTCCTTGAGAAAAAAAAAATCAGTAAGTTTCTACATTTGACACTTAATTCGAGTACTTTTCGTGGTTGACTTTTGTACATTATATAATAGCTATTGAAGTCGGAGTTTATTCATCGAAACCGCAAATTAATTGAGATATTTCTGTAGTATTTGATTTAAAACGTAACGGCTAAACTTTGTCGGAATTTAAAAAAAAGCTGTGTTTTCGTTACCTTCGTGTCACATCCTTCGTGGCGTTTTACCCACGAAGGTGAGTTTATGCCACGAAGGTGATCTCTGACTAGTTTTAGTAAGAGTGGTACTGTTTTAGATTCGTATTGTAGTAGATATGAACATATAGAACAAATAAGTAGGTACCTACAATCATGGCAAAAGACAGAGCAATACCTATAACATTCCGTGTGAAGCCCTTTTATAGGAGTAGAAATCCCACCGGACGTTATGCCAGATCCAAACCGTCTAAAACCCACATCGTAGCTACTTACCCGTCTAGTATTAGGCGCCCCGGGCAACTCCTTAGAATGATGTATCAGGTTACCCGACAGGCTTAGGCTATCACGGTGGCCTCGCCTACGGGTTCGGGTGTTATCTTGCGTCTTTTGGGTTAGTTCAGATGCTTTTCCGCTTCTTGAGGCGTGCGGCATGCTAAGAACTTTTGAACAAAGACACAATGACCTTCGCGTCCAAGTCTCAAGAAGAAATCCTGGGAAAGAGTCATGCCACCTAAAGCTTAATCAAGGCACCTATTACCTTATACTTATATCAACTTAAATACATTTAGGTACCTAGTACTCGTCGAGTTTTCCGGCAAGGCGGTTTGTGACTACTCTCGAGAACAACTTGTAAACATGGCTAAGGAGTGAGATGGGTATATAATTCTTCAGCAAGGTCTTGTCACCTTTTTTGAAAAACAGAGCCACCGCACTCCCGCTCCACGCTTTAGGTGTTTGTCCCTGTTGGAGGACGGAATTAAAAAGACTCGTCCGCTCTTTGAGAACTAGAGTCCCGCCAGCTTTAAGAAGCTCAGTCGTTATTCCGTCCTCTCCAGGGATTTATTGGTTTTTAGTTGTTCGAGAGCAGCCCTGACCTCGCCCTGGTCAATATCCAGAATGTCTTCGGTATAGTGGCGCATTAGTAGGGCTCTGTGGTCACGGTCGCTAGGTCCCGTCGGTCTTTTTTTCCGTGATGCATGTAGTTTTCTGTAGAAGCTCCTAACTTCTTCGAGAATCTCGAACCTCGAGGTCTCGGTTTTGCCACTCGCTGTCTTCAATTTTGTCAGACGAGGTTTTCCGAGCTGTTGGGTAAGACGTTAGTACCCCATTTTTTTTTGTGATCGCTGCCTCTACGATGTTGGTGTTATAACGTCTGAGGTCGCGTCATAGCAGCTTTCGGATTTTGATGTTTAAATCTCTCTGGTCTGACGAAGACCAAAAGTAAGCAAAAGTAAGTATGCATAGATTTTTATTTTTTTATTGAGGTTCGCAATCTGGATTCTCGGCAAGACTATTCAACATCGCTCATTTAGACTCAGTTCAGCCGAGAAATCAGTGCGAACACAGCATGCATCCTAATTTTCGCACTTCAATGAAATGTAGATGGCGTTTCACGTCTGATTCTCATGAGCTCGAGGGTCTCGGGCGAAAGCTGGGAACACCTATTTTTGCTTTTTTCCAGACTGAAACCTTCGGGACACTTGTTGTAGAGTCCTGACTACAGTGTCGGCCTCAACGTGATCGTTGCCAGTGGTTTCCAGCAGATCGAAACGATTTTGAAGCTCCAATTGAAACTTCTCGGCACACAAAGCTATTTGGAGCGCAGTAGGTCGGAGAGTAGGTTTCATCATCCGGGCCCTTTCGACGCGGAAGTCTAAATTCAGAGACGCTCTGACGAGTCGCTGATCATTTCCGGTATTAAACCTGTCCTGTCCGGTATTAAATCACAGAGACATCTTCTCCAAATATACACCTCCTGTCCGACATGATGAATTTTATCTCGTTCCTTGTGACCTTGTTGGGGCTTCGCCAAGTCCACCTTCTAGGTGGTTTCTTCTTAAAGAATGAGTTCATCAAGAAGAGCCCCTGAGCCTCAAGAAAGTTGATAAGCATAATGCCCCGCGGCCCCCGGTCATTTCTACGCCCAACACCAAAACGTACGATTTTCGTTTCACCGCGTTCTTGTACTCCCACTTTGACAGTGAAGTCCTCTATCATAACATTGTAGTGAGTCTTGGCAGTATCGTGTAATGCTTTCACCACGTCCTCGTACACGGTCTCAACTGCCTCGTCAGTGATTCTCGAAGTTGGGGCATAGGTACACCTGAATCACCTTCAGGGAGTCCTGTTGGTAAGTCTCAGTATTACGTATGCTACCCGAGGCGAAACACTCCTGGTCTCCACAATGCTGCTAACGAGTTCCTTTTTCACCGTAAAGCCGACACCGTCCTCGGCAGAATGTCTTCCATCACCTTCCCGAAAGTAGAATAGGTCACCCGACCCAAGGGTTAGCGTGTCCTCCCCCTTTCTTCGGACTTCGCACAACACCATGTGCCAGTTTATGCGACCCAGTTCTACCTCGAGTTCGGTGAGCCGATCGTCCAGTCGCAGAGTGCTTCCATTATAAGTTGACAGGTTCGGACATTCTCACACAACATCATCTAGCCCAAATTAAGACAATATAAGCTTATGCTATGGGATCTAGACAACTGATAATTTGCCACTTTGTGCCAAAGAGATGTACTGTGTTATTTTTATAATATAACTAGCTGATGCCCGCAGCTTCGCCCGCGATGGCGCTGTATGTGAAATTTTGCTGAATTTTCTTTGCTATAAACCTCACGGAGCCCGAGACCTTTCCAACGAAAGCAAAACCGTGGAAATCGGTTCGTGCGTTCTAAAGTTATAGCGTCAGGAAGGAAAACCCGTGGCGCTGTATGTGAAATTTTGCTGAATTTTCTTTGCTATAAACCTCACGGAGCCCGAGACCTTTCCAACGAATGCAAAATCGTGGAAATCGGTTCGTGCGTTCTAAAGTTATAGCGTCAGGAAGGAAAACCCGACTTATTAGCAAACCCCGCGAACTCCGTTTCGCCACCAGATGGCTTCGTTTTATGTAACATTTTGTTAATTTTCTTTGCTATAAACCTCACGGAGCCCGAGACCTATCCAACGAATGCAAAACCGTGGAAATCGGTTCGTGCGTTCTGGAGTTATAGCGTCAGGAAGGAAAACCCGACTTATTTTTATATAGTAGATTATGGTTCCAGAATAACTTTTACGTCAAAAGCATGTGTAGGTATAGGATCTGGTAATTGTTTTTAGTTAAGTAGCTGTTACCATATAACTGCCGAATGAACAAATTAACTTATAATTTGTACTTAAATAATGATTAATAATGTCTGTAAAGCTACTGCGTCACCTTCGTGGATCGTCGCGTCACCTACGTGGGATCAAATAATTCAAAACCTTATTCTTCCAAATCTGACTCAAAATTTTACTTGTTGACTTATATATGTTACTTAACTTACCAAGCGCTTTGTGTTTGTTTAAAAAAATAGTTGAAATAATCAGTATTTAAAATTTACCATGAAGGTGACGATGAGAATCGTAAAAAGTAGAAATAGCCAAATACAATAATATTACACTATCTATGTCATGTCGTCCAAAAAATTGAATGGTCTACCATACAATTATTTGTGTGGTTTATACTCGTATTTCGAATCAAGTAAAAAGCAAGTCCTGGGACATCCTTCCGAGGGCTTACCCGGGGCTCCCCACCATAGGCTGTTGGTTACGTAAGGTTTTTTAGTCGGTAGGAGTCCGGCAGAGCATCCACGATGATTTTCCCTATGACGTTAAAAAAAAATAGCCGCAAAGAATAACATTTTCTTTGAATAAATGGATCATCCTAAGACCTAACCTCGCCGAAGCTAATAAATCAGGAGATGTCTATCATAATACTACAGATTTTTCCACGTAGCTGCATCGTAATTTGCAAGTGGTATAATAGCTGTTTGTAACTGGCTACGAATAACCTAACCACTTCGCTACGAGCTCATATACAACGTCACGTGAAATCGGGGTCTACGAAATGTAGACCTTTCTTACGACAAGGGAATTTACAGTTTTCGTAAATCAATATTCCTAGAAAATAAATTCCTTCATTATTTGACATGAAAAATAATGCAAAATTTTCCGACTGCCAAAAAAACCGTGAAATCAATTAACACGTATACAAAATTTAATTATAATCTGGTGAAATAATGTTACCTGTAGATGAGAATAAATTTAAACAAACAAGAAAAAATTGCCCTTTAATAATGGAGACCGGAACCTCACTGTGCAAGCGAACATAGTCAGCACACTATGTTCGCTTGCACAGTGAGGTTCCGTAACGATTTTAGTTAAGAATGCAGATATAGAGAACTACCGAAAATAATAAATTATATGCTTTTGCATTAACACCAAACTCTGAAGCGAGAGCTTTCGATGCAACCGGTATTGACGCTCAGATCATAAAGCCAACTTCGTATTAGAGTATTGTAGGAATGATTGCAAAAAAGAACAAGAAGCTGTGAGATCGTTCTCACCTGACTGCCCCCTCTCTAACACGTTTATTGTGAAAGTTCAATCCGATTGACGTTGTCAATTTTTATTTCAAACTTTGAACAGATGATCCACGTGACCTAGTGACGTAGTTTAATATAATAAAAAAAGCGACAGAGTCACAGATTATAGACAAAGTCTCGACTAAGCCCCTCTGCACTCTATTTTCTAGAGAGGGGCTAAAATTCATTTTGACGTTTCATCTCCAAAATTAAATAATAGTATGTTTTTGAGTTCAGATACGAGTGTCTTTGATGAATTTCGAATACCTAGTCAATTTATATTTACCGTGCACGAAACCAATCGTTTTATCTCAAGGTCTATCTTAGAGTCGGTAAACTTAGGACTTAATATACAGGGTCGCAGTTTTGAAACGTTAGGCCACTGCTTTGCAATACTGTGCACCATAGACAATAATAAACTGTCGACTTTTAAAGAAACGGTCGCATTTATGTTATTTTTTTTTTATAATTATAGTTATCAATACTAATTAATTACAAAGCAGAAAATCTGTTAGAAAACCATCTTTAATCCGAAACTATTCAATCAAAAAGGTTTTCGATTTAAAATTTCTATCGGCTTTTCAGCAGTATCGTAAAGTAAAGTTTGTAAGCCCTAATCTTAACTAGAGCAGTTAAGATTAGGGCTTACAAACTTTACTTACTTACTTACTTTACCGAATTTCAAATCCTGTTTGCATTCCGTAGCCCTTAAATGACAGGTGTAGCGATAAGTTACACATATATATCTGGGGCATAGAAGCGAACTACCAGACGCGGGTAAAACCGTTTGCACAGCTAGTATGCTATATGAGGCCTATGACTCATAACGTTTGAGGTTAGTAGGTAATTACTTAAATACGGAATATTCCAGAGTACGTGTTAGATAGAGAGATAAGCCACTGTTACCGCCTAGTTAATAAAATAACCTAACGTACGTAATGAACAGATTTCAATACGAGTTTTATGCGACTCCCAAACTGAATTTCGACAAATTCTTCTACGACAAGATTTTACTTCGACAACATGAAACTCCGATACGATTCAATTTCGACAATATTTTAGATCAAAACAACTTAATCCCGACACTACTGTACTCCGACAAAGCGTTTCTTCTTTTTCTATAAAAATATATAAAAATCTTGTCGTAGAAGTATTTGTCGAAATCAGTTTGGGAGTCGTTTTATGCTTAGCGCCTAAAACTTGACTACCAAGGTGGTGAAAAATCACACTCTAAGTAAGTTTGAAAGAAACAAAGTAATCTATACCAACAACATAATGAAATTGTGTTAATAATTTGGTAAATTCATAGGATAAATAAAGCACTGTGACAAAAACATTCAAGGTATTTGAATTCACTTACAGGTATAGAATCCCAAAGTTATATGCTAAAGAATTAAATAAATAATAATTCCTAAAGCAGTTTATGTTCATCATCAAATTACTGTTAATCTTTCCCAGATTATCAGTTATTTGATTACGCTTTTAATATTATGCGGTTACTTCATTTACCTACCCGAGATTATAACAGAAAATGCAGTCAAAAAGTCAGAATAAATCATCCAATCAAACCAGTCTTTAGTAAGACGAACTTAGGCCTTTTCAAATCTCAGTATAATATATGATGAAATGCTTGGTTTTATAAGGCAATATCGTATTGGATGTGTACTCGTTTCTTAAGTAAAGAAAGAGTCAAGTGAAGAAGTGAAATGAGTGTGATTTTACCTTACCGAAACAATAAGTTCTCAACGATATAATGCTGGAAACGAATCGCAGAGTACAACTAACAGATTAAATAGAGATTGCAGATATAAGTACCCACGGTTCATTATAAATGGACTTAAAATCTTTGAAAGACATGACAAGATTTTGGTTCATTCTCTTTATAAACAAAGAAAATGAACCAAAGTGTGTGACGATAGAGATTCACGCACGCCCCCCTCAAGAAGCGTGATAGCACCCGAAATAGGTGAGGCCGCAGTGGTACTCGTAGCAGTCTGCTGGGAGTCCTTGGGTATCCTTCCGAGACTGTTAGGCGGGAATGTGAGGTTATTTAGGGGGTAGGAGTTCGGCATAGCATCCATGTAGGATTTTACCTCACGTAAAAAAAGTGTATGTTATATTTATTCTGATATTCACAAAGAAAGGGATTTAAGTAAAAGTAAGACAACGAGAAATAATGAGTAGTTTCAGCAGAGTTCGGTCTGTTTGCGCTGACAATGTTTTACGAATTATAGTCTCTAAAAGGATAAACATTGAGGACGTTTCTCATATCACATTCAAATCACATATTTTAAATTTTATTACAGGAAATAACTGGGATAACATTGTTTGAAATAAGAAAAGCAGTAGTTACCTTTTTTATTGTGGGTCTCGTTAATTTATTTGCAATAAAATTTTACAACATTACTTTAATGTGAAGAAGGTTATAAGCATTTTCAATTTCTGGCTGTTCATGGTGTTCTCTGATGTCAATATCTATTTTGAGACAATTTTCTCTGTTACAATGATAATTGGGTTACAAGTACATAGTTAATCGTTAACTAACATACGAAATTTTCCTTTTATTTCAAGTCAGAAAATCAGTATCTACTATAATCATTGTGAAAATGTACTTCGTTAAGCTTCGCTACATTGTAAGTAAGTATAGTGTGAACTAACTACTCGTTCTGCAGGCCTACAATTAACGCGAAACGTGCTTAGAACTGGACTTGAGAGGTTCTTGACCCGCGTGGAAAGTGGACCATTATGACAACACCACTTTCATTTTCGCACAACTCTCACCGACGCGAGTTGAGATCGAAAGTGTACTACTTTAGTGACTGCGTGCGCGCATTTAACCTCCCCACCTCCCCCTACACCACCCCTCTTCTTCCCAAGCCTCGGTCGATTCAACTTTCCTATGTTGGACGCGCTTTCTTCTGATAGCGCTGCTGAGGCACTTGTGCAATTCGCTTTCTAATTGCATTGTGATTGCAGTGTGACTGATGAGTGCTTAACATCATCTCACTGCCCCACTTTCCTTGGAGACGATATTGTCTATTATTACAGTGTAGCGCTGTGGAGCGCATTTAATCCTTCTCATTTGGAACACGAAGTTGTTTAGAAAGCATCTGAGATTCGTTCAACTTCTATGCGAAAGATAATAAGAGAGTTTGATATGAGATTTTTTGGTTTAAAGTTTTTTCTCTACCTTAATTATATTGAAATACCATTAGATATCATTGTTGTTGATTTATTTTTTAATAATATACGCAAGTATCTGTAAATTTTGCATCGCGATTTACATACACAATTATAAATATCAAGTTCAAAGAGAAAATCAATCGAAAATCAGATCTAATGATCATCATAAAGTGATCTGGTGCGATCCGATCGTCCCGTTCGATGTCTAATATTTAATTATCAATTAAGGAGAGTCTGTCGGAATTTTTTTTAAACTTATATAGCTTCAAATAATACCTCAATCGGAAGAGTATTGACCATAAAATAAATTTAAAGTTTCGGAAGCAATATAAATCTAACTTACATCCGTAAATAGTGAAAGGCAACTTGAAGCTGCTCTTTACATGTACAGATTTTGACTGAGGAATTTCATGTCCGCATATATTTTAATTGATTTACAATTAATTTTACACACAATACACTACTGACGTTGCATATAACATACAATATGTATTGTACGGCTTTAGGACTATTTTCACCCGCCCTCTTCATAATATGGTGTCTCGTGTAAACCAGGATTAACAGCGATGACCAAGATTGGAAATTTTACACTGAGTGAGAGAAGTTGGAGTATATCGCCTCTCTCATCGAAATTATTCAGAAGATAAATTCTAGAGTACGAAAGAAAGCAAGTCAATTTCCTTCCTTTGTACTTTTTTTTTAAATCGAAATTCTCATGGATGTCATGCCGGACTTCTACCGACTTAAACCACACGATGCACTGCCATCTTCCTATGGGGGAGTCCCCGGGTATGTCCTTCCTTTGTTCAGAAGGAGATCGGGAAAGCAAATAAGTGTACCACTTACTAAAGGTATATAAAGGGAAATATGACGAAAATAGTATATTATTAGTCTTATGTGAGCTATGTAGGTTTGATTTCGCTATAATGAATATGTAAGTTACGATTAAAATCACGAATATTCATCCCAGATAAACGGAATCCGTATAATCTACTTTTCCCGATGTACTTGTAAACTGTTTAGTATGTTACGAAGAGTTTGATCATATTGATTGAAAACTGTCGAAATATTGTCTGGACCAGATTAAAGTAATGTAGAGTCGATTAGAGGCACGACAATTATTATAATGAACCTAAATAGTTGTTAAAGAAACAAGAGCTAATACAGTATTTTTTTTATATTTGTCTACTGACCTCCCCCTTCCCTATCCCTAAGAATGTGAACAATAATAATGATCCACTTCTGAACATGTCAACATCACTTGCTTACGACTTACATGTAGAGCTTTTCCTTTCATAGAAATGTTCTAATGCAGTTGCTTTACGTACAAACATACTTTCCATAAATTATTCTATAATCCTATGGCCATGCCCTTCTAACATAATGTTACTTATAATAGATATATAGTTCCTTTGTTTCACGGCAATGGGCTCACCACCTATTACGTGGGACATGGAACTAGTGAAACGTGGGCGTGTACTATGCCTCTGCCTACCCCTAAAGGAGTGACTATATGTATGTGTGTAATAAAAGTAATAAACATAATAATGCACATGATTACTATTTTCTGTCCCAACATAATGTGAGCTAACCCGCTATATACTCGTAATATAACAAAGCGTTTAAAATGAGAGATTTTTATTATCTAAATGATGTATTTTAAAAAAGATTTTCACTCTTTTATATTACTTTATATAACAATTATGTGAATAAACGTTGGAGAGTTCGTTGACATGTAACCGCGCTGTTGGAATATAATTAAGGCAAGTGGAGCAGAAACACGGATTTTCAATATTTCAATCAAAACACGTGACTCAAAACGGATATGAAATAATGTTTGCTTATTGCTGACTCTTGTAATATTTCTTTTGCTGGCTTATAGGTTACTCACGTTCAAATATTGCCGTAGAAATGTCAGCAATTTCTTTTACATTCATATATCCTACTAATATTATAAATGTGAAAGTTTGTGAAGATGTTTGGATGTTTGTTACTCAATCACGCTCTAACGGCTGAACGGATTGGGCTGAAATTTGGTACAGAGATAGCTTACAGTCTAGAATAACACAAAGGCTATCTCGGGAATATGTTCCCACGGGAAGCGGGAACGGGTACCGAATTTCACGCGGGCGAAGCCGCGAGCGTCATCTAGTGTTAAATAAAAACTTTTGTACAAGTAATTTTATTTGACAAATATGTTCATTGAATCTTTACCAATCTTTATGACTGTGACTTCCTGAAGCATTGGGATGTTGTTTGCATTAAAAAGTGGGCTTCTGTGATCCAAGGTTTGAGATAGGTATTGCAAGCTAGCGGATCTTTATGTTAAGATGGACAATATGGATTAAGTTTTTGAGATATTACTTTTTACATAGTGCCATGACATGGCACTATGTAAAAAGTATGTAAAGCAGCAGTATGTAAAGCAGCAGTATGTAAAGCATTGTGTGTAAAGACAACTGAAACACATACTTTTAAATTAATGTCAGACGTTGTTAACAAACAATTTAAATTTTCAATGTAAGTATACATGTGAGTGAATTGTATGCCTCTGCCTTCCCATCTCGGGGATAAAGGCGTGATATATGCATGTTAATTTCAACAATATGTTATTTGTAGTTAGTAAGAAGGTACCGCTCTGTCATGTTAATACCTACCGAACTGAATATTTCATTATTATAATTCAGTATAATAGTGCCCACACCCTGCACTAAAAAGCCTTATATTTGGGTCATACAGTCACCGACCACCATTACAAATACGTCTCCCAAACTACGTTGTACATACTTGGATTACACTATGGTTTTCTGACACAAATAGCTTGGTAGGTACGTCAAATTGACGTATGTCATATTGTTTTGTCATTTCATTGGTGGGGTTTTTCATAATGGGTCAATACTTCAAGACTATGAACAAGTAAGCAAGTTGCAAACGCCCAGAGACTATGGTTTACGTAGTAACTATTATTTAATCTGTGCTATGGTGATCAGCGATTAGGTCGGTCATACATACAGTATCTATTACTTTAATGGTGTCAAAATATAATATCGTATACAATAAAGATGTTTAGGTATTGGATTTTAAAACAAAAAGAAATGTAACAAATAGTTTTACTTTTTATATCATTCGATGTTGATATTTTGATAAAAACCGTCTTAGAACTACCATCTGAAAACTGGTGTGAAATTAATTATAACATCATTCAAACAGTTCATAAGTTGAGCTACTGTACCACAGACATAATGCGTACAACTACTTCACAAATCGAAAATAAAACAAAGAAAAAGGTTGAATACTATAGTAAGTTTAAAATGAATATTCTATTTTCTTTGGTTGACAGTTAAATAAGTCGTATCCAACCTAATTTAAAAAAACAACATCCAGTTTTTAAAAAAATGATGGTATGTTTTCGTTACTCTGTGGTTTTATGAGGTCGCGCCCTCAGTAGGGTCCGTATTCAATGTAAATGAACTACATTTCTTGTGGGCATCACCACTGTTACATATATGCATTGTCTGTAAACGTGTCACAGGAAATGACATTACTGGTGAACTACATACAGCTCGCTTTTGTCTCGGCTAACGGGAACCGCTACTTTACATTCAGGGCCGTACGATTTAACTTGCTTAATTAACTATAATTTTAGATGATTGATAGTTTTATTTGACATTGACTAATGTTTAGTTGCCCTATTTATAAGTATAATATAGTTGCTGTCCGCGTCTTAGTTTGCGTGAAAATTTGAATTGCTCTCTACATAGCCCGTAAGCAACGTTGCGTGATAATATGTAGGCTATGTGTAAACCCTTATGTTAATATTCGTAGAAAATTCGGATGAAATCTATTTAGTAGTTTTTACGTATACTCCGGTCATACGTACAGACTGAAAAAAAAATGTCAGTACTGGTTTGACATTTAAATCCTTTGTAAAAAAACCAAGGGCAAATTTTTGTTTAAAATAATATTATACGTATTTTTTTGCTCTATTACTATTTTATTGTGTGACTTACTAATCACTCCAACTTATTGCAGGGTGACAATACAATATTTGACACAGTTAATAGTCAATAATATCATTCAGGCCATTCCTTGGCGCACTATGGTACACTTGTTATATGGTAACAAAATAATGACTTAACACTAATTACTTTCAACTAGTTTGTTTCCCTACAATAGTGAAACAAAATAGCTGAAATTAGTTGTGGAAATCTTCCCGACCTTCAAGTTTCACCGCAACCGGGTGAATGGCATACATTCCTTAGTAAAGGACAAACAAACAAAGAACATTTCATTCCCTTTTAAATAATATAGAATTTGCAAGGTTTCGATAAGAATCTGTTCCGTTCAATCGGTTGCGCAGAACACATTCACGATATACCGTGTTCACTGACTCTATGCCAAGAGTAAGTTTAATATATTAAGCTAAACTTTGTTTTAGTCAGGGCTATTTTTTACGCGAGGGAAAATCCTTATGGATGCTATGCCGGACTCCTACCGACTAAAAACCTCATGTATCGTGCCTAACAGCCTACGGTTGGGAGCCCCGGGTAAGCCCTCGGAAGGATACCCCAGGACTTCCAATTACTAAGAGTGTTTAAAAAAAATTACAACCCCATGAGTTGTAAAAATTCACGAAACCCGGTTGTTGTAAACCTTTTTCTCGTTCTCTAACGTTTTGATTTCGACCAGGTTGCATAGGCTTTGGTTACGGTCTGACCAAAGTCAACCATGGCGGGTTATACAGTTACACTCATGCATATCAACGTCACGGCTTTATCCCTGAAGGAGTAGGTAGAGGCATTGTATTCAATGCTATACGCCCACATTTCACCTTATAACATATAATACAGATTAGTCTAGTATGCAATATCCTGTTAGAAGTTACTTAAAAATATTTTTCTTAAATATTTTAGTCTATTGAATCGATTTGTTGTTTATTCGGTTTCTAGGTTGTAGAGTCATCATCAATTTCCAAAACGCCACACGTGAATTTGAACATTTATGTTACAAAAATGTGATTGCTTTCAATTTGATGTTGTTTACAAAAAGTGTGTTAAAACTGTTGCTATTAAAGAACTAATATTATTGGAATCAAGCTGTACTATGCTGAGCACAAAGTAGTACATTATCTGTGGTAGTGCAATAAGAGAGGGAAAAAACAAATCTATGCTCGACCACAAAACACATAGCGGTAGTAGTGCATTTTAAATAATAAATGGACAGAGTTCAAAAGACGTACCTACAATCAAATAATAACATAACAAAATAAATACCATTCATTAAAGTTTATTATCATCAAGTACATTATCATCAAAAAATTGAAATAAATTAAAATATCTTTCATTTCTTACAAATTATACTATTATTTGGGCTAGATGATGTTGTGTGAGAATGTCCAACAATATTTATTATATTTATTTATTTATTTATTATTTATTTCTAACAAAGTGTTTTCATAGCGGGGCAACCCTACCGATATAGGTCAGTGGTTGTACGAGTATCTTGAATGTCTTTATAAAAAGCAAACATATCCATATTTAAATTTTAGTTTCCTTTCCTCGTTTATTTATGTTTTGATGGATGTCACTGGGGTCCTGGATTCTATATCCGGGTTAAGAGTGTTATTGGGTTACCTACAGTAGGGGTGGTATACTCGTCGTGGCTTCATTAAAAATAACTCGGTACTAATTTAGTTTTTTTTTTTTTTTTTTTCAAAGTAAGGCAAGTCAATTTAGCTGTCATATTCATTCATTCGTGCTTTATATGACCGATGGCGATGAATTCGATTGTGACAGATAAAGCAAACCGTGTCGGTGACGAACTAGGTTTTGAGTACGTAACTTTGTTGATCCGTCTGTACGAATATTGGCAGAAATGTATGTGTGTCAAAATGAAAAGAGGACAACGGCTCACGACCCACTCTGCCGCTTTTTTGCTGTTATTGGATCATGATGTTTCATACTCACCTACTATTGAGTATATTCATATCCGTAAACTTTTGAGGGAATAAGTAGAGGTAGAAAAAGCTAACATACTAGTAGTGAGAGTCAGTAAATTGATACGTGATCGCGTCTGTTCAATTTTAGGCTATAAGTACTTAGGATTAAATATTGCCTACTTACTTACGTTTCTAAATCAATAAGACGTATAGACCTATTTATAAACCTTTTGTTCATAGAGCTTTTATTTGCTGAAGGTCTAATCCGAATGAGAATTTATGGGGTAGTAAAAATTAGACGTTTATTTTATGTTTAGTCGTAACAAGAAACGTTGGTTACGCGTATACGTCGCTTGTACGTATTTAAACTAGGTGATCGTGAAGGTCGCTAAAGCTTGAAGGGAACAGATAAGATTTACTACCGACTGGAATCAATCACGGTCACACGAGGCAAATTGAAACGTCGTGAAAAACACTAAGTACCGTTTATTAGCACTTGCCTCCTTGCCGCATTCACCCTGTTCTACTCCGATGACGGTTTTTTATTCTAATATGTTGTACGGTTTTTGTTCTACTCATAGAACCATTTAGCTTTTTTTCTTCATCTAATGGCTGCGTTTCTGCAAGCATTCATACAAGAACATTGTAGTTTATACCGTCTCTGTGCTGTAGTTTGTGCCACGAATTAGTGACTTCATATCTCTAGGGCCTAAGTCTACTTTAAGCACAGAGCATCGCGCGCCTTTACAGAGGGAGAGGCCAAAGCTGGCAAACCCCCTCTGGCAATAATTTGACATATTGACGACTAAAAGTGCCCACTTACATAAAAACTGTTTTTTGAAGTTTCTTTCACTAGACTAAGTCTAGTTGACAACGTGCGCGGTTGAATTGTCATTTTATAAAAATGATGAAATAATTAGATATTAATTACAAAAAGAAATGTGATTAAAGAAATCTAGAGAAAAATGGCATTATCTTGTTTGAGTAAGTAATTTTATAACAAGTTATTATTATTTACACCTATTTAAACGTGTAGATAATTTTCAGATTTGTTTAGCAACTTTACCGGACGTCACATCAATACATGGATTGGTTGAGCGACTTGGGGTGATATGACACAAAATTTATCATGTGTGTGTAAAATTTATGAGTGTTTTGTTTAAAGTGTATATGTAGGCTTCGTATTGACAGTCGATTGCTATTGTAGTGCGAATCTAAGAAAGTGTGGAAAAAATCTAAAGTGGTGTGGAAATCTAAGAAGATTTCCCCCCGTCACCCGCAAAATATGACAGACAAATTTGTACCGAGCAATCGTTCTATGCCGTCTCCCCTTAGACAGTTCGCGTTGCTCTATGACTTTAAGTAAGCTGGAGCTTCATATGCAGTGATGAAGCTCTGTCACATTCTTTCATAGAGCAGTTGTGATCAGATGGCAATGGCTGTCCACTATGCCGAAAAATAGAGCAAAATAACAGTAGTCTCTAGTAATGAATCGTTCCGGGCCCGAACTCCAAAGCAAAATAGTGAATGCATCCAATATTTCAGGCTAAGATGAAAGAGAACTAATTAACCTCATGAACTGAAAGACCGACGTATGTATGTATTGAACAAGTACCGAAGTAGTTGCTGGCCTCGAAACCAATAGATTTGTGAATGTGTGTTACCGTTGATTTTCTTTTATATTACTGTGATTTGATATAATTGAGACATAACCTACATTTATGATTAAGCACAAGTGCTGAAGAATGATTTTGGTTATCATGGTTTTGGATGTCTACTCCTACGAACGCCAAATAAATAAATATAGACATACAGGATTTTATTAGAAAATGTTGATGAAGTAATATATTTCTACTATATTTCGTTTGCAGTGGCAAAATAATACTCAGAAGGTGGACCCAAGGGTGTCTCTTGCGAGAGCTTTTAACGGTACTAGGTTGATCGATATGATGAGATCCGTAATGTTCAAAAATATACTTTATATCTATCGTTGTAACTGCTCTTTATTTTGGCATACAACAAGCCTATTAATTTATATTGACATTGTAAATCTTTTAGATTATTTTAGTTTTGAAGTAGCTAAAAAAAATCTCCGGTTTAATTATCCTTTTAGTTAAATATAATAAATATAAGCAGGTAGAGTCAATGCCATAAATCCTTTTTGTTTATAAATAATTATATAATACAAAGTCTCAGCACCGCATCTGTATTTTGTATGTCTGAAAGCAATAAATTTGGGCTGGATTCCCGTACTGTTTTTACAAAATAGTTAGTTTAAGAGGAAAGTTATATTAAACAGGTCCATTTCCAATGAAAAAACATTTTTCCAAGACTTCTTTACATAATGCAATAATTATTCTACTAAGTATGAATAACAAAAAAGAATTAAATAGATATATCCGTTCCGCAAGTGTACTAATACAGATATTTCATATTTCTATACCATCAATACCTTGATGTGCATTGGTTTATGTGGACATTTTTCATTGTAACTAAAAGTAAGAGGCATAGGCAGGCCAGGCAGTACGCAGCCTTGATCGCACTGAATTGGCAATATCCTGGAGCTACGAGAAGCCCGATTGGCGAAACCTTGCGACCTGCAAAAGTCGGTCAGTGAACTCCGCAAGGCCGGCTCGGTGCCGCTTTCTTTGTTCGTGCTGTCGCAACATGGGGCTCCGGCCGCAGCCTCGGATCACTTTATTAAGCCTTCACTCATCTAAATTGTAATCGCTCGTTAATATTGTCTATTACTACCACTAGTTGGAAGCTGGGGACGCCTACTAGGAGGAATAATGAGGACCAGACGGCCCAGTGTATGTTTATCGTAAACGAGCTTGTGCTTTTCGGCTTACTCCGAATCTTTTGGATCTTACGTCATAGTGACGTATAAAATAAGACATAATGCTTAATCCATTCAGCCGTTTGAGTTGTGGGTTTGATAGATCCTTATCTTTGACTTTGCCTGTTTTGACCTATTTTGATACAACTCTATTATTCTGACGCGCGACTGGGCGACTGTCGCCGCGACTCCGCGACAAGCAAGGGGAGTCGCCGCGTCTGTCGCGCTATTGTCGCGGCGACACGGCGACAGTCGCCCAGCGACAGCTTTTGGAACGAAGATCCTTATTACGCGTTGCGAAGACGCCAGCGACAGTCGCGGCGACATGTCGCGGCTTCAAGTCGCCCGATGCAGGCGCACACTGCGCGACAAGTCGCCGCGACATGTCGCCGCGACTGTCGCCTAGTGTGCGCCCACTGTTATAACCGAAAGATGATTAAAGTTTCAAAAGCATTAATCTGACCCGTAAATGACCCAAAAACTAATTATAGGTACTTACTAATTCTTTGTGATTCATATACGCATACGTCACAATCGGATTAGTAACACAAATAGGTAATTTGTAGTACACTAGATACCGTAGTGACTAGTCTACTAATTAAATTAGTCATGTTTCAAGATATCGATTCCATAACGTATATCGCATAGGTATATCTTTGATCTACTCCGTCGTAAATGTTACGATCTTAAGTTTTATTAATTCATTGGTTTGATTCGTAACAGTGTGTCAGCACTGATATATACGACTAATATGTCGTTCACCGAATATTTGTGTGTGATATGACTTGTAAAAGAGAAAAAGTTCAAATATGCGCAAAAGTGTGATATTGAAGAATATCGAATTGAGTTGTTTATTTTTGTAAATTGTTGATGGTTGAAGACAAATTATGATCTATTGTGAATATATAGCTTTATTTTTATAACTGTACAATTGATAATGTCAAAATTTTCTCACGTTAAAAGCTCGATACATTCTTGGTCTAAGATATTAACGCTACAAATCTATAGAAATTGAGACATAGAGATCATTCAAGCACTTCTTCAGAGGCATAAATGCGTGAAAAAATTGTATACTCTGCGCTTGTTATTGCAATCTCTACTATCATTATAAATGCGAAAATAACTCTGTCTGTCTGTTACGCTTTCACGCCTAAAGAGCTGGAGCGCTTAAGATGAAATTTGGTATAGGAATAGTTCGAGGCCCTGGGAAGGGCATAGGCTACTTTTTAACCGACTGCGCAAAAGGAGGGTTATGATTTTACGCGATAACGACTTCTACACTGTCAAAACAGAGGGGAACAGCTAGTAACTTTATAAAGGATCAAGCCTTTGTCTAAGCTATGGCTCTCATTATTGACGTCTTATGCAACTTGTACTTGATATGTAGGCAAGTAATTTTTACGTAAGATGGGGCCTATTCAATCGCTAGTTACCGTCTGCCGGTTACATAAATCACTACGTAGGTATATTGCTCATACCTCGTTGTGTAGAACAATAAAATTGTTCATCGTTTTAACTGTACTATTTATTATGAGAGGTGATGTCACATCAAGGAAAAACTAGTACCGGTTTCCAGATTGTAGTTGGAACCTTTAATATAACCTTTATGAAACTACTTACCTACGTAGATGAGTCTTTTATATCGGCCATTATGATGCATATGTGTAAGTGTTGCTAATATGGGAACTAGATAACTACTAGAAGGATTTTCCTCAATAACTGGGTTATTTGAAGTTCGTAAAGTTTATTTTAGAGTATGTGTGAGTGTGGTGAGAAGGATTACAAGATGACTGTGTAGAAGTAAATGCACAATATTTTTAAAACAATTTGAAAAGGTAGAGTCACGAAAGATTTGATTCTGCTAAGTAGGTATTTCAGTAAGTAGGTACATATCGTTTTTTTTTCAGTCAAAGAAAGACATTATGCTTCGTAATGCCTGATAAGCATGCCGATTTTCTTCACTATTTGTGCGCTATACCGAAGGAAAAACAGATTTAGCTGTAACTAAAAAGAACAGCCTTATATGCGTCTCCTGAAAAATCTAGTTGTTAGCTCCGTATATAGTCCATTGAAATGTTACAATTTAAGGACCGAATATTGCATTTCTTAGAGGACGCAATTTTATTTTTGGGACATGTATTATGGGTTCAATAGAAGGCAAAACAATATGCTAAAAATTATGCCTCTACAATTTTTTTGTATGACTCATAGTTTCCGAAATAATGCGAAAAAGTGTTTTTTCCCCCCCCTCTTTTCAAGATGGCGGCCGGGGGACAAGGGTGGCAACCCCACAAACTTGAGGTTAAGCTTCTATGGACCCCCCCACATGTCCCAAAAATAAAATTGCGTCCTCTAATAAATGCAAAGCTCATGTAACATTTCAATGGACTAATAGTTACAGTAATTAAATGTTGATTGGGTTCTTCCCCGATCAGCCTGTTCCAAATTTAAATGGTAATACCTATTAGTTACGTTCTAATTCAGTGGAAGTAACGACGGTCTTTCATAACTTTCCTAATAATACATCCTTTACAGTTAATTAGTGTAATAGTACTTCTTATAACATACTATATAATTTAAAAAAAACCTTATAAATAAATGTTCTACGACGATTTTAATCATACCATGACTTGCAAAACATGCCTCGGGATCGCAGTGGTAGTCTCTTCGACTACTAGAGCTCAGGTCTTAGGTTTCAATACTGGGTCGGAAAAACCATTTCTATGAATTGCAAGTGATATTTTAAAAGTTTAGGTGTTTTCTATTTAGAATTATTTATTATGGTATGTATTATAATAATAAAACTTTACTTAAATTTATTTGGTACCTACTAAAAACATTTTAAATTAAATTATGTTTATCAGTTTCATAGCAGAAACATAAATTAATCTCATATATACAAATTGGTGCTTTAATAATTTTTTTTTTCTGTAGTGTGTTTGGACAACCCTATATTTTACGATTAGAATTCAAGTCGAGTAAATTATATCTTGAGTGTCTTAACTTCTACTAAGTATGCATGTATATTATGTTAACTCCTACTTAAGACTTAACGTAAGTCTTTTTATGTGTCTTTATTGGCACTACATACGCTTGTGGTCTACATTACTGTTTAGACCTATGTATTATATGAATTTGTAAGACTACCGTCTTACAAATCCCATTCGAGTAGACACCGAGGTATGTCTTGTCATCGAGCACAAATAAAGGCCATGCATTTACATTTCTGTTTGAGCGTTATTTCGCAGTTATCGTAATAGGTTCCATGGCCAAGTTGCAAAAAGCTGGCGCGTGCGCAGGTAAGCCGTCAACCATTGGAGGAGCGGGAGGGCGAGGGACGAGGAGGGCCACTTTCACTGAGCGAGGCTGCGCGGCCGTCGACCCCTTGTTGCCCTACTCCGCTGACCCACTATGAATAACAGAAACACTATTCACTTTCATTTATACCGACACTATCGTTAAGCCGAGGATGCGACTTGCGACTTACGCTGTCTCGTCATAAAGTTACACCATTATTGCAAGAAACTATGTTCAGATTTGTTCGCTAATCTGTGGCGCGGCAGAGCTAAGACGCTGCGCTGCGGCTAGACGGAGATAGTGCTGAGAGGATGTGACGGCGGCTTGCGTAACTCGTGAGAGTGAAAGTGGTGAGCCGCTGTCTCCATACTAATGAGCGCGAAACGGGTGCGTCGGACTGCTACCACACTTCCAACTATGCAGTTGTGGGCTAGTGTCACACCGCCGTCGTTACAAGCGCTTACATAACCGACTTACTCTTGCTTTTGAATAGGGAAATTAGAAACGATACTAACGTCAATAGTTTGGGAACCGCCCTTGATGGAACAAGTCTCGTCCTAAATATAAGCGCCTAGGCTTAATATGGATGGAAACAGATTCACAACCTATGCTAACCTACAAAATATCCTTTTAAATGACACACATTGTTGTTTTTAACTTTTGAATTAATTGTTGTTAACATAAAGATCATCATTCATAGTAAATTTGTATTTCGCGCCAATTTATCGTTCGTCAATTTTCGTAGGTGTTCGTGTGGACTCGGGTTGTCTGTGGCATAGCAGCGCTCTGCAGCAGCGACCTCGCGCGGCGCGGGGCAACGAACGCTGACTAGGCCGAATGAATTACAAAGTCCGAGTCAGCCGCTCCCTGCCACTCTGCCTTTGAGATCCAGCCTAGGTTCGCCTCTTACCGCACGCCGATACCTACGACCTATGTGTGTTATTCATTACATCAAGGTGAAACAAACAGCCTGTAGTACCTTGTGCTTTATAAGCTCACTTTCAGTCACCTACAGCCATTGTACTAGCTATGTGCCAATCTGTTCGATTAATTAACCTTCGAAAATTATTGTTATGTCTCCATCGAGCTTTGAACAAATTTAAACAATTAATGAGAACACACCATTAGATATGTAGGTAGATTTGGAAATGGTATAAGTTCACCAAAAAGGCGCAGTAGTTTTTCAGAAACCACATTTGCTCTGTCTAATGTTGGACTTTGTTAGTGAAAATAGGCTCTTACAATATCTGACACGATTTTTTTAAGTAGTCCCGATTCATCTTGTTATAATTGTGTCAGTAAAGTAGGTGTATGAGTGAATTCGTTACGCTAATAGGTTATGTGTAAGAGGAAATTAGTATCTCATAAGGCATGAGTCATATACAATAACCGATCTTAAGTAACGATATCATAATGTAGACCGGAACTCTCAATTGGGTTCACAGAATGGGATGAGGACACTGACTGTTCAAATCGAATACGAACTACAATTTATTGATATATGAATCACAGATAAAGTATCAAAATATAAGTCTACTTCAAAAAATAAACAAAGATTTCAGAACAACAAGTAGGTAGTATGGAATTTGGTGTGTCCTAAATGGAAATGTTCATGTTTTGTAACGACGGGTGTAACGTGGCTGGAAACAGGTCAGATCATAAATTATATTAAGTTTAGTTCGTTGACTTCAAAGGTTTCAGTTTCAACGATAAAAGACGATGGGATAGCCTCTTTTGTAACCTACGCGCCCACTGAAAATATGCTTCGACCGAGTTGTCTATGTCCATTCCATATTCAAAGGCTTATTTTAAAAGCTTAAAGTTTCAAGATTAAAATTCCAAACATGTATTGTGATTGTGTTCGAATGACTTTCAGAATTGGAATGCGCAAAAAAAATGTCCAATGACAAATGAATGTTTTTGCTCATAGAAACAGTGGGAACTATAGGAAAAGAAGCCTTCTTTTGTTCTTTTTGAATGTTATTTGAAGTAAACACCATTCTGTAAAAACCGTGACGTGAGCATGACGAGCAAAGGACTAGTAGTACAACAATAATCCACGGGTAGTTAAAATTGCTAGCATTAGAATTTGCGCGCGGCGCACGTTCGTAAGATAAGTCAGTCAGGGTCGGCGCGGTGCCGACGGCCGGCCATGCACCCGCGACTTACGACACTCGCCCGCCGCGCTCCGCTCGCCACCCCTCAGTGGCCCGTCACTGCCACACTGCACAGCACACTGCCACCAGGCCGAGCCGAGCTGAGCCAACATGAACCATGGGGAAAACAACAACACCCACGCTCGCTGACTAATTTATTATAAATGCATATTGCTGTGCGCTAGTTCCAAAATTCTGTTGCAATTTGTTGCGAGCATTACGTCTATCGTGTACCAACTGGGTTGGCAATTCTGTCGCTTTGACATGCATTTTATGAGTTGGAAATTTGGCTATCATTTCCAAAAATTTAATATACTTAAAGAACTTCCTCCGTGTGGTGACGGGAAAGAATTACAGTGCCACCACCCCTAGTCATCCCCTTAATTGTCGTTAAAGGTAACGCAAAAGTTTCACAAAAGTAGTCTTTTGGTATATAAGGAAAATCTTCATAGATTTTATGACGGGTTTAAGGATGTCTGGCCAGGGGGTGAAACAATAAAATCTATTTCAAAAATTGGCTATTAGATCCTCTCAATAATATATACTTTAAAAATGGGCTATTTGTTGCTCAGAGAATGCTAATGCTCGGCTCAGCATTCAGCAATCCTTCGGCTGAGACGTAGCTTAGAAGAATATGATTAAAACAATACAAATATTCTAGATCCTAAGTATGTATTTGTTTGGTCTATCTTTTTACATACACAGTCCGTTTGCTAGTTTATCTGACCCTGTATTGACATTACTAAGCTACTAAAGCACCCTTATCTTCCTCTCCTCCTACCAATATAATACCATTTTTCAAAATATCTATTATGTAATTTCTATTTTTCTCCAAGTTTACCTCCACATGTCTGAACAGAAAGAACACTGACCTAATTTCCTTTAGATCTATTTAGTCTTCTACACCTACGTGAAAACAGACAGTCGTAGCTTATACACGGCTAATGAAGAGTTCAGAACAAAAATCTGTAATTTGTACTAAGTAAGGAGTGTCACCAACCACTGAAAAACAATGACTGACTTCTGAAACACCTGCTACACGGAATGAATACTTATTGTTGACGTTTTTGTATTTTTAAATAATTTAAGCGTATACAGTGTACCCATTTCAAGCTTTTTATGTACATACTAGTGTTTTTCTTATAACCATATACGAGAACTAAACGGTTATTGCTACCAAATATTTCTAGCTAAGTTGTTGTATGAGATTACAATTACGAGTATTATTTTTATAACATAACTATACTGCTTTAGCATAATGGTATGCCAGAGCTATGTAGTTATGTTATGTTGACTTGAAGAGTTGTTGCTACTGATATTTTATGCATATTTTTTTTAAGATGTAAATGTTGAATGTATCGTTATAGGTATTTCTATTAAAAAGATGTTTTGTGCTTTCAAATATCTTAAAAAAATTTAAAAGTTTCTAATACTCAGCATGTTGGAACTATATCTATTTTTGACCCTGCTCTTTATTTTATGCTAAGATAATAGAACGGAAAAAAACACCCAAACTTCAAAACAATCATTTTTGTTGATCAGACATCATTATATCCCGACCCGGGAATCAAACCCAAGACTTTAGCGACACCAGTAAAGTAACATACACTAAAACTTTGCCAAAAAACCAAAATGTTTGTAATCTCATTCAATTGAACTACATAGTCTGAGAGCCCACAAACGAGTACGTAATGTGAAAGATTTATTTCACTAGTTCGTTACTCAATCACGGAACGGATTTGCTTGTAATTTAGGACAAAGGTAGACCATGACCTGCGTACAGAGATTATGAAGTTATGCTCTGGCAATAGGTTATGATAAAAATAATTATATGAAACCTCTATAATCGCCTCGGCGGTGATGTGCGTAGTGTATGCGAAATTTTGAGCTGCAATACTTGTCTCTGGGTCAGATTTCGAGTCGGAATGAATTTTTGTACAGTTTACAAGTGTATCTGCATATATGCCTAAGTGAAATAAATTTATTTTTGTTCATTTGTTCACATTAATTGTGTATTATTCAGAATTGTGTATCTGTGTATGATATTTTTTTTCAGAAATAAACTCGAAATTCTATACTAGGTACCAGATTAAATTAATCTGATTTAAATATAAGTTAAATATTTGTAAATAAAGTAGTTTTGTTTATTTATTATAAGAATTTATACATATATTATTTACAACTTATATTAGATATAATTTATTTACAACTATTATAAAATATCTACAAAAGGCTAAAACAAACAATTTAAAAACGAACTAAGAATTTTATTGTACATACCTACATACAAGCGTCGTAGTATTCCTCCATTTTATGGAGTTATATAAAATGTTTATTTACACTTTTTGCTACGCAAGGAAATTTATTTCATAAGAAATAAAATAGCGTAGTTGTTTTTCCAATATAACCTAGTTATTTACATGAATATTTTTTTTATAAAATCCATGACATGGTTAGTTATAACAAATTCCACTGACCTTAACTATTATAATTTTTATAACACGGACTAACCTTCCGTTATAAACATAATAATATACTATACTTGATGACGCCCACAGCTTAGCCCGCGTTAAGTATTGTTCCCGTTTACGCTTCCCGTGGTAACTTTTTCCCGGGATAAAAAGTAGCCTATATGTTATTCCAGACCTATCTATCCTATCTACCCCTGTACCGAATTTCAGCCAGCTCCGTTCAGCCGTTCGAGCGTGAAAGAGTAACAAACATCCACACTCACAAACTTTCCCATTTATAAATTAATACATATTAGTAAATATAATCACATATTTGAACATTTCAACGTAAAAAATAGACATAAATAACATTTATAAAGTAAACGTCTAAATTGAATTTGATGAAATATGTCCAAAAGCTGATGTTAGAACCTTCTATCAAATAAAAGCCCATTTTTCAATCAATTAACAATATAAGAGCTAGGGTGACACAGACATACACTTTGTAATGAAAAATTGCCTCTAATAAATTTTTCACGCAGATTTTCAGGGCCCAAGAAAATCTCACCTGCGTGTTAGTGGTGCACATACTGACGTGGCGGTTGGAAACTGGTAAGAAGAACTTGCTTAAGACTATGCCGAAATGAAAACGCTAATCTATAACTGCTCTTAGCAGTCAATAATAGCAGACCACTAGGCTAGGCTTTAGAAGTTTTTAAACATTTGATATGAAAAATTGTTTAAATGAAAAATTAAACCCGTGAAGACAAAAGATAGAAGAATTGCCCAAGTTAGTAGATACTGTTTAGTATTCACAGATAGGTTATGCTTACGAAGAAAGGGTAGCGTGGTATTGTAGGCGGGGAGCTGGCGGTGCAGGGAGTGACCTACATGTAGGTCGACGACCGAGCTATATTTAGCTCGCGGCTCCCTGCCCAGCTCACTGCATCCTGCATTTACGAGTATTTTTCAATGCATACGTTATCATATCTCATGCATTAACGTGGACAGAGTAATCACTTGTAACCTTCTCGTGTTCATTTTCAAACATGGCTGTGTCAATTTATCGTGTCAATATTTAGTACCATCGTCTATTAAACGTTATAGATAAAAGTTGTACAAGGCTAGTAAATATATAAACAATGTAAGTATGTCTTTATCTGTGCAGTGTAATCTATAAGATTAGGTTTAAGGATGATCTTTAAGATGGCAACTAAATGGAACTGCAAGCTGTTAATCGTTCAAAAACACAAAGGGTATTTAAAACAAAGATGGATCCAGTACTACACAAATAATCACAACTTTTAGTAAATAAAAATGTGTATATGTACTTAGAAGGTTGCTAGTGACAAAAGTTCTCTATACTGGAGACGGCTCGCAAGACCGGGGGTCTGAGGACGGTGAGAGAGTCGCTCACCATCCTTACAGAAACAGGCCCATGATGGCAGCGTGACGTGAGGAACTCACGCACGCCCCCCTTAGAAGCGGGATCACACCCGAAACCCCCCAAAGTCGCGGGATAGCACCCGAACCACCCCCTGGGCCAGGCCGTAGTGGTGGCCGTAGGTCTGTTGGGAGTCCTGGGACATCCTTCCGAGGGCTTCCCCGGGGCTCACAACCATAGGCTGTTGGGCGTTACGTGAGGTTTTTTAGTCGATAGGAGTCCGGCATAACATTCATGAGGATTTTCCCTACGCAAAAAAAAAAGGCGAGAGTGAGTCCCGTTTGGAGTTCTCTTCGTTTCTACTATTTAGTCGATTCCCCCAACAGGGTCTTGAGGTTTGAATCTCTAGCAATCAGAGAATGCATATTGAAAAAAAAGTGCTAACATATGTTTTATCAACACAAATTAATTACTGACTGAAATACGTGAACCTGCATATTTTTGAAGTCGTTTGAGTAATTCTTCAAGCTGCAAAACGTGGTCTAAACTTACCTGTAACAACGAAAAAATGATTTGTTAGTAATTTATAGGTACATAATAAGTATACAATCAAGCATATAAAACAGAAGGAGTATACAGAGGAGTACAGAAATGTTTTTATAACGTAGGTAGCAACTGTTCCTAATCTTCTAAGACATTTTAATGGGTTCTACATATTTATCTTATCCCTGCCTACCCCTTCACCATCAACAAAGTTTTGGAAAATGCTAGATATAAAAATATGGCCATGGCCACTAATCTAAACCAAAACTCTAAACGATAAATTAGGGTTGTGTAGCATAATTTTTTAGAAAATACGTCGTTAAACCTATTTAAAAAAAAGAATACTACATTTGTATGATAGTCAGTAACCTATATTACTATAAAGGTACATACAACATTCCACAATGGAGCTAGGGAGCTAGAAACAGTCTTCTATTTGGGTCGTGTTCTCAATAAAATGAACACACAAATTTGACACGCTTCGTAATTTCCTGTACCCTACGCAGTAGCCTCTTTGATCTTTGTTACTTCTCGCATCAGCAATTTCATTGATTAAACATCATTTTAAGAAAACATTATTCGTTTTCCTTGAATATCATCATCCGTAGCTACGATTACCAACAAATAGTAACAATATTTTGTATAAATTCCTGGAACCCACTCACAAACCTGAACCTATTATTATCGTACGGTGAAACACTTCGAGCTAGCTTACTTCTGTTGAAGTCAGCGTATTTGCCTAATTGATCAAATACATGTAGTACAATGAACAATATTAAACCAATTTGCTTCTTACGCAAATCGGCTTTAAGTTGTATTTCACATGTACAAAACTGGCGCTACAGTCATTATGTTGTCATCGTTCTAATTTTGCAGTGTCCTCGTTTTTGAGGTCAGTCTCTATCGGGGCAACGAACTCGTGCCCTTATCGCGGCGGGAGTGGCGGAGCGCGCGGGGCAAAACGACTTTACGACGGCCGTACACATTGTGATTGCGTCTATTGTACGATAGATGGCGTTACTAAAAATTTGTTCAAATTGTTTTTAAATTTTTTAAAACAAAAAGTAAATCAATACTAATTTGAATAGAGTGTATTTTTTTAAAGTTTATTAAGATTATTTTTGAAAAGCACTTAGTATGCTAACTGCTCATAATTTTCTTGGACGCAGACGCAGGTTCGAATCCTGCTCGAAACCAATTCTTTTTCCATGTTTAAAATTTATTGTATATGTTTTTTTAAGTGCGTATACGTTCTAGTTTAATAATACGTAACGTAGACAGAGTATAACGTAGATGTGTTCGGTGAATCCCTGTCGCGAGAAGTACAAAGCACGTCAGTCAGTAGTCATACGGTTCGTAGTATGATCGTAGCGAGGTCTACGCACACAGCAGCGCTACGTACTCGTAGGTACGGCGCGGGTCGACGGCCGGCAACCGGGGCAGCCTTGCTCTGTCCTCCGCGCCCTATTTCTGTCGCCACTTGCGGCGATCCCCCCTTGCCCCGCTCTCAAACTCACAGATCTGCTCTTTGAATATTGTTCTAATTTACTCGCAATTTGTGTTTTATACATTGTAACCTATATTCTGATAAACCTGAAAAGATTTTCTTATCCAGTTCATCATACTAATATCAAACTTTGTAAGCGTGTCTTGACTGGCTGTAAATATCTGTATATTAAGTTATATTTTGTAATCTTATATAAATAAAGCTCAGGTTTAGACGTTGGGCATAATCACTGAAGTTAACAGCGCTAGCAACGATTCAATGTAGCACATTATTAATGAAGAAACTAATAAAGTTAAGTTGAAAACTGATATAATTGAGTAAACTTCTTTTGGGATTACAAAATCAATTTTTCCTCTTGTGCTGATTCGTTACAATTTTGTTAGCTCATCTAATCACCCTTAGGCAAATATGCCAACACGTTTTCATAGCACCTTGATTGTGATTTAGAAATGACGCAAACGAAGTATTTTTTTTCTTAATGCATACGTCAGTGTTACAATTTCCATATCATAAATTTCTCACACATACAATTTTATCAATGAGAGCACGTGATCACTGTAACCACACGTGAACTCTTTGAGCGCAACTCACAAACTGCAATCGCACATATGTGCTATTTACGCAAATTGTTCATTGCACATTTATGTTATAAATTGTTTCTCTATTTCTAAATAATGACAAGGAACTAGTGTACGGCGGTGCAACACTTAGCGCTGTCATTTATCTCAATAAGTGTTATGAAAATGTACCTTTAAGTCTGACGTGTGGCAACGTCTTCGTAACAAACTTTATTATTAAAAAGTCATTGTATAACACATTCGATTGTAATCAAGTGTCGTCAGTGCACGACACTTATGTACGTATACATAACGCCGACGCACACACGCGCCGCTACGGACGAGCTATGTGTGTGTGTGACGTGGCGAGGCGAGCAGCGTGTGACGTGGGTTGCGTCAACTTTTACTCGCACTTTCTCGATCTGTTCTTGCGCAACCGTACATAGTACAGCGCAATACTGGTTCAGTCGCCTCGCCGATGACAGCATTTCTCTTCTAGCATGGTTTATTAACATATAAACATACAGTAGGCACATAAAAATTCATCGTCCACATCGTTGAGCCTACTGACATTAGTGACTTAACAACTGTAGAATGTTTCAAGTAACTAATCTTTTATTACTTGACAAGGTCATATCCTTAAACTGGTTGCTAACATAGCTGTACTGTAAATAATACTGCAAACAAAGACTATTGCCGTCATATTGACAAATTTTGTAAAAGTATTTTGGCATTTATCATACTTAATACAATATTTCTGAAACAACAGTAGAAACAATTCAATGAAAAGTTAGTGGTAGGTAACGGGACGACGGGGGAGGAGAGCTAGAGTGGAGGGGGGAGCACGCGGTACGTGCCCCAGTTTCGCGCGGGTGTATGAACTCTAACGAGGTAAGGCCACCGACCGCCGTCACTAGCTATGAGAATTGTACTTTCGTATGTCGTGTTACGTTCGAGTTTAGCATAAACCAAGGATTTCCCGATATATCATAACGAAGCTTCTATCTAGTGATACTACATGGAGTAGTGTGCGGTGCTACATCCAGCTGCGACGCGACCTTCGCAACAATCGTCCTCATCAGGTCCGATTTGAAAGCTCTGATAACCTCTTATACAGCACATACCATTTTTTATCTCAAAAGCTTTCAAAAACAATCTTGGAAGTCCTTGAAATAGTTTCTGTTAATCTTAGTACCTTACTAATTTTGAAACAGCTACAGTTCTTTTATCATTTGAAGAACATAACTTCTGTAAATTGAACCTTAGATAGGTTATGTTAGGTCTCTTGCAACATGAATCCCTTCCTACTGAACATATAATGTGCTTGTTTTACAGAAGTGATAGTAGAGTTTTACTAAATAGGAGGATGCATAGAAAACGCCTTCGATGTAAATAAACACTCTGGTAATTTCGAGAAAATGTACGTCAAGTTCAGGTCAAACGAATGATGTAAATGCAAGCAAATGATGATGGACAGGAGATTATTGATGTAAAGGAGAAGTAAGTGATTTGACGGATACTGGCTGTACACCAGTTTTAACACGAAGGAAACGGGCAACTGAGTTACACAATCAAGGAGGCAAGCAATTGAAACTATGAAATTATAATATTTATAAATTGACCGGATTTGTAACTACTATGAGTAATTGGTATTGTTGTTAACCTTTGAAATTCTAGCTACTATTGTTATTGAATTGTAATTACAATAAAGCCTGTTGAAATCATTTTGTATCTGACAGCACTGGCGCTCGGAAAGTTCAAAAGTATTGCGAGTATTATTCAGTAAATATACGTATTCTACTTACTACAATCAACAATCGCCTTCATAAAGTATCGATCAAATAAGCCTGTGGCAGTCCACTACTGGATCATGCACCAGTAAAAGTAAGAAACTTTTAATCAATCAATGATTCAAAAGTGTGATGGCAAATCAGCTTAGAAGATGCTACCTTCTTGGTTTGTCGGGCTAAGCCTGGATTCTCACCCAATGAAACGGAACAGGATGTAGCAAGAGCGTTTCTATAAATACCAAGATAAACAGAAAAATATTTCTATACAGTTATTTTTTTTTAAAGTGAGGGAAAATCCTCATGGATGCCAGGTATCCTTCCGACTAAGAAACCTTACGTTACGCCCAACAGCCTATGGTTGGGAGTCCCGGTCAATACAGTTTGCCTAAAGTTGTTAGCTGTCATGTGTCATTTTATTCTACAAAGCCTGTATACTTAGCTGTCGTTAGGTCACAAAATACCAGCCCAATGAATTGAAAACAGGGTTATACACGTAGACCCTGAGTTCCAAGGTGGTAGAATAGATTTACGCTAGACTGTCTGATATTAAGCACAAAATAAAGTACTAAAGATTTTTACACCATAACGATAGGAGTATGACGTAAATGATACGAAGTACCAACTTTATCGTGTCAATGCCATTTTATATTCCGGTTGGCGAACTTGATAAATTATGTATTTAGTCTGATTGTACACGGGCTTGTAGAATGTTAATTTTTCAGAGTTGAGAGCATAAAGGTATGAGTTATTTTGTAAATATAATGGAATTTATGCCGGATACACGACGTTCTTACGACTGACGTAAGGTTGCCACGCGGTACCCAGTTACAGTATTAGTTAATATCAATTTTGAACTCTATTAACTAAGGCATAACATTCAAACTTCGTGCAATCAACTAACCGCAAGGTATCTATGCGGGAGCGATGCGACCTCCGTGCGTCAACTACATGGCGCTCGCCGTGAAGTAAGCACGCTGGTGCACTAAAACTTTACCATAGAAATACGAAAAATAAAATTATTTGTGTTGAAATAGACTGCTGTCTTCCATATAAAAGTGACAAGTCTTGAGACCAAGTGACTCCCTTCCCTAGAAGGGTGATCGCATCCGTTGAGTCTCCAAGGCCCAAGGGCTAGAGGCTCAAGGTAGAGTTTAGTCAGTAAGAGTCTGACATAATCGCACGGCCGGCCGTGTGGTACGCATGTAGCGTTCTCTACCTCCACCTCGATCCCGGGTGGTGCCTTAGGGCTCAAAAAAAAAGACCAAGTTATCAACATAACTTTATGGCAACACTGTCTTTGTTTTGATTTGATGAAAATGTTCAAATAACTGTGAGTGCGCGATATAGGTTTGGTAGTTTCAATGCAGATCGATTTTCATGTACTAGATGGCGCTGTACGAATGTGGCAAGGTGTTTACTTCTTAATAGTTAATAAGAAATAAGTCTGAAAATAGATTGTTCAATAACAAATTCAAACTGTGCAGACAAAACTAGGTAGAAGCACACATGTAGGTCACCGGGAGACGGCGCACAGAACAATATTTGCACATCACAAGCACTCATAACATCTTAAAATAGATACCTACCTACGAACATTATGACGATATGTTATACCGTACTCGTTTTATATGTAAAATACAAACCTGCATACCTCTTATTAAATACAAAATAAATTATAAAAATCAATGACTATTTTTTCGTTCATTCTGCCTTGGAAAGAAATTTTCTACAAGGCATAAGTTTTTAAGCTATAACCCTCGTTACAAGATTGATTTGAAATAATCGTGTCTCACTCGGAAATCAACTTGATCATTATGATATAGAGATGTTTGTCATTTCTAAGAACAGCATAAGAAACATCGAAAACAATTGTGCAGCACTCGTGCTTTCAACTCTGTTACAACGCAATAAGGGTCTTTTTTAATCCTACGAAAATGTAGTGTAAAATTATGTATGCACTCAAATCTTGTGCTAGCGGGAATATTAGGAGGAGCCAATGGTCCACTTTGATAGGCTGGTAATTTTGATTGATAGATACAAACATAGCTGACTGAATGGCAATGGCAAGAGCGCGATAAACCCGTATAGATACGAATACATTGCAATTTGCTGTACCCTTTTTGACGATTCCTATAACAACAGAATAATAGGCACTAAACAAAGTTAAAATGTATTATTCATTTTATAAAATAACAATAATCTGGGTTAGTGGTAAGATAAAACAAGGAATTATATACATAATCGATTGATTATATGCGCAAAAGGCAATTGACTTACAGACTCATGAATAATACAATTGTACTGGTATATGGGTCAGTTGCGTCAGATACGTTAGCAGCTGTATTCGCAGCTTGGGGGCGGTCATTTTCGCGTAAGCTCTGGCTTAAAAAGTAGGGCAGGACCACCAGTAGAGTTGCAGCCTTGACAACCATCAATTGCTGTACAATATCTATACTAATTTTATAAAGAGGAAAGATTTGTTTTTTTGTTTCTTTGTTTTTTTGTTTTTTTTGTTTGTAACGAATAGGCTCCGGAACTACTGGACCGATCTGAAAAATTCTTTCACTGTTGGAAAGCTACACTCTTTGCGGTGAACATAGGCTATATTTTATTCCCGTATTCCCACGGGAACGGGAACTACGCGGGTGTAACCGCGTGACGTCCGCTAGTAATTATATACATTGGTACATCGAATCAGGTCTACCTCCCCGAAGGGCTAGGCACATTATGCTCACGCTTCGTCAAAGTCGTTTGTTGCCATGGAGAGACCTAGTTGTTGGATTAAAAAGGTTTCAGTACAGATTTGCTTAGGTAAAAGTATTGCTGTCGGTCCTTTACTGCTAATGGTAGTTACTGAAACGATTCAGATTTATTGAAACAGCTCAGATTAAATTTGACATAACGACTGTTAAATTTCCGACAGTCATATGAATTAATATCGACACTTCATGGCACCAAATGAATTTGGCAATCTGAAGGATCAAATTGTTTAGGAGGACACAACGAAACAGACATAAAAACTCAACCACCTCATTCTGGGCCAGTCGGGTAATAACCACATAACACTTTTCAATAAACAATGCGTTTACAGGACAACTCATCGATACAATGCAAGCGTTGAACTGTAAACAGCCTGTATTTGGGACAATAAACTACATCAAGAACAACCGATAACAGCGGCCGATAGTTAAGTAATTATCTCGGTGTGTTTACGAACAGATGTGTGTTTATCTTGTAAATAGCATACCGATACGCGTATTCGAAGAACAATGATACTTTTGCGGACGCTTGATATGATTTGAAGGATAAACTGATATTTTATCCTTCACACCATGACACCAATTTTTGGTCATATGAATTGAAGGCGTGGGCGAAAATTTGCTACGTGGTAATAATTATTTGTTTCAGATTAAAAGCGAGTAATGTAACAAAAAACATTTCGCCAGTAATTATTATTTGTCTCAAAATGGTAAACCATACCACAGATAACATAATACTATGATAAACAATTTTGTAACGCTGATGCTGGCGAGACAGATTAATACAGGGTTTCTTTGTAGTTTTGTCTTCTCTTCTTCATGATCTCGTCCATTACTTAGCAGGTGCACGACTTGCAGATGAGACTAGTCTAAGCGAGTCTCATCTGCAAGTCGTAGCAAGTCTCAACTGAATCGCCTAACGTACCGTCCTTTAGAACCGTATCTTCAGAGTACCCTTTCCTCACAGCTTTACCTTATTTCTTTGTCAATTCAGTAATACATGAAAAATCTGATTCTTTTAATGGCTCTCACGATTTAAAAAATGCTAATATCATTTATATTTTTCTCTCAATCTTGAGTCTATCTTGTTTTATACACTGGAAAATAGGCAGATTTCTACAGTGCATTTGACTGCTACGAAACAAATGTCAAATACAATGGCATAAACGATGCCCTACGCTGTATACAGGAGCTTCATCATGTCAAGGTGGACATATACTATACTCAACCGCTTCGCTTGAAGTATATTAAATACATAATATGGAGTATTTGTGTATGTCAAGTCAATATTTGTTAAATTTTAATAATGACACTGGCACGTATAGCTTCTTAGTATATTTTTAATGTGTATACTGTGTTATAAACATTGTAAAAAAGTCTGTTCATCGGAGTATTTTAAAAGAAAATGTTTGGGTTTTTCTATATATGAAATTAAAAAACGATTCTTCTTTGTAGTTTTTGTCGGTATAGATACGAGTAAATCGATATTTATTTATTAAAAGAAAACACAAACAAGAAAACTTACAATTGAAACAAAAGTAAATAATGTATTGGCTCAGAGTATTATTTCTAAACGTAGGTATGCTTACAAGCGTGAATATATTACACAAATACTCTGTTAAGCTTCAACCATTCAAGTAAAACAAAAGATATAAACGCGTGGAGCGAAAACATACCTAATATATACAATACTCGCTATTACGGCTATTTCTCCAGATTAAAGATTGAAATTACAGGTATCTGACCGTATAATAGAGAAAAAAAGGTGTCAGTCTAATTTCAATGAAATTCGTCAAGTCGTTTAGGCTGGAGAGGCACATACATGTAGTCATTTTCATACTTAGGAATTGTTTCTAATATTATAGTGGTATTATAACTTATTATACAGAGAAATTAAATAAAACTAATAAAGAATACAGTGACTTAATAGATTGCTTAAATATCAACTCAGTCAAGTTTAATGGCTACTTAAAAGACTTTCTTTGAAAACTTTTACTAGAAAGGTGTTTAGATAAACATTACATAAGTATGTTTCTATGTATGTATGTATATTGATCACATAGTACACTCTAATGACCTTCTAAGTTTTGTTTTAAATGTTATGTTGTACAATTTACGCTTCATATTTAATTAGTTTTCGTCATATCCCTATTTATTCTTATCTCAGCGTGACCCTAATATTGGCTCGTAGAAAATGCCTACGGCATGCGGCATTCAACTCGTCTTGTATTCAATACTGAAGTTTCAAATGAAATGAAGACGGCCTGGGTGGCGCAGTAGAACTGCATTGTATACGACTGTGATTGTGATGCTGAGTTCCCGGGTTCGCATTTCAGGTCGAATCAAAAGTTTGTGTGGTCAGCAAATGTTTCTTTCTCATATAATTGTGTTTGTATTGTATGTATTTAAAATATAATAAGTTTATTTATGTTTATAAGTTGTCTCGATACCATGGCACAGACTTGTACTACCTTAATTTAAACTAGATAGTAGTTGTAGTTTCTTTTATCCATTTATGCATACACAAAGGCAAAATGGTTCTCTGGTATTTTTATTGAAATTTATTATTATGTTAACCAGCTTGATATTATTTTATGTATGTTGTGATCTTAAATCAACATATTTTCTTTCTTTCTAGATGGCGATGTGTGACAATATCCTACAATGTAAAAAATAATGTTTCTATGACAAATATTGCAAACTAGATAGTCATACTAGCAATGAGCTAGTCTGTGGTATAGTTAGCCGTGTCAGTGGAGGTTACAGTCCCCCTCCCCGCCCCCCGCTTCGCTCTACTCCGTTGCCTTGCAGGAGCAACAAACTCTGCAAGGTTGCGACCGACTCCGCTATCGCTGGCTACGGTTACGATATCAACCGCCCTTCTCTGGCAAACTGTACTGACTTTTATTACTATGTCGTATCGATAGTGGAATGAAGGTTTCAGGGATTATTATGCCTTTGTATTACGGTTTGCATATGTTGTTTCAGATAAGAAATTGTTTCAATAACAAAAGGATTAGTCTAGTAGTGTATTAGAAGGTTCTCTGTCCATCAGAAAGACTATACATATATTACGAAATTGATGATGTCAAAAGCATTTCCTCGAGATACAAAACTATTTATAAATGAACTATGTAGGTATAAATAGTCTCTGTCTACCCCCATCAGATTAAAAAAGAACACGCAATCAAGTTTGTAATAATCTTGATATCAAATATTTAAAAAGGAGATCAGTATAAATTGTGTCACATAAACCCTCTTTTGTTCCATAAACCCCATAAAAAAACTATATAGGAACCCCATAAAATAACCCGTAAGCTTTCGTAAAGTTGTATGAAAAACATGTTTACAAACTTGTAATAGTTACAGTCATTCATGAGTAATGTCGTAGTAAAACGTACCAGTTAACTTAAGTTCTATTTTACGAAGAATTTAATGAATTGTGGGTAACTAAAATGTGTTACCCTCATTAATTTATAGGCTTCAAATAAAAAAAAATCAAATCGAAATGAATAAATCAACGCTATTGCTAGAACAATTAAACTTATTAACATTTTTGCTATATCAATTTGCACGTAATATCACTTATTTAATATTAGATAATTATTGTAAACTGATAATTTATATGTCTAAGAGGCTATTATGGTTAAATTCCAGCATGATCCACATGGATCCATTGATAATCTAAGTCCATGTTACTTATATTGGGTTAGATGGTAGCGAAATATTTCAGTACAGCAGATCAATTCATAGTAATAGTAGAAAATACATTACACCTTTTTGCCTCTCACTCACCCTTATTTATATTCTTATGGTTTGAAACTATTAATTAAGTGACGTAATAGAAAGTTTCTATCATCGCTTAAACAGAATCGTAGAACAAACTCTTTTGACTTTTTTTCACCAGAATATTTTTACATGACAATAATTGCTTAAATAGGTCACATATTTCCTATTTTAACGTGCTAGGAAACCGATGTTCTGACCTACAAATATTACTGAACAAACTCAAAGTCAATCTTTTGACCACTGCTAGCGCCACCTATCAGCGAGTAGCAATACTAACAGACTTATTTCTTCGAAGCATTGTTTCTAGAATGATTACTCTTCTCATATAAGTACATCTATTTGTATATGACATTATACCTCATAATATTTAGCTATTGCAATTTTAATAACTTTACTACTACTTAATTTTTTTGTTATCGAATAATAAAAAGGTTTTTAGAGATGAATAGAATACATTACATTTTAATGTAAGATCTCAATATATTTTTGGCCTTAACCAGGATCTATTCTCTTACTCAGTCGCTAGCACTTGACGTTGTTACGCTACGAAGATTAGATACTGCTAACAATGTCAATGTGGATGACTATCTCTTCCACTGAAAATTAAATCTTATTTTTCTAATAGGTGCTTTTCGATTAGATGACTAATTTTGTCAATGTTATGGCATCCTGCAAGCGTAGGTATATCCGTAAAGGCTTTTAGGTACTTTTGAGGGTCGCCAACTCATTTGCCAAAATATCACCCATTGGTCTGTGAATGTAATCGGATCATCTAGGAGTTGATTAGAAATATTAGGATCTTACAGAGGAGAAAACAGATTAGATACCTACCTTACTTTTTTCTATCACTCCTTTTAAAGCGACATTTTTTAAGAAATTAGATAAATGTTTAGGTATTTAACAAACAAAAAAATTAAAGCATCCTTTCACGAAATCGACATTCTAAGCGTGATAAAAATGATAATGTAAATTTGACCGATAAAAAACCGTGCACTATCTGATATTACAATGTCAAAAATGTCAAATTCAGAACGTTCCATTAATACTAAATAGGTAGGTAAGTACCTAACTCATATTTAAATGGCATTACGAGTTTCCTAACCATTATGAGATAATCTTGTAAAAGGATTATTAATGTTATACCTAAACATACATTTTTATTTAATGTCGTAAGTTTATTTAAGCTTGGCAGTCTTTTTACATTTTCAGAGGTATTCATACAAATAGAAGCTTACTACATAATTTAAAAATGTTAAGGGACATAGGTTCACAACTTTCTTTAATAGGTATTGTAATAAAATATGACGGAGAAGACCTCTTTGTACAGAACTTAGGATGGAATCTTAAACAGCTTTAGACCATTTAGCAGCATTATGTAGTCATTTATTACACGAAGGAAGGATAGACCCGGTGTACTCTATACTCAACTGGTGCTACATGATGTTCAGATTACAGTTTTGAAGTGACAACGTCCTATAATTCGATGGAGCCGGCTGCACACATGAAAAAACATGACGTATGCGGCGTTATCTCGCTCTGAGGCGTTCCGTTTAAGGCTGAGTTGTCACGTTCAACTATCGTCAGTAAGCCAACTTTACAAACAACCGATTTTTTATTTTTAAGATTGGGGTACTATAAAAATACCATCATTCAATCAAATCAGCCTATGGCAGTCCACTGCTGGACACAGGCCTCTCCCAAATCTTCTCACAATACACGGTCCTGCACTTTCCTCATCCAGTCACTCCCTGCTACTTTCTTCAGGTCGTCGGTCCATCTGACGTGAGGTCGTCCTATCCCACGTGTACCAAGTTGCAGTGTCCACATAACACCATGCTTTTATAAATACTGGCTGTGCCTCGCGGCTCCGATTGTGACATAATTATTGCGAACCGCGTAGCACCTATTTGAACCCTAACTTGTCCGTATGATAATGTATGACGATTTGGTAGGTTTGCTGACATTTAATATTACTGCTCCGCTCCTTTGAGCGGTAACATTACAAGAATTACTTGGCTTCCTAATGGTGAATGGTGTTTTTTTTTTCAATAGTTCCCGCGTGTACAAACAAACATATCTTTCCTCTTTATAATTTTACTTTGGAAATATATAATATTTATTTCTTGTGCATTCACAACAAACACTCAAATTTCATACAAAATTTCCATAAATCGGCCAAAATCTCCTATTGTGCAGTTGTTGTTTGGCTGAAGTCAATGACGCAAATGTAAATCGATAACTTGTTTTTGATTATAGGTAGATAAGTAGATGTTTTTTACATATATATGTCTGATATTTTAAATAACAATTAGTAGAAGAAGTCAATTTAGGACAAAATACGAACGTATATTTAAATTATTAAAATTTATGGATAATACAATATACATAGAAGTATAAATTTATAATACATCATCCTTATATGTAAAAATAATCATTTTTCCTTATTTTTTGCAATTAAATTTTTTAAGAACAATATTGCAACATCAGTTGAAATAAGTTCTAGCTTAAATTATATTTCTGCATAATATTAATTTTTTAGAAGAAAATCTTGTTATATTTTAGTCGATAGGCATTGAAACCTGAAAGTTTAATTCGCTGTACATGAAAAAAAATAGGCAATATAATAATGCGCGGGAAGGCAGTTAGGTACGTGTAAGGAATATTTGACAACCACCAGCCAGCCAGTCGTAAAATTCAATCGATTTTATTTTTAAAAACCTTTTTATTTTTAGGTCTCACTTCTAATGGAATATCCATTAGAAGTGAGACCTAAAAATAAAAAAGCCGTTTATAATTATTCAGAAATACCCGTGGAATATGAGTCATTGGTTTCATGAAAGGGGAGCGACGACCGCTCGGAGTGTGACGCACTCCGTACGTCCTACTTGAGATCACGCAATCGCGATCATGCATGCCTACTGCTGACGTCGACATGCGACTTGACTGGCTCTTTATTTGTATAGATAGATACCAATCCGGATTAAGAGCCTATATAAATAAATATTGAGGCTATAGGTATAATTCAATAAAATTTTTAATATTATTAAATACTGAGTTTTGATGTCGTTGGCAGATGATACGCAACAAGCGTCAATTTTATATTGGGAAATACCAGTAAAGACTTTTTATTTTTTTTTATTCATGATAATATTTGGATCATCATATCTTTAAATAAAAAAAATCCTGAAATTAATTAATTCGCTACACATTCTAAATCTTTGAATTTACCTACTTGTCTGGTAAACGAATTGATAACCTAGTTTCTTCTGATTTTATTTAAGAAATTCTAAACGATATGCTAGGTATATTAATTTCTACTAAAATATCACTTCATTGTTTCAAGACGTGTGTCATTTGACAATTGAACGAACTCAATAGCAAATGTCCGTACAATTAAAATAGAAGAATTATAGAAAATTCGAAGGAAAGGTCACAGGCACTCATCATTTTCACCCGTAGCCTTTGTTTTGTTATTTTTGTATCTCTTCAAACGATTGTCTTTTGTACGAATCAAATTTAAAATTATTAAATTATTATATTACCAAATAATTAATAATTCTGATTTTATAATACATAATTTGCATTATTTAACAGAATTTTAACAGGCAATAACTAAGTTTGTAGTATTTAGTAGTAAATAATAATTATTAACTTTACTAAAGTGCTCTACCTAAATTAAAACAAATTACTGTCTATATTTAATTACTCACTGCATATTAATTACAGTATTAATACAAGTATTTTCAAATGAAAGTATTCATTTGAAATATTTGAATCGTATAGAGTGGCGCCATCTCACAAGAGTGCGTTGAAATGTTGAGTTAACTCGCCGCTTTTAACAACGCCATCTAGTGGAGTTTTCCAAAACAAAGTAGGCTGCTGTGGCGTTGACGTTAGGAAGAAAGTCTGAGAAATGCTACTAGATATCGCTTCTGTTAACTTTATTTATGGCCATACATCGAATAAAGTTTGTGTGTAATTCTTACTAACGTAATTTCAAGCAACAATACAATTAAAATATGATATAAAAAGTTCATTATAAATTCACTAAAAACGATTATACCAAATATAAATATTTCAAAAAAGCAGAAAGTGTAAAAAACATTCACATTATGCTTATTTTATTTTTGGTTTATTGTTGTGGCAAAAAACTAATTAGGTACCTAGTGGTATACATATTCTATTTTTCGATAGATAAGTGATTTACCTACTGCTAGTAGGATGACCCGAGTAATTACACTTTTTCCTAAATGTAATATAATAGAGACTATTAGGGACGCCCGTTCTACGTCAGTTGTTTATTTCGGTATATTTTTGAAGTCAAGGTAGTTTTTTGACTTTCATTATGCGTATAATGTAGAACAAAGGCTCGGAGATTACACAGAACAAATCAATATGTCCTGAGATGATACGCTAAATGTCATGATTCAGTACAGTTGATAATTTGTGTGATGCGAAATTGCGTTGAATTCTAACTTAAATAACTACGTAATGTAACCTCCAGCCGACTTTCGGACTATCGTCCGGAACAAACACACAACTGACCTACAAACAGTCGCGAACACAAGATAATATAAGCCATCCTTTTTTCACTTGCGCGATTCACGTAGTGCGGAAGAGACAGCGCGATCTTGTTACGATGACGAGCCTCCGTTCTCAATGTCAAGTTCACCGATTATTATTAGTGCTCAATGCCACAAAACACACGCAAGCATTATGGCGGTTGCCGGTCGTATGAATAAATTCAGAGGTGATTTTTCTTAAAACTATGCTATAATTTACAGTTCGTAAACGTAAGAAAATGTTCCTCATTGAACTGCTCTTGGCTATCATTGAAGACCAAAGAGAGGAAATTAGATTGCTTTGAAAGTGATTTGATGTATTGGTTTGGGTCACATGGGCACGTGGTATCGAATGTACAGTGCACGTGTTCGAATCGTATGTGAGATCATGGTCTAAAATTCGAGCTTAACTTTTTAGGAAGTAGGTACGTGAGAGCTATCAAGGCTACTTATACCTACGTTGGTTTCTTGGGTACTTATCGTAGATTATTTTTGATACTGCATATTACACACTTAAAAGTTCAGCGTCCCTTTAAACTAGAGCCACGGAGTATAATAATAGTTATTCTTATTACGGAGAGCTACCATCTAAAAAAAATGTTAAAGTTCGATGTTTACAAAAGCCGTGGATGTTCTCAAACTAATCTCGGAACCCCAAAGTGCAAATCTATGCAGCACAACAACCAAAAAATATTGGCAGATTTTTAATAGATAGTATTTTTGTTCACGAACACTACGGTACGGTAGAGCTTTTTGAGGATATAATTATGGTAGCAGTAGACTAATAGACGGGTTGCCGATGGTGACTCTACATAATTATTTTTAAAATAATGCCGAACTAAGTCGGAGGATGTTGATGTTTCCTGTTTTCATATTTTAATATTGTTGATATTATAACGAAAAGAGGCGTAAGATAAAAGGTTTTGGCCTCATATGTGGTTTTAAAACCAATGAAACCCAGTATAAGGTATCATTGGTTTTAAAATTTTGAGATTAGAAACCGCAGATGCAACCTCAGGCAAATAAAGTGGTGGTACTTCGGTCTTTAATACCACAAATAAAGCCTAGGTCACATAAATCTACGTAGGTATCCAGCCAGCTAAACCTTCACTATCTTCATAAGGCCTTAAAGAGAGGAAAGGAAGTAGGAAGATGAAAAAAAACTTAAGAGGATAATAGGAAAAGCGAAGAAACAGGGACAAATCAGCTGTGAGCTGATGTCATCTAAAGAAGTACCTAACATATGCGTTTTATGTATTGAATCTGACATAAGTGACATTTTGACAGCAGTTTGACAATGTCAAATGCTGTCAGAAACAACATGCAAAATATTAATCCGTTTTATTATCACAACATTAAAGATTGTTGTTGTTAATCCGTTTTTCTAAGCTGTCCCTCCTGTCGAACTCGAAACAAAATTAACGCTGAACGATACTGATATTAAAGGTCGTCTAATCTATCCGGAAATGGCCGTGATCGTAGCCTTGTCCTCAGTTTAATGTAGGTCAGTATGTTGGTTTAGGCCAGGATCTACTCTGGTATAAAGAATTAGGGCCACTGTTTTATTTACCTACTAAATCTATTGTAGTAGATACATATGAATACTTTATAAGTGATAATGGTCCCGTTATTTCCATAATAGTTAACCTATTCCCATTATCATTGTATAATATGTAAATGTATAATATATATAAAAGTTATATTTTCCTTCATTTTCTTTGTGTTATGATAAACTTATGCATGTATGTACTGAAGTGAGATCGTTATGTATCACACACAAGCTCCAGTAGCTTTAGTGGTACATTTTGGCTAAGTTATTGTTTGTATGTGATCTAATAAATAAATAAAAAAAAATGTATATAACTTGAATCATTGAAATTTGACATTGTAGGTGGAAATCTGTTCCCCTTCCCGCAGTCACCCGGGAACTTATTGCAGGAATGGAAAGTAGCATATGTGTTATTCCAGATCCATTTATCCGCTAGAGTGTGCAAGAGTAACGAACAGCCATGCTTACAAACATTCGCGTACCAATGTATATAATCTTACATCTTACATCTTACTAATATTATAAATGCGAAAGTTTGTGAGTGTGGATGTTCGTTACTCTTTCACGCTCGAACGGCTGAACGGAGCTGGCTGAAATTCGGTACAGGGGTAGATATAGGTCTGAAATAACACATAGGCTTCTTTTTATCCCAGGAATAAGTTCCCACGGGAAGCGGGCGAAGCTGCGGGCAGCGGCTAGTGTTAGTATAAAGATAAGAATTCTTTCAGAAGGTACTTTTGAATGACGTACAGAAATTCACATAAATCTCGTTACCATGTCATTATTTTATGACATTCAATATTTTACCTCATACCTACATTATTTAATGTTTGTCAGGTCGTCACCTATATTTACATTAACGCTTATAGCCAAATGGCATGTTTCCAGCGAACTTCCGCCAAATTGTAGCACTACTTAGTAAGGCTAAAACTTCTACACTGTAATTAACCTTCGTCAAAAAGATATGCCCTTGACTTTCCAACGCTTTGGTCCGAATAAAAATAAACATGTGCCTCCTAGAGCTGTGTGTTGCGGAGATGAAATGATAAAAATAATCTAGCGGGCATTCGGTATAAACTGGAAGCGGAACTCGCTCTTCTATGATACCCATGGTTTCTAATATACTTATATATTATAATAGGGACTGCCTCTGTGGCGTAGTCGGTAGTGATACCGCCTGCGGCGCTGGAGGTCGTGGGTTCGAATCCCACCGGAGACAAATCTTTGTGTGACCTATAAATGTTTGTCTCAAGAGTCTGGGTGTTTCTATGTATAATATGTATGTATTAAAAAAAAAGTATATAAGTATTAATATCCGTGGTCTGATACCCATAACACAAGCAGGTTATTCCTAGCTTACTTTGGGATCAGATAGCGTTGTGTGTAATGTCCGTGAATATTAATATACTAGCTAAGTAAAAGCACTTCCACTGATACAAATTTTAAGGCTAAATAATACATAGGTGAGGCCGCAGTGGTACCCGTAGGTCTGTTGGGAGTCCTGGGATATCCTTCCTAGAACTTACCCGGGGCTCCCAACCGTAGGCTGTTAGCCAGCATCCATGAGGCTTTTTAGTCGGTAGGAGTCCGGAGCAGACCATAACAGCGACTCCAGTAGGTATCCAAATCGAGTTAGGGTTTGGAAGCGAACAGAAATGAGAATTAAAGAAACAAGAGTAATTAAAAACGTAGTATGACGTCACATTCATCTATTCCGTTGAACATAGAGTATTTATAACATTTCAGCTGTCATAAAGCCACGTAAGGTTGTGTCTCGTGAAGGCCGTCCGTGCCTTGAACTCATAATTTATTCCTAAAGTCATCGCGGTCAAATCGTTTGAGCTATTTAGCTTCGTTTATTATTTTATAGCCTCTATTTCCATTTATATAGACAAAGTATGTTATGATGTAATACAAAGTGTAATAAAGAGGTTATTGGAATTGAATTAGGTACTTTATTTGATTGTTTCAAGTTGAAGGACTTATAGCGGCTGGACAATTTCAACAGCTGGTTACATCCTGCCCATGTTCGGCACGGTAACATACTTATTACAGCCTATTACCTAGTAAATTGAACAAAAATATATCTGGTAAAATGTGGGTAGGTATACTCGTAGTATGCCTCTGCTAACCACTTCGGGGAAAACACATTACTATAAAAACATGTATTTTTTGGTATCCTCTTTTCGTCATATTTGTCAATTTTCTTTATGTAGAGTCTTTTGTTGGCAAGTTATTTCCTAATGCACGGGCGGGATTGAATTCTAAACTTCTACGAGGAAAACCTTCAAAATATAGGTACCTATTGTAAATGACCAAAGTCGCAGTGGGGCAAAAAGTATCCCGAAAAGTAAGTAATTTTATGTTATTATGACCACGATCATAGGGCCATCCGAAACCGAGGGTTCTTCTTTTCCATTTTCAATAGGCTATTGGTTTACATGTTATTGATGTTGTCGTCCATTACTACGTCAGCTGAATTGGTCTGTCTCATCTGGGTTCGGTTGCCACCTATGGTGAACTGAAATCAAACAGGTCATACAATACTCATACTCAGATCATGTAGATAGATATTAATGTAAATTCAAAGATGTTCCTTCGAATAGAAAAAATCTCGGCGAAGGAAATAATTATTCCTACATGTCCTTTCCAACCGGACCCAGATGAGGCAGAGCAATTCATATGACGTAGTAATGGACGATAACATTAATAACATGCAAACCAATAGACTATTGAAAGCGGAAAAGAAGAACCCTCGATTTCGGATGGCCCTATGATCGTGGTCACAATAACATAAAATTACTAACCTTTCGGGATACTTTTTTATAATAATACAACAACAGCAAGAAGATATTTTGCGTATTTCATTTATGTGTTTTGAATTAGTCTGAATACACACACGGTGAACACGAAAAAGATTATTGAAATAAATAAGCGAACATAATCAATTAATTTTGTCAAGAATACTTTTCTACAAGCCTTCAAGAGGTGTGAATCACATTCAACCTTTTTTATTTTTACTCCCGATTACTTGCTTCCTCCTCTATCCAGGAGTTTCCTTCTCCATTGTGTATTTTTGTGACAAATCCATTTCATACGAATACTCTTTTTTTTTATATTCAGCACGCCAAATGGACGTCGCCACCAGCCTGGTGGAAAGCCGTGGCGCATCTAGCGATTGGGGGCCACTTCTGACAGTGGTCCTCAAGTTAGCGGCCTTGTGATGTGCCTCTTCACGCTCCTCTTAAAGAACCCGGGATTGTAAGATGAGGGAAAAATGTGAAGGAAAAACTCTACCAATCTCTTTCACCAAATACTCCCACACCCATAAGTACTCCCTCGTCCTCAATAGATAAATTGAAACTTTTCAATACTTTTATGGAATTGTCAGAAAATTGCTACCCAAACTCATCTGAGCTGCCTCATCCTCACTGAAGAAGTTAAAACTTTACAATTCATACATAGAATAGTCTGAAGACTACTTACTTAACAAAATGGAATCGTCAGAAATATAATAGCCCACCCATACTCATCTGAGCTGCCTGCCTTTACTGAATAAGTTTGAATCTTTTCCATTCTTATGTGAAATAGTCGAGGAAACTACATTTATCAAAGTTTGTCTAGTCTAAATTGGGTAAGTACTTCACAAAATCAATTCCGGGGTGCAGTTGTGTCTGGGGTGCGTCGCTTCGCCGTCGCCGCCGGCCCGCCACGCATTCCCTTGCAGTATTGATCGGCCGTGAATGAGTCACGCCGCCCTTGCCCGACATTCAACCTAGCCACCCCCTTCCCATGCAAATGGTTTATCGAGAACCGATATATGTATTTTTAGTTCAGCTCTTAAACAGCGGGATTTTCCTTTGGGTTTTCCGGTAGACAATTTGTCGCTACAAGTGTTTTTATCAAATTTTCTTGCTAAATTACCTCAAATTGTTCATTGGTTGTGATTACTTGTGATACTGTGAGAACTTAATCGGTCATTTTTATTCTGAAAACAATTTGTTCCAAGTTTGTTCTTTTTGTTGTTAATTGACTTTGTTTATTAGGTTCCATATAACATTAGATTGTTGATTTATTAAAAATTATAATAATATAAATTATGTCCAAGAATATCTACATTAATACTAGAGAAAGTACCTCTACATGAGCTTATGCTCTAGGGAATGTCCCTGTTGTTTGCTTATCATCCACAGCTCATCCATAAACCGATGCCTCTGTAGCTCTTGTGATATTTAATATATCACAAGAGTTACAGTGGCATCGCTCTATAAAACCCGATTACCTACTACCTACCCTACGAAAAGTCTAACCCCCATATTCATAATCGTTTATTAAACCTATTTTAGTTAAAACACATTTTAAGTCTATTGCTGTCTCTAACCATACTCTGTCATTGGTTAGAGACAGCAATAGACTTAAAGTGTGTTTTAACTAAAATAGGTTTAATAAACGATTATGAATATGGGGGTAAGTCAATAACACCTATAAAAATAAATGCCACTGATTCACTGTGGAATTAATTACCAGCACAGATTACTGAACTGGTTTGCCCAAAATTTGGCGTAGGTATAGATAGTTTAATGATGTAGGTATTCACTAAGAAGATTTTTTTTAAAGTGTAGAAGATTTCAAAAGCAGTCACCGTTCAACAACAACATTTGTGCCCTCTATTACGAAATATCTTCGTGTATCACAGCTATAGGCATGCCACCCTCGTGACCAGGGCACAAGGCACCCTCGCTACTTTTATTTCGTTTTTAGAACGAAGGGATAGTCTCAAGGAGGGCTCAAGTATATTGCGTTGTAATAGGTAGAAAAAATGTGTTGTACCTCAATGGAGATGTACATTTTAGCCGTAATACTAGATAGGGCTTGCAGTTCCTCCACTACTTATACTCGGTATAAAAAGTAGTAGGGACTATGTGTTATGCCAGACTATAATGAATCTATCCCTGCACGAAACACGACGTTTGTAAGTTATTATATTATAAATAAAATTGGTAGAAATCCTTTTTACGGAATACATTTACTTGGTTAGATATCGAACTCTGGACTATTGATAAAATTTGACAATTATTTTTACATTACACCATAAAACAGCAACAAAATGTGATTGATACTGGCCCAATTTTAAATAATGTACTCTGTATCATCGTACAATATGATGTAATTCACTTAAATACAGTGTAATTCAGTTTACCCTTCAACACACGCACTTCTTCGCTTCCAAAGCACAAAAACCATTTTCATAATATAACCCTGTTTAAGCATTATTCAAATTGAGGACAAAATGATTTTGATATTATCACACAATTAAATGGGTATACTTTGTAGACTGTTACGTCACGCACGCGAGGCGCCATTATAGGGTGGGGTTCACCCACTGCTGTCGACGTTCTTTTGAGGATATAGATCGCACGTGCTTTATGAATTTAGAATGCACTACTTACATCTCTAATTTAAGAACTAGGAAGATTATTTTTGTACAATCAGAAGCATTCATGAGTCGACTTGGTGCAATATACGTTTTTCAAGTTGCATGAGTAAGTTGGTCGATATTTCTGTTTCTGTGTCTATAGTAATATTAACTGACATATTGTTCGCGATTTTGCTTTGTGACTTTTCAGGCTTCAGAAATATTACTGTCCTAATGAAAGTATTACATAAATAGGTGTAACTTAGTTTCTGATGTTGAAAGACTTTTAAACATATTTCTATTAATTTCAGAGTTAATGATTACAAACAAACATAGAAGTAATTCTTCCTCCTTCAAATTAATTATAAAAGTAAGTAACGTGTGAAACTAAATTTGAACCCCAATTTTAAATAATGACTTAAAACGAGTTTTTGTACCTAGTGAGATAATAGAATCTAGACACATGGTTGCGTCTCCAGCCAGTTTTAAAGAAAAAGGAAATGGCGACGCAGACCCAAGTCCTGTGTAGTAAAGTTAAACGTATCATCAAGAGTGATGCTACTAATCAATGATGAAATCACATCTGCAGAGAAAACCGGAAAAGATTACCAGAATGGCATTACTAGACACACAACAACTGACATAAATATTTTGTAAATACTTAGAGTAAGCTGCTAAAAAGGTTTTGTGGAGTTCACACGTGTTTCTAATAATTCTATAAGAATACAAATTTTTAAATTTTACGTAACATTGCTTTCTTTCTCCTCTATACAATCGCAACTATTTCATTCAATATTTTTTCTGAAATTGAGTTCACTGTATAGTTATTTATAACGCATGAGCATAGATCAGATAGCATCGTGGCATGCTGCGATGGCATACACTTTCCCGTTGCGCGAGGGTATGGCCGCCGGATCGATTCCGCCCCACGTTCACGGTCAACGCCCTCCGCCCGCCCTACGCTTCCGCGTCACCAGCGTAGATACCCCACTCCCCTCCCCTCCTCGCTAAATATAGGCTCCTCACGACCCTTCAGCCCACGGTTACGAAACACAATTAGCTACACTATTTCGAGATGGACAGGCATTTCGTCTCCACTTGCGGGTAACAACCGTTGTTTCTCTTCGGATGGTTCATAATTAGGTTATTAAGTATCAAGATTATTATGTGGAACTATTTACTTCTTATAATGTTGTACGTAACATAATTGTCTTGAGTAACCTTCTATATGTTTAGAATCTATCTTTTTTTTCTTATGTTGTTATTCGTGACCTTCATTTAGCGGGTGTTATATACAAGATTGATCTGTATACCTGTTTATGTATTTATTATCTGTGCCATCATAGTTAACAAACTTTAGTGTTACTTAATGTTAAATATTATTAGCTCTTCATCAATATTGGGGTGAGAACAGGCCCTAACGTTTACAAATCGATCTGTCTACGACTGTATCACCAGGTCAATAATATGTGTGGAACAAAAAACCAATGGACCAGTTTACCCGGTTCCTCGTTTAGTTAATAGAAGGCAAGAATTTATCTTTGCTTCTGATCGAGACCTAACGTTATGCAGCGTTGTCATTTGAATGTTAATCCATTGTACCTAACCGATCAATCTACACCCCTCTGCTGAACGATTTAATTATGCAATATATATTAGACACATAGTATCATTGGGAGACCTTTGGTGGGTTATCACTTGGCAAAAGGTATAAACAATTTTATCATCAATTATAGGTAATACATAAATACGTCATGTCTCGGTGTTCGCACTCCTCCGAAACCGATAAGTAGCCGGATTTTAATGATTTTTTTAATTTATTTTATATGTTAGAATTTTTTACTTATATTTACCTATTCATTTAATTACATACATACTTGCCTATGATCGATAAATAGCAAGCCAAAAACCACTGAGGCTGATTTGGCCTGCCACATTTCCCTTTACATTTTCGTTAGATAGTAAATTAATTTATTTATTCATCTTTACTATTATTTTAAAGCGGAAAGATTTGATTGTTTGTTTATTTGCATGCAGAATTTATTTTTACTTTCACTGTTGGGAGCTACACTATTCCCGTATTCCCACGGTAACGGGAAATACGCAGGTGAAACCTAACCTAAATTTGAAATTTTCAGAGAAAACTATACTTACCGGTGCCTAAAATTGGAGTACCTGCTAAGAAAGGATTTTACAAACTTCCACCCTAAAGGGGGGAATGTTTTATCGAAGTCCCGGCGGAGATTAGAAGCACAGGTAATAATCTTATTTTGGTTTGCTTATATTCAGAGAATAAGGCACATAAAAATGTTCTAGAAGAAAATGCCACATTAATCAGAATCAGAAACACAAAACGCGGTGCTAAATCTTTATCGATATAGTTGCTCGCGTGCGTTCCCACTTTTATTACAAACCCGATCTAAGTTTCGTATAGATATGCACATTTCCACGCATGTAGTTCAATATCACAAAGGCCTGTTACATGGAAATTGCCTATTGTTATTAATTAATAGACGCGCCTATGAACTTTCAATGTGTTGTTTGGTTGGAACTGGAGACGTCGGCTCCCGGGAAACGGAGCGGACGCCCGACTTACTCGACCATCGTTAAGGCTTTCCAGAACAATACACTGAAATATAGACTGCGATGTATTCTTTTGTGCAATGTTCTATAGGGCTTCTTCTTTCTATAAATCCTTTTCAAAGCTACCTAGTACTATGTAGTGCTACTGTAATTTCTTTGCTAGGATCAGATAAGTACAACCTTATACAGAATGTATTACTATTTTAAACTAAATCCTGATAAGTAGGTATCTGCCGTTGCGCTAGTATTAGCGCAACGCTTTTTAAGCAAAAGCTTAAACAGTAAAATCACACACAAAATTGCTGCCTTGGTGACGCATTCGGTAGTGTAACCGGCTGCTGTGCTGAGATCCTGGGTTCGATTCGCGGGTCGGAACAAATATTTGTGTACCACACAAATGTTTGTTTCGGAGTTTGGGAGTTTTCTATCTATAATAAGTAAGTATTTAGTAATAAGTCTGTCTATCAGTCGCCTAGATCCCATAGCACAAGCTTATATTAGCTTAATTTGGGCTAGATGATGAAGTGTGAGAATTTCCACAAATATTTATTATTATTAATACACCACATGCAAAAATATTTTGTAACTATTATCATAAGATAGTAAATGTATATTCATGGATGAAAACATATTGTTCTGTGATAACAACCTAATTTCATTACTACATAACCAATGATGTCATGTTCTGAATAGTATTTGACAAAACAACAAAATGTTTGAAGAAAATAATCCGCCAATCGTATGAAATAATTGCATTGTCATCGATAGTGTAGTAAATGAAATTGATTACAAAGTCAATTCAATCCAACGACCTTTTCTTTGGAAGTTGGTGAAAATCACGTTCAGTGATTCAGTTTCATACATGGCTATTAAATTAATAAACTTAGTATTTTTTCTAAGAGCTTAACTGAAAATAAATTCGTTCAGACTCCTACTGATAGAAATAAACACACCCAAATTATGGCGCTTCCATATTGTATTGACATACAAATATAAAACTTTAAACCAAAAAGTTCCATTACACCACCCAGACAGTAGGTATATAACCTAAACCTATATTGTAGACAAATAATACAAAAACTGCGACTGACGCGACGAGGGTCCTCAGACACACTATACATCCTTAGCTAGGTAGCAACATTGCAGTGAGTGGGTGAACAAACTGCAGCCAAAGCCAACTGAATCCCGGAAAACTACCGACCCAGTCTAGACATGGGGGCACTTCCCCTCGACATCCCCTCCCCCCTCACCCCGTGCTACTGAATTCCCCACCCCGCTGCCCTGGCGCTTTCACCACGTACTTGCAGACATTTTAAATAGAGAACACTGGAGCTTTTGAGTGACGCGGTGTGTGACATGCGAACAAAAGGCGAGGAAATGGAGATGAAAAATTATGAAAGATGTTTTTATCTTCTTTTCAGACAAAGTAATCAGTGGAGTAGAACACTATTCTATGAGCAATCTATATAATATGAAGAGGCCAGTGTGAGTGATTCATGTTATAAAGCACAACTCAAATTTCTTAACGGATTTAGCTGAAATTCGGCAAAGATTCTAAAATTATAACTAAGTCATCGACGATTAATAGAAATTCTATTTTATTCCTGTAACTAATGGGAGTTCGAAGTTAGTCTCAGGTGAAACCGTAGAGCATAAGCCAGTAATATAATAGTCATAATTAAAGCACACAGAGTCAAAATTTACAAATGATTTTTGGAAATCATCTGAAGATGACCTATGACAACATAAAGTTGATTTCGCGTTTATGTTTGCCCTTCCTTTAGGAAGGGTTGCACGTTCACTACAATCTTTATTTACATAGATATTAAGTATAACTAAAATATAGAAGCCTTTTTTGGCATTAATGAAAATTTTACAGAATGGAATTACGATCAACATTGCAAATAATGCAATCTGAGAAACTTTATGATTCTAATATACATCTTCTTTGCTTTTAATATATTTTATTGTTGTAATAAAATATAAAAGAAAGAAAAAACACTCCTCGTAAACAATCCTCGTATAATTTTAATTGTACACGCCATCAGTTGATACAATACAACTAACATACACATACATAAAATAAAATGATTAGTTTTCGCAAACTCATGGTGCACATTCATACAGTAACATGCTTTCACTGGAAAATAAAAATATTAATTACCTATGCATGCACTTTGAATCATCAACAAGAATTCTCAAGTATCCATTTAGAAAAAACATTACAGAAATATTGAAAATGAAAGGACATCAGTTTTATGTTGTGGAGATTTTATAAATATGTATGTGGAGAATAAGTGCTTAAAAGCAATTTTTTCATTATTGTAAAGAATATAAGATACTTAGAAATCTTAAATAATTATGGCATACAATAATTGGGATACGAAAAGAAAGGACATAAGTTTTATATTCATAAGATTTTATATATAAGTGATGAAAAGCGCCAATATTTTTCACTATTGGAAGGGATACTGAGAAGTCTTAAATAACTAATGCACTAATTGTGATGCTGTTTCTGCACTGCAAGCATCACCTTGAATTAGGTAGACAGTACAATACGCATGATTGACTGTGCTGCAGTGGGTTAGTGAGAGTGAATTACATCCGAGAGGGGGCGCAAGGCCCGATGCAGGCAGGGGGGCTTGCAGACAGGGTGGGTCGGTGGTATGGGGCTAGACGGGAGAAACCGACGCACCTCGTTTCCGCACCAAAGTGTAGTGTAACTGAACATAGCTACACAACTACAGGCATGCACCTACTCAGAGTAATCGTAGCCCACAATACAGTCTGCTGCATTGCAAGCCAATGAGCACACTTTTATATATACTTCAAAGGCTTCTTGCGATACCTACATTCGCTTTAGAAGGAATGAAGAATTTAATTGTGTAGAATTCTGTGTTTTTTTTAATTTTAGTGATGATGATAAGCTTTTATAAACTTTAGTCACCTTTTTTAACTTTCAGTTCTATTAAGTAAGTACAAAAAATGGAGATAGTATGGATAGAAACCTACATACTAAATTCGCTGAGGTTAAGCACACATAGACACGGCTCACAGACAAGAGGTCAAAGATTTTCATAGTGTTCGATGCTGATTTGTGCGTGAGTGTGCGTAGCAGAGGGTAGGTGTGAAAAAAGTACATTATATGAGATTTCTATCTGTATAGTTCGTTCATAGTTAATTTACCTCTAGCGCTGATGTTGGCTTGCTTGATTTTCGTGTTACCATACTAAGATTTTGTTTATCCCATGTACAATAACCTTAAAGTCGAAACTTATTTTCTTTTTTGTTGTCGTTTTCCGGGCGCGGAAATTATTTGAGAAATGGAAGGAGTAACTTCGCCCTCCTTGGTGATGGTAATGAGTGTCTTTTTTAAATATCCATATTAATAAAATGTATGGTATTTAATGTATGGTATGTATGCTATTTCGACCTGAATGCAGACCTGCTCAATAAACTTGACCGGCTTCCCAACAATTGCATTCGATTCGTTTTTAATCTCAGAAAATATGATCACGTCTCAGCTTATCGGGACGAGTTGGGTTGGTTACCCGTACGTCGTCGCCGTAGTCTGCGCGCAGTGACTATGGTTTATTCTCTATTAAACTTTCCTAATGCTCCCGCTTACTTAACTCCTCACTTTCAACTTCTCTGTTCCAATCATGACAGAAACTTGCGCTCCTCTAATAATCTTCTCCTTCACTGTCCCACTCACAGGTCCAATTTTGTACACTCTTCTTTCTTTGTGCAATCAATTCTATTCTGGAATGCCCTCCCTCAGGAAGTTAGGTTGTCCACTAGCCGGGAATCCTTCAAAGAGAAGGTACGACGGCTTTATAGTAGACCATAGTGACCTATCATTTAAATGTTTCTTTTTTTTACCCACTGTCCGCCTCATTTAAGACGGTTTCTACGTATCTACTTATATTTTTTTTTAGTAATGTATATTATGTATGTATTTATTGTGTATTTGTATTGTATGTATGTATGTGTGTATGTATGCATGTATGTTTATATATTTATATGTATAAATATTTTAGGTTAGTATAAGTAATGTATTTTGTGTTACATAGTTCAATTTTGTTGTGTTATTCTAAATAGTTCTCACTATATCACGGAGCACCTGCCTAATACTAATCTCTGCATCACCCTAAGGTTGACTGGCAGAAAATGCCTAAGGCATTAAGTCCGCCTTGTACATTGTGCTAAAGTTTGAAATAAATAAATAAATAAATAAATATCAGAATCACGTGTTTAGTAAAGTTATGTATATTGACAATTAGGTATTTACATAAAAAAATAATTGTCAGTGCTAACGTTTACATCTTAAAATCTTCCCTATTACGCGGCAAAATGTCTCAAGCTGGCACTCATGTAATCTCTGCTCTTGAAAATCGTAAAAGGCCTTTAATGTTTAAGGAGCTATTTGGGATGTTTTCATTTTGTAATTAGCAGATGAAACATGAGTACCTATAGGTACTTGGCAAATTGTTGTCTATGTAAAATATTCAAAGTAATATATTTTAATGAACTAAGTCATTAGACTTGCGCCTCTCAGTTTCTCAGTCAGAAAGAGACAGGTACTAGCTATATAAACTCCGGAGACGGTCAATGTGACTTGACAAGTCTCATGTGTACGTACTCGTCAATGCAAAGAAAGCATGCACACTAAAAGCTACTTTCATACTATCTGAGATTTATGACGCCAAGCTACTGATGATTATTGAACGTCTCCGGAGCTCATTATACTAGCTAATGAAATCGTAGCAATGTCGTTGAAAGTAGGTACAGTTTAAAAGTAAGCGACCTCTGTAAACGGAGAGCTTTCTTGAGTGAACTCTAAGGTAAGTAACTTTTGGTCACGTTGTAGAAGTTTCAGTCACTCACTACAGCAACTTAATACGCTCTGTCACAAATTTATTAATATGAAATAAAAGTCGATTCAGGCTCGTAGAGATGACGGCCGGTGGGGTCAAAAGGATGACCTGAATAAGGTCGCGGGAGGCTGCTGGATGCGGGCGGCGCAAGACCGAACGTTGTGGAGATCCTTCGGGGAGGCCTATGCCCAGCAGTGGGCGTTAAATCGGCTGAGATGATGATGATGACGAGTCGTTTCACAAGCTGCTCGAGATTTATAAATATTAATATTATGAAAAGGAAAGATTTGTTTGTATGTAAACAATAAACTCTGTAACTAGTTAACCGATTTAATTTTAGTCGTGCAGCGCATTTGTCCCAATATGAATTGGCATCAAACGTAAACTTACGTCTTCTACAGGGACAGTCGATAGGTATTGACAAACTCTAATTGTAACTTTGAAGCTTGATATCTTCAAAGCTTTAGATAGGTACATAGCTCATTTTCGAATTACAGGCCTACACATCCCCGTTGATATCATAACTAGTGTTAACGATACTAATCAATAAATGGCTCGCCCGACTGTACGTAGCTGTAATTGTGTGTAATTATGCTAAGGTTAGTACCTAACTAGATATAAGATTATATTTACATATTTAATTATAGAATAAAAGGTGTAATGCTTACCGTGCTTACCATATCATGTACATATGTGTTTTATTATTTAAATTAAAGACATAGGAGCGTGCCGCGGGAGATAGGTTGTATGTCGTCCTTTTGTTTATATCTCGCGAGCCGGCCGGCCGCACGCGCCGGGCAGCGTCCCGCCCGCCGCACTCTCGCCGACCGCCACCAGTGCACCGCTAACCGCATACGAGCAACATCGCGTCGACACATACAACTTTGTCTCCCGTCGACACCTTCCCTAGTTTTCGAAAAGTCTTCTTTTATTTTCTACGATCCCGCATCGCCTACAACTAGGTTACCAACTTATGGAACTAATTTAACTTACGAGATCTTTTTGAGGATACGTTATTCATGACAATACTGCCGTGCCGAAGAGTCAGGCATTTTTACATAATCTATCTTATTACAATTTGCAGTGAATTAATTGTTATTATTTTGATTGATTTAAAACGCTGAAAACAATCTTTAATTCTTATTTAAAAGAGTTTAAATGTGGTCGTTTAATACGCTTCTATGAACCACTTCTGGGGATAAAGATGTATTTATATGCATGTAGGTATGTAATATATTTATATGTATAAAATATGTGTAACATTTATTGTTCGGTACATGGTATCAATGAAAATTCACTGACTCTATTTCCGCCTTGTATAAGTATCTATCGACAGCATAATATATATTACTATGCAAATTGTATTATAATTCAACACTATCAGGTGTCGCCATTGTCAAGGAAAACCTAGTTAAATTATCTGGCAAGAACACTTGACTATCAAGAAAGACTAAATACTGTGTATTAAAGATCAGCGCCTTCTTTTTTTTATTTTTTAACGTGAGGGATCCATCATGGATGCTTTGCCGGACTCCTACCGACTAAAACCCCTTACGTACCGCCCAATAGCCTATAGTTGGGAGCCCCGGGTAAGCCCTCGGAAGGATGTCCCAGGACAAGATCAGCGCCTAAATAAAACTAAACTTAGAATCAATATTCTTACGCACCATTATTGAACAAAACAGACACCGATTAAGAGATACATTATGAGCAAAACATTTTTGGAGTAGAATATAAATTTATTAGATTAGAATAAAAAATTAAAGGACCAAATGAGGACAGCGATGCGATGTACAGAAATGTAATGATGCATATGAGGGTTGCAGGGCTCTAATCTCAGTTCTAGTTTACTAGCTAGTTAGAATTACTTAATATTATTTGTAAATAAATCATAGATTAATATAATTATGTCCACAAAAAAAACAACAACTTTTGAAGCCATTTTATTGGCATGGTGGTCGTCTGCAAATCGACTCTAGCTGGCACCGTATTTAGCTAAGTCATCCCGATTTTGCCGTATGTAATGGGAGTGATTGTATATTTAGATATAGGTACTAAATAGAACCTTTTTTGTGTTTAGATCATAATGTTATCGCTTCCTAGTACATTCAAACCTTAGCAGCATATTCTAGACTTATTCACTCCAGACTTCCTCATAGCGTTAGGTGCCTAAACTTCATATTGTACCTTTTCACCTGATTTCCTACTGGTAACATGAATTTGTTATCGCAAATTAAACATTCTGTATAATATGGCGACGGCCTTCATTTAGTTGTGTTACGTTGGTGTAATCGAGTTAGATAGCGTGTCCCTGACCGTGCGGGCCTTGGCAGCGGCCGTCGACTCCCGCCATTCGTGCCGGAGCCCTACTACTATGTCACTTCTCATTATCATGTCGTTATAAAGTCGTTTTACAATTTACTGGTCTCACTTATATATATAACGCGGGCATTTCAATTTTGAGTCACTAGTATAGATCACAGACATTGCAATTTACAATAGTTTGTTTAGGCTTTGAGGTTTCACGTGCTGATTAATGGAGGACATATTATAAAAGAAAATCTCGAAACAATACACCATATCAACTGTCTGTCGAAGCGGAAAAGTCAATTACTGTCTCAAAAGTTCTGATTTTGTTTGCAGCACTAAGTGTTCTAGACATGAACATGAATACCAAGTTGTATGAAAATCACTTGACAGATTCGATCTGTAGAAATATCAAATACAAACACAAAAGAAATCATATTAATTTCATGCCATTGGCCCTGGATTATAAACCTTAATATGGAAGAAAATAAGCCATCAACAAATGGCGACTATTTCTCGTCACGCTCACTCGGTCAATAAAATCTTAGTGAGTGATTTGTGTTCGATAACCATGAGGTAGGGTCAGAGCTCTGTGAATGTTGAACAGCGCCATCGATCGCCTCACCCCTCACTCAAATGTTTTGAAGATTCTTAGTACTATGATTTCACAACTGAAAAGAGTAGGTAAGTAAACCATATCGTCGATGAAGTTTTGGTAGTATTCAAACTTTTTACTTTGAACCCGAGAGTAGTCTGATTGATTACTGGAAGTAACTTTGATTACTTTTTCCGGTAGTATGTTGCATTATAGAGTATGTGAGTAGCGTGTTTTATAATACGTGTCATAAAAAATCGACTTCGAAAAAATGCATTCTAAACTCGACTGAGCGTCATTGCTCATAGACATTTTTGATGTGGTTAATTATATTTGTAAAATAAATGATACGAGTAGGTGCTATATGATATGCAACAACAATAGCACTATATCATAGAGAAATACTGACACTGAAAGTCTGGTCTCATATGATAAAGGTTTTACTTTTTACAGAATAAACAATTTTGGAATAAAATTATATACTTAATAAATATTAACTAATTTTTTTACTATTTTTCACACCCAAATAATTGAACTATGCACATTGTGTGGTTTAAAAATAAAGAAATAGACAAAGTAATAATATGAAATGAAAGTACTTATGCAACAAAGTCAACAGACTTAGGTACGTAGTTTTTTTCAGCGTAGAAATGTAACTACCTATTTATTTTAAATAGAAATAGATTTCCCAGGGTGAAGGGAAGTGCGGGTGCGCTGAGGTCAAGCGCCGGCTGTACAGCGGCAGGTCGTCGGCCGAGCAGCGAGCGACGCGACGGGAACTTGCGCCTTAGGTCGCAATACGAGGGCGCTGATTCTCGACCACGCGATGTGAATGCGTGGACGGAAACTTCATGTCTCGTGTTTTGCTGTTCCTAAATATGTGACAGAAATGCTGCAAAACTGAGACTGAGAGCTTTTCCTCTGTCAAAGTGGATATATGTAAAAAATATATGTGTGTGTTTGAAATGATGAGTGTATTGTTTTAATTGTTTTGTGTAAGTTCAGTAGTGACAGCAGATTGCTTTTGTATTGGTGTATATGAATACGATTTCCCCCCGCGAAATATGACAGACAGATATGTATGTATCTAAAAAGCTATGCCTACTCCTGTACTGGTCGTATTCGTATTGCTCTGTGGCTACTGATAACGTTTCACGCGTGAATTTGGGTTCACGCATTCACTTCGCATGATCCGAGAATTGGGCCCAATTTAGCAATAAAACTGGCCAAGTGCGAGTTGGACTCGCCCATGAAGGGTTTCGTAGCAGCAAGTAACATAATATAAAAGTTCTTATAGTTCGTTGTAACTTTGACTGATGTTTTAACACGTTCGCAGTGGTAGTGATTTTTCTAAAACTACTGGCTCTATCTCGTTCAAACTAATTTTCGTTGGTAGTTTTTATGGCAATGTACATCATATATTTTTTTTAGATTTATCATTCTCTTAGTTTAGAAGTTAGAGGGGGGGGGGGACACACATTTTTCCACTTTGGAAGTGTCTCTTGCGCAAACTATTCACTTTAGAAAAAAATTATATTAGGAACCTCCATAGCATTTTTGAAGACCTATCTATAGATACCCCACACGTATGGGTTTGATGAAAAAAAAAATTTAAAGTTTCAGTTATGAGTATGGGGACCCCCAAAATTGACTGCTTTTTTTTCTAGTTTTATATAAGAATCTTAATGCGGTTCACAGAATACATCTAGCTACCAAGTTTCAATAGCATAGACCTTATAGTTTCGGAGAAAAGTGGCTGTGACACACGGACGGACAGACAGACGGACAGACAGACAGACAGACATGACGAATCTATAAGGGTTCCGTTTTTGCCATTTGGCTACGAAACCCTAAAAACTGTCGTTCGTACCAGAATTCAATACAAATATAACTACAGTATAAACAGTTTATATCAGCGATACAGTGCCGACCGTCAAACGTGCTTCAATTCAAATGTTTAAACTGAATCACTACATAATGCATTCATTCAGAAGATTTTATTGCTGTGCGGTTATTAAACTGACCGACACAATGACGTCGGCTATACTACAAACCTAGTTGTTCTTTATTTAAGTAGTTTGCTGTACATTATTGCTGAGTATTTACAATTAATATTTGTATTGAAACCTCTTTTCATTTCTTTAGCATCCGATTCTCTATTCTACCGCAAGATTCTTTACGTGTATGCATCTCAATTCTAAAATATTGCTTTCTGGCCATGTCAATTTTATTTTCAGAAAATAATAGGTTATTTTCGGAGATTTAAGTACTCTTGTCTTACCTACTAGAAATTAGTAAGATTATGTGACTTGGGAATTGCCAAGTTATCTCTATTTTTTTAAAAATACGGCCATAGTGGTACACAAATGTCTTTTTAGCAAATTGGCGTGGTTATAGTGATGTCCTAAAGAAGATAAGGTTGTTTTCAAATGATTGTATTAAATTATTTTGCAATTCGTTTATTGCATGATAGTGCAATTATTAATTAAGTGATTTTGCAATGCCTCAAAGAGACTGCTAAGTTTTGAGACTTTTTTTAAGACCATTATAATGTACTTGGTTGGTAATAAAGATATTACTAAAAAAGTGGTTTACAAGTTAGGCAGCGCGAGTGTAGCGCATCTGGTGTTGCAAACGTCCATAGGCTATGGTTTTCAGTACATCTGGTGGCCCGTATGCTTGTCTGCCATCTTTAGCGCTCGTTCAGACATGCGGGAATCGCGCGTATACGAAGCGGTAACCGGGCGGTTATGTCTGAACGCTTACTAACTAACGCATATAAATAAGCCCCGCATGGAAATCGCGCGGTTCCCGCCGTGTCTGAACTAGCGCTTATAGTATAAAAAATCTACGTTCTCGAACTAGTTTAAAGTAAAAACGAGGGTGAGTACGAGTTCTAGGACAGCAATTACATGAACCGGTTGAGACAATATTTCCGGGTAACTAATTAGACACCTGGGTACACTATTACCACTGCAAGAATCGCTTTACTGCACAATTTCACACACACTTTCCGCTTTGAGCCTATAATATACTCAAATTGCTATGTTGATATTTCCGTATTGAGATATCTTATTATTAACAAGAGGCAATGAAAGTTTTATTGTTTAATCGCTAAATGGTATAATGTCATTAGGTGGACGGCATCATTTTGGTGAGCTAAATAAATAAAAGTTAGTTAGTCCGATCAACTAATATTACTACGTTCTAGCCCTATAAAAATATCTATACTACTCGACCAAGTGAAGTAGACGACTCGAAAGTGACGAAAAATCCCTATGATCGATCGGGTTTTTTTAGTCCTGAACGAAATTTACGAAAACGGATATATGAGCACGGTTTGCATCCTTGCAGACGGTATTATTGCGATTTCGGTACCTCGGGTAAAGTGCAGGCGGTAAGGCCCATTGCACGCGTTGTTGGTCTAAAACGCTTGGTCAAGTAGTACAATAAAATTGCGGTACAAGAAGTTCTACTTTAAATTGAACTTTTAGTTCAATCCTGCCCGATCTGGCAATAATGTAAACATGTCATGTTGTGACAATCGTTGTCTAAGACAGATGAGTAGAAAAATATAGTTTGACAAATCATTGAATTTTTTACTATCCTGAGTAGGTATTTTAAATGAAAATAAACTTTCATAAAGAAGTTATTTGGTGTCGAAATGTTTGTGAGAACACTGTAAGACTCATGGATACTGGAATATAATCAGGGTGAATATGTACTCAATTGCAAGTAACTATGGATATATAGGATGTGACAAATGTGTTTGTTTACATTTTTGCGCAAAGCTATTGAAATACAGTATAATGTCGTATATTTTTAAGTTCTTCATCGAAAATACGGCGTCTAGATTTGTGCCACAATCATGGCAGCACTATTAAAAACCATAGAGAGCTTGTAGTGTACAAGTGAATCAATTGCTGTTTCAGTTAGTGTAAATATGTATAAATGAGGCATATAATATATGCATTTCTGTCCCACTTAATAGGTAGATCTATTGCCGTGTTGAAATGGAAACAGGTTGTGACTACCTGTCGTTAAAATATGCTCACAGAAATGCTCGTAAAGAAAAATGCCACTAAGTGGTCACCCATCTCAGTACCATCAATTGCAACAGATGCATACGCAGTGATGGTTAACAGAACACAAGGTTAGCGGGACTACGAGCGTTTGTTTAAAGCGATGACATGTATTATAAACCCCGATGATGTGTCACGTTCCGAAAAACATATAGTTTCAGGAATAATTTCCATCTGCTTTTCATAAATTGGACATTACTAAGACTCATAACGGTCAACCTCGTTCGATGACTCCCTCGGGTCCTCGTGTACACTGTATTATAATTCGGTCTGAATTCGTCGTACATTTAATGTACTGAATACATAAAAGACGTGTATTTTACATAAAAAATTGCGTATAAATTCAAATACACTCGAGAGCAATGAATCCGGGTCACTTAAAGAATGTTAAAAATCTCGGAAACTAAAAATGATAGGTTAATGCAATAAATTGTATTTAATAGACAATGTAATACTCCTTAAATGAAAGTAAAAAAAATATGAGTCACCATACATTTTATTAACACAAAATTACATAAAGAAAAAACTGCTGATCTCACCTTAAAACAAAAATAGGAAACATGAAATTTTTGAACTTTATTACGATTTTCTTGAATTTTAATACTTCGTGTTGCCTCCTCGTGCTTCCATTACTGCGTTTACGCGGTTTGGCATGCTGTACACCAAGTTCCTTATACGATTTTGGGGAATATTCTCCCATTCCTCTGTGAGAGCAATTTTGAGCTCACGAAGCGTGATTGGGGGAGGGTTTCGTTGTTTTACGCATCTGCCTAGCTCGTCCCAAGCATGCTCGATCGGGTTGATATCCGGGCTGCGCGCTGGCCACTCCATACGAGTAATGTTCATCTCTTGAAGGTAGTCATTCACAATCCTACCTGTATGAGGTCGGGCATTGTCATGCATAAATATAGCATCCTCACCTAAATTGACCATAAATGGACCAACGTGATCATTGAGGATTTCTTCCACATATCTTACGCTAGTTAAAGAGCCGTTTTCTATGATCACCAGCTCTGTGCGACTTTCAGAAGAAATTCCGGCCCACACAAGTACAGACCCACCACCGTAGGCTACTTTTTCTTCGATGCATGCTTGCTTGAATCTTTCCCCTGGTCTTCGATACACTCTGTGTCTTCCATCGTGCTTGTAGAGCATAAATTTTGATTCGTCGGAGAACATAACTTTTGACCAATCTTCAATACGCCAATTTACGTGGCTCTGGGCATACCTTAGTCTCGAAATACGATGCCCACGCTCCAGTTTAGGGCCGTTTGCAGGTCTAAGGGGTTTTAAGTTAGATTCAGCAAGCCGACGTCTTACTGTCCATGCACTTGGGTTACTTCCTCCGAGGCGTCGAAACTGATTGGTGAGTTCAGTTCCTGTGAGAAAGCGATTTCGAAGCATGGTGTTCACCAAGTATCGGTCTTCTCGTGCTGTGGTACACCTGGTTCTGCCCGTTCCTGGTCTGCGTAGGTTAGAACCAGTTTCTTCGTAACGTCGGAGAACTCTTTGTACTGTTGACAGCGACACACCGACAGTCCTGGCTGTATCGCGCTGACTCCGGCCGGTTTCCAGCATTGTAAGTATTCTGGTGCATTCTTCAGGCGTAAGCGACATAATTTCAGCTTGATTAATGAATATAGAGCACTATCAACATGGTATAAGTACCCACATAAATGACAGATTACAAACAAAAGCAACACCAAATGCTGTAATTTCGTAGTTCCATCTTCGAAAGTGGCCCTTTTTCAAATTTGATTTTTTTATGATATAACTTTACAATAACTAAGAAGTTTTATTACCTTCATTTAAGGAGTATTACATTGTCTATTAAATACAATTTATTGCATTAACCTAGCATTTTTAGTTTCCGAGATTTTTAGGATTCTTTAAGTGACCCGGATTCATTGCTCTCGAGTGTAGATACACTTGGCGAACAAATATTGTTCTTGAACCCAAATCAATGTAACGATATGATAATATAATACATCTTTATTTTATTCAGCAGCGAACCTGGAGCTCAGACGCGCAAGTTTCAGATGCAATCTCGAATAATGGCTAATACTGATTTCTTTCTACTTCTAAGTCCAAGATTAGTGTCATTTGGACTGTCTTTTCAACAAGTCTATTCTTGGACTCTAAAGTAGGAATAAATCTCTGATTTAACGAATATGACATATAAAATTTGCTGAATAGAATTTATTTGGTTTTCGAACTTACGAGTAAACAGCCCTAACTCAAGTGATGTTTCATGAATTACAATTTCAGTAACAGAAACTGTGAGTCATCGACTTTCAGACCCATTGGGTTTTCCCGTATCGATCAGGATGCGTCATTATTCTCTCCCACTCGGAAAACTGGATGAAACATTCTATTTCCACGAAATGTTTGCGTATTTATTCGTCCCTACACTACCCTTATTGCTACGACCCTATTTCTTCATCAACGTGTTCTTAGTCATAGTCATAAAATATAATTTATGCTTACGAGTCCTTAGAATAAGATCTACGCGCGTAGCAGTCACGTAGCGCTTTGCTACGAGTTTTCTAGCACATTCGTCTATAAAGCAGCGTTCACTTGCAGGTCACTCGCACTGCCCGGCCACTGCACCCAACTTGTTTAGATACTTCTAACATTGCAGTTTTTTTTCTATTGCTAACATTCCCAACCCGCTCAAACCACTTTTATAATGTACAAGTATAAGACCTATAGCACTAGCTAGTACTTGGCTCGAGGTGTTTGACTTGTAATATGAGTGGAATTTGAGTTATAAATAAACTTGGTAACTGATAAATGTATATAGTGTGATTAATATTCATAAAATTGTCTCAATTTACCATGCTGCAATTATTAAAGACAAAACTATTTACGAAAAGTTGATCGTGACTTTTCAAAGTACCACAATTGGAATTATTTATTTCAACTTTTTATATTTAATAGTTTCCTTCATCCAGAATTAAGTTTTTGACACAAGAGACTTAGGTATTCTATTCTGGGGATAACTTGTATTAGATTCAGTTAGCCATGATTGGGAGCGTATGTCGCCTGACCTAGCGACACAGCTATGGGTGAGCTCGTACCTTAGTTATTGAAACGAACTTACATTTATTTTCAACTAGATGATGCTCACGGCTTCGCCCGCGTGAAATTCAGTACCCGTTCCCGCTTTCCGTGGGAATATTGTTCCGGGATGAAAAGAAGCCTATGTGTTATTCCAGACTATAAGCTGTCTCTGTCCAAATTTCAGCCCAATCCGTTTAGCTGTTAGACCGTGATTGAAATACAAACATCCAAACATCTAAATATCCAAACATCTTCACAAACTTTCACGTTTATAATATCAGTAGGAAGGATCAACTGCAAATCCACTGCATCTCAAACGTTGGTATATTACTGTTATAGACAACTCTAGATTTCACGAACATTTTAATATACATATGTGTGTCTTATGTTTAAAAAATAGGCTGCAAAGTCGAACCAAAGTTAGTATTTCAATTGGTAAGTAATATGTTTTATAACGTAAAAGTTCTACTTACACATATACAAAATATTCTTACGTTATTATAGATACATGATTTTAAAACTAAGTCGAAATGAACTCTTAAAACATGAATTTGTGAAGAATTGTGCTTAGTTTTTAATAGGGTTCCAGTTTTTAATAGATATTCATTTTTCTTGTAGTTAAAATACTTTAATTTTAATTATATGACATAAAAAAGTTTGTTGGATCACATAATGGTACTATAGAAGATGTTAATATAATTATACTTAGAATTTGTGAAAAATGTCATATTGTGCAAATTACATTATGACCAAATTTTCAGCTAGTTTAACCGTGTTTATTTCTATCTATTTTGTTAATAGGGGTTGTGAGGAGTTCCATTAAGTTAGGAATGTAGTTGAGCTCGCCCACATCTTGCTGCTCCAGCTGACTATGCGCATCCTTTGAAGTAGCATATACACTTAGTTACGTCGCTGGTCTCCAATTTTGGAGAGTAGATATACTTTACTTTTCCTTTGGAAAATGCTGTAGTAGTTACAACAACGGGACGCGGGTAGGGATGGTTGTATAGTCTATTATAGCAAATAGAGCACTAAAAAGAATAGCCCACCGAGTTTCTTGCTAGTTCTTCTCAAGCTGGCAGTATTTTGAAATGGTGGTACTACCTTTGCTTTGAATTCCTGAAGTTCGTAAGTGCCTGTGTATTGGGATTTTGCAAAATATATTTTTATTTGATTTGATAGTACAGCTTTCGGCATAACAGAAAATAGCAGAAAAAATCAGAGTCTGTGAAAATTATAATCGTCGCCAGGTGCTACTAAGCATGATCTTAAACTGACACGCGTTGAACTCATATTGTATAGAAAACAGGATTGCGCGCGGCACTGTTTTACTATTAAATAAAGATTTACGGTACCATGCTATCAGAACGTAGGGGTACAAGAAGGTACCAAAAACCTTTATTTAATAGTAAAATAGTGCCGCGCGAAATCCCGATTTCAATACAATATAAACATGGTCTCCCCACTTGAGAAATCGAAAAGAAAATCAAAATATAACAGACATAGAGCCTATAATATTTTTATATCTTTCATAAGTAGGTATTATACAAAGAATGGAGAGTATATTTATCTCCTGCATTCTAGATACCAAAGAAATTACTTTCAAACAACTTTTTTATAATTAATATACGCATTTTAATTACTTAATTAATGTGCAATTATGATTATATAGTTATATATTTATCGTACCCCGACGAAGTAGACCATTTATCATTATAAATGAATGGCATATGCAAATAGCAGTTCAGCGGAACGCAGATCACATAATGTAATGAATCACTTTCGCGGGCAAGAGTGCGCCCGCGCAGACGCTATTGAGATGCACGGAAAGTGCAACGCCCTGGTGAACTTCGCTCCACTAAGTAGGCCATGCCATACATACTTTAAAGTTCTTTTCCTTAAAATGTACTTTTTTTCTATAAATAGATATGACTGTCGAAGAAGGGTAATGTTTTTTAGGTTCTGTAGTTTAAAAAAAATGTAATAGCAATAATTTAAGTCGCTGTTGTTGAGGTTATTTGTCGATTGAGACTTATCATTTAATATGCAAGGACAGACAACTTCATAACAATTTCGTTAGCTTTTGAGTTCAAAACGTTTTTTTACTACTACATTATTATGATTTTTTATGCACGATGTATTAAAATACGATAGCTGCTGTCGTTTAAAAACTTAAACAAGAAAGTCAGACTTTCAATCATTAAAAAATGTTAATTAATTTTACAATTGACTGGTACTTTCCTAGTATTCTATTTAAAGCACTTTATGTAGATTACTATGACTAATAAATAATCAGTTTCTACATTCAAGCTGCGATGTATTTTTTTCCAGACAAGTTCTCACATTACAGGTAGATCGTTAGCTAGGGCGACGTAAGGGCGCAGTCGCTATCTAACTAAACCAGCATGGTCTGAAATAGTCGCGTAGTCGGGACGGGATCTATTTCCCCGGCAGCTGCGTGCGTTCGTTGCCCTTGCGCAGGGCGTTAGAAGTGCAACGATCTCGGCAATTATCCGCGCAACTCTAAACTTGAACTGCGAGCAATGCGCCGAGCGTGCACCTCACCTTCACTGCTTAGAAAGCAACGTCTATTACGTCTAGCGCTCACTACCACAGCTGCATTCGCGTAATAACCGACTTGAAAATGAGTAAAAGCGAGAGCATTAGGTATCGCTTTATGTTTTATATTATTAAACTAGCTGATGCCCGCAGCTTCGCCTGCGTGAAATTTTGGTTCCTACACTGTCTCGAACCTATCTCTGTAGGTACCAAATTTCAGCCAGATCCGTTCAGCCGTTACAGCGTGAAAGAGTAACAAACATCCACACTCACAAACATTCGTATTCGTAACTAGCTGTCCCGCGCAACTTCGTTTACGCCACATATGGTGTATGAAAGGACAGGTATTTTTTCAACAGATTTCATGGGAGCGTATGAAACTGCCCTGTTTGCTTAATCATAAAGGAGCTTAAAGGTCCATTCTAAAACAATTCAGTCCACGCCACTTGTATTATTAAATAAACACTAAGCGTAGTGTTCATAAACATAAATGAAAACATAGATCAATACGTTACTTTGTTATAACCAATCAACAAAGTAAAATCAGTTCCCACGCTTTCCCATGTTCAAATTCAATAACAATACAATAATTAAGCACCCCGATGACAATACAGAAAAATATTTGCACAAGAGAGTGTTATGATTTCTCAATCAAATTGGGCTGTATACATCTGGTCATTACGATTCGGTGAATGTTATTCAAAACATCTCTCTGTATTAATTAAAACTTAGTTATGTCTCAAGGTGAACCGCTATCCTAAACTGAAAAAGAAATTAGATAGACTAGAACAGTTTGCCTGTAATATGTTATATGACATTCTTCTCAGTACAGCAAAAGCTTCGTTCGTTCCTTTATCACCCTAACCTGAAATTTGCGATACTCGCTGGCAATATTCTAATCATTCCTTCAAAAGCAAAATAATACAATAAATGATGTAAATTTTACAAATTTAAGTCTGAAATCCATACTGCAAACCTTTACACCAATATCGTAATTCACAAGAAAAATATATGTAGGTATATTGATGTAACGATTGTTTTTGACGATTTGAAAATTTATATTTGCCATGGGCTAAATTTAAGTTGACAAGCTAGTTACTTACACGTATACTGAAATAAATTTAGTCGCTCCCATTTATCGTATTAAATAGTGACTATGATATCGTATAGTTCATCGTGTCACGTAGAAATGTCCATCCAGGTATTTGGAAATTTTAGTCCAGGTATTTTAGAAGAAGAAAACAGAGAACATTAGGAAGTTGCCTGTAAGAAATGTTTTCTACTGACAAAGATGTCCTCTGTACATTTTTTAAACTGTAATCTCTGTAAGACCGTGTTATATTGATGTGCAGTAACATAGACAGATCCTATTTTATTCCATTGAAAAATAGATATTGTAGAGTATACTAGAGTCTAGAGATTATGCATAAGTATGTATGACAATGTGCGAGTCAGAAATGTAGCTGATAGAAATAAGAGCTCTACCTACCCCTGCTAAGATACACATCATTCTCAATGTAAAAACTGTTTATCTAAAAGTAAACAACTCCTAAATCTTCTTATATAAATTTAATAAACAAATAAAACGTAGAAATATGATTGACATTGATGAAGGACGTATATTTTAGCAACCGTCTGTGTACATGTAGAGCATTCTACGTCATCGTTCACGATTTTCGTAACCTATTTATAACTAGTAAGTATACGATAAATACCAAGTATGTACATGCGATCAGAAAAGTGCATTCACTAAACTCTTGTAACGTCGTGTTGCCCTGGTACTTGGTTGCACTGAACTGCATTCTCGTTGAAGCGGACAGTTGTGGCAATTTTCCAAGTGCATGGCAGTTTAGTTTTTATTATACATCGGGATTTAGTATTTTTTTATTCAATAAAGGTAGATAATCTCTCTTATTTGATCTTTTGAGAGGGTCAGGGTGTTCCCAAATTGACTCGGATTTAATCTATATTAAATATGATACCATACGAAATCTGGATGATTAATAAGTATTTACGATGAAGTGCTGGATTAAAAAAAAGTTTGATTTTAAGTGCAACAAGAAAAACTAAATAATATAAGTATTTTTATATGTTCTACAACAATCATCCCTAGTATCTTTTATTTCTTATCAGGGATTCCAATAGAAGGAGGTTCACAGTTATTTATAAAAAAAATCCTCAAGGTAAGATGTGATAAATAAATTAATACGACGCCGACGTTCCGTGTCCGCCGCTCAATATTTGAGTATTCAAAGAAAAAAAAATTATATTACTTGTTAACCCTAAAAATTTATCAAGGCAATATTTCCATCAGTTCCACAAAGTTCACTAACATTATTGTGAACTGTAAGTTTTCACTGCTATCTACTAGGGCAACTGAGGAGACGAAGAGTTTGTGCGTGCCAAGAAAATGGCGCAAGGCGCATGCATTCGTTCGTATGCAGTTTTAAAGAGATATACTGAACAGTGAGTGTGACAAGGATGGCTATATTGTATACCTGTGTGCAACCAGTCTTAACGATCCACACAGTCTCACAATAGCGTTGTCTTTATTGCATTTATGGGTTTGTATGTGTGAAGTACCAATACGTTCATGATTTCAATTGGCTGCAATATCTTGCATTAGTAGTAGTAAATGTGTTTTCTTGGTCCTTATGTCAGAAATAGATTGAATTCTAAGGGACATTGCATATAAGCAACTAAAATTGTGTGAAAAATTAGTAAATTTAGACCATTTTAAACAGAAGGGTGCTGAGTCTCACTAATGGGTGGGTGCAATATAGTGACATTTTAACTTATAAAAATCACGCAATTAAATTATATGGTCGGATTACTTAGATATCATCCTCCTACTATATCCTTACTATGGGATGTGTAAATTTTACGAGGCGTACATATATTATAGATATTTCCTTTTATAAATCTAAGCAATAGTCCTTAAGCAAATTAAACCTTACTAGAAAAGTCGTGACTTTTAAGCAGCTACAGTAAATTCAAACCACTTCCAAATATTATAATTAATTACTTTCGAATAATAATTTTAGTTTCATTATATAATTAAAAAAATATATTGTATATTGATAAGCAAATAAAATCAATGAAAAACAAATATTGAAAATAAGTAATATCAAATGTGGGGATGGAAGAACAAAAATATGTCTTGTCGAGTGGTAAGTGTGACTGTAGCGTTAGGGCTTCGTGGAAAACCGATTGCCTTGTATATTATGCGCTCCTAGTCACAAAGGTTCGTTTGCCTTACAACCCTTTACTGATCCTACAACCTCTCTACCTAAAAAGGATTTTGTATGGGCTGGTATTGTTTACAAAACATTTTGCGATTATATCATAAGGCGTTGTGTACGCATTATAATGTAAGACGGTGTATTGCACTTTGTTGGCATGTTTTGCTTTGCATTTATTTGTATTGAGGTGCAGTCGTGTCAAGCGGTATCTCCTGCATCGTTCCCTTTCTCGTGGAATACGGGAATAAAAATGTAGTCTATGGTACTCAGGGATAGCACGTACGTACGCAGCTTTCTAATGGTGAAAGAATTAGCGAAATCCGTCTCGCAGTTTAAGAGTTTATTTGTAACAAACATACGGTCATCATACTGAAATACTAAGTTTTCCTCTTTAGAATATCAGTAAAGACAACGATGAACAAAGTACTTAGTAAAAGTATTAATTTTGTCCAGGTTATTTTTAAATATTTTAGTTAATATTCTTATTATATTTGCTACTGAAATAAATAGGCCCGATATAGGTTCGTCTGTATGTATTTTGGTTAGCACACACCTCTTTTGTGACCAACTAATGAATTTTATTTATAACTTACATAGTTTTATTAATCCGAAAAAGTGTTTCTATAACTCTTTTATTATAATAATTGTTTTTAATTCAGATAACCTCATTCAAGATCTATCCAACTTACGGTCGGAAAATGCATCGTAGTTAATAAAATTATAAATCTACGAGAAATTGCGGTACCTATTAAGAGCAACTAACTGGATTTTGTCATCATATTTCAACTTTAAAAATATGGCATAAAATATGTCGTATAAAAGGCGTTGACATAATTATTTGCGACGTGTAAACTCCAGGTCTTCTACTATACTTAGATTTGTAAATTTCATTTAAAAAATATTTCGTTAAAGCAAATTGATTATAGGTACTTGCACATTGACCTTCCACTCTGTGTGACGAAAATTGCATAATTATTAGATAATGCATTATACAAATGCAAATTTTAATAGCCATGAGTGTCATTTGGCAGCCATTTAACTAATGTAAAATAATTCTTTAGTGTAAAACTGAACCTGCAGTGCAATTCTCGATCATAGAAATATTCGTGTCGGTCCAATTTGTTTCGGAGTTTAGGTGTTGTCTGTGTATGATATTATGTATGTATTTAGATAAGTATGTCATCAGTCGTCTAGATGCCATAGCACAAGCTTATACTTAGCTTAGTTTGGGCTAAATGATGTTTTGTGAGAATGTCCAACAATATTTACTCGTATTTATTTTTTATAGACACATGTGTGAACGAAATTTACGTTGAAATGTCTTTTATTTAAAATTTTGCAGTTTCTAATTATGAGACAGATGACATTTCACCAGTAAATTTCTACACATGAATTCCTGTCATGTGATCGAAAATCGTCACCCGGACTGACATTAGCCTTTTAAAAATATATTTTATAGTAGAGTCTACTGAGGTTACTAAAATAATTATCATCATTTTAAATTCGCAGTGATGGCTACAATGGGTATTTTTATACCAAAATCTCCAACTTAACTTGTTTATGCTGATGGACTCTGATGCATAGATCAGATATTTACATGAAAAGTCTTATAATGAACCGAAGTCTAGAAATACAATATAGGCAGTTATTGTTCGATAATATGAAGTGGTGCAAAACATTCGAAGTCAGATTTAAAGTTTAAAGTTTTCAAAAGTCAGATTTAAAGTTAAAAAAAAACTAGAGCCAGTTGAAATGAATATAGAACAAGCTTTAATAATACCTATCTTACAAACATTATTTTATAATACTTTTAAAGAAATTACAGTTGAAAGTCATTTGAGAAAATAAGAAAGTAAAAAATACATTGTGAATACGAGCTAGAAAAGAATTCACCGCACGTTTAGGGAGCTCTTTATTTTTACCCGAGCGTTGACCCAGTGTACAAAATAAATATGTACGTTATATCACCGCAGAACCATCTTGTCGGCTCTTCTATTTATATTTGGGAAAGATTATTATTGCCAACATTACATTTACGTTGCTCAAATAGTCTATTAGTAAAAAATTGTATTTCGTAGATTCTAGGTTACCTAGTTGCTGTTCAACGTATGAAACACACTTAGAAACATATTACTTGGGATTGGAATATCGGAAAGCAATCACAAGAGAGCAGTTCATCAAGACCCGTCTTCAAGTCTCAAGTAGAGACAGTACTACCTTGTCCTTTCAGACGCTAGATCTTTGAAAATGCCGTGAGGCGAAACCGGTCAGGCTTATAATAATAAATGTTGTGGAACAGTACAAGTGTCGTTTTCAACATGTGCAGCAAGTTCCACCAAATGACATCAATCAACAGTATAAATATTCACATATCGGCAATTGATCCTGCATCAATTACTTTCTCGATAAAGTACACTACAAAAGATCAATAAATCATATACCTACATATCCACATTATTTATAGTACAGTGAAAACCTCGACTGTATATGAAAAAGAAATAATTCAGAACATGATATAAACCATTAAAATGCCACAGTACTCAACCTTGGTCTTGTTAGAGTGCAGGAAACCTTGAACGTGGCAGCTATACGTGTGTGGTTCCGGGTGCATCCCGGGCCGGATCGATCGGCCGTGACCATGGCAACGAGGAACGGAGTGCGTGGGTCAGGGGCGATACCAACCCGTCCGGCGTCGGCGGTACTCTAATAGCACTATTGATCTTTTCCGTATAGCATCTTGAATTGCATTGTATACTTTTAAATGTAAGTATATACTTTAGACTAATGTTAAAAGAGATATTTTTAACATGTTACTTTCTTTAAATAGCTAAGAATGTATTGTAAAAATTCGATTGATTTTATGACTGACCAGTCACTGTGTAAATAATTTTAAAGTGTGATATTTTTCAGCAGTCACGTAAAAACAATATTTTAATTTAAAAAAAAACTAACATATAAAAATAGCATTTGTCATAATCACTTATTTATTTGTGAAACAGGTATCTTGAATTGCATTGTATACTTGTATGAAAAAACTGTACTGTTTAAAAAAATATATTAAATATTATTTTCTTTAAATAGCTAAGAATGTATTGTAAAAATTTGATTGATTTTATGTCCAGTCACTGTGTCAATAAAAAAAATAATTTAAAAATGTGATATTACCAGTTACCAGTTTAGCAGTTACCTAAAACATTATTTCAATTGAAAAAACTAACATAAAAAAAAAATAACAAAAAAGAAACCGACTTCAAACAAAACTAAAAACTGAAAAATAAAGTTTACTTAGCACAAAGTTAGTATATTCTGATTTATCAGATATCATGAAATATAATACAGAAATCGGTGCCCATTAAAACGTTGTAGGCTTAGGTAGGCATTATTAATCTCTCTCATAGTCATATTGGCACCAACTTCAGTATTATATTTAATGATATCTAATAAATCAGAATATACTAACTTTGTGCTAAGTAAACTTTATTTTTCAGTTTTTAGTTTTGTTTGAAGTCGGTTTCTTTTTGTTAAAAATTTTTTTTTTCACTATTTTTAGTGACCTGTAGACTGAAAATCTATCTATTTAGGTATAAAGTTCTCGACAGTACAAATTAATCAAGCCCAAACACAGGGTAACTGCTGTATATCGTCAGGGAATTCTCTCTACTGTCTTTCATCTCCATCATCAGATCGACTCCAGACCTTCATTAAGTTGTACTACTTTAAAGCCTTTAATAAAAAAAATTACAATCGCCCTAGATGCCCCTACAATTTTTAAAAGTTCCCTTCGATTTCTCCAGGATGCCATCATCAGATCCTGACTTCCTTAAAATGGGACCGCCTTGAGAGTATCTATTTTTGAACGAAAAAAAAAATTCTAATCGGTCCATAAACGACTTAGTTCTGCGCGAACAAACATAAAAAAATATATATATTTAGTAAACTCCTCCTTTTTTGAAGTCGGTTAAAAATATAACTTGTCATAATCATATTATAATCATCTATTTATCTGTGAAACATAGGTTACGTTACAGGCATAGAACAACGCGAATCTGTAAAGGCGCGCGTTGCTCTGTGCGTTACAGGTCTTGAAAAATATTTTTTATAGTTCTCTATGTCCTACCACATAGCGTGGTGTACAAATAGTGATATTAAACACACTTGTAAAAAATATACGCAGAATCACAAATTATTCAAATTCATTATCATTAAATACAAATTGTTTCATCAAGCCAACACAATCAGTAAAATGTCAATTTATAAAAAAATAAAAATCAACAAATCATAAATAACACAAGTCACCGTAATCACAGACAGTTTTTGTCAACATTGTTTAATGTGAATCATCAGTTACGTTGGCATTAAAAACAAAAATAAATTCTAGGTCAAAAAACAAAATTAAAATATTATGACGAGTATGTTATCAATAGTGAAAGATGTCAATAAGTTATTTTATCAGCTAAATATTTTTAACTGAGTAATATGCCTTACATAACGAAAACAATTTAAGTTTATTTTTAAATAGTTCATAACTTTTCAAGGACTTAATATTTTTCGGCAATTTGTTGTATAGCTTGAGAGTCATTGCAAATATACTGCCGTGCTGTTACAGTCGTTTTAGCTGTGAGCAGGTATAGCTTATCAGCTCTACAACTGCTTGTGATTACTAAGAATTTCAGCAGTCTCCTAAAAAACTTGGCATCATAGAGCAACACGGCTTAGTCAAAGACTTAGATGTGGTCTCATTGCTCTATGCTGACGTTGTAATAATACGATCGACTTTATAGCTGACAAGACACTGCATCAATAATAATGACATCAATATTACTATCATTTCTCCATTTTCATACATCCACCACATTGTCAATAGGGAAGGTATAACGTCATAGTAATTATCATTTCTGATAGCAGTGTCAGATCCGCTTATTTGCCTCATAATGGATCCAGCATACACATTATGAATCCAGGTAAATAAATGGATCTCAAATCTGGCTGAAGATGCATAGGCTAAACCTCTTTATCACAAATTAGGGTGGTTATACGCGTACAACTCAATAAATGTTCCAGCATTTTCTCTCCAGGTAGATTGACTTTTGGCATTATTGCATTAACGCCGACGCGACGACGCCAGAATCTGGACCATCAGTTAACAGGTAAGGTTTCAGCGTTACATACATTTACATATAAGTAGGTAGTTAAATACCTATATACATATATGACTATGAGTAAGCATTGGTTTACGTAGCTATTACGATTATGTTATTTATTACGTTAAAGGTATAAGGCACCGCAAACAACACGGTTGTAACATTACTGATTTCTTATCAATGACCTTCATACACTCTTGGACTTGCACAATCGCACAAACACAAAAGTATAACATTTCTTTGACTGCTATTATCTAGTAAGTCAAATATTTGTAGGTCAAAACTGCTTAGTATCACAAAAGAAATGTGACCGCGATCGAATTTTGATAAGACTTACGCTTGTTACGGGATTATTATACAAAAAATTAAGTGACCGATAACATACTTTAATTTACGTATTGAAGGCATGTAGAGGTGAAAGTGATTTTCTTTTATATTTAGCTCGCCAAATTGACGTCGCCACCAGCCTGATGGTAAACCATGGCGCATCTAGCGATTGGGGGCCAGTCTCACAGTTCTTAAAACTTTCGACAGTGGTCCTCAAGTTGGCGGCCCTGTGATGTGCCTCTTCACGCTCCTCTTGAAGAACCCGGGATTGTAAGATTAGGGAAAAACGTGTGCGGGAAGGTCGTTCCATGTTTTAATAGTTCGACAGAGGAACGATCTTTTGAAACGGTCGGTTCTAGCGAACATTTTCTCCTTTGTGTATGAGTGGTACCTCTGCCCGGCACGCGTTGTTCGATTCTATGCGGTGTTGATTTTGTATTTGGCTGACCAATCTATCTTATAATCCAATTCAATTTATATTATAATCAGTAAAGTAATCTTCCTAGAGTTCATCACTTTACTGGTAGTATAGATAGTTACCGAGTCGCTGGGTAGGACAGTGTCTAAGTCTAAATAAGTAGCCTAGAATCTACGAATTACAAATTGAGGTGATGCGGAACACAGCTGGTGGTTGCGGTAGCGGGCATGATCATGGTGATTAGTCCTGTCCACCCCTGGTAACGCGTGAGTCCTGATTCTATCGCCTTTCTAGTTTCGCAATAAGACATGCTACGACAAGACCCTGACGGCCAGCAATGAGGCTAGACTGCTGAGCCCGCAGAGAGTGATGGCCGTCAGGGTGATAAGAGGATACCGCACGATCTCCGGTGAGGCGGCATGTCTCCTAGCCGGGACCCCTCCATGGGACCTGGAAGCGAGAGCCCTTGCGTCACTGTTCAGATGGCGCAAGGAGGCGCTGGAGCGGGGCCAAAGGCCTGCGTCTCGAGAAATCGAGGCCCAGTGGACCCTGCTCCACCAGGAAACCCTGGAGACATGGAAGATGCGACTTGAGCAACCAAAGGAGGGATTCGCCACAATCGCGGCCGTCAGACCGGTCATGGACGAGTGGCTGGAGAGAAGACACGGTGCTCTCTCCTACCGGTTGACACAGATGCTTGCCGTGCACGGTAGCTTCGGTAGGTATCTGTGGCGAAAACACCGGGAAACCACGGCCGAGTGTCAGCACTGCGAGGACCCGGCGACTCCACACTCTGGTGGAGTGCACGGCGTGGGCACAACAGCGCCAGGTCCTCGTAGTGGGTCTGGGCCTGGACACTCTCTCGCTTGAGGCCATGGTGCGAGCCATGCTCTCCAGCGGGAGTAAGTGGGACTGCGCCGCCTCTTTCTGCGAGCAGGTCATGCTCGCGAAGGAGGCGGCGGGCCGGGTGCGGGAGAGAACTCTCCCACCCGAGTTCCGCAGTCGGCGCCCTGGGCGCCGCCGACGTGTCTTCGCCGAGGACTATCGGCCTCCATGACCAGCCCCCCCCCCCCTTATCCCCTTAGAAGCGGGGTCACACCCGAAACCCCCCAAAGACGCGGGATTGCACCCGAACCACCCCCTGGGCGAGGCCGCACTGGCGGCCGTAGGTCTGTTGGGAGTCACGGGACATCCTTCCTGAGGGCTTACCCGGGGCTCTCAACCATAGGCTGTTGGGCGTGGCGTGAGGTTTTTTAGTCGGTAAGAGTCCGGCATAACATCCCATGAGGATTTTCCCTCACGTTAAACAAAAAAAAAGACATGCTACGACAAGGCCTGTTATTTTCTTTTTATTCCATGCCATTCTTCCGAGAGCTTACCCGGGACTCCCAACTGTAGGCACGGAACGTGTGGTTTTAGTCAGTAAGAATCTGGCATAGGTAAAAAAAGGTTGTTCTCCTAAAAAAGTCGAGAAGACAAGTCATCACCCGAATTTTCCTCAATTTTCTGCAGAAAATTAGGTTTCCGTTAATTTACCGCGCAGCTCTCGTTGACTCTGTGACGAATTAACTCGTGTATGGTGTAATCTGTTCATTTACATGTTTGTACCTACCTACGTTCTATAAACGACACCTATTGGTAGTTTTGTTATCAAATTCGTTACCTTGAAGATTTGTTGTATTTCGCAATGTGCCGTACTGAGCGGTTACATAATGACGTCCTATACACATTGGTTCAGAAATCATTTCTTGAACTACAACTAGTATTATAAAGCCTAGTTTTCAGTGACTCAAGAGCTATACATTGATTATGTAGGTGGCATGTCACGCTACTAATGTTTAGTTGTAATAGGAAACTGATGAAACACGTGCTACGAAAATACGTACGGCCGTGACCTCTGCTCGGTCATAGAGTTAGGGGGTGGTGTGCGCGCGGGACGAGAGGGAATCGAAGGCCGCCTGAATTCGGGTGGGGACGCCCACCACGCTCAACAAACTTTACCTACGAAATTTCTGTAATTTCTTTACCGCTAAAAGCTTTATAAGAAACCGAATCACTAAGCAATTAGCCACATTTACGAATGACTTGTTATGAAACAATTTATAAGTGTTGCGAGTGACGTCCCGCGACCTCGGCCAAGGTTACAAGCCAGCACTTCCCTGTATACTCAGTTGTTTATAGCTTTATAACTGGTACTATATAAATCTATATATTGTATTGATATTTTATAGCGTGGGGTAATGTAATCAACATATTAAATAGTTACATTTCTAGGCTAGTTTGTAATTGAATTGTAGAGCATGCGTATCCTTTGCAACCTTTTTGTATTGGCTAAAACCTATGTGGGTTAATACAGGTACAGTTGTGTCTATTACATATTTTGTGGTAAAACTACTAGACACCTGTATTGATTTCTCAGTTGTCCATGAACTTGACTCCGAGAGCGAAGTGACCTCTATTTATTGTAGGTGAAAACATAATTTGACAAAGTAGCACTGAGCCTGTTAATATATTGGACGAGATCTCCAAGAATGTATAATATTTCTTATTTTTCAGCCTTTCGGCTACTAATCTGAAACATCTCGCGACTTTATTGGTTCACTACACAGTCTTTTCTGATGGCTCGAACCTTCATAGGTCAGTGGATTAGCATTGCCATTTCACGATTTCCACGTAATGCCATGCAATATGCATTTGCAGTAGGTATACCTCTATAAATGTAACCGGTGACATAGATCTACAAGTTTTTTGAAAGAATTTCACTGTTTCTAATATTTTCTTTTAATTTATTATTGCATAAGTCAGATTTTATGACTAAAGTTGGGAGAGAACTCGGCGGTTCAAATGCAATTCTTACAAGGAACCTGTAAGTAGGTATAGCACGTAAGGTGACCATAGTTAAGGGCTATCACTGTTAAACATATTCATCTCGCATACTAGAAGTAGTATAACTAAGTTAAATAATTAGATACAGATAAGTATCTGCAGAAAATATCACCAGGAAGTAATTTGTACACACAGAAGGTTATGGTGATAACACATCATGTGCTATAGTTAGCTCTACACACATAGGTACGTATTCACGTGTACAATAATATGTACATAGATTAGAGCAAACTACGTACCACTCATGCTTGATGAGCAGTGATCATACCTGATCGATATTCACGATATTAATTGTAGCAAAGACTATGTTCGTCCAAGACTATCGGCCTCCATGACCGGGGGCCTGAGGACGGTAGGTGGGCTGCTTACCGATCTTACAGAAGCAGGTCCAAGATGACAGCGTGCCGTAATAGATTCACGCACACCACACGCCCCAAGAAGCAGGATAACACCCCAACAACCCCCCAAAGACGCGGGATAGCACCCGAACCCCTAGGTGAGGCCGCAGTGGTAGCCGTAGGTCTGTTGGGAATCCTGGGGTCATTCGGGCTTTCCCGGGGCTCCAAACTGAAGGCATTAGCTAGGGCACGGGTGGTTTTTAGTCCGTGGAAATTCGGCATAGCATCCATGTAGAACTTTCCTCACGTTTAAAATAAAAAGCAACGTTTTTGTTCTAGCTTTTAGTGTGTTTTCAGATGTTTCAAATCCGTATATCTTAACGTCTCCTCTATTATGTTTATAACAGATATCTAACAGCACGTGGTAACCTGATAAACCACTTAGTAGGTACAATACCGCACCGTGGTGAGTCACCTGACGGATTGCTGTCAAAACGTTTTGCCCGTCCGATAGGTTCGCAAACAAGTAGGGTGCAGGGGTCGCGAGCACCTGCTTCGCCCCCGACACTGACATTGCCAGATAAGATACGGCTATTATTTTGTCAGCGCTATCAGTCCAATGTCACAGTGACCTTAATGACACCAAATGACGCTGTTGTACCTACACGTTTGTCGTACTGACCTTGTGATATTTATCTAATCTTATTCGCGAAAATGTAGCTTGCAGGATTATTTTTAAACAAATGTGTGTGAATTATTGTTTACATATTTGCATACAGGTAGACAAAGAACTAGTTTGTAGTTAATGATAAGTGCTTTAACCGACTTCATTGCTGTGTCTGCATTAGATATAACAGAAATTAACATGATCATGGGGTCATAGCAATGAATGCCAATGTCAAGGGTGCGTTCTTATTTCTTACCGTCAATCAGAATCTCAGAAAGGAGATTCTTATCGAGAAACTAGATATACATGCACAATGGCTATAGGTATTTTTTTAAAAAATCTGATTTCTGAAGAGGATGGGACAGTTAAGTTTTGATCCAGGATCTGTTTTATAAGACAAGAATGAGTTCGTCTTTGGCTGGAACAATGCTTCAATCTTTACAGGGTTTCACAGATGCCAATACCGACAGAATGTCATCATGGAAGTCCCCTTCGCCAGAGGACACATTTTGTTCAGACCAGCCGCTAGAATATTTGCGATTTACCTGTCACCTCCAGCGAGTCCCAGCAGGAGAGCCCAATAAGTCCTGACTTGACATTGTATAAGCTGAACTATTGCTGCTGAAATGACCCTACTACCTGGCAAAATGCAAAAAAGAAGACTAAACTCCAACGACGTATTATTATTAGACACGTTATGCACGAACATCACGGCTTTCAAAAACAGCAGATCTTTTTTACATTCAAAAAAAGAATTTCTATGAAATTATCTATGGTAGCATGTATGAAAAGTAAGGCAATTGCCTGAATTTTTTGTTGCCATTTTTCAATGTTGATAACGTATCTATAGTTTTTATATCATTGCTAAACTCTAGTATTGCTGTCCATAAGTTAACTGACCACTTTCCAACAGGTGAGCCGTATGCTTGTTTGCTCTCTCAGTGGTATGAAAAAAAACCATGCAAATCGAAGACAGCATGTAGTTTCATACTAGGTTTCAGGATTTAAAGTTAGAAGCTTACTGTAGGATGCTGACCAGAAGAGTTGCTAGAGAGCTTTATCGCAAATTTTGCGTCTCTACACCTAGACCTCGTCCGTTAATCCACAGGTGCTATTTGGTGAGGCTGGCTTATTCTTTGTAGATATTTGGTGGGACTCCATAGCATATTATTGTAAATTTTGAGTATGAAACGACATATTATAGTATATCTATGAGGAGTACACATATCGTTATTCCTTCTTTGTTCTAATCCTCGCTCCATGTGTTTATTCCATACTTTCGGCAATGAATGATCGTACAAAGACGACATCTTTTTTCTACGACGGCGACGCGTCATTCACAGATAACCTTTATATAACTTTCCTTATTTCGGTCACAGTTTAATAAATAATTTATACAGATTATGTCGAGTCACGTAATTTATATTATTATAAGTATGTTTGCAATTTGATTTAATACTACTTACATTACTTTTCAGTACTAGAACTAAATCTGTCTTATTTTCCAAAAGAATTTTCTATGATGTGTAGAAGGTACCCATATCCTACTTCTCATGATCCAAATGGGCAAACATTTTATGTGATCAAAATTTATTTTACCAAGTTTACATTTCATGTATAGGTCTTGTGGTATTGGTTAACCCTGACATTTAAAGAGCCCCCCAGACTGGAGATCCTAAGAAGATTTTCAGGATCTGATTAAAACGTCGAATCATGGGTGCAATAATATTTTGTATTAATTTATGTACATTCTGTAGGTACTGCCTCAGAAAATGATAATATAAAAAATTAATAGAGTAGGCAGGAAAGAAGATGAAAAAAAAAAACTAAAATTGATTAATAAACTACGTCATAAATATTAGGTGCTTACACATCAAATTGGCGTTTTTCGTACTGGCCACTTTAATTACGATTTTCTCCTCTTTGGTAAGGAATTCCAAATTCAAATTTTCCCAGCTATTTACTCATGTATTTATCCTTCGATAACCGTCATTCATTTGTTTTTTCTTCTGTTTTTTTCTGTTTGCGTCACTCATTTTACAAAATGGAAAACTTAAAATATCGCATTATTTACGAGTACGAGTTCCGCCGTGGCACTAGTGCTGCGGAAACGACTAGAAGGGTGAATGATGTGTATGGCGGTCATGTTGCAAAAGAAAACACAGTTCGTTTTTGGTTCCAACGTTTTCGTTCAGGAAATGTCGACCTGCAGAACAAGCCCCGTGGACGGCCTGAGACTCAAGTTGATAATGAAGTATTGAAGGCTATTGTGGAAGCGGATCCATCGCAAACCACGTCCGAGTTAGCTGCAGGCTGCGGTGTTAGTGATAAAACTGTTTTAATTCACTTGAAGCAAATTGGGAAGATTAAAAAGCTTGAAAGGTGGGTACCTCACGAATTGACTGAAGCAAACCGGCAAAAGCGCGTCGACTGCTGCGTTACATTACTGAACCGGCACAATAATGAAGGTATTTTAAACCGAATTATTACCTGTGACGAAAAATGGATTCTTTACGATAATCGAAAGCGCTCAGCGCAATGGTTGGATCCTGGCCAGCCAGCCAAATCCTGCCCCAAGCGAAAATTAACCCCAAAAAAGTTACTTGTAAGCGTTTGGTGGACTAGTGCCGGTATTGTTCATTACAGTTTTCTCAAATCTGGCCAGACTATTACGGCTGATGTCTATTGTCAGCAATTGCAAACCATGATGGAAAAGCTAGCGGCTAAACAACCTAGGCTGGTCAATCGCTCCACGCCACTGCTGCTTCACGACAACGCTAGACCACACACTGCACAACAGACGGCTACCAAATTAGAAGAGCTTCAATTGGAATGTCTAAAACATCCTCCGTACTCCCCGGATCTTGTTCCAACAGATTACCATTTTTTTCGAAATTTGGACAACTTCTTGCAAGGGAAAAAATTCAACTCTGATGGGGCAGTCCAAATCGCCTTCACAGATTTTATTGATTCCCGTCCGACTGGTTTTTTTAGTAAAGGGATCAATGAACTACCTATGAGATGGAAAAATGCATAGAAAACAATGGTTCATACTTTGATTAATTAAATATATTATATTTAAAAATATTCGACTTTTTGTTCCTCCTATACAAAACGCCAATTTCATATGTAAGCACCTAATATTTAAATACCGTGGCGTGGGTTCGATTATTATTATTCCCACCGGAGACAAAAATTCAAATGATACATAAATATTTTTCTCATGAGTCTGGATGTTTCTATGATAAGTATATATTTAAAAATAAGTAGGTAATTATACTCTGATATAAGAATTAATATACTACTGATACCCATCACACAAGCAGATTATTCCAAGCTTACTTTGGGATCAGATACCATTGTGTGAAAATGTCCGTGAATATTTATTTAAAGTTAAGGTTACTGCTGAACAATCACATATAAGTTTGTTCCAAAAGCATGAGCATTTCTCTCTCATTTCCATGGAAATACTTTTGCCAACCGTTATGACGGACTGAGATTCTGTGTAGTTTCTTAAAGCTACGAATTCATGAAATTATGTAAAATTATGAGTACCATTTTTTATTAACTATATAAAATTTAACCATTTCACCTCTTAGGTTGGAATTTTGGAAAACTGCTTCGTGGATACCTATTTTGTGAGGGTAGCTTACCCTAAAAACTTCAAGTTCCTAGATCCAAAAGTTGATACGTAAGTGAGTCATCTGGTAATATTATTAATACAACTATAGATATAATCAATTTACGTAATTAAATGGCATGCAAACAAAATTCTGCGCAAGACAGCTATTTAAAGTTATAATAAGAACATGAGCGCAAACACAGGGAAATGCACGTCCGTCCTTCACATTGTTTAATAAGATTATTGTGCGTTTATGGTAAACTAATCAATGCAATAATTATATCATTTATTAAATACATAAGTGTGACCTCCATCACCTAGCGTCATCACCAGGAAATTGCTGCGTAGCTGTAATACGCTGTTACAATTTTCCGAAGCAGGAAGTATGAATTCAGTGGGGCCAAGGTAATGCAAACTTGCTATACGTAATCATTTTTGCTATAGGTAATACCTGACATTATGAAGGTCATGAGTAGATGTTACCTAAATAGCGCTACATCTGCTTTATGCTAATTCAAACATAAAGTATTACTGGTATTACGTCGTGTTTGTGTTCTTGAATTGACCTTATTCGTGTGTTGTAGGACATATTGGGACGTAAATGGGTCATTAAAAACGTAATATAGGGGTTTCTGCCGAGATTACTATCCATGGGTTCCACAGTGGACCCCCCTTGTGAGGGCCAAGATCGATAGTAAAGGAAATCGAAACAGTGACCGTAAGCTTTTTTAACCGGGTTCTTCTCCCTCTGGACCTATTGCCTAGCAAATCTGACAGTAAATGTGAAAATAGAAGCAAATCCATCGACGTTGATAAGTTACGAGTGATTGTAACTTACATGAATAAAGATATTTTTATTTCGAAAAGTGCTTCCTTTATAGCAAGAAATAAAAGCAGACCAATGTAAACGTTCGAGGCTTGAGGTTATTTAGGAGTATGCTTACCTCAAGTCGGTTATCACACTTAGGAAAAAGCACCTGGACAAAGAAAGCGCCTGAAAGATGGTTTGGTAGGGCAGCATTCAGAAAACTGCCTTTTTTGACTGGGCAGCAATATGTAACTGCGGGTTTTCATGAAAGTGGCAGTGGGCTGGCCATATCTGCAGAGGAACCTACGACCGATGGAGCAATCGAGTTCTAGAGTGGAGGTCATGACTCGGCAAACGCGGAATAGGGCGTCCACCCGCCACACGACCTGGAAATGATCGCAGGCTGGAACTGGATGCGGAAGGCGCAGCAAGCCTACGTCCAGCCGTGGACTGCCTTATGCTGATTTGATTCAGGTTAATTTAGGTGCAATTTACAAGTTCGATGATATGCACATAAAAACAAATTGCTATAGACGAGTGGACTTCTGCAATCGGAACTGCATTTGTTCTGCAATCTATTCGAGACAACAGTCTTCCCTTTATACGTTACACACAGTGGTAGAATACCTTCTGACCCGTGGTACACCTTAGAATATGTATAAACAATTTTATTGTCTGGACTCGCCTTCTTACCAGCTGAAAGCAGGAAGTATAAAACCGAAAAGTACCAACTAGCTTGCTCAATGATTTCATAGCCATTCATACTGAAGATGAAATATTTTCGAATCTTTCATGAATCTTTTCCAAGCTCTCTACGTTTCGACGACTAATATTTCCAAAATATTAAGGAGACGCAAAAAGAACCCGAGCACCATATTGAATTATTTAATTTTGCTATTTGAAAGATATTGAAATCAATTAGCTTGAGAAGAGACAATGACTTAAATAAAGAGAGAAGACAATAACATCGGAAAGGTGAAAAACTAGTTGCAACTAAGGATACTGATGACTCATCTTTAGTTCACCCCCATTTTACTTCAACAAAATGTATCAAGGCATGGTTTTTGAATTTAGAATTTAAAGACTTCTTCGACCCTGGAGACCATACCCAAGTATCTTGACGGTAGGGTGTTACAGGGTACCGTGTTGCTTTTGGCCAGTCCGGTGGCATCCGTTATCCGAACTCACACGTAAACAAAAACTTGACCCTTGGACTCTTTTGGTCGAACGTTCGAATCCCCTTGTACTATTGTGAAGTCGGAGTAACTCTGGCAAATTGTTTAGTCTAACTATTTAACCTAGCTGATAGGGGTTACGAAAATATTTATAGCGTGGTGCAAAATATTTATTTGCGTTACTTCAATTTTGACTATGAACTGAGTTAGATCGTTTTCATAAATCAATGGTGATTCAGATAATGTAAATACTACATCTGAAAGGATAGCTCCTCATGTACAGATTTTTGCACCAGCCTAAAAGAAAACTCTTAAGGCATGTATAATGTATATGTATGATTTAGATGCCAGATTACATGAAAATTATATACACATAACATAAATATATTACATAGGTAGTCACATTTCAGTTTTAGTTTTTATCCTACGTAATAGGTGGTTAGCCTTTATTGCCTTGTTTGAAATGGACAGGCACAGGTTGTGACTGTCCGCAGCTGAAATTTTTCATGAGCCCATAAGGCTTTCAACCCGAGACCGGGACATATAAAGATTAGGTGTATGTATATAAATTTTCGTGCCAGTTAAACAAACAATAATTTTTCTTACTGTAGTTCTTGAAACTAGCTAAGAGAAAAAATCTTCATTTACGTAGAAACTACTATTCAGTTAAACTGGATTTTGGTACTTAGCAGTTAAAAACAAAAAAGAGACCCTTCATGTTTATGTAATCAAATTGTACACTGATAATCTAAATAACAAAGTTTCCATATGACCTTGCCAGCAATCAACGCGCGAAATAAATTGAAAACCCTGTTATTTATTATTGCCCGCGTTCGTGTATGTTTGTTACAAAAACGTGCGTCAAAACAAAATGATAATGTCACGTGAACCAGCACGATGATACCACAAAAACAATCAATATGTATATAGCTGAACAGATATTATTGTTTCCAACCCATTTAGAAAAAGGAAAAATGTATTAATTCGACTGCTGGTAACCTTGTATCCTCCGTCCCGCTGCTGTGGATCAATTTTCCTGGATAGTGGCTAATGATTTCAGAGGTGTAATAAAAATAATCAGCATCAGTTCCGATGTTAACCATGTTAATTTTTGAAGAACTTCTTTCGTTCATTCCTTAATTCATCGTAGCAACGCCTCACAAACTTGATGACACGCTATCAATTCAGTATTTCAGAAGAAACTGCTGAAAAATCACATACAAAATATTTTTTTACAGATTACTCACCTAGATCTGGAATGGAGCTGGATGGTTCCTCGAAGGAAGGTGGTTTGTGGAGCCGAGGAGGCGGCGGTGGCGGAGGCGGTGGAGGTGGCCGCATGCACTGGATCACCGAATGCGTGGGCGGCATGCTGGGGGCAGCCAACAGCACGGGAGCGCGGAACTCCTTGCCCGGAGGCGCCGGCAACTCCAACCGTCTCATTCCCGGAAGCATTTCCGGCTCGTAGCCTGTGTCCATCGGCTCGCGCTTAGGAGATAACTTAGGATAGCACTGCATAGTTACTTCAAAAAAAACTGCTCAGTCACCAAGTCAATTTTACGTAAAAATTATGAATTAAGTCTTAAAAACTATAAACAGTTCGTTATAAACTTGTAGGTCCATAAAATATTACCACAGAATGTTAATATAGTCACAGTTAATGCGGAAATTTCATACGACAGACATTGTTTACACCGGCGAAGTGCGAAGTTTAAGGGCAAGTGTGGTGCACCGGGCTAGAGCGAGATCGCGGGTTGTGTGCGTGCGTGCGCGGCGCGCCGCGAGACTAGCGAGACTCGTTCGCTCGCCGCGGCCAACTTTCTCTCACTGGCGCGGCGCTCGGCCGCCGGACGAAAGTGAATCTGCAACGTGTGTGCCCCGCGCTGCCGCCGCCCGGCGCCCTCAGGTGTCCCTGGCCCTGCACCGCCCGCCCTGCCGCTGCAACGCCCATCCGACATCAACTTTAACCTTAACTGTGACCTTTACGGGAGTGCACTGCACTCCACATACACCTTACTCTTTAAATAATGCACTAAAATATCTACGTGAAAATTCAAATCCTATTGTCTTTAGTTTTGAAGCGGTTGTGAACTTGATAGCTAAAATCTCAGGTATTTCAATCATCTACGGGCAAAAGTTACTGGTTCCTTCCTATTGGGAGGAATGTGCACTTGTTACCTAAGTGGTGAAATCAAATTAAATACTTTATTACTACGATATGTAGATATAATATATTGTTCAGAATATCTATATGCTGAAATTATTAGCTATTAATTTCCTTATCTCCAAATAATAGTTATGCATAGTCTGCATACATGCATGGAAGAAATATATATTTCTGAAAAAAATTAACAGAAAAGGAATACCTATTTAAAAAGTTATTAGTTTTCTATACTAATATTATAAAGAGGAAAGATTTGATTGTTTGTTTGTTTGCATCGAATAGGCTCCGAAACTATTAGTCCGATTTGAAAAATATTTTTCTGTTGGGAAGCTACACTCTTCCCGGTAAACATAGGCTTTATTTTATTCCCGTATTCCCACAGGAACGGGAGCTACGCGGGTGAAACCGCGTGACGTCCTCTAATCTGTTTATAAGTCTATCGAAATTTTATGTTTACGTCATTCTCAAATATTATTACATTTTAAAAGCCCCAAGCAGTCACAATAAACTAGCAGGACAAGAAAATATAACTGAAATTAAGTCTTGACAGGATATAAATTTATTGACAAACGTGTTTGTCCACGAAAATTACAACAGGTAGAGTTTAACCTAAAACGTTTTCTGTTACTTTACTCCTACATGGGTACCTATGTCTACAGAAAGTGGTTTCCGTAACCTTGACTTAAGGGCCTGGTTCGTTACAATGTCAATGTCTTAAATGAGTATTTCGAAAATGTGAAAAAAATAGCGATCGATCTGAAAACAGCACAAGAATATGGGGAAGAAAATGTAAAAATAGTACATCCTGCTCAATTGTAATTTATTTAATGCTACAACTAACTGTCGAACTACTGCAGATTCTAAAGTTCTTTCCGGAGTCCTGGGACATCCTTCCGAGGGCTTACCCGGGGCTCCCAAACCGTAGGCTGTTGGGCGTTACGTGAGGTTTTTTAGTCGGTAGGAGTCCGGCATAGCATCGATGAAGGATTTTCCCTCACGTTAAAAAAAATAGTCCTGCGTGAAATTTTGCTATTACATTTCACCGCTTTAAGCGTGAAATTTTCAAACCCCTTTTAGTGGATCTCTACATTGTAAAGTTAACCATAAAATTTCAAATTTCTTAGCTTAAGGATTTCGGTTGGGCGTTGATAGGTAAGTGAGTCACCGGGTAATTTTATTAGTATCGACTAGTAGCCATAAAGAATTTCGTACTGATCTTATAATCCCGACACGTTCTGGCCTCGACGGTACTGGAAGTTTTTATCTTTCTGCTAGCTATTCCCCGCGGCTTCGACCGCGTAGAAGTCGTTATCGCATAAAATCATCACCCTCCTTTTGCGCAGTCAGTTGAAAAGTAGCCTATCTCCTCCTCTACACTCAAACTATCTCTATACTAAATTTCATCAAAATCGGTTGAGCGGTTTAGGCATGATAACGTAACAGACAGACAGACAGACAGGTACTTTCGCATTTATAATATTAGTAGGGAAGTAGGGATATACAAGAACCAGATGGTTCTTATGTATGTCCAATCATCCATGTATAGAATATAACACATATAGGCTGGTGTAGCCATTCAACAGTTTTGACGTGACCAAGGGAAATTATAAATTTATTTTCTCACCACCTATTACGTAGGTCAAAAACAAATGGTGAAATTTGTGCTCATAAAAGCGTCTGCCTACCCCTTCGGAGATAACGGCGTGGCTGTATATATGTAATTTTCATGGACAAAGTATTACCAAATTTTCATAAACGTTATCATAATTCGTAACCCGGTCAATATGAATAGATAACGAAGTGGTTATTATGTTTGAGTGAAAGCATAGAGCATATAGTCTGCTCGTAAGTGCTCGAGAAATTGACGAGCACGCTCGCTGATAATTACAATATTGATAACCATCTTATAGATAGCACATCGACTGGACTAAGCTATTATGTGCTTTATACAGCTGCTTTTTATCAGCGATGTAAGATAGTACACGATCTTCTAATCATGTTTGTGACGTGTGTGATAACGCATCGGTGGAACTGATACATCAGGTTATGAAATAATTAAATGTACAGTCAGCATTTTGAAAGATTTTCTATAGAAAAATACATTTTTTTTTATACCACTAAGGTGGCAGATAAGCACACGGCCCACCAGATGTACTGGTGGTCACCGCTGCCTATGCACGTTTGCAACACCAGAGGCCCTACACACGCGCTGCCGACCCTGTAAAAACCTTCTAATACCCCTTTTGAAGAACCTAATAAATCTGACTAATATTATAAATTTAATGCGAAAGTTCGTGAGTGTGGATGTTTGTTACTCTTTCACGCTCGAACGGCTGAATGAATCTGGCTGAAATTTGGTACAGGGATAGATTTGGTCAGGAATAACAGATAGGTTTCTTTTTATCCCGGGAATAAGTCCACAACGTGAAGCGGGAACGGGAACAAAGGGGAAGCTGCGGTCATCAGCAAGTAAATTAATAAAGAAATTAATACCGTACAATACACTAAGATTGACGGGGAAATACCTATTCAGGGCGGACAGGGGAAATATTTTTGATATTCCAATCCAAAACCTTGATTTATTTTCTTCATGTGTTTATCATTTTGATCAAGGTTGCGTTGATGCAAAATCCAGCGAAAAAAATAAATTTTCCTAAGCCTTTTTATGGGCTTTTTGACGCTGGGATCCATTTTCTTACTGTTACATATCCATTTCTTAAGGACTTCAATATGACCATATAGAAGTTCTTGAGAAGAAGCCATGTATTAACGCACCAGTGATCACAAGACTCGGTTCGAAAATAGTCTTTGGATTCAAAAGGCATAATAGAAAAGATTTTTACCCTATAGGGAATCTGTTGTGTTCAAGAAAAGTTTAGTAAAAGCAATCATCCCTCAGTTTTTGGTAGTCCTGTATGAAAACTCAGTCGTTTGGAACAAGTCTGAGTAATACCCTGAAGTCAGACTCTAACTACGGGTAAAGTGCGACAATTTTTTTATCACCGTCATGTCTCTGTATTCCTAGTATTCCTATATGATGGAAAGCAAAATCTATAAGAAATAGCACTTTAATTTTCTCCATTTAGATTATTTCTAAATGATTTTCTTGTGGCATCTACATTTTTTATTCCTTTAAACAAAAAAATTCAAAAAAGAATTCAAGATTCTGACACCAACAATATAATGCTATGTACCTAGTTGCCTATGTTGGTACTGTATCTATCTATACTTCCATATTGTTAGTTCTTGAATGTCCCTTGTCTAGTTTAATGTATATTATTTGTTAAACTCGTTTGAACTACAATATGTAATTACTACATTACAGTTAAAACATGAAATAATTGTTACTTCAATACATTAGAATTGAAGTAAAAATTTGATCATACCTACCACTAATTCAGTCCAGTTCGGTTTAGTACATTTCGAGTAATGCATAGAATCGTTCCGTAGTCACACATTGTGTCACGAGAATAAAAAAATCGAGGTTGGTATTATTTATAATTATTTCGTTATTTTTGTATTAAGTTCCCCAAGCAACCACATTTTAAAAGTTAAAGATTTCGATTACTTCGTTAGGAAGTAGAAGTGTGATAGACACACTACTTCTACTTCCCAACGAAGTGATCGACATCTTTATAATTTTTCTTCAAAGTTCATTACATGGAGTACCATCATAATTTTTTACAGAGAGCGGGGGAAGGGGGGGGGGGGCTATTTAACACAAAAATGCAAATATTCCGTTTACTATAATAGGTACTAGTGTTAGTGACCATTAAAGTTTAAATACCTATAGACGTGGTTTATACACACATCTCTGAAGTTTAATTTTTCTAACACTAACCGAGACGGACAGTCCGATGGATGGACATGACACGAAACCATAAGGATTTTGAGACGTGATCTACGAAACCCTAAAAAGACTGCAAAACAATGTAAAATTCCAACTAAAAAAAATGTTTTCAGAAAATTCATTAAAATTAAAAACCGTAATTTAACGTGGAATTTCGAGACATTAACTTAAGAGAGCGTGGGTGATTCGGGGAGAAACGGCATTAGGTGAGGGCGGTTGTGCCGTAGTGTGAGAGGAGGTGCAGTGCAGTCGCAGGGTGCGCCGAGGTCACTGCCACCGGCGCTCACGGCCGATGGATTCAACGTTCCCGAGAATTTTGGCTACAATATCACTGAACTTTGGCTAGGTTTCATACATCATAACATTCATAATACGTTGCCCTGAAATTATAATTTTACTGTAGAAAATTTCTTTTAGCTAACTCCTTAACTTTTCATATTCTTTATCAGTTGCACTCATAGAGCAATACGATCTTATGACGTTTATCGGGAGGGGAGTCGCCAAACTGAAACTTTCCCCTCTATCAAAGCGTGCACCATAAAGGAGTGCGCTTAAACACATATTATTAGGGAGGATTCGACCAAAGTCGGAGTAAGATTATATTATAGAACTAGCTGAGCCCGCAACTTCATTTACGTCACATAGGGTGTATGAAAGGAAAGGTATTTCTTCATCGGAGTCATCAAGCAGCGTCTGAAACTGCCCTGTTTGCTTAATCATAAAAGAGCTTAATGATTAATTCTATTTTAAAACAATTCAGTCCACGCCTTCGGCGCGGACTGAATTGTTTAAAAATAGTCTTAATCATTAAGCTCTTTTATGATTAAGCCAACACGCCAGTTTAGGTTCACTCACATTTAAAGAAACCCCTACAATTAAAAATTTCAAAATATCAGATTCTTAAAAGTGTTATAACTTTTTTATTTCTAAACCGATTTACATAAAACAAACGCTAAATGTTAATTGGAGCAAACCTCAATACAATAAAAAAAAACCGCATTGCAATCGGTTGAGCGGTTACTGAGATTAGCGTGCACAACCGTACAGACAAACGGATATACAGACATACAGACATACAGACAAACAGACAAAAATTCTGAAAATCATTGTTTTGGGTTCTATTACGTTCATAAAGCCCCCCTATAATATTTTTTCTTATTTATCTTCCATGTACAGACAGCGACCTGTTACGATTTTATTATATGTATTGATACCGTGTACTTATACTAAAAGTAAAGTGATTTTCCATTTTACCAACCACTAACAGGCACAACGTAACTATGGTAACCATACTGAAGTAGACGTGACTATGGTAACCATGCTAAAGTAGACTCCTTCAGTATGGTTACCATAATTACATTGTGCTTGTTAGTTGTTGGTGGTAACTTCAGTTTCACTTTACTTTTAGTGTAAGTACAAGTTATTCGCTAGTAAAGTCTTACTCCGATTTTGGTCGAATCCGGCCTAAGTATTTTAAACAACACTAGCTGACCAGTGCTGCAGTGCAACTTCGTTTACGTTACAGCACCACTTTTCTGTATACCGACTGCAGCGCCATCTGCCGGGCTGAATTGTGAATCTAAATCGTCCAGGGCCACCAAACGCATACAAAAAACAAAAACAACATTCAAATCTGACCAGCTGTTTAAGAGGATTTCAGTGACATACATATATATAAAGATATGACAGATAGATGTGAATCTATCAAACATGCTATGTCTACTTTCCTTGTAGGTACTAGTCACGTTGCTCTATGGTTGCACTTTACTGTTTTGTTTTTGTATTGTCTCAGGGAGATATGAAAGAGGTTTCATGGTGGTGTTGTATTTTTTAGAAAATCGCTGGCAAATCATTGGTCTTTTACAATCGGTCATCTGACATCGAATATGCCACGGAATCTTGTCAATCAATGCGAGTACATCGACCTGACCGGTGTTCGCTTGAGTTAGAGCCACACCAACACGGCTACTAATTCGGGCGGAGCCTGTAACCCTGTTACCTGTGGGCTAAGCAGATATTGTACATACAATTAGTGTAAATCGAACAACTAAAAATGCAATTTATAAATTGAGATGATCTGGTGGTGTTATCAGAAGGTAATGAAATATTGCAACCCTTAAACATGAACTAGTTGATTTGCTTGTGACATAATAAAAATTGTTCTTAGAAGATATACAAGAGCTTTAAAACTAAACCTCTTATCTAAATAACACACAGAATACGAGCATTTAAAATAGATTGTCTTTGAGAACTTGAATAGACTGTCCTTCAGAACTTTAGGAGTGAACTTAAATAACTAGTATAAATAAAAAAACATATAAAATCTAATTTCTATATTTAAGATTTATTTGTAAACCTATTGTCAAATTAAGCTTTATTGTCTGTAAACAAATACATAAAAATTATCATTATTTACAAGTAACTGACAACTTAATTGAGATACGTAATAAAAATGAATTTACTCCACCTAAATTATTGTTATTCAAAATTGGATATAGGACTACCAAAAATGATATTTCTATAGAAATGATACACAATTTGGTGCAACATAACTCAAATACCAAATTATAACTGTCTAGGAATGTGTAATGGGCCTACATTTATGGCTAAGTGTCGGGAGTGAAAGTTAGGTAGTATTAAAGGGCACCAGGACACATCGCGATGGGGTGCGATGCGACGGTGACGGTGCCAGCGAGGGTGGCGGAGACATGCACACAGGAGACAGTGTCTGTGTCGCACGCATGCGCCTGTATGCACACGCAGAGACATCGAGACGGATTGCAATCACACCGAATAGCCATTCCATCATAGCAACGATAATATCAGTGTAACAAAATTATAGTCTACGAGTTTTTGTCACATTTTTTTCTATACTTATTTATGACTTTAGAGAAGACGTCATTATGTCTGGTAAAATATGGTATTTCCCACTTTGTCTACAATATTATATGTTCAAAACATGATAATTAAATTTGCAGAAGCCACAAGTAATATCACCTGAGAGTTATTAAACAAAAACAAAATTAAACTATTTTCTTTCTTTTTTCTTACTAGGCGATGCGCGCGGCTTCGCCCGCGTGAAATTTGGTTTCCGTTCCCGCTTCCCGTGAGAACATTGTTCCGGGATAAAAAGTAGCCAATGTTTTGTTCCAGACTATACTCTATCCCTGTACCAAATTTCAGCCAGATCCATTTAGCCGTTAGAGCGTGATTGAGTAACAAAATCCAAACGTCTTCACAAACTTTTACATTTATAATATCAGTGGAATTACAGTGTAGTACCACGTTTTTAAAGGCCTTTGTTAGTATCTACAAACAACTCCAAAAAGTCAAATAGCTATTCCCCTCAGATAATGAAATAGCCCGTATCCTTCAAGGTCGATATTGCTTAGCTAATTATGATTCATAATGTTATGATATCAATTAAAACTTTACGTGAATCTGATGTATCTGATAGTGGTCGAACCCTTCAAGATTACGCACGTCTCATTACTGCCGGGCAAATGAAATTCTTGAATGGAAATATACTTATCATCAGTTACCTAACTCAATCGAATGCACTGGAATTTCGAGTTGCAAGTTCGCCGAAGAAATTAGAGATTCTAGTGCGATTGTAAAGTGAAATGTCAGTTTGTATTCAGAGAATCAACAAATGTGTTTTCTCGTGGTCCCACTATTTTGAACCACTAGTGGGACCATGAGAAACAGTTCCTCCTCGTGGTCCCACTAGTGGGTCGAAATAGTGGGACCACGAGAAAACACCGGTTTGTACGAGGAATAAGCTCAATGTATGTTTTATTATTACCTAAGTAAAAATTTACTTGCTCAGTGCGTTCAATAATATTATACATCAACAATTTCGTGAACGTTTTCCATAACAAAATTAGTACCTATCTATTTTGAAGCAGTTCGCCTAGCTAGAGAACGACTTTTTTTTAAAACACACGGTGTCAAACGGGCATTCCATCTGATGAGAACCTTAGCACTTTCTTAAATAAAAAATACTTAAATGATCAGGAAAAAAACTATTTTTAATATATATTTTAGTAATAAAATAAATAAAGAATGTGCATAATGTCGTCGGTGTAAACACGCCCTGCAGTAGCCGCCAGTCGTCGCGGTATACGGCGATCAATATGCAATGTTGCGATCGGAACATTATATTTCTTCTGCCAGACATGAGCTCCCACTGCACTAATTTTCTTTACAAACAACCGCTTCTTCTATCTCTGCTTGCTAGAATAAAAATGTAGTCTTTATGCCTGTAGTCTGTATATCAGTAGATACTAATATTACAACGAGGAATAATTTGATCCTTTGTATGTTTTTTTGCATTGAATAGGGCTCGTAACTAGGTACTAAACTGATTAGAACAATTATTTCACTTTTGGGAAGCTGCACTTTCTCCGGGTGACATCAGCTATATTTTACTCACGTATTCGCACGGGAACGGGTAAAATCGCATGACATCCGCTAGTAGGATATCTTTTTTTTAACGTGAGGGAAAATACTGCATGGATGCTATGCTGGACTCCTACCGACTAAAAAAAAAGAAAAAAGAGGGAAAAACCTCACGTATCCTGCCTGACAGCCTACGGTTGGGAGCCCCGGGTAAGCCCTCGGAAGGATACCCCAGGAGTCCCATAGTAGGATTTCTTTAATAAAAGCTTGGATTATGTTATACTTCTAAAATTTCTGAATATAAATTCTTTTTTTAATTAATAATTATTTAGTATTTGTTTCATGTAAATATTAAATTTACATGAAACAAATACTAAATGTTAAGTAGACGGGACAAACCGGGACGCAGAACCGGAACTCCCGGGACATAGAGGCAGACAAAAAGACAAAAATTTTAAAATCATTATTCACGCAAAGTACCTACTCAATACTTTGCGTTCATAAAGTCCCCCTATATTTTTTTAACTACAAGTATATTATCTATGTACCTAAAGACAGCGACCAGTTACGATTTTATTACGTAGTAAATTGTATTGATTAATGATATTGATAACTATGGGAATAAAATGTAATTTAATTGTAGGTTTAGGTGCCTATCGGAAATCTTTGGTCGTGTTTGTAAATGCAAATGCTCTCATTTGGCCATATAATGCCAATGACTGCCTCTGTGGCGCAGTCGGTAGTGATACCGCCTGCGGCGCTGGAGGTCATGGGTTCGATTCCCACCGGAGACAAATATTTGTGTGACCCATAAATGTTTGTCTCAAGAATCTGGGTGTTTCTATGTATAATATGTATTTATTTAAAAGTATATAAGTATTAATATCCGTAGTCTCATACCCATAACACAAGCAGGTTATTCCTAGCTTACTTTGGGATCAGATAGCGTTGTGTGAAATGTCCGTGAATATTTATTTATTTATTTTTTATTTTTAATGGAACCAATTACTAGTTTATCTAAGAAACAATATTCTTTTTTCTCTATAATATTAACATTATCATTAATCAACTTGTTTCAATTCGATGCCAATTTATTTGTTTCAAAGTAACTGAACTACTCAGTATGAAAGCTATTTTAGACTGCTCAGTTCATATAATTGTATAAACCTTAGAAACCTTGGGGAGTGCATCGGCACCGGAGGAATGCCCTCATGAGGATACCTCAATGTCAGGCTTTCGGTGGCAGTCGACGCCCTCACATGCACTACCCCCGGCGGGCATCGCTCTTTGTCTTGCAGTAGTAACACTACCTTAATACTAACATGGAAATAAACGGTTGAAATATCTTCTTTTTAATAATTTAAAAGTTATATTTTAATAATGTTAATAATTGTGAAATAAATATTTGGGGACATTCAATGATATTTAAGTAAAGATATGCTACCTTCATACAAAACAGCATTCAGTTATTGTTGAGTTATAATTTACGTGCTTACCTATCGGTACCTAATAGATTTCATCTATGAATGCGATAGAGAATACAAAACATTTAAAACAGAGAGGGATAGCTATCTGTGTCGTTTTGCACACAGCAGCCGACCACAACACGACTTGTTTCGCTCGCAGCTATTAGCCGACTAAATGGAATTACAACAATTGTGTGACTTTGTCCGCAACAGTTTTTGAGCGGTAATGCGATATCTACCTCTTTTTTACTATAACATCATTGGGGACATTTAATACACAGGGTTCTAAACCTCTGTAAGTCTCAAACGGACCAAACTGTACCTAAAATATTTACTGTTCACCCCTGGTTTAACCATACTAGAACAATACAAGTATATTGAAAATATGGCACACATAATATATTAGCATTCTTCTTCTAAAGGAAAATAAGGAATCAATTTTGAACATTCCATTTTTTGAGGGTTAAATTCATATTTTTGCTGCGTGCTCAGTTCTGTGTTGTAAACATGATGATGACAATGTTTTTTAAATAAATGCATTTTATGATCTTGATTTTTATGGAATGATAAAAAAAACTAAGAACCTGAAGAAAACATACACATAAATGTATGCTTATTATTTGGGTGTCTTCGATTTTGAATGAGTATATACTTATGCTATGAAATACTACATTTCTTTGTCTGAATGACGCGTGTTTTGTATGCTCAAGATCGTTAACCCTATTCTCAGCCAACTAGCCAAGATACACATAACTGAGGGTTACGTTTTTTAGACTGCTCTTAGGACGTTAGCAGGACTTAACTCAAGACTCCTTCATGTGCTAGCTTTTCGTTAGGTAGAGAGGCTCGACAGCAGTCGTTACCATATACCACAAAAGTTACATTAATTTACAGATGCATTTTTTTTTAATTTTTCTTTAATACCGTGGGAGATGGGTCGGGTGCTGGTCTGGGATGCGTCTTGACCCCGTCTCATCTTTCTAAAACAAAAGTAAAAGTCAGCGCAGCAGCGGAAGCGGCTGAAAATATTTAATCCAACAAGTATAACGGTCTCGACCTATCCTATCGTTTTCTTCCCGTCGTTGTCGAGACCATGGTCGAGGACGAGGTCCACGGAGTCCCAATGCGCATAGATTTTTTAGGAATTTGAAAAAGCGCGTACTAGATTCTACTGGTGACCCAAGGGCTGGCAGTTTTCTCGCTCAGCGAATAGGTATTGCTATTCAAAGGGGTAATAGTCTTTTGGGCACAATACCACGGGAGCCTTATTTAGGTTTAGTTTAGATAATTAGTAACAATGTAAACACAAATGTAATAATTATGTTTCACTGTAATTTTTCGATATTACATGACAATAATCGAAACAACATCGAAATGACATCTAGAGAGAATTTACTGTTAGTGATCATCCCTGACATGTATTCGTACTCTTAGACCATTTAACTAAATGTTCTGAGATCATATTATCTAAGATGATAAGAAGATGTAGTTTAATGGTCTAAGATCGTACTGGATCTATAAGCACTTACACTCTACGTCCGGAGCGTTCGAGCACGGTTAGATCCGATAGGGGTTTCCTTACGCGCACGCTTGTTGTGGAATGAACTTCCTGCCTCGGTTTTCCCAAACGACTACAGTATGGGGTTCTTCAAAAGGGGTCTAACAAGGTTTTACAGGGTCGGCAGCGCAAGTGTAGCGCCTCTGGTGTTGCATACTTTCTTAGGCTGCGGTGACCACCCAGTCCTTCTGGTGGGCCGTATGCTTGTCTGCCATCTTGGTGGTATAAAAAAAGCAACTATAAGTTAACTTTATTCTGGACTATTCAAAGTTTTAACAACCGTTTTAAAGAATTTTAACAATCGTAACTATTGCTATAAACATAAGTTTTACTCGATTGTAATAATTATTTAGGAAAATACCTAAGTAGAACATAGCAATTTCTCAAAATAATCCAACTCGGCCAAATGACGAAGTTGACTGAGCGACTAAGCTTTGGATCAACAGGCTTTATTACGCCAGGACGAAGGTTACGTTTTATCTCGCCGGCTGTAATCAATTTAACGCTTTTCGTGACCTTTGAACTTTTCTTTAACTGTACTGTTACTGTGACGACTATACTTATACTAACGTCACCGCAACATTATAAAAACTGTTGATTGTATTCTACCTAGTGAGATTGTAAACTGTCGATTATTGCAAACCGTAAAAGATGATAACCTAAAAAATGTAAGAATGTTTCGAAGTATGTACGCGTATTCATTATAAAATTAAATGCTATCGGCATTTAAAATCATTTAGTCGTGTGTGTCAGAGATGAATCTGTGAATTCCAGCTGTTAGAGGCTTTTTTTTTTTTTTTTTTTGGCGCGGGGAACGCATTTACGCGCCTTCATCCCAGCTTCAGGGGCAGCTGGGATGGTGTGTGGGACTCCCGGCCCGGTCCGGAATGGACCGTCCTACCCACTAAACCCCGCGGTGTTCCTCCTCACCCTTTAGCCGGGCCGAGGGATATCAAAAGATTATTCACGTCGACCCGGCTAGGGGCGCCCCGTTAATTCGGAGCTCTCCTCGGGGGAGCCAGATGGGCGGCTCCCCAAAGCTCTCTAAGGAGCTGAAAAAACCACGCCTGCACCGCTCTCGAGCGCCCCTCTGTCATAGAGGAGTCAGAGAGCGGCTGGCGCAGGCGTGCGCTAATGGGCACCCCCGGAACACGGGGAAGGTGCCCACCGCCATGTGACCGTTGGAGGGCGGGGTCCCCCAACCTTACGCCCTCGGTCATGAAACAATCGGGGGACGTGCGCTAGCTCCTAGCGCAGGCGCCCCCAAACTGCATGACAGGGCGGGAGCATTTACCCAAACTCCCGCCCTTCCATGCAGTGCCTCTCATACTTCGCCACTATCGCCTCGCCAGCAAATGTGGTGGAGCGACAGCAGCAACACGATACAATCGGGGGCGCGCAGTGAACTCCTTACTGCGCCGCCCCCGAACTGCACGGCGAAGCGGGAGTATTTTCCATTACTCCCGCTCCCCCGCGCCTCCCTCTTTGCCGCCATCACCTCGTCAACTGACGAGGCAATAGCGGCCCAGCACTGCTGCTGCCGACCGTGTTTCTACTCACGGCCGGCAGCAACACACACCACCGAGCACCCCACAGGTGGGCTGCTCCCGCCTCGGCCGGAATTTGCCAGAGTAGCACCACTCCCCCACAGAGGAAGGGGAGTGGTCGCTACTCCGTTGCCCAGGATGCACCACGAGGAGGACCCGACCCATTGGGGTCCCGAAGATGTTCGCAGGACCCCGCATCCCGCTGTTAGAGGCTTAATGCAGGTTTTCAAGGAAGAAAAAAAAAATAATTAAAGCTTCTTGTATATCTCTCATCATTATGAAATTTCATGGATTTTTTTATTTTTATTGCTTTTTATGAACAGATCTAAACAAAGAGGTTTTAATTGCAATATATTTTTTTGCGTGAATAGAGCTTGTTGTTGGAGACGCCGAGGGCCGAGAAGCCACTGCTGAACAAACCAGAGCTTATTAGCGGGCGGCAAAGTGATTTAAATTTGGAACTTGAAACATTCATAGAAATCGAACGCAAATTGTATGGATTACTGGCTGGTACGCATTGGCTGCACAGGACCGCGGTAACCTGTGCTTATTAAAAAAAAAACTAAAGAGCGTGATTTATATCTCTGCTCTTGTAACCAGTATAACCACTACTCCACCAAGCGAAGTTGACGATTCAAATGTTACGAAAATTTCAATAATCAAACGAGTTTTTGTTTTTGTCCTGAAATAAATTTACAAAAACGAATACATGAGCGTGGTCTGCATCCTTGCGGACGCAGACGGTATTATGGCCCCATACACGTACAATATTATTGACTCAATAATATTGCATCAATATTTATTTCCGTCCGATTATAGTCTGTTCAAACCTCAATATTACTCAATACACGGTTAATTTATAGCTATATTGATCAATATTATTGTACGTGTATGGGGCCATAGTACCGTCTGCGTCCGCAAGGATGCAGACCACGCTCATGTATTCGTTTTTGTAAATTTATTTCAGGACAAAAAAAAACTAGTTTGATTATTGAAATTTTCGTAACATTTGAATCGTCAACTTCGCTTGGTGGAGTAGTGGTTATACTGGTTACAAGAGCAGAGATATAAATCACGCTCTTTAGTTTTTTTTTAATAAGCACAGGTTACCGCGGTCCTGTGCAGCCAATGCGTACCAGCCAGTAATCCATACAATTTGCGTTCGATTTCTATGAATGTTTCAAGTTCCAAATTTAAATCACTTTGCCGCCCACTAATAAGCTCTGGTTTGTTCAGCAGTGACGTCTCGGCGTCTCCAACAACAAGCTCTATTCACGCAAAAAAATATATTGCAATTAAAACCTCTTTGTTTAGATCTGTTCATAAAAAGCAATAAAAATAAAAAAATCCATGAAATTTCATAATGATGAGAGATATACAAGAAGCTTTAATTATTTTTTTTCTTCCCTGAAAACCTGCATTAAGCCTCTAACAGCTGGAATTCACAGATTCATCTCTGACACACACGACTAAATGATTTTAAATGCCGATAGCATTTAATTTTATAATGAATACGCGTACATACTTCGAAACATTCTTACATTTTTTAGGTTATCATCTTTTACGGTTTGCAATAATCGACAGTTTACAATCTCACTAGGTAGAATACAATCAACAGTTTTTATAATGTTGCGGTGACGTTAGTATAAGTATAGTCTTCACAGTAACAGTACAGTTAAAGAAAAGTTCAAAGGTCACGAAAAGCGTTAAATTGATTACAGCCGGCGAGATAAAACGTAACCTTCGTCCTGGCGTAATAAAGCCTGTTGATCCAAAGCTTAGTCGCTCAGTCAACTTCGTCACTTGGCCGAGTTGGATTATTTTGAGAAATTGCTATGTTCTACTTAGGTATTTTCCTAAATAATTATTACAATCGAGTAAAACTTATGTTTATAGCAATAGTTACGATTGTTAAAATTCTTTAAAACGGTTGTTAAAACTTTGAATAGTCCAGAATAAAGTTAACTTATAGTTGCTTTTTTTATACCACCAAGATGGCAGTCAAGCATACGGCCCACCAGAAGGACTGGGTGGTCACCGCAGCCTATGAAAGTATGCAACACCAGAGGCGCTACACTTGCGCTGCCGACCCTGTAAAACCTTGTTAGACCCCTTTTGAAGAACCCCATACTGTAGTCGTTTGGGAAAACCGAGGCAGGAAGTTCATTCCACAACAAGCGTGCGCGTAAGGAAACCCCTATCGGATCTAACCGTGCTCGAACGCTCCGGACGTAGAGTGTAAGTGCTTATAGATCCAGTACGATCTTAGACCATCAAACTACATCTTCTTATCATCTTAGATAATATGATCTCGGAACATTTAGTTAAATGGTCTAAGAGTACGAATACATGTCAGGGATGATCATTAACAGTAAATTCTCTCTAGATGTCATTTCGATGTTGTTTCGATTATTGTCATGTAATATCGAAAAATTACAGTGAAACATAATTATTACATTTGTGTTTACATTGTTACTAATTATCTAAACTAAACCTAAATAAGGCTCCCGTGGTATTGTGCCCAAAAGACTATTACCCCTTTGAATAGCAATACCTATTCGCTGAGCGAGAAAACTGCCAGCCCTTGGGTCACCAGTAGAATCTAGTACGCGCTTTTTCAAATTCCTAAAAAATCTATGCGCATTGGGACTCCGTGGACCTCGTCCTCGACCATGGTCTCGACAACGACGGGAAGAAAACGATAGGATAGGTCGAGACCGTTATACTTATTATTTATTTATTAGTTATAGTTATTAGATTAAATATTTTCAGCCGCTTCTGCTGCTGCGCTGACTTTTACTTTTGTCTTAGAAAGATGAGACGGGGCCAAGATGCATCCCAGACCAGCACCCGCAACATCTCCCACGGTATTAAAGAAAAATTTAAAAAAATGCATGTGTAAATAATTTAACTTTTGTGGTATATGGTAACGACTGCTATCGAGCCTCTCTACCTAACGAAAGCTAGCAGATGAAGGAGTCTTGAGTTAAGTTCTGCTTACGTCCAAGGAGCAGTCTAACAAATATAAATCCCTTAGTTATCAAAGAAAAATTATAAATCGCAATTTTTGCATTTGTAAATAATTTATATTTTGTGGTACGAGTATATGGTAACGACTGCTGTCGAGCCTCTCTACCTAAAGAAAAGCTAGCACATGAAGGTGTCTTGAGTTAAGCCCTGCTAACGTCCAAGGAGCAGTCTAACAAACATAAACTTGTCAGTTATCTGTATCCTGACTGCTTGGCTGGCGATAGGGCTAACGACCTTGAGCATACAAATTACGCGTCTTTCAGACGAAGAAATGTAGTATTTCTTAGCTTATTTTAGTTGTAATAAGTATATACTCATACTTATTCAAAATCGAATAAAACCAAATTTTAAACATTTACCTAGGTGAATACTAAAAGTAGAGTAAAGCTTTGTAATATCTAGTTTTATGTTTTATTATTTTTGGTGTACAATAAAGCATAATAATAATAATTATTATTACTTTCTTCAGATTCCTATAGATTGTTTTTGTCATTTTCATCAACAGGTCTTAAAATGCATTCATTTAAAAAACATTATCATCATCACGTTTACAACTCTACGTTTCAAACTGCCAGCCCTTGGGTCACCAGTAGAATCTAGTACGCGCTTTTTCAAATTCCTAAAGAATCTATGCGCATTGGGACTCCGTGGACCTCGTCCTCGACCATGGTCTCGACAACGACGGGAAGAAAACGATAGGATAGGTCGAGACCGTTATACTTATTATTTATTTAGCTTGTTGTTGGAGACGCCGAGACGCCACTGCTGAACAAACCAGAGCTTATTAGCGGGCGGCAAAGTGATTTAAATTTGGAACTTGAAACATTCATAGAAATCGAACGCAAATTGTATGGATTACTGGCTGGTACGCATAGGCTGCACAGGACCGCGGTAACCTGTGCTTATTAAAAAAAAACTAAAGAGCGTGATTTATATCTCTGCTCTTGTAACCAGCATAACCTATACTCCACCAAGCGAAGTTGACGATTGAAATGTTACGAAAATTTCAATAATCAAACGAGTTTTTTTTTGTCCTGAAATAAATTTACAAAACCGGCCAAGTGCGAGTTGGACTCGCCCATGAAGGGTTTCGGAGCAGCAAGTAACATAATATAAAAGTTCTTATAGTTCGTTGTAACTTTGATTAATGTTTTAACACGTTCGCAGTTGTAGTGATTTTTCTAACCGAAAATTGTGGTTTATGACGTATTAAAAAAAAACTACCAGCTCTATCTCGTTCGGACCAATTTTCATTGGTAGTTTTTATGGCAATGTACATCATATATTTTTTTTAGATTTATCATTCTCTTAGTTTAGAAGTTAGAGGGGGGGGACACACATTTTTCCACTTTGGAAGTGTCTCTTGCGCAAACTATTCACTTAAGTAAAAAATGATTTTAGGAACCTCAATAGCATTTTTGAAGACCTATCTTTAGATACCCCACACGTATGGCCTTGATGAAAAAACAAAATTTGAGTTGCAGTTCTTAGTATGGGGGACCCCCAAAATTTTCTGCTTTTTTTCTAGTTTTATATAAGAATCTTAATGCGGTTCACAGAATACACCTAGCTAGTAAGTTTCAATAGCATAGACCTTATAGTTTCGGAGAAAAGTGGCTGTGACACACGGACGGACAGACAGACAGACATGACGAATCTATAAGGGTTCCGTTTTTGCCATTTGGCTACGAAACCCTAAAAACGAATACATGAGCGTGGTCTGCATCCTTGCGGACGCAGACGGTACTATGGCCCCATACACGTACAATAATATTGATCAATATAGCTATAAATTAACCGTGTATTGAGTAATATTGAGGTTTGAACAGACTATACTATATATACAACTATTGATGCAATATTATTGAGTCAATAATATTGTACGTGTATGGGGCCGGTAAGGCGATTCCAGTCTGATGTAGGTGATCGCGGTAAGGGAACATTCCACGCGTTCGTCAACTTCGCTTAGTGGAGTAGTACATATTTTATTGTATTCTGCAAATATAATTAATTCTACGTCGAATTACGAAAGTGACAATGCATTGAATCCTGAATGGATAACTAAAAAAACCAACTTCAAACAAAAACTAAAAATTGAAAAATAAAATTAACTTAGCACAATGTAATAGGTAGTATATTTAGATTTATCAAATATTATTGAATGTAATACTGAAATCGGCGCCAAGTAGAACTATAGGTGTAGGTAGGTATTATTAATCTCTCATAGAAATATTGGCACCGACTTCAGTATTACAGTCAATAATATCTGATAAATCTAAATATACTACCTATTACTTTGTGCTAAGTTAATTTTATTTTTCAATTTTTAGTTTTTGTTTGAAGTCGGTTTTTTTTTTAACCGACTTCCAAAAAAGGAGGATGTTCTCAATTCGTCTGTATTTTTTTTTTTTTTTTTCAATTTTTTTAGTGACGGGTAGACTGAAATTATATCTGTCTAGAGCAGTCTTTCCCAAAGTGGGCGATAACGCCCCCTTGTGGGCGCTGCAGGTCTCAAGGGGGGCGGTAAGAGACCCAGAAGAAAATGGGGGCGTTGTGTATAGGGTGATTTGTAACTTTATTTAGCTAAGAGGCCTCTTAAACAACAACTGCAAGAGCTCTCGACTCTCAACAACAACTTGTGAACATCAACTAATATGAATTAAAAGATTGCTCAAACTCGGTTCTTTATTTCTCTTCGCGTAGTTCATATATCTGTCCTATTTTATTTAATATAGAAAAAATTAATAGTTATTAGTACTCGTAGATATCTATCAATTTTTAACAAGTTTTTGCTAAATAACCCGAATTGTGCATTCCTGTATCAGTCAGCTGGTTCATTGAATGCTTGTTCGGACTTGTTGAGTACGATTGAGCGTCGAATGAGATAAACGAGTTTATGCATGTTTGTTTTATTCCTGTCGGTGCGTGCTGCTTAAGCATTCCTATATAAACAATGTAATATTCGCCTCCTCTACTCGCGAAGTTGAACGTATTTCTCAAAGCAAAACAATGTCGGAAGTAAAAAAATAGAGACGGCAATACTTTGCGGAATATATTAAATTCGGATTTATTGAAAATCCCACAAACCGATCGTCGCCTTTGAGTCTTCTATGTCTAAAAACATTTTCGAATGAAGCAATGAAGCCTTCAAGGCTGCAAGATCATTTGAATAAAATGCATCCAGATAAGAAAGACAAGAATGTAGCATATTTTCACGACCTAGAGAAGAAGCATAATACTCAGCCAAGTGTAGCAAAACTATTTTCGGCGGCTGCTAAGCAAGATGACGACGGACTTCGAGCTTCGTACAATATCTCTTTGTTAATTTGTTAATTGCTCAAAAAGGCAAACCACATAACATCGGAGAAGAGTTAATATTGCCAGCAATAAATGAAGTAATAACTACTGTGCTTCATAAACCGGCCGCAGATATTATCCGAAAAATTCCTTTGAGTAATAATTCTGTGCAAAGACGAATTGATGAAATGGCTGAAAACATTGAAGAATCATTGTGCGATCACCTGAGGATAAGTCAATTCTCAATTCAGCTCGATGAGTCCACTTTACCAACTAATGAAGCATTGTTGTTGTCTTACGCGAGGTTTATTAAAGATGAGAAAATATGTGAAGAACTGTTATTTGCTAGAAATTTAGAGACCGATACAAAAGGTGAAACCATATTCAATACATTGGAAAAGTTTTGCGATGGAGAGAGATTCCTTTAAAAAATATTATTTCAGTTGCTACGGATGGCGCTCGGGCTATGACAGGGTGCCATAAAGGCTTCATAGCGTACTTAAAAAATAAAATTCCAGATGTCCTTGGTGTACATTGCGTTATTTATAGACAACATTTAGTTGCTAGAAACTTAAGTGAAAAACTATTTCAAGCTCTTTGAATGATAGATTATTTCATCAGCTTTGTGTTACTAATGACGAGGATTTCAACCGTTTGTTGTTTCATACTGAAGTTCGTTGGCTATCAAGAGGCAATTGTCTGACTCGATTTTACAACCTGTTTAACTCTGTTATAGAGTTCTTGGAAACTAAAGATACAGAATTGCACGACAAGCTCATAACATCAAAAAATGATATAGCTTACATGACAGACCTGTATAAATTGTTCAACGACATGAGTCTCCAACTGCAACGCGATAAACTAAATTTAATTAAAACAAAAAACGTCGTTGCTGCTTTAGCAGCCAAACTGCTTCTACACAAAAATAATCTGGGCAAACGTGAGTTTCACAATTTTCCAAATTTATCAGTATCATGCAGTAACGACGAATTGTTTGCCTACTGCCAACATTTGGAAAACCTCCACATTGACTTCACCGAACGATACCAGGACATTTTGAACTTGGAAATACCAGACTGGGTGTTGGATCCGTTTTCGAATGTCAACACAGCAATGTCACCTCAGCTGGAAGAAGAACTTATAGAATTGATAACAAACGAGGAAATAAAAATCAAGTTCAAAAATGGTTACCAAGAATTTTGGCTTCAAAAACCGATCCCTCAATTGTACCCTGGATTGTGGTCAATCGTTCAACGATTCTTGATAGCATTCCCATCGTCATATCTGTGTGAACGTGGATTTAGTGCTGTGACAACACTGCTTACTAAAAAGAGAAATCGTTTGCTTGTTACCGAACGTGGCGACTTGCGACTGTTCTTGAGTGAATTGGAACCTGATATCAACAAACATATTAAACAGTATCAGATTCATCCTTCACATTAGTTTTTATATAAGGATTGATTATTTTAGTTATATTTTTAATAAAAGATACTCTGTTTTAATACTATAAAGTTGCGTTTCAATAATCATTCTTATTGGCAGGTGGAGCCCGTAAGAGTTAACTTGAGACCTAAGCGCCGTTGTATGTTACCTACTGTGCTCAGGTTTCAAGTTGCGGGTTATAGTAAAAGTTTCGTTTAGAATTCTCTGTTAATATACATAATATACATTTTTTTTTACACAACATCACATATATAGGTCACAATAATTAATTATTATAATTTGAAGTTATAGTGGTTTTTAAATAGGTGAAAAAATGGGGGCGCTAAAAAAATATTTATTCTCAAAGTGGGCAGTAGACAAAATAAGTTTGGGAACCACTGGTCTAGAGGTAATGTTCTCCCCAATACAAATTAATCAAGCCCAAACACAAGGTAACTGCTGTATTGGGCCTCAATTCGAGGGATTTCTTCGATTTCTCCAGGATTCCAGCATCAGATTCTGACTTCCTGTATATGGGACCACATGGGAAGCACCAGCTTTCAAATAAAAAAAGAATCATCAAAATCGGATAACTCTTTCAAGCGATGTGCCGGGAACAAACATGAAAAAAAAATACAGACGAATTGAGAACCTCCTCCTTTTTTGGAAGTCGGTTAAAAAGCTAACTGCGTCGTATAAAACTTATCTTTTCTCATAGAAAGGGGATGAAAAGTCGAGTATATTACTCGAGAGCAAATTATTGGTCCCTCGGGCGGTGTACTTTGAATCCCTCACTGCGCTCAGGATTCTACGTTAGAATCCCTCGCTAAGCTCGGGATTCTATTCTAGAATACTTCGCTTTTCTCGTGATTCAAAGTAGCGCCCTCAGCGTCAAATTACTATTTTGCTCCCTTGTTATATAATAATATACAATCTACTATTTAAGTAATGCTTACTAGTACCTAATTTAAACGCGGAAATTTGTAAGTACGGAAGGATGGATAAACGTATGAATGTTGGTTACTCTTTCACGCTCTTGCGGCTGAACGAATCTGACTGAAATTTGGTACAGCGATAGATTATAATATAGTCTGGTAAAATAATTCACATCAAAAACAATACTTGTAAAAACACCAAGTCTCGCAACTCCGTTCTTCTACCGTAAAAAGTAGTGAGATTCAAGTAACTAGTTACCAAGTCGGATATTTTATTCAGTCCCTGCATAAAGGGACCTTCTGTCTTAAATTTTACGTAATCAGCTAACTCAACAACATGTTATTGTGTCCAATCAATATTAACAATCTGGAATGTTTTAAATAAATAGATTGACTTGGCAATCGCATGAAGACATGATTTATTTATTTATTTTTTAATTACACATAATGTGTACTTATCTCACAAGTGATATATTAAATTAGATTGTTTATTGCGATGCTATGCCGGACTCCTACCGAATAAAAAACCTGACGTATCCCGCTTAACAGCCTAAGGTTGGGAGCCCTCGGAAGGATACCTGATCAGCTTTCAAACAATAATAAACATGACACATTTCTATCACTCACCAACGCCAATTGTTCTATATTAATTTAAGCAATAGTAACTTCTTTAGACGCAATATTCCTGGAAACCAATTACGGATAAGCGAGCGTTGTAATGTAGGGTGATGGGAAGCAGAGGCGCCGGGTGGTGGGTGGGAACTTTGTTCGTGGAGTGAGTGTATTCAATACTGCCGAGGCCGGAGTGTTCGCTGTCATTGACACGGGCCGAGGACACTCTTCACAAGGTCACACGGCCCAAAACTGTGGCCCTGAATTACCTTTATTTTTTTGTCCCATTATTATTCAGTAAATAATGCATAGGCATGTTAGTTTAGATTACACTGATTCAATCGAAATTGTTCTTGTAAATTTTAATTGAATAAGGTAAACAAACATGGCTAGAAATTGTTAAAACATAGTTTTATGGGTCGTTACCCGTGGTCTCACAGCTAATTCCACGGATTTTTTTTTCTTTTGGTGGGACTCCCACCACAATACAATGGGGCTATAAGAATGATCTCCCTATCTCGATTTTCCCAAATGCCTACAGTATAGTTCTTCAAAGGGGGTCTTAGAAGTTTTTTGCAGGGTCGACATCGCGAGTGTCGCGCCTCTGGTGTTGCAAACGTTCACAGGCTGCGGTGACCACCGGTCCTTCTGGTGAGCCGTATGCTTGTCTGCCACCTTGGTGGTATAAAAAATTATAATAATTCCCACCGTAGGACTAAGGGAAAAAGACCCAAAGGATCCAATAGGCCCGCACTGCATAGGCGTTGCGGTGAGAGGGATTTTATAAATCACTGAGGCCGGTTTCCACCGCTATAGATGACTGGGAGAGGGTGGTTATGTTTTCTACCAACAAAGAGATTAATAACAAACATGAGGAATAAAGCAATTCTTCATTTCTAATTTTGATGAGTAAAATCCTATACAGTTCATCTCAACCATTTATTGATGGGAAAACAAATTAAGTAGGTATGCAGTTTACTGTTGCGAGTTATGCGGCGCTCGGTTCGCGATTGTAACCAGGGTTTAGGTTTACTGGTTTACAATGTAGAGTTATTGGTCAACATGTAGTACACAGAGCAGCCATTGGTTTATTGACCATTGCTTTATGTTACGAGGACGAAGATGCTGAGGTATGTAATAAACATAATATACACGAATCCCAACAAAACTCATTAATATAATCCTAAGAAATTCTGATTTAAGGATAGAAACGCTTTAATTAAGGTTTATTAAGATTTCAGCTTGGATTAAGCTTAAGTAGCGTTTGTTGAAACGATTTCCCCAGTTATCCTCAAATATCTTATCACAGACAAAATTAATTTATCGTTTCAGGAACCGTGAACTCGACATTATCAAAGGAATTTACGAATAAAACCAACGATATGTATGTACTACATCTATTGCGCCTTAAGACGTGTGTTCCTATTTTAATCATTATGAAAAACACACGAAACAAGGTTATAGTACTGATTATCCGCATTTATCTATCAATTGGCAGATTTGTAATAACTGTAGATCCTGACTATATCTATGTATATAGGTACAGTCAGCGTCTATATAAAGACGACAAGACTATCCAAATTGTTTCGACAAAAATAAAATTGTAACTTAACAATAAAATGAACTTACTATAACCACAGTATAAATAAATAATAAATAATAAATAAATAAATAAATAAATATTCACAAACATCTCACACAGCGCTATCTGATCCCAAAGTAAGCTAGCAATAAGCTGCTTGTGTTATGGTTATCAGACCACGGATATTAATACTTATATACTTTTAAATACATACATATTATACATAGAAACACCCAGACTCTTGAGACAAACATTTATGGGTCACACAAATATTTGTCTCCGGTGGGAATCGAACCCACGACCTCCAGCACCGCAGGCGGTATCACTACCGACTGCGCCACAGAGGCAGTCAAAACTAAAGAGAACTATGATCTGTCGGCTGTGCCATAACGTTCTGATTTTCTTGAAATTATTTTCGATTTTGCTAGAATCACTTTGTACGTGATAATCGACTCTATGTTACTGCACAGTCAGCTGCAATGAAAAGTATACAGGGCCGCCTTGTAAGAATAGATATATTTTAAAAAAACCGGCCAAGTGCGAGTTGGACTCGCCCATGAAGGGTTTCGTAGCAGCAAGTAACATAATATAAAGTTCTTATAGTTCATTGTAACTTTGATTGATGTTTTAACACGTTCGCAGTGGTAGTGATTTTTCTAACCGAAAATTGCGGTTTATGACGTATTAAAAAAAACTACCAGCTCTATCTCGTTCAATCCAATTTTCGTTGGTAGTTTTTATGGCAATGTACATCATATATTTTTTTTAGGTTTATCATTCTCTTAGTTTAGAAGTTAGAGGGGGGGGGGGGGACACATTTTTCCACTTTGGAAGTGTCTCTTGCACAAACTATTCACGTTAGAAAAAAATGATGTTAAAAACCTCAACAACATTTTTGAAGACCTATCTATAGATACCCCACACGTATGGGTTAGATGAAAAAAATATTTTTGAGTTTCAGTTCTGAGTATGGGGACCCCCAAAATCTACTGCTTTTTTTCTAGTTTTATATAAGAATCTTAATGCGGTTATCAAAATACATCTAGTTACCAAGTTTCAATAGCATAGGCCTTATAGTTTCGGAGAAAAGTGGCTGTGACACACGGACGGACAGACAGACAGACAGACAGACAGACAGACAGACATGACGAATCTATAAGGGTTCCGTTTTTGCCATTTGGCTACGAAACCCTAAAAATGAAAGGTCTAGATGGAAGGACAAGGTTAGTACTGTCTCGAAAACACACCAACAACTACTAGTATTTCCACACAGTTTTGTAAAGACAGTACTACCTTGTCCTTCCATCAAGACCTTTGAAAATGCTGTGAAGCGAAACCGGTCAGGTTTATAATAATAAATATTGTGGAACAGTACAAGTGTCGTTTTCATTATGTGCAGCAAGTTCCACCAAGTGCCATCAATCAAGAGTATAAATAATCACCAGTGTTAATGATGAGCATGTTGAACCTATTAATTAAAATCACATAGTGCTACGTCGACTGCGTATGGCCATAAAAATACAAGCCCAGTCCCTCAGTGATCCAGAGATTAGTAAAGACGACCTCACGAACTTTACTTCTATATAATATTGAATGGTACGGAAAGGCATATTCAACTAGACAGCAAGCAGCTAGTAACATAAGGTTCGAGTAAAAGTGTAGTGAACTCAAGTGCGATGACCATTCCAAGTCAATTTTTAAGAAATCTATAGAGATCGACTTGAATTGTAAATGTGTTCATTCATTTTAAATGAGATCAGTAAATACGCAGAACACGGTGAATGTTAAGTAGCAATCTTGAGAACTACTCACTAGAGCAATCAATACAGCTTTATTTATACCCGCTGTGTATTACAATGCTCAATAAACAATGAACGAGACATTGTGAAGGTCCTTACTCTGCAGGTTCAAGGCTCAGCGGCCATTACTTATAGCTGTCGTTATCACTGAACCTAGTGCGTCAACGCCTTCGTAAACTTATATTTCAAACTTAGGTTTCAAGGAACTTTATCCATTATTGTAGGACGATAGAGACGAACAAGTTAGAAATTATTTATACCTACATATTATATTTCATGTATTTGACCTATGTACGTACCTACCTATGTTAGTAAGAGTATTTAATATTTTTTTATGTGTTTTTTATCCCAACGCAAGATATAATATATAGGATAATATTTGCTTTAGTTTTCTTTTCTTTGCTCAATAAATAGATTGCATTGCATTGATATTTTTAATAGCTCAATAAAGTTTTCCGCTTCAGCTAGTATCTTAACAATATAGTTATTGCATGTCCTTGATTAATGTGATCACGCCTTTCATCCCCGAAGGGGTAGGCAGAGGCATAATATGCCCACATTTCACCTTTTGATTTTGCCCCACGTAATAGGTGGGGAATTTATTTACCAATTCATCAACCCAAGAGTCAATACCGATGTGGCTCATAACTTTATTTTTTAGGCGGACACTTTTCATGACGTGTGCACACACGAAAGATTTTATATTTTGCTTCTTAAATCCTACTTCCTATTTAAGTTTCTGAAGATGTTTGGTTCGGGAGAACCAACCATGAATTTTCATAATAAAGCATGGTACCTACGCTTTTATATGAAAATACATGGTTGGTTTTGGTTAATTTATAAGTATTTTACACTATATACATACAAGTTGTAATACAGGGGAACATAGGTATATAGTATTTTATATATTTAGTATTTTGCGTGTGAAAAATAGAAAATTCTCATGGATCTCTACCAATCAAAACCACACGGTGCCCTTCCTGTTCCTGCGAAACTTTGTCTGTTATAACAACCCCTAATTTACCCCGTTAGGAGTTGAATTTTGAAAAACCCCGTTAACTTAAATAGAAATAAAATTGATATTGGTAGACATTCTCACACAATTTCATCTCACCCAAGTTGAACTTATATACGCTTGTACTATGTGATCTAGACGACTGATAGACTTACTTATATATTTCTAAATCAATACATATAATAAAATCGTAACTGTCTGTTTGTCTGTACGTTTGTGCACGCTAATCCCAGCAACCGCTCAACCAATTGCAACGCGGATTTCTTTATGGCGTTGCGGTTTGCTCCACTCAGCATTTAGTGTTTGTTTCATATCTCTATTTCGTACGAAGTCGCAGGCAACAGCTAGTACATAATATTACTGCAAAACAAACATTTGTGAATAACACAAATATTTGTACCGAGTCGGAAAGCGGAACCGGACCCAGGACCTTAACTCGACACTACCGAATTCGCCACCGAGCCAGTCATGTTTATTAATTTTTAATCCGATGCAGTTTTACGAGATTTGGTGTTTCTTTGAAAATGAAAAATTTCAGAATCACAAACTGATATTAACCTATGGGTAACCTAGGGGTAGTATACACGAGTCCATTAATTTGTAACCAGAAATAGGCGTACGTAATTTCATGTTGCGAACTTTAAATAAAATTATTTTATACCCTTCAGGATATGTTTTTAAAATCCTTTTTTAGTGGGTAATGACTTGGCAGCTTTAAAAAAATTCAAGTTTCAACCCCAACGGTTTAAGCTCTGCGTTGATGAGTAAATTAATAAATAGGCAAGCAATTAAATGATTAGTACCTAACTCAGAAGTCTTTTGTTTTTATTCAATCCGAATATTTCTTTGTTTTTTATTTAGTTATAACGTACTAGGTAGAGTAGGTACTGTCGATTAGCTCATATTTAAAATTTATGACAATAGTAATGATGAGGAGAATTTTGAAACAAAGGGACATTAAATATTATAGATTTTTGTGGAACATATTCACTAAGCTAATATTTTTATAACTCGTACATATCAACATTTAGGTATTATACACACTATCAGATTACTAATCCGTTACCACATATCAATAATAATTACATACGTAGGTAGATACCGGGTTCAATGAACTCGATAGATTAGTTTCAGATGAAACTAATCTATCGAGTTCATTGAACCCGCCAAAACATGTTTACTTTCATATTTCAGGTCAATAGCAAGTTCTAGGGGGCTGCAGTAGTCTGGTAGCCCCCACAATTAAGGGTGGAAGGAGGGTTACAGTGCATCGTACGAAAGGGCAACTGCAGATAACGCAGGCACGGCCAGACAGTCAACGTCCCGATGCATTCCCGACTCGCGCCCCTCTCCCGCACGTCCTTCCCTCTTCAAGGGGAACCCGTATCCGGCGCGCCACTGCCACGGATCACAGTTTTTGCAATGCTCTCATCGCGAATCAGCAACTCTCGACTGTACTTAGTTCGTTGAGCTAATGAAAACGATTACATTCTCTCATACTTGAGACAATAAAACGCTCGGCCCTAATACTTTTTACTTGTATGCTTCCATGTACTTGAAAGAAATCACATAATGGATATAAAACCTTTTCATAATGTTACTTGTGAGCATAATATGTAAAGGTTTTATCTATAAGAGAGACGAGACCTCATAATGTGGACATTTCATACTACACTAGGTTGGATAAAGTACTAATAAACCGGCGAAGTGCGAGTTGGACTCGCCCATGAAGGGTTTCGTAGCAGCAAGTAACATAATATAAAAGTTCTTATAGTTCATTGTAACTTTGATGGATGTTTTAACACGATCGCAGTGGTAGTGATTTTTCAAACCGAAAATTGCGGTTTATGACGTATTAAAAAAAACTACCAGCTCTATCTCGTTCAAACCAATTTTCGTTGGTAGTTTTTATGGCAATGCACATCATATATTCTTTTTAGATTTATCATTCTCTTAGTTTAGAAGTTAGAGGGGGGGGGGGGGGGGGAACACATTTTTCCACTTTGGAAGTGTCTCTTGCTCAAACTACTCACATTAGAAAAAAATGATGTTAGAAACCTCAATAGCATTATTGAAGACCTATCTATAGATATACCACACGTATGGATTTAATGAGAAAAAAAAATTTGAGATTCAGTTCTGATTATGGGGACCCCCAAAATTTACAGCTTTTTTTCTAGTTTTATATAAGAATCTTAATGCGATTCACAGAATACATCTAGTTACCAAGTTTCAATAACATAGGCCTTATAGTTTCGGAGAAAAGTTGTAGCATTTATTTTCTGTAGATGCAGCATTGAGCGTGTGAAAGCACCCTAATCGATCTATCGTTTTCAAGGAACTTATACTTCTAACGTTAGAAGTATAAGTTCCTTGATCGTTTTTTAATCGGTTGTCTGTGGTGACATTTGCTGTCAGAATGACAGGATGTCATAAGTATCGGTGATGAATCGTTTTTGCATTAAAAGAAAACAGGTTTTTGGATAAGGATTCGAGACGATTCCACGCGAGAGAGGGGATATAGGGCCCTGCCTTGGTTCCAAGTTTTTTTTTACGAGCTTCTCTTCATCTGGGAAAGAACAAGAAATGTTGTGAACTTGGAGGTTATCTTGAGGAAGAGAAGAATTTCACTCAGGCTCTGTACAAACCTGAGGATTTGCTGAGGAACGTAGCCTAGGTTCTACCTTCCTCAGAAAGAATAAGTTTCTGTTCCAACTTTACCCAGGAAACTGGTAAGTTGTATTTTTTGTTGCAAAGCGGTTCGAATTTCGTCTGTCGCGCTGTCAGTAACCTAATTCGTCGTTTCTTTCTCGATCAGGGTTCTTTATTTGAGCAAGAGAGTCCAGTCGTGGATGTTGGTGCCACACCCAAGTACGTAGACTGCACGTGGTGCGAAAGCGTGGTAGAGTGGTCTGCACAAGTCACAACGTCCGGAGTCGCGCTCCGCGCACACCGCAGGCCAGTACCCAGTTACCTTTAACACCTAGTAACAGTAACAGCCTAAACAATTTGTAGCAAGCATTTATAGACCGCCTCCGTAACATTACTGCAGTAATCAGTACTATTCTTGAGTATTTCTGTGATATGTGTGTCTATTAGTGTATAACTTTTCTCTGTCTCTGTAGTGTTCTGTGTACTAGATAAATATTTATATGTGTGTACACCCTACTTGGCTGTTTTCGTCAGAGCCCTAGCCTACCCTTGCACACACTGGAAACTCTGTAGTAAGGCGCCCTGGGAAAGAGTTCTCTGCATAGCTTCCTCGTGCTAGTTGGTGAGTAACATACTGAGCAATAAAGTGGTTACAAAGTGGCTGTGACACACGGACGGACAGACAGACAGACAGACAGACATGACGAATCTATAAGGGTTCCGTTTTTGCCATTTGGCTACGAAACCCTAAAAAGTACCTAAAATCTGAAACGGAGAGCACCTATGTTCCGTTTCTGTCATATACGTACTTAAATTATATTAGTTTTGTGCTAGATGATGTTGTGTTAGAATGTCCTAAAAATCATTTCCTCGCAAAAGCGGTGCTAGAGTTTCAGGTAGGTACGTACAGCTGATCATTAACCAGTATCATAGTTCATCGTTGATACTTTTCCTCCTATCATTATTATAAGAAAACGCAGGTACGATGGAACTCACCGAAGTATTTTACGTCTGGTGAACCCATGTGAGTGATAAAAGTGACCACGAAGCCATTTTCATTGAGTAGTACCACCTGGTAAGAAAGGGTTTCTCCTTTTCCATATGTTATTGCCATGTCAACGTGACGTGTCCTTGGTGAGTTTCAACAAGATAACATCACGCACCTGGGACATCCTTCCGAGGGCTTACCCGGGGCTCCCAACCATAGGCTGTTGTTTTTTAGCCGGTAGGAGTCCGGCATAGCATCCATGAGGATTTTCCCTCACGTTAAAAAAACACTATTAATATTACTTATATCACAAAATAGTGTCTTTAATATAGTCCGTAGTAAATAATTTAACACATAAATATTCAAGAAGGCTTTGATGGTGGGATCTATACAATAACGTGACTTATCGTTATCGCCCTTGAACTTTTTAAGCTTGCCCTGAAGGTCAACTCAGGTTGAACACAAACCTAGAACACAAAGAACCCTTAATTGTCAACCAATATTGAAACGGGGTTGCACTGTAATTTTCAAGAAGGGTTTCTTAAATGATACTTTATTAGAATATTTATAATTCTGAGTTGTTGCCCCCAAAAGTTTAACGGCCTTAGTTCAACCTCAATTTAATTGTAAGCCATTTTCTGCTCTTTCTAGACTTTGAATAACAATACTTACTTAAATATTACTAAGCGCAGTCTACAACTTTGTGAAACGTAAATTTCTAAACAGTTTGCTTTTAATATTAACTTTGTATCATGAAAATAAATAATTTCCATATAAATACTTACGTATCTCGCGGAGCCGTCCCAAAGATGGGAGCAGTAACTATTTGTTGTTGTTAAAAATTAAGTAGGCATAAAGAGGTTAAGCCTGAACCTATTTATACATAATGAAGGTATTTATCTATGGGTCTATGCAACCTGAAAATAAAGTTTTATTATTATCTATTATTCGGCGTAAAAGCAAATCTGAGTCTTGTACAGACACCTGTAGTGTAGCATAAAGAACCGTCTCACCTTATTTAGTACTCCTAGTTTCCGCGAAGCTAGCCAAAAACATCTCTCAATATAACTTTTGTTTTTGAACGCGCGTCACTCGTCAGACGTCTATGCCGATAATGTCCAGATTGTTCATTATGTGGAATAGTCATCTGCTGAAGGGAGGTTAGGTTTAGGAAACGGTTTATTTAGCTGTAAAAGCACACGCTTAACTTTTGCGGGCATTAAAATTTATCAAGTTCTCAGATCCCCAAATATGGGAATACGACACAATACCCGGTCATGATCAGTCACAAGCTGCCGACTCCTATCCTCGACGTTGGTTCTCCCAGAGGCGCGCCGCTTGGATGGGCAGACTAACTTCCGTGCAGAGTGCTATCGTCGCGTCTGCATAACAATGTATGCTTCCGAGTTGTATTTGTGTTTGTCTAGAGAAGAATCTTTTGAATAAAAGCATTGGAAAATTGTAAAGAAAAACTACATAATAATATTGCCTGTGGCATTAAATCCACCTTTGTACAAATTTTGTGCATAAAGGTTTTAAATAAATAAATAATAATAATAAATAGCCTTTTATTTCTTGCTTAGTTAATACAGAGTTTAAAATAAAGTTAAAATTAAAGTAAAGTTTAAAATTAAAATACCTACTAAAAAAGAAATTTAACAAATTTAGAAAAGCGTAGAATTGTTCAAATGTATTTTATTTTCCCAATCTTAAACCTCCTCTAAAGAATTCCATTTGTCTCTATCTTTAGTTATTTGCTGCCAGCAGGGTCCAGCTGTTTTTATTATTTCATCCTCCCATCTAGTTTGAGGTCTTCCTTGAAGGCGGTGGCCGTATGGACTCTTCCACTTTGTAACCCTGCTAGTCCACCTATCGTCTTTCAGCCTCGCTACGTGCCCTGCCCACTTCCATTTTAGCTTTTTTGCGTAGCTTAAAGCGTCTATGACTTTTGTAATTTCTTTTATTTTGTTGTGGCGAATCTTTTGCATTTCTTAATGTTGAGCATACTTCGTTTTATTCCGCGTTGACAAGTAATAATTTTGTTTTCAGTTTTGTTTGTATACTTACACGTTTGACATGCATAGGTTAGGCATGGTATGAGGCATGATGTCATAGCATTTGTCTTAATAGATATTGGTAGGTTGCTTATAAATATTTCGCTTAGGGACCAGTACTTATTCCAAGTATTTTGTGCTCTTCTTTCTATTTCTAGTTTGTTATATTTTCTGTCAAAGCCAATTAATTTTCCAAGATAAGTATATTCTTCTGCGTATTTCAAGTCCTCGTTGTCTACTGATATTCTTGTGTTTAAGCTGTTTGTCATGACCATTGTTTTAGGAAGATTCATTTCCAGTCCTACCTCTTTGCTAGCTGTATTCAGTGAATCAAGCATGATTTGTAGTTGTGTACTAGACTCTGATAGGAGTACCAACCAAGTCATCAGCAAACCGCAGGTGGCTTAAGTATTTGCCATTAATGTTGAGGCCTGAATTGATCCAGTTTAGTCTTTTTATTATAGACTAGCTGACCTGATTATAGATAAGAGAGAGTATTACCTGTTCCCGTCGCATTTACTCCCGTCACGTTGCGTTTACTCCCGTAGCGTCTCCTTGTTAATTTTCAATCTATAACTATAAATATTTACGCAGCACACGCAACGAAGCTCTCAAAAGGAATAACTTTTCCCCCGTTTTTGAAACATTTACTATTACTGCTCCGCTCCTATTCGTTGTAGCGTGATGTTGTATAGCCTATGACACTCCACAATAACGTAGCTTTCTATTGGTGAAAGAATTTTTAAAATCGGTTCAGTAGATCCCGAGATTACCCCTTACAATTTAACAAACACACAAACTTTACTTCTTTATAATATTAGTATAGATTCTCGAACAGACATGAACCATTTTAGGGACATCGTGTCACCTTGTTAAACTCCTCTTTCGATGGGAAATGTGGGACCAGTCGTTTCCAGTTTTATTTTGGCAGTACTTCTCTTGTAAATATTTCTGATTATTTTTATATACTCTTGTTCAACTTTCTGAGTCCGCAGAGCAGTCCATATGCTTGAGTGTGACACGGTATCGAAAGCTTTTTTTATAAGATATTATATATAGTAGAGCTTTCTTTGCATTTCCTGGTACTTTTCCAATGAGTTCCAGTGTGTGTATATAGTCGATTGTTGAAAAGCTCTTTCGAAAACCTGCTTGTTCCATTGGCTGTTTTGTTTCTAGTGTAATACTTATTCCTTTATTTATGATGGAAGAAAATAGTTTGGAGATACAGGAGAGTAAGCTTATAGGCCTGTAGTTTGCAATATCTTTTAAGTCACCTTTTTTATAAATCAGAATTATTTCAGACTCCACCCATTGCGATGGAGTTTCAGCTGTTTCTAATACTTGGTTAACAAATATGTTAGGGGTAGAGTCAGTAATTGGTGTGCAGCTTTTAAGGCTTCGTTTGTAATGCCTTCTGGTCCTGGGCTTCTTTCATTCTTTAACCTTTATATTCCTTGTGTAACTTCCTATTCCGATATTGGAGCTATATTTCCATTTTTGTTCATGGTGCTTGTAGAGCTTTCAATGTTTGTCTCAAGAGTCTGGGTGTTTCTATGTATCATATGTATGTATTTAAAAAGTATATAAGTATTAATATCCGTGGTCCCCATACCCATAACACAAGCAGGTTATTCCTAGCTTACTTTGGGATCAGATAGCGTTGTGTGAAATGTCCGTGAATATTTATTATTATTTATTACCATGATTAGGGCATTTTTTTTTGTGTTTGTAAATTTTTGTGGGTAGCTTTAGTTGTTTTCTTGGTGGTTTGAATGTCTTGTAGGCTCTGAGATTTAGCTTTTGTTAGAGTGTTATAGTATGTCTGTACTGAAGTTTTTCCTTGACAATTGTTTAAATCTTGTAAATATGATGAAATGTTTTGTTTATAGTCTGTTATTTCTTGAGTAGTTCTCAGTGATGGATATTTATTGTTTCTATTTCTGTGCGTTTCTTCTTTTGTTTTAATGTGGTAAGGATAGACCCTGGATATGGGACCACCTCAGAAGTAGCCTCTTTCAAACAAAAAAAAATTTCAAAATCTGCACTCTGCACTCTATTTTATAGAGCGGGGCTAAAAGCAATCGGCTGTCACTGTGGAACTTACACAAAACAATTAAACCTATTGGTTTAATTGTTTCGTGTAAATCACTCATCATTTCAGACATACACACATAATTAATATACACATATACAGGGCGTCCCACGGCTATGCCACATGGAGGGAAAGTACCTTAAATATTGTAGATGGAACATTTTACTGAAAGAAGACATGACTTTAATTTATAAAACATTGTCGATTCCCGGCTCAACCATGTAATTATTAAAAAATCTATGAATGCAGTTGAAGTTGCTTTTTAAATTAAAATAATGTCTTCTTTCAGTAAAATGTTCCATCTACAATTTATAAGGTACTTTCCCTACATGTGGCACAGCCGTGGGACAACCTGTATATTTCTTATATTATATGTGTGTAGTTTAAAAGCGTGCACTTTTTGGGTGTCTGCTTTGACAGAAGAGAAATTCTCAGTATGGCGCCTCCTCTCGTAGTGAACATCATAGATAGATCGTGTTGCTCTTGATTCGAAGTTTCATAAAAACGCAGTTTTATCTGTCCTATTTTCATTAGTACGAAAAATTCCGTAAAAATTTCGCAGTGTTATTGGAGCGAAAAATATTATTAAGAATTTCAAATTTCCGAAAATTGATTGTTATAATCAAAATAGGTTAAATTATTTAATTACAAAATTATTGCAGAGTTTTATGGGTAAGTGCGAGTGCGAGTTTTATGGGTAACCGGCCAAGTGCGAGTCGTAACTTGCGTATGAACAGTTCCCTACCAAAAAACGACAAATATAACAGTTTGTGACATGGCATGGGAAACCCCCTTAAATAATTTATTTTTCTGGTTTTAGTATATTTTGTTATAGCGGTTACAGACACATACATCATCTTTGAAAATTTAAGCTCCCTAGCTATCATGGTACCTGAGATATAGTCTCGTGACAGACCGACAGATGGAACGGTGAGTGCTTTCAGATACCAGTACCTAGCTCGGAGTAAGAACATTCCTCGACCGCAGTAACAAACTGAAGCTGCGGAGCGAACCAGGAGGCCCAAATTTCGTCAGGTAAGGGTGGAAAATTTATTCATGCCTGCATGCCTCTCCGCTTGCATGCTTAATACTGGCATGCTTGCCTGCCTACTTGCTTGCACTTGGATAAGGCAACCTATATTAATCAGTAGGTTACGTTAAAATCTCTCTAATTTTATAAACTAGCTGCTCCCGCGGCTACATCCGCGTAGAAGTCGTTATAGTGTAAAATCATTACACTCCTTTTGCGCAGTCATTTAAAATGTAGCCTATTCCCTTGGACTCAAACTATCTCAATACCAAATTTCATCAAAATTGGTTCAGTGGTTTAGGCGTGCATAACAGACAGACAAACAGAGTTACTTTCGCATTTATAATATAAGAGTAGGGATGTGAAAGGTTGTGATTTATTCTTTCTCGCTCTAACGGCTGAACGAAACTGGCTGAAATTTTCTATAGGGATAGATATACTTAGATATTAGCACAGTCTACAGATCATGCAAAATCTGTGAATGCAGTTCAAAATATCTCATAAAGTTATTTTGAAGAACGTTTTGCTGTAATTATAATGGTTAAGGTACTTGCCCTTACTGTCCGTTTCAAAAATATACTCTGTATATTCATTACCTATACTTCGCAGTTAGAGTAAAATGGCGAGATAGCAGAGTCCGTAATTAATGTAATATTTATTGGCCGCATGTTCCATAAGTTAGTCTTTAGAATTATAAAGAAAAATCGACCTTAGAATATAAAATAGAAAAGTTAAGTACTCACCTCTACATATGAAATGCAGATCAGACAGGTATCTTTAAATATACTAATTTCGTCTCACTTTATTTTTCAGCGTATAACCATTGAAGAAATATATAGTACTAGCTGATGCCCGCAGCTTCGCCCGCGATGGCGCTGTATGTGAAATTCTGCTGAATTTTCTTTGCTATAAACCTCACGGAGCCCGAGACCTTTCCAACGAATGCAAAACCGTGGAAATCGGTTCGTGCGTTCTAAAGTTATAGCGTCAGGAAGGAAAACCCGACTTATTTTTATATAATAGATAGCTCATAAACTACTCAGCCAAAAAAATATATAATAATTTACCGGACTCTTACCAACACGTTTCCTACTTAGTGGTTGGCCTATGCTGTATCATGAGTAATAGGAAGAGCCCTAAATCCAGTCATGCACTGTGATGACTAATTTGTTCTATATGTGCGTGTGATACTTACCGTCGTAAAATTACCTGAAATTCGGGACAGTTATTATGACTATGATTATCCGGGCCCCACCATCGACCAAATCCATCCAGTCCCTATCTACCTTTTCTCGTAGAATATCCGGACTACATTTTATCTACACAGTGCTAGAATGTATCCAATCTCGGCATACGATGTAAATAAATTGCAGCTATTAACTATAGGTTTCCTTTACCCCAACAAACTCTACACTATAGTCAAAATGTTGTTTGACCTTACCGGTAGTCAAGGACGGATGGGTTAGCTGGAGTAGAGTGTTAAGGGGACTGGTTTAGAAAATGACGACAAAGAGGTGCAAATGAAAGCGTTTTTTGTCTGCATATGTGGACGGAAAATTATAGCTTATTTTTTTTTTTTTTTTTTTTTTTTTTTTTTTTTTTTTTTTTTTTTTTTAGTAAATCGGTCGTAGAGTAACCCCAAATTTTTAGATGAATACATTTTAGGACTTCAATTTTTATCGACGCGAAAGAAAAAAATATGCCAGCATATGAAAAAAATATACACCTATAAATTGGTTTTCTTCGATTTTGAATAAGTATAAGTATTAGCTTTGACTGCCTCTGTGGCGCAGTCGGTAGTGATACCGCCTGCGGCGCTGGAGGTCGTGGGTTCGATTCCCACCGGAGACAAATATTTGTGTGACCCACAAATGTTTGTCTCAAGAGTCTGGGTGTTTCTATGTATACTATGTATGTATTTAAAAAGTATATAAGTATTAATATCCGTGGTATGATACCCATAACACAAGCAGGTTATTCCTAGCTTACTTTGGGATCAGATAGCGTTGTGTGAAATGTCCGTGAATATTTATTATTATTATTTCCTTTATTATTTCGGCGATGGGCTCACCACCTGTTACGTGGGACCGAATTGTACGCGGTGAAATGTTGGCCGGTATAGGCCTCTGCCTACCCCTTCGGGGATAGGGGCGTGAGTATATGTATGTATGTATGTATGTTCCTTTATTTACTACTTTATACATATTAATTTAGATTTTTAAATACATTAGTATAAAACAAAAAAATATATTTAAAAATATAAAAAAATAGTGTCCCACCGGTATCGAGTACAGGGACCAAGCTACCGGTGGTTAGGGCTGCAGAGACAGGAACCTCCTCACAATGCGTGCCGTGTCTAGGAGAACTGCCTTTTGCATCTGGTTCTTGACCCAACTACCTAACGCGAGCCTCTTGAGATGTTGATCGAGGCTCTTGGCAATCAGACCATGCGCTGATACGACTATCGGAACAATAATCGCTGAATCCACATCCTACATGTCGACAATCTCGTGAGCCAAATCCAAATACTTTATTTGTTTCTCCTTTTCTGCTTTCACGAGATTTCCGTCATGTGGGACGGTAATGTCAACGATTATTGCTAGGCGCTCTGATCGATCTATTACCACTATATCAGGCTTATTGGCCACAATTTATTATTATTATTATTAACTAAAATAAGCAATTAAATGCTACATTTCCGAGGCTGACGGACGCGTGTTTTGAATGTTCAAGGTCGTTAGGCCTACCCACGGTCTTAACGAATATCATTATTGGTAAAAAGCATTTCGATTAGGTTCTACAACTAATTTCAGTATTACTCCGCTAATCCTTTGCGATGCTTCACGCAGAAACACAAATACAGGAATGAAGTTATTAATACGTAGGTACATTTTTTCCACAAAAATAGGGAGCAGTCTCCAGTTACGCAAGGTATTTCATATTTTTAACAGACTTTAAAAAAGAGGAGGCCCCTAAAAAGTAAACAGTATTCAATAAAATAAAAAACATTGAAATCCGTCTATAATTGACGGAAATATCGGTTAACATACATGAAAAAAAAAACATACCGACTAATTCTGCCGTGGTATAACTAAAACGCCGTTATGTAACATTTTGACGATTTTTACTTTTAGATGCTATCTTAGTCAGAAAAAAAATGTCTATCGATCTGTATTTACAGAATTTTCCTAACTAGAATTGTTACTGAAATAATAAGCGTAAGAAAGCCGTTATATGATTTTATTTTACTTGTGTATTATTCAAAAATGCCGTAAAGTGACTTTGTTAATCTATATAGCCGCTAAAGTTCAATAAAATCAAATATCAACAAAAAAAAACTTGAGATTGTTTAGCTAGATTGCGGTTAACAGATTTTAATTCACTTTAATGTGATAAAAGTACTTTTACTGCCTTATAGTTACTAATTGTTTTGAATAGAAATTTAAGCTATATTAAGCTATAATGCCGTTAATTGAAAAAGTTAGACATAAATGTGTTTAAAGATACTTAACGGCTTTATAGTTTAACTTCATTGTAAAAATATTTCGACTTATTCATCGTTATGCGCCAGTTAGCGGTGTTTCACATATTAAATAAAATCAAAGTGTGAACAACAGTGAGACTATATTGCCGTTATCCGAAATTAATGCGCTAAAAGGCCGCTATATGATCTCGCAGGGGATGATGATCGGGGTGGTCAGGGATGATCCTTTGAGTTTTTGAAGTGCTGCAGCATACGTTTGTGGGACGAGGTCGCGCTGTAGTTCGCGGGGCTCTCGCCAATTTTGTAATTATGGCGAATCGTCAGTTTAAGTAAGTTTTTTTGTTTTAGTTTACCGTGTTTTATGTTATTTGAAAAAAAAAATCATTTATTATTTCGCGTGAAGTCCCGAATTCCATAAGTATTACCGTATTTTATGTATGAAAATTTATAGTTATATTCATACGAGTTAATTTATATAGCACTACAGGGCAGCTATTTCCTTGTTACAGAACCCAAAGATCCAAAAATCATTTACAAATGGCTATAAACCCAGATATTGAACCTGGAACAAACAAAATCTTGGAGACACCAATAAAATTGTAATCAACTGTTAAAACTCTTTTAATAATATATACACTAGACTTGACTAGACCTTGTCTTTGAGACATTTTGTGAAACTCAAACTATGAACAACTCATAACATTTAAGTGTAGCTATAAATAATTTTATGCGTGTGTGCGATGGGCCCCACTAACGCGCCACTATACCAAGGACATTCTGGATATCGACCAGGTCGACACCAGGGCGGCTCTCGGGCTACTAAAGAACAAAAAGTCCCCTGGGAAGGACTGAACTCCTAAAAGCAGAGGGGACGCCGGTCCTCAAAGAGCTAGCGATTCTCTTTAATTCTGTTCTCTATCAGGGACAAACACCTAAAGCATGGAGCGGGAGTGCCGTGGCTGTTTTGCAAGAAAGGTGATAAGACCATAATGAAGAACTACAGACCCATCTCACTCCTGAGCCATGTTTACAAGTTGTTCTCGAGAGTAGTCACAAAAATCAGCCGCTGTGTATGCTTTTGTGAATTACGAGAAGGCCTTCGACTCTGTCGAAACGTGGAAAGTCATGGACTCTCTGCAGCGATGTCGTGTCGACTGGCGATATATCGAGGTGTTGAAATGTTTATACGAGACCGCTAACATGTATCACACACAAGCTCCAGTAGCTTTAGTGGTACATTTAGGCTAAGTTATTATTTGTTTGTGATCTAATAAATAAATAAAATAAATAATGACTATCCAGCTGGAAAACTATAAAACCAACTCCATTTAACTGCGTAGATGTGCAAGACAAGGCGATGTCATGAATGAATGATGATGGCCTAAGCTCTTCAACAATGCGCTTGAGGACATATTCAAGACGCTGCTGGATTGGGAAGCGTTCGGTGTGACCATCAACGGTGTGCGCATCTCGCCCCTTCAGTTTGCCGACGACATCGTCATAGTAGCGGAAACGGTGGAACAGTTAGGCGGAATGCTGCACAGCCTAAATGGAGCGTTTCGACGTATTGGTCTCGACGTCTTGGGGTGAACTTGGATAAAACCAAGGTCATGATCAACGAAAATGTCACACCGGGACCAATCCACGTCGAAGGATCGAAGCTGAAGGTTGTCCAGGAGTGTCTTGGCAAATCTTGGGCAGGTTATTACCCTTGAAAAAAGAACCTGGACAAGGAAATCGCTAGAAGGATCCGGCTGGGCTGGGCACCGTTCAGTAAACTGCGTCGAGTTTTCAATTCGCCTGTACGCAATGCCAGAAGACGAAAGTCTACAACCAGTGCGATTTACCCGTTATGACTTACGGTGCCGAGACTTGGACACTTACGGTGGGGTTGACCCACGCCTTTAGGGTCGCGCAGCGAGCTATGGAACGAGCTATGCTAGGAGTGTCTTTGCGGGATAAACTTCGGAATGAGGTTATCCGGCAAAAACTAAAGTTGTCGACATAGCTCGCAGAATAAGCACTTTAAAGTGGCAGTAGGCCGGCCACATCAGCAGAACAACCGACGGCCGTTGGAGCAAGCGAGTTCTGGAGTGGAGACCATGACTTGGCAAACGTAGCTTAGGACGCCTACACGCCAGATGGACCGACGATCTGGAACAGGTCGCAGGGACTGGTTGCAAAAGACGCAGAACCATGTGTTGTGGCCTAAATTGGAAGAGGTCTACGTCCAGGAGTGAACTGCCATAGACTGATTGATAAATAATTTAAAACAGGCTTTGTCAACAGCATGTATTCAACCCAGTCCGACTTTACAGCTGTTTGAATCAATTACTCCTGCGGATGCAAATTTGATGTGTGACGAATTAATGCCGCCAAGAACTCCATGCAGTTATAAGGTTTCCAATACAGAATGCCATGATTCGCCTGCCGCCGACCAACTTGATTTTGATTCCGATGACTCCGTACGTGACAAAGATTACTCGTCTTATTAAAAATTAAAATTATGCTCATTTTACATGATTGATATCCATGATTATGATGATTTTCATAAGTTTTAGACATACTTTTACATTAGACTGGTGTTATTTTATTAAAGATTTATAATGTAAATTACTAACATTTGAATGCTAGTTTTAAGTAAAAATTATAATTACACTCATTATAATACCACTATGTGGTAATTTTAAAAGTGTAGAAGACTGACTTTGGTCAATTAAACAACGATTTTATAAAAAATAAAATGATAAATTTTTATTATTAACTACGTTTTCATAAACTTGCTCACTTATCATCTCGGCATTGTGCCGCTATAGTGCCGTTAAGATTTAAGGTTCTTGACTTAACTGCGTTTAAGTTTAACAATGCTTCAAGTTTCTTAACAATATGCCTAGGATAATATACTTAAAAGCGGTAAAATGACATTAGCTGCATTTAAGTCTAACATATAGCAAGTTCAGAGCTTTCATTATTTAGCTAAAACGACTCTATGTGTTGTAACGGCGCTTTAGTTAATTATTATTGTAGTTTTTTTAAAGAATATTATTGGACATTGCTATTTCTTGTTAGTTTTACACTAAAATGCCGCTACGCTATGCATAGCGGCGTTTTAGCTTATACCCTCCGAACTCTTTTCATTACAAATGTTAAGTTAAAACGCATAATACGTTTTTTATATAAAAATATATTCTAAGTACTAAAATTCATAAACGGCATTTAAAAGTACTCCAATTTACCTATCTTTTGATATTTTTAATTCTAAGTTATGAGTTGTCATTAATGAGTTACATCAATTTAAAGTTTTTCTCACGTATTTCGCGTTTATTTCAAAAAGTGGTTTCGGTAGATAACGGCATTATAGTTATACCACGGCAGAATTCAGAACCTCAAAAAAACAAAAATACAAAACAAACAAAAAGTGTTTTATTTCACAAATAAAACAGTTTTTGTTGTTTTAAGGGTTTCGTAGCCAAATGGCAAAAACGGAACCCTTATAAATTCGTCATGTCTGTCTGTCTGTCCGTCTGTCTGTCCGTGTGTCACAGCCACTATTCTCCGAAACTATAAGGCCTATGCTATTGAAACTTTGTAACAAGATGTATTCTGTGAACCGCATTAAGATTCTTATATAAAACTAGAAAAAAACCGGCCAAGTGCGAGTTGGACTCGCCCATGAAGGGTTTCGTAGCAGCAAGTAACATAATATAAAAGTTCTCATAGTTCGTTGTAACTTTGATTGATGTTTTAACACATTCCCAGTGGTAGTGATTTTTATAACCGAAAATTGCGGTTTACAACGTATTAAAAAAAAAACTACCAGCTCTATCTCGTTCAAACCAATTTTCGCTGGTAGTTTTTATGGCAATGGACATCATATATTCTTTTTAGATTTATCAGTCTCTTAGTTTAGAAGTTAGAGGGGGGGGGACACACATTTTTCCACTTTGGAAGTGTCTCTTGCGCAAACTATTCACTTATGAAAAAAATGATGTTAGAAACCTCAATAGCATTTTTGAAGACCTATCTATAGATACCCCACACGTATGGATTTGATGAAAAAAAATATTTTGAGTTTCAGTTCTGAGTATGGGGACCCCCAAAATTTACTGCTTTTTTTCTAGTTTTATATAAGAATCTTAATGCGGTTCACAGAATACATCTAGTTACCAAGTTTCAATAGCATAGGCCTTATAGTTTCGGAGAAAAGTGGCTGTGACACACGGACGGACAGACAGACAGACAGACAGACAGACAGACAGACAGACAGACATGACGAATCTATAAGGGTTCCGTTTTTGCCATTTGGCTACGAAACCCTAAAAAAGCAGTAACTTTTGGGGTATACTCAGAACTGAAACTCAAACTTTTTTTTTCATCGGATCCATACGTGTGGGGTATCTATCGATAGGTCTTCAAAAATGCTATTGAGGTTTCAAACATCATTTTTTTCTAAAGTGAATAGTTTGCGCAAGAGACACTTCCAAAGTGGAAAAATGTGTCCCCCCCCCCCGCCCCTCTAACTTCTAAACTTAGAGAATGATAAATCTAAAAAGAATATATGATGTGCATTACCATAAAAACTACCAACGAAAATTGGTTTGAACGAGATAGAGCTGGTAGTTTTTTTTTAATACGTCGTAAACCGCAACTTTCGGTTAGAAAAATCACTACAACTGCGAACGTGTTAAAACATCAATGAAAGTTACAACGAACTATAAGAACTTTTATATTATGTTACTTGCTGCTACGAAACCCTTCACGGACGAGTCCAACTCGCACTTGGCCGGTTTTTTTTTCATGTAGGTATGTTAACCGATATTTCCGTCAATTATAGACGGATTTCAATTTTTTTTCTTTTATTGAATACTGTTTACTTTTTAGGTGGTCCCATTTTCACCAGGTCAGGATCTGATGATGCAGATGATGCATGACCACAAGTCCCTTTGTAAATTTTTTAATTAAGTGCTTTAATTTACTACAATTTAATGAAAGTCAATGAAAGTCTGGAGTCGATCTGATGAAAGAGTTGAAAGGAATTCCTTAACAATTTACAGCAGTTACCTTGTATTTGGGCTTGATTGGTTTGTATGGATAAGAAATTTACACCTAGATAGATAGATTTTTCCGTCTGTCCGTCACTCAAAATAATGACAAATAAAATCTACAAAAATAATAAATATTCACGGACATCTCACACAACGCTATCTGATCCCAAAGTAAGCTAGGAATAACCTGCTTGTGTTATGGGTATCAGACCACGGATATTAATACTTATATACTTTTAAATACATACATATTATACAAAGAAACACCCAGACTCTTGAGACAAACATTTATGGGTCACACAAATATTTGTCTCCTGTGGGAATCGAACAAACGACCTCCAGCGCCGCAGGCGGTATCCCTACCGACTGCGCCACAGAGGCAGTCATAAAAATAAAACCGACTTCAATCAAAAATGAAAAATAATATTTACCTAGCACAAAGTAATATGTATTTTGATATAACTGATTTTATTAGATAGGGTTTTGTTTAGAGTTTTTCTTCTCATCATCATGACCTCGATATCAGCAGGTGAGGCTGGCCAGAACACTAAAGGTTTTTATAAGTTTCCATCGCACCCAACGTATTTACGTATGCTGCTAAACAGAAGGTTCAAGTTCATTACCTATTAATATATTCTCAAACTAGCTGATGCCCGCAGCTTCGCCTGCGTATAATTTTGTTCCTAGACTATAACATATCTCTGTAGGCACCAAATTTCAGCCGATCCGTTCAGCCGTTACAGCGTGAAAGAGTAACAAACATTCACACTCACAAACATTCGCATTTATAATAATACCTAGTTAGATAGATTTCTGACCAACAAATTCATAATGCATAATAATATGAGCTAAGTAAATTTATTTATTAAATACATTTCTTAATTCAATGGCTAAACTACTACTTGACACAACTTTTCTTCTAAGCAATTGACATCGTAACTTAGTTCCTTCTTCAGGTAGTCCCAGCTTATCAGTCAGCGGAGCAATCTTTGTCGTAAATAAATGATTAAGTGTAGATGGTAACATGCGGTGTTATCTTATTGACCAGTGGATACTACCTGAAGCTTGGACTTTCATTTTTTCCGGCTAGCCATCTTAGAATTTTCTTCTTCTTTTCACAAATCAATTTTTGTCACACAAAATTTTAATAAATTAGCAATAATACTTCCATAAAGCATATTTGGTTAATATTATACCAAAATAGCACTTTTTATTTAACTTTATGGCTATGTAGTAAAATCATCTGTTTGAAGTTTGAAATAAAACATAACTGAAAACATCAATTGTATTGAACTTTCACAAATCATGTGTCAAAATAAAAAGTAATTTAAGTATAAAATAAGAGTATTTAAGGAGTATTGATATCCACTTCGGAGAAAATCAGCCCCAAAATAATTCACATTCCCTTTTTAGCACGTTATAGTATAAATTTCAATAAAATACGAAACACGTCTTCCATCAATTATGTTAATAATGCTATATGCCAAATTTTAAGTAGATTGGACAAAGGAATCACGTTGTCCCATACAAACTTTACCCTCCTTTTTTATACCTTTGGAGTTGGAATTGGCAAAAATGTTATAATTACTTTTTTCAAATTGTAACAAACAACGCTCATGCTTAGTTTCATCATCGTACCATTAACCGTTTAAGCAATAATAGATAATAACTTTGGGTCTAGGGATCGAACCGCAAAATTAAGTTTGGTTTGAATTCTATATACTTTTCCGGGATAAAAAGTACCCAGTGTTGTGCCCAGGCTATTAAAGAATAATTATACCAAGTTTCATCGTTATCGAACAGGTAGTTTTTGCGTGATGCCTGAACAAACAGACAGACAGACAGACAGACAAAAAATTTTTTAATCACATTTTTGGGTTCGGTGTCGGTCTAGTAACACCCCCTGCTATTTATGTTTTTGATATTTCGAATGTACAGAATTTTCACTTCTACAGATTTATTATAAGTATAGATATGGGGCGAAGGCTGCCGAAAGGTACTCGTCGGCAATTTATTTGAAAATGCTTTATAACGCTCGTTATGTTTACATCATTAGTTATTTCGTGAATTCCAGAGAAATTATATTATACAGAAAGTGCGCATGGAAGGCAGCGGTGAGGTGAGCGGGTACCGGAGGGCAGCCCGCGGAGGCTGAGCGGCTCGTGTCAAGGCCGCGTCCTCGACCGTGACCGTCGCCTCGCCCCGCTCCATCCTCGCGCCCAACAATAAACCACTTACCCGCTAAAGTATTCCCAGCTTCATTGTAAATATATATCTACCTAGTACATTTTCATTATTAAAATATTTTTTTAGATGTATAGTTGCCATACTAGCTACCACGAAATAGCTAGAGCGGGATGGAACCCTACCGAGACTTTCACAGCCCAATCCAACCTCACGTACAAGTGGTGCACCTACTGACTAACGATCGAGGTCATAACAAAGAAAATGTAATCCCAAAACCAAGGAAATAAAGGGAAGAAAAGGGCTGTAATGAAAATCCTCATGGATGCTATACCGGCCTCCTACCGACTAAAAAACCTCACGTAACGACCAACAGGGCTATAGGTATATTAAAATACTAGCTGACCCTCGCAACTTCGTTTACGTCACATAAGGTGTACGAAAGGAGAGGTAACTCTTTATCAGACTCATCAAGCACCGTGTGAAACGGCCCTGTTTGCTTAATCATAAAAGAGCTTAAAGATTAAGTCGATTCTAAAACAATTCAGTCCACGCCTTCGGCGCGGACTGAATTATTTTACAATAGCCTTAATCATTAAGCTCTTTTATGATTAAGCCAACACGCCCGTTTAGCCTCACTTTCAAAAGAAACGTTGAATTTTAGATTTACCGAAAGTTGAGATGCTCCTAATTTCTGAACTACATAACCCTCGATATTGAAAATTGTGTGGAATAATGCTTAAAGTACTCCCTTTCAGACACCAAAAAAATATTTGAAATTGAACCACGCAGTGAGAAATAATAGCTAAAAAACTATTTTGTCTTTCATCCCCTCTCCTTAAGGAACCGCGCAAAATATCGGGATCAAAAGTATCTAAGAACCTTCCTCGGACTATAAGCTTAGATCGTACAAAGTATCATTCAAATCGGTTCAGTAGTTTCGGCGTGATACTTATTCGGGATACAGACAGACAGACAGACAGACAGACAGACAGACATGAAAATTTTAAATTACATTTTCGGCTTCAGTATCGATTAGAGAACGCCCTACACTTAAAATTTTCAAAATATCTTCCATGTACAGACTCCCGACCCTTTACAGTTTTATTATAAGTATAGACCAGAAATCAGAATGCCTTTACTTAAAATGCATTAGCCCAAAATACCCGAATTCGAATTAATATTCAAAATACCTGAATTCAGTAGACCTTACTGTACAATGACTAAATATAAAATACATATAATTATCTTAGCAGAATTCAAAATTCAAACTTTCAATTATCCTTAAATTACAATACCAAAAATAGGAAACAATGTGTCACTGTCATAACTGCGTAAAATATAACACATAACTAGGTAGATACCTATAACAAGACCAAAATTTAAGGAACAATAATTATACAACCTTTGTGTGTATGTCACCGGAAAATAACAAGACTCGTAAGTTGATCAATTTTCTAGGTAGTTTATCAACTCTCGGAAAATAATAAACGGCAGTTGAAATGTAGGTATTATATGTATACCGTATATATTTTAGTAAATTGGTTAATTTACGGCGTCTTGCCGTTAAATAATCCGGCGAAGGCGAGATGTATGTTGATTGATTGAACGACTCACATGAACATTTGATGCAGAGTTACAAAAGTACTACAGTGGGCTAACGAAAAATCAAAAAAAAAATAACCAAGAAAGCTAAGGCGGGAGCTCCGCTCTGCTTCATTCCCGCCTTAGTCTTCTAACCTAACCTATCCGAGTCGGGGTACTCTCAGTCGGGGTGTTAACCATTCACAGATATATAGAATCCATGTAGGATTTACCTCACGTTAAAATAGTATTTTGTTTTTGAATATTTTAGGATTAAGTATTACTAAATACTTAAATTGATTTTTTGGGTTTCGGTTATTCGACCGTACGGCATTTTAAATTATTTATATTATACATACTTGGCCTTTTGAATATTGATATTTTGATTTCGGGTATTTTGGGCTCATGCATTTTAAGTAAAGGCATTATAATTTCTGGTATTGTGACGGTATACCGCCCAACAGACCATGGTTGGGAGCCCCTGGTAAGCCCTCGGAAGGATGTCCCAGGACTCCCAACAGACCCACGGCCGCCACTGCGGCCTCGCTTAGGGGGTGGTTCGGGTGCTATCCCGCGTCTTTGGGGGGTTTCGAGTGTGATCCCGCTTCTAAGGGGGGGCCGGCGTGAATCTCTCACGTCACGCTGCCGTCATGGGCCTGCTTCTGTAAGGACGGTGAGCAGTCCTCTCACCATTCTCAGGCCCCCGGTAATAAAGGCCGATAGTCTTTGGCGAAGACACGTCGGTGGCGCCCAAGCCGCCGACTTGGGTGGGAGAGTTCTCTCCCGTTCCCGCCCCACCGACGATCAGGATGATACTTTGTAGTACCTATTATGGGTCGGTTTTATTATAATGTATAGCTTTGTTCTATTAGTCTACCAACTGTTGATTATAATAAAACATGAAAGTTGCAGGTGTTTTGTTTTTTTTTTTTCTTTTTTTTATTCAATAAAACCGGCTGTTAGCGATGGAAAACGTATTGAAGAAATAGAACCCTCTTGATTCTTTTGTTCTGTCATTGTGTTTGTTTTTTGTGCTGTCAAATCAATCAACTAAATCAGCCTATGGCAGTCCACTGCTGGACGTAGGCCTCTCCTATTTACGCCACAATACACGGTCTTGTGCCTTCCGCATCCAGTCCCAGCCTGCGATCTTTACCAGGTCGTCAGTCCATCTGGCGGGTGGACGCCCTACCCCACGTTTGTCGAGTCACGGTCACAGTTTGCTCCATCGGCCATCAGTTTTTCTGCAGATGTGGCCAGCCCACTGCCACTTCGATGTGCTTATTCAGCGAATTATTTTTATGCTGTTTAACCCATAGATTCAGAATGTACTAATGTATATATATGTAAGTTTTTTAATGTACTAATGTATTTATTTAATGAGAGTAGCGAAAAATTCTAAATCTATGGTTCAACCTTTTATAAAATATAGATACTGCCTCTTTTGCTAAAATTCCACTCACACACCAGTTTTTCACTCAAAGAGGAGTTCTATCCCTTTCACCGGCCAAGTGCGAATCGGACTCGCGCACGAAGGGTTCCATACCAAAACAAAACTGCAAAGAAATCCCTTTTTTATGAGAGCCCCCGTTAAATGTCCATGACTGTGAGAGGCTGTGAGAGGAAACATGTTGGTACGCAGGTTTGGTTTCTGGTTGTTCAGTACCAATTAAAATAACACTTTTGTCAAACCTTTTACACCAGCAGCCTGTACCGCCAACCACACACATAAAGCAGAAAATGCCCAGCGTATTCAATACAACCAATGCCTTCAGGGCACTGTTGAGACTTCCTCGATACTGCAGTGCTTCAGGAATGTTCGCTGATGCTATCATCAAAGTTTAAACGTGAACATGACAAAAAGTCATATTGATCGCTCTATATTTTAAAAATACATAATACGTATCTACTCGTTATCGAAATAGTTATTTAAGGCTGACATTATACGATTGGGTAAACATTGCCGAATGTTATCACTTTATCAGTCACGTTGTGTACCATGTGTGACTTGATCGGAACTCAGTGATGCTATACTGTCTCTCACGGCAGTCACGGCTTGTAGTTACTCCTAAAAATGTGTGGTCCACAAATGTTTGTTTTGGAGTTTGGGTGTTTTCTATGGATGTATTTAGGAATATAAAAAAAAATGTCTATCAGTCGTCTAGATCCCACTGCCACTCCACTGAAACAAAATACATCATTACATCATCATTTTCGTCCCTTGGAATCTACAGCCTGTGTAGGCTAATTCGTTAACTCAAGACAATAATCCATACCCTCCGCCTTGAAAGCAAACAGGTACCTACCTCACATACATCCGTACCATGCTTACAGTGTGTACCCCTGGGAAAATTTTACTCATTTCCTCCTGTAGCCACTTACTAACTTACTTCCATTTAAATTTGACAGCATAGTATCTTTCCGAAAGCTTACCCGGGGCTCCCAACCGTAGAATGTTAGGTAGAATACGTTTGGTTTTTAGTCGGTAGGAGTCCGACATAGTATCCATGTAGGATTTTCCTCACGTTAAAAAAAGCATAGACCTGAGAGTTATTTCTGCTGATTTCAGCCTTGTGAAAGTAATCAAATCATAGGGTAGTTTTCTACATCTGATTCACTCTTAGATCAAGAAGTAAATTTGAACACATACATCTGCGGCATCCGTCAGAAACCAGGTATTGTGGGTTTTTTGCCGCAATGATCACAAATACTGAAAACAGAAAAAAAGGGGCGGATTGAGATGGGGGATATATAAAACAAACGTGTTTATTTGCCGTGTTTTGGTACGGAACCCTCTATGCGCGAGCCCGACTTGCACTTGCCCTGTTTTCTTTTTTCAATTAATGTTTTTAGTTTCAATTTTAATTATAGAATGCCCTTTATAAATAAATCCATGTCTTCTATTTTCGACACTACAGTTTTATTATAAGTGGCCCCGCGGACTCAGTGTTCTGTAAACGATCACTGCAGTAAGCAACATTTACTATGGCCGGACATGGATGGGTGACCACCACGTGGACCACTTTGTGACATTTATTTACGAGCGTTTCCGTGCTTCGGAAGGCACGATAAGCCGTTGGTCCCCGTTGTCGGTAAAATGACAGTCGTTAAGCCAGTTGAAGGCCTTACGGGCGGCTTGAAAAATTTCAACTGTGGGTCGTCACAACCTGCGCCCGGGTCGGCAGCGCGTGTGTAGCGCCTCTGGTGTTGCAAAACGTCTATAGGCTGCGGTTACCAACCTTCCGGTGGGCCGTAAGCTTGTCTGCCACCTAAGTAGTATAAAAAAAAAAAAAATAAGTAGAGATAGACTAAGAAAACATCAATTTGTGAGATTTACAAAGCAAACCGATCGGTGAATAATGCAATAAGAGTGCATAAAACGTATGTGTTGTAATTGCTGATGTCACATGTTAGTCTTTTTTTTTTAACGTGAGGGAAAATCCTCAAAGGATGTTTGTTATGCCGGACTCTTACCGACTAAAGTCTAACAGCCTGTGGTTGGGAGCCCCGGGTAAACCCTCGGAAGGATGTCCCGGGACATCACATGTTAGTCTAAAATAGTGTACATTACAGAAGAACAGAATTTACCTAAACATCATGGGCTCACCTAGTCCTATCTCATACAAAATATGGGAATGAATGTGATTGCCGCCTCTACCAAGTACATTGTAGCATGCTCCTAAAGAAGCCAAGGTAGTTTTTAAAACAGTTTAACTTCTTTCGTCGTTCTTTCATTGTGCGTGTCCTAAATAAAATATTTTTCTTTCTTTCTTTCTTTCTTTCTTTTGATAAACTTTGTAAGGCAGATGCTTCTCACGTACCGGCTTCAGCTTGATTTGATTTTAAGCCCAAACAGAAACTTATGTGGTTTTCCCCAAGTTATTGAAAAATTAATGATAATCGCACTGTCTGGCTACCGTAGTACATGGTAGTACGTAGGTACATCGCTACACATAGACTCCATCAATATTCACAAAAATGTCATTGTGAGTACTGTACTGTAGGTATTTTTATTTCTATGAATATATCATACTTCTTACTTATATTATAAATGCGAAAGTTGGTGAGTGTGGATGTTTGTTACTCTTTCACGCTCTAACGGCTGAATGGATCGGGCTGAAATTTGGTACAAATATACATTATAGTCTAGAATAACACCTAGGCTACTTTTTATCCCGGGAATAAGTTCCCACGGGAACAAATTTTACGCGGGCGAAGCTGCGGGCATCAGCTAGTATTAATATAATTCACTCCTAATAGTAGTAATCCCATTACTTGTGCTAATATAACATTGTATACGACCTCATCACCCATTTACGCAGATAGAGAACAGTAACTTTATAAACGTAATACCTACTACCGGTAACCGGGTAACGATTACATTGGCTGTGAAAGCTTACGCCTACGCAGAGCGATACACGTGCCGCGGGGAGTTACAAGTTCACAACGAGGTGAAGGTTGTGGGCCCCGGACCAACCCTCTGAAAATAAGCGCTTCGGACGACGACCCCGAGGAAATCTTCCAGGGATTCTGACCTTGAACTTTAAACGCGCACGCGCTGTTGCCCTCACATAGTGCCCTGACCCTGTTACAAAAGCGTCATCAAATACTCTTATTACGTTCAATTTATATACGCTATACCTACTTACTTCACTACAAATACGAACACGGCACATTACTATCTGAATAATTTGGTGTCAATGAACTGCGAGATACACGTCATTCGTATCTAATATTAATGAAATTCGGTTTAAATCGATATTGTTGTATGATGATAACAAATAAGATCTTTGAATATTTTTTACTGAAACAATGGAAGCATAGTGCTTTGCGTCTGTAAATGATGTGAAATGATGGCATGATATATTTTTACTGTTAATCTGAAATATTCATTGGCCAGCTAGGTATACTTACTTTTACCAGTATACGCTGGGTTCAAAGAATGAAAAGCGTTCATGACCGGCCAGCCGCTTAATGTTCACTGACATCGAATCGGTCTGTAGGATTTTTATGACACACACTTCAATTATTGCAAATAGTTATCTAGACCTTTTTTTACCTGAGGGAAAATCCTACATGGCGGCTATGCCGGACCGACTAAAAAACCTCACGTATCCTGCTTAACAGCCTACTAGGACTCCCAACAGACCTACTGCTACCACTGCGGTCTCATCTAGGGGGGAGGGGGGTGCTATCCCGCGTCTTCGAGTGTTATCCCGCTTCTTAGAGGGGGGCGTGCGTGAATCCCTCACGTCACGCTGTCGTCTAGGGCCTGCTTCTGTAAGGACGGTGAGCAGTCCCCTCACTAGTTATGTAGAACTACTATTAAATGTGTGTTTGCATTTTTTGAACCTAACGTACCTATAGGCTACATTATTCTGTCCTACTAAATAAGTGAAAATAATTGAAAGTACTACCACAGTATAAAGAGAACTACTATGATCTGTCGGCTGTGCTACTACTTTCCTATGTTGTGTTTGGTTTGATAAAGGCATTCTGCAAATGATCACTGCATCAACCCTTTTACGGTTTACTATTGTTTGACAAAAAACGTATGACTTTAAAAACAACGTTTGACAAACTACTTAATCATTTGACAAACTTTCATTTCTAAAACATATTACTATACGGTACAAACATATTACTGTACGGTTGGTCTTTATGGGTTAACCCATATAGACCATATGGGTTAACCCATAAAGACCTACCGTACCCCATGGTACAGTAACTTTCAATAGTTATTGTGACGTTAATGTGGGTATATTAGTATTTTGCTTAGTTAAAACAATTAGCTCATAGTGTCAGTTTTACATTTGTTATAATACGAATAAGTTAAGTGAAAGTAATTTTGAGTTTTTATCCACATTTGCTAGCAGAAACGGAATAAATAATTTACAATGTCTTCAAGAAGGTGAGTTCCACATTATTTATAATGAACTAGACTGTTTATTAGTATTTTTATGAAGCTTAGAGTACAATAGGGGCTATGACTATAAAAAACTTGACCTAGGTTATTAATCTACCTAAACCTTAATCCTCAATTAGGTATACCGTATAGTATCTAAGGTGATGGAGCGCGTAATTAATACACAGCTCCTGAGGTACCTTGAAGAACATGACCTGCTCAGTGACCGGCAATACGGTTTCCGTCACGGTCGCTTGACGGGCGAGCTTCTTGTGTACCTCACACACCGCTGGGCGGCGGCTATCGAGAGTAAGGGTGAGGCTCTAGCAGTAAGCTTCGACATCTCGAAAGCCTTTGACCGGGTCTGGCACCGTGGTCTTCTTACGAAATTGCCCTCCTATGGACTGCCCGAGAGTTTATGCGGATGGGTGTCCAGCTTTTTGGCCGGCAGAAGCATTAGGGCCGTCGTTGACGACAGCTGTTTTACATGTTGTACATTAAATTCCTGCGCCCATCTCCCTGGCAGCGTGGTAGTAAATACGACAGCTCCACCCGTGTCGCGTTCAAGGCACCCAGGAAGCAAAGCGAATGGGTGTCCAGCTTTTTGGGCGGTAGAAGCATAGGTTCTGAATGCATGGCCATAAACGCTGGAGTACCACAAGGCTCAGTGTTGTCCCCTACTTTGTTTCTGCTGCATATCAATGACATGTTGTCTATTGACGGCATTCATTGTTATGCGGACGACAGTACGGGTGACACTTATTACGCGGGCCGTCCCGGTATCTCTCGGGTTGCAGTGGAAGAAAGCCCTGAACAACTTGTATCTGAAATCGCTGAAATCGAGGCTACTCTCACTAGAGTGTCCGATTGGGGTGGACAAAATCTTGTCCAATTCAACCCTACCAAGACAGAAGTTTGTGTGTTCACCGCAAAAAAAAACCCCATTCACTGTGGCGCCGCAATTTCAGGACACGTCTCTCACCATCTCTGAAAGTATAGGGATACTTGGTGTTGACATCTCCAGTGACGTGCAGTTCCGCAGTCACTTGGAGGGCAAGGCTAAGCTGGCGTCCAGGAAGCTCGGAGTGGTCAGCAGGGCGCGGCGGTACTTTACTGCGGCGCAAACACTGCTTCTTTATAAGTCGCAAGTGCGGCCGCACATGGAGTATTGCTGTCACCTATGGGCACCTGAATACCAGCTTCATCCATTTGATTCGGTGCAAAGGCGAGCTATGAGAGTTGTCAACGATCCCATACTTGCAGGTGGTCTAGAACCTCTTAGTGACAGGAGAGACTTTGCTTCTTTGTGTGTGTTCTACCGCCTGTACAACGGTTTGTGCTCTGAAGAATTGTTTGATATGATGCCTACGGCTACATTCTATCATCGCACCGCTCGCCACAGACAGGATATTCATCCTCACACGTTGCGTCCTGAGCGCTCGAGCACGGTGAGATCCAATAGAGGCTTTCTTCCGCGTACGCTTAGGTTGTGGAATGATCTCCCTGCTTCGGTTTTTCCAAACGCCTACAGTATGGGGTTCTTCAAAAGGGGACTTAGAAGGTTTTTGCAGGGTCGGCAGCGCGATTGTGGCGCCTCAGGTGTTGCAAACGTCCATCGGCTGCGGTGACCACCGGTACATCTGGTGGTACCGTATGCTTGTCTGCCACTCTAGTGATATAAAAAAAAAAAAGGTACAGTAGGTTTGTGAGCAACATAAACTGTACTTATACAGATCTTTGCTTTTTATTGTTCTATTGACGCTTCACGATATTACTACGATTCAAGAATCGTAGTAATATCGAAGATGGAGATAGGAAGATGATGATGCTTACTATCATCGATGAGGCTATGGTCCCATATTTTGGTCGTCATGGTTGCAAACAGTTTATAACAGGCTAGCCTATGAGGTACATATACGCATTATGGGTTGGTGCATTATCGGGAGGCTACATTGCGTGGTTTGAACCGTAAATAGGGGCGTCTGCATTTACGAATGCCCGATATTCTCAACTAGGTCTCGGTGCAAGTCACCGACTACGTACCGTGCAAGTGTAGTTTTGACTTATGTAGACCAATTAGAGCAGTTGGGTTATGGCAAAGATTACCATCTCTTCATTGTATTTTACTGATTTACCTTTGGTCCATGAACTTTCCGAGAGGGGCTTCCGCATAACTGGCACTATCAGAAAGAACAGGACTTGTAAATGCACTTTATTGGGAAATAAGCAAAAGCAAAGGAGAGGGGTTTTTACGATTATCGGGTTTCCGACGATGTGATTACATGCAAGTGGCATGATAATAGTATGGTATTGGTGTATTCGAATACAGTTGGTGTTGATTCTGTCCCTAAAACCGAACGCTATTCTCAGCAATAAAAATAGAAGGTACCTACTTCTTTCTCAACCGCATCTCATTCAGCAATATAACAAAAACATGGGGGCTGTGGATTTATCAGACCAGAACATATCTTCACTGCGAATCAGCATTAGAGGGAAAAAGTGGTACATGCCTCTGATTCGTCACTGCATTGATATATCTGTGCAAAATGCTTGGTAGCTTTATTGGACATACTGGCGGGCATATGGACTAGCTAAACTTTCAAGGTCGTATGGCAAACACAATCTTCGACGGTATCAAGCAATGCGAAAAACCACGTCCTAGTCGGCCCTCGTCAATAACATCTGATTCGACATATGACGGCAAGGAGCACTATGTCAGAGTTCCCGGTTCCTGGATTTCGGTTACCGGGTTGCAGTTCCCTGTTAGTCTTTTTGTTCCCGGTTCTCATTTCAGAATTTCCAGTTCTAAGGCCCGATCCAAAATCGTAATAGAAACCATTTCTTCGAACAGTTCAAGCGGGTTACAGTTATTTCAAATTTTCCACCCATTTTTTGTTGGTGGGTTCGATTCCCACCGGAGACAAATATTTGTGTGACCCATAAATGTTTGTCTCAAGAGTCTGGGTGTTTTTATGTATGATAAGTATGTATTTAAAAGTATATAAGTATTAATATCCGTGGTCTGATACTCATAACACAAGCAGGTTATTCCTAGCTTACTTTGGGATCAGATAGCGTTGTGTGAAATGTCTGTGAATATTTATTTATTTTTTAAACCTTCTCCTGACAATAACAAACAGAAAAAAAAATTAGCGAAATCGGTCCAGTCGTTCTGAAGTTATACATACATTTCAATCAATCAATCAATCAAATCAGCCTATCGCAGTCCACTGCTGGACGTAGGCCTCTCCTAATTTACGCCACAATACACGGTCCTGCGCCTTCCGCATCCAGTCCCAGCCTGCGACCTTTTACAGGCCGTCAGTCCATCTGGCGGGTGGACGTCCTACCCCACGTTTGCCAAGACGCGGTCTCCACTCTAGAACCCGTTTGCATCGGCCGTCGGTTCTTCTGCAGGTATGGCCGGCCCACTGCCACTTCAATGTGCTTATTCTGCGAGCTATGTCGACTACTTTAGTTCTCTACCGGATAGTCTCATTTCGGAGTCTATCCCTCAGAGACACCCCAAGCATAGCCCTTTCCACAGCCCGCTGCGCTACTTTTAGAACATTGATTTGACCAACCTCACTGTAGTGTCCACGTTATAGGCACCGTATGTCATACATTTCACAGATTCATTTTCAAATTAATTTAAATGTTCCTTTTTAAACGATCTTCAGTATTTTTACATCCTTTTTAATTATATTTGCAGGACGCATTCGCGTAACAGTGATAACTCACCAGGGGGCGCTGCAGCAAGCATTATTTGTGATGACAAATCAATGTTGCCATTTTTCTCCTAAACTACTAGTCTGATTTTAAGAGTCCGTCTGACGCCAAATAGAGTATCACCTTGATCTAGATCTCAGGACTCGTGAGGTCTAATGAATTAGAATTTGAACACAGACAACTTGAGTTCATGAACTAAAAACGATCGAACACGATTACTGATAAAATCCTCTATAGATTTTTGTGTTGAAAATACCTCGATTTTGCGGAATTTTAAGCTAGATCTCATAACTTTTAAGTAGTTTTTACAATATAAAATATTTATAAGAAAGACAGTAGTAAAATCTTCAGCACTAGTCAACTTTTTGCATATTGGTTATAGTTTTTTTATAATCAATTTATTTCGTTAAAACGCACAAAAGCCGATTCCATCTCTCTCTTTCTTGCATGCTAAAATTTAACAATTTGGCGTCTGGTAGGCTCTTAATACAGGTTACAGTTATGGGATTGATTGGTACATTTCTTAGATAGATGTTACGGTGACAACTCACCAGGGGGCGCTGCAGAAAACATTATTTGTGATGAAAATCAATTTTGATGCGGTTTTCATTTACCCACGACGAAACGGAGACGGTATAATACCTATGCGGTTTTTGTTTGTGGTGAGAGGATGTTTGTTTGTTTACTTGTTTGTGCAAATATAGGTATATTGTTATTTTTCTACAAAACTACAAGTTTTGGATTTTGATGCAGTTTTCAGTAATGGGTTCAGGTTTGATTGGTGCATGTTATTAGATAGGTGTTACGGTGACTACTCACCAGCGGTGATGAAAATTAAAATAAAATTACAATTTTGAAAAAATCCGCGAGCGTTAAAAAGTAATTGGTCTTAAGAATAAAATAATTTGAAAACTTAATTATTAAGAATACAAAAAACCCGACTGCAAAGTTAAAATACAACTGAGAAGCAAAAAGAAGCTCTACATTTCTTTTGTAATTTTACTTTGTCGGCAATATAGCCAGCAGGAACAAGCTATGTCAAGCGAGTGGTGGTTCACAAAACAGCTAAATGTTTCCATAGCTTGTTCCTGCCTGCAAATATTGCCGACAAAGTAAAACAGTAAGTAGCTAAAGAAAATTATAAAAGAAATGTAGAGCTTGTTTTTTGTTTTTCAGTGGTATTTTTACTTTGCAGTCGGGTTTTTTGTATTCTATAATTAAATTTATTTAAAACTTTTAAGATTTTAAGTCTGACTAAGACCTTATAAACAAATAAAACCGCATCGAAATAGGTTCAGTAGTTTCTGCGTCCATAGCAGTCAAATAATTATAGCGCAAAAATTCGCCGATACTTAAGGAATTTTATTACAAGTACCTGGTGTCACTCACACAATCACGACGAGTCAAATATCACCTTGCGTGTCAAAATCCGTAAAGCCGTTCAGGATGTAGAGCGTGCAAGAAAATTTTTCAACACCAGAGGCGCCACAATCGCGCTGCCGACCCTGTAAAAACCTTCTAAGTCCCCTTTTGAAGAACTCCATGCTGTAGGCGTTTGGGAAAACCGAAGCAGGGAGATCATTCCACAACCTAAGCGTACGCGGAAGAAAGCCTCTATCGGATCTTACCGTGCTCGAGCGCTCAGGCTGCAACGTGTGAGGATGAATACCCTGTCTGTGGCGAGCGGTGCGAAGATAGAATGTAGACGTAGGCATCATATCAAAAAAATCTTCAGAGCACAAACCGTTATACAGGCGGTAGAACACACACAAAGAGGCAAAGTCTTTCCTGTCACTAAGAGGTTCCACACCACCTGCAAGTATGGGATCGTTGACAACTCTCATAGCTCGCCTTTGCACCGAGTCAAATAGACGAAGCTGGTATTCAGGTGCCCCCGCCCAGAGGTGACAGCAGTACTCCATGTGCGGCCGCACTTGCGGCTTATAAAGAAGCAGTGTTTGCGCCGCAGTAAAGTACCGCCGCGCCCTGCTGAGCACTCCGAGCTTCTGGACGCCAGCTTAGCCTTCCTCCAAGTGACTGCGGAACTGCACGTCACTGGAGATGTAAACTCCAAGTATCCCTATACATTCAGAGATGGTGAGAATTGTGCCCTGAAGTTGCGGCGCCACAGTGAATGGGTTTGTTTTTGCGGTGAACACACAAACTTGTGTCTTGGTAAGGTTGAATTAGACAAGATTTTGTCCACCCCAATCGGACACTCTAGTGAGAGTAGCCTCGATTGGACTTTTACGCTACGGTTGGTTTTTAGATGGATCTCGGCATAGTGTTCGGAAATCGTAGTAATTAAGCTAAGTGAAGACCTTATGAGCGGGCGGTTAGAAAAATTTCAGTTCACCATGAAGTCACAACCCCTATCCATTTTAACATGGCAATAGGCTGACAGTCTACTTGTAGCTGTGCGTTGAATGTCAGTCAGTCAGTTTTCGTTTTTAGGGTTTCGTAGCCAAATGGCAAAAACGCAACCCTTATAGATTCGTCATGTCTGTCTGTCTGTCTGTCTGTCTGTCCGTCTGTCTGTCCGTCCGTGTGTCACAGCCACTTTTCTCCGAAACTATAAGGTCTATGCTATTGAAATTGGTAGCTAGATGTATTCTGTGAACCGCATTAAGATTCTAATATAAAACTAGAAAAAAAGCAGTAAATTTTGGGGGTCCCCATACTCAGAACTGAAACTCTACATTTTTTTTTATCAAACCCATACGTGTGGGGTATCTATAGATAGGTCTTCAAAAATGCTATTGAGGCTTTTAACATCATTTTTTTCTAAAGTGAATAGTTTGCGCAAGAGACACTTCCAAAGTGGAAAAATGTGTGTGTCCCCCCCCCCCCTCTAATTTCTAAATTTCCGGCTAGTAAAATCACTACCACTGCGAACGTGTTAAAACATCAATCAAAGTTACAACGAACTATAAGAACTTTTATATTATGTTACTTGCTGCTACGAAACCCTTCATGGGCGGTTGGCACTTGGCCGGTTTATTATAGTTATACCTAGATAACCTCTTGATCTAGTCTAGTGGTTAGTTTAGTACCTGTCACCAATTTTTTTTTCTTTGATTTTGTGAAGTTATATAAAAAGGAACAGAGGAAACAAGAACAGACGGAATTAGCAGAGTCGGCTTTCACGTACACAATACATTGCGACATCTACCAAAAACTAATGGAACTACTAACTTGGCAAAAGCCCATCAACTACGAAGCAAAGAAATTTGTAATAGCACCTTAAATTATGGTAACGGTATAATAAATGTAGGAGACACGGTTAAAAATACTTGATGTTTTAAATAAAATGAGCCTCACACGATTAAGTGAATCTACAGATAAGACTAGCAGTACACCTAACGCCATCTAACATAAGTATACCAAACTGCTTCAAACAAAATGGCGACGACATTGTGAAAACGAAATTTTTCACACGAAATGAAAATACCTATCTTTATTCAAGTAGGTCACAAAGACACAAAGTAACACTTTTGAGAACCAGGGTTGTTGCTTCTGTATTTTTACATTTGCAGCCAGATTCGCAAGGCATTATAGGTAGAGCATGTGAGGAAGAACCTGGCAATAAAACTCACGGCCACTCTTTTCAAATATAGTAGGTATTCTATTAGTCTGAGAAATATAGGTAGTCTGCATTTACACATTACCCGTTCGCGCTAAGTTTGCCGCTGGCGTAGAGGCTGGTGTAGAGGCAAAGTAGTAGGGGAGGCGACCGGCAAACTTAGCGCGAATGGGTAGTACAGTGGTTTTGTACTACACAATTGAGTGGCAAATCGTGCCTGGCTATATACCTAGTTGAAATGAGAACCAAGCAACTCATTTCTGTTTCCCTGTATCATCCAAGTAGATAGTCATTAATTATTTGACCTCCTAGCGGCCTAGGTATGATACGCCCTTTTCAAATGTTCCTTAATTTTCATTTTGAAATTATTTAAAGAAAGGTTCATTTCTAATTTCTAAAGGGATTTTATGGTACAGGCGTAAGTACCTACACCAAGTCCTGCAAAGGAGTCGTGAACCATAAGAACGTAATCGATGATGAATTGAGACACATATATATAAGTATAAACAAGAATTAATAACACCACCAAAAGGTTACCTATGTAGTTTCAAAGATGACTACTAGATAGAACGATGGTCTAGCTAGAATGAGAAAGAATTTTCGGGTAGCTACCTCCTTACACGTGAAGAGGGGATGTTTTTTTTTAGTCTATGATGGCAGTCTACTGCTGGACACAGACCTCTCCCAAATTGCACCACACAAACCTACTCAGTCCTGCGCCTTCATCCAGTCTTGCCCTGCTACCTTTTTCAGGTCGTTGTCGGTCCATCTAGGTCGTCTTAAATACATTGCTGCCTCTCAATGTTCTCTCACTTTAAGGAGTAGACTGAAGATTATTTCGTGCGTATACTTGGTTTTCATTTTATTTTAAAGAGTTCTGATGTAGGTATGTCTGCAAATATCATCATCAGGACATCACTGAATTTGAGAGACCTATCTACCTCTATAAAGATGCCTGTCCCAAAGCATTTAAAGGATTTTTAAAATAAAACAGAATTGAAATGTGTACATTAAACATCAGCCGAATTGATTAACTCTTCCTCTTTTGAAGTCGGTTAGAACATGCTCTTGAAGTGCCTGTCATTTGGATTACCCTTATCAGGAAGCTATATAATTATAAAGTACCTATTTACCTAAGTTTATAATAAGTTCTGACCAAGAAACACACAATGTGTGGTGATACCACATGGCAATCTTTACCATGAAAATTCCCACACGAAAAATTTTCTTTTCCCTTTCTGATATTATATTTTATAGGTTTGTGGTTGTGCATAGCATAGGTAGGAGTACTATTAGTGTAAACCGTGGGCGGTGCATCAGGGGAAGCGAACGTTAACCCTTTTTGCAGTTCATTCGCCGTCTGGCCTCACCCCTTTTAGGTCACCCACCCTCCTCTGCCGCCGAACCGGCTGCACGCTGCACGCTTGCCATACAGCAAGTCAACAAAAATTTCAAGTATTTTCCTAAACAGTAAACATCTTTAAAAAAATAATATAGGTTCTTGGTTCGTGGCAAGTTGTGTCGGGAACTCGGGATTATCTAGGTACCTACCTGCTTTATCGTACCTAAATTATTTATTGTTAATCTGTTTTTTAAAATAAAAATACCCCGGTCACAGAACAATGGGTCGTTAGAAGTGTTAAACTTCTAACGACCTGTGTCGTCTGTGTTTTTGACCTTCATAACCCCCAGAAGAATGAACCGATTTTGCATAGAAAGTTATCAATCGGATATCCCAGCTCATCGAGTATGTATAGGCGCAGTGAGGCTAATCATCTATACCCGCCGCGAGACCTGTAGGCAGATAGTGTAGTTATTTTACCTAGGTATGTAGTACTAGCTGTTGTCCGCGGCGTCGTCGTCGCCCGCGGTAAATTTTGCTACCGGGGCCGCATCCCATTTTAACATACATACTCCCGAAGTAAGAATACTAACTAACACATCTCTGCATACTCTCGTGATAAAAAGTAGAAAATTATATGTGTTACTCTATGTGTATGTGTTATTATATTATCTATGCCAGTATACCATATTTCTGCCAAGTTCGTTAAACCACATCTATCATCTTTAACATTTTCGTTAGTCAATATAAAGCGGGAACTTAGACCATCTAACACTAGTCAAAGCCCGGAAATCGAAGCCAGAACCTCAGCGCACCTGTCATTACACTACCGCCCTGCGCCACCAGAAGCAGTCAAAATAAGACATAAAATGCAATATTGAAATATTAAAGTAAATGGATTCTACCGCCAAATAAAAATTATTTAAGTGTACGTAAAATTGAGCTTGCTGTCAAAATTGAACACAGCGTCTTAATAATGACTCGTTGCTCGATAGATGGCGCTGTGCCTTTTTCTGCACCGCACTATGGTTTCGTTACATCAGAAAATATAAAATCTTGGGACACATCAAATTCAGCGAAGGCAATCAAAATTGCCTGTCCATTTCAACACGGATTTTTTGTATGTCTGACGCTATTTAACCAATAGTGCGAAGACTTCTAAAGAATAAAGATTTTAAAAACATAATATTATATTTATCATATTCAAATGCATTGAGAATTTGGGACTAACTTGTTACATTCCTAAAAGGTTCGATCGACCGACGATGACGAATTCATATTACCAACCTACGACTATTTTATAACGAGTACGAGTATTATTATACTGGTGTAACATTCGGAACGGTCAGTATGGGCAAGTCTGTAAATATAGGAGATACAAAGATCAAGCTATGGGAAGTGGGAACAAGTAACTATTTTGTAAACCACCACTCGCTTGACATAGCTTCTTCCCGCCTGCAAATGTTGCCGACAAAGTAAAACAGTAAGTAGCTAAAGAAAATCACAAAAGAAATGTAGAGCTTGTATTTTACTTTTCAGTTGTATGTTTAGGTACTTGGTAGTCGGGTTTTTTATATTTAAATAATTAAGTTTATTAAGTTTCAATTCATTAAACAGAGACACCTTGTTGACCCAAGCAAAATTAGAAACTCCTAAAATTTATAAATTCCTTTGGCAATGTTACAGATTTCCTACAAAATTAGTACCTATATAAAAACCACCTTTTGGAATCAGCTGTTGGTTGTCAACAAGGTGACCCACTGGGGCCTGTCATCTTTTCTCTCGCTATACATCCTATTATTAGAGAAATAAATTCTAAATTCAACATATGGTACCTAGACGACGGGACTCTAGGAGGCGATGTAAAAACAGTATTAGAAGACCTACAATTAATAATAAATAAATTTAATTCCGTTGGTCTGATTTTAAATTCGGATAAATGTGAACTTTTTATTACTGAAAAGGTAGACAGTCTTTCCACAATACACAAATTTAATTCTTTGGCTCCTAACATAAAAATTTTAGATAGCAAATCTCTTCGCCTCCTGGGTTCCCCGGTTTTAGAAGAAGGTTTTCAACCCTTTTTAGAAGAAAAGCTACAAAATTTTGATATTATTTCTGATCGATTACTTAAAATTAGTGTTCATTCAGCTTTCACTATACTCCGGTTTTGCCTTTTCGTTCCAAAATTTACTCATGCCATTCGTTCATCACAATTTTGGAAATTTATGCCACTTTTGGAAAATATAGATACTACGATTCAGCACACCTTATGCAAAATTTTAAATGTGGCCTTGAACGACCGAGCCTGGCTCCAAGCGTCTCTTCCAGTGCGCTTGGGTGGTCTCGGTATTCGCAAAATTTCTAACATCAGTCTGCCAGCATTTTTGTCGTCAGTTCACGGCACTGAAGATTTAACCAGAAAAATTTTAATTAACACATAGGTTGATTCTGAGGTGTCGTGTAAGACTGACGCCATAAATGCTTGGAAGATGGCCTGCCCCAATACTCCGTTGCCCGACAACCTATCCTCTCAGAGACTGTGGGATGTGCCGCTCTGTAACTTGGTAAGAGCTAATTTAATCAATACTTCTTCCAATATTGCAGAGCGTGCGCGTTTGCTAGCTGTGGGAGAGTGGGAGTCGGGTCTATGGATTCAAGCGCTTCCATCATCCAACATAGGTACTATGTTAGATGATACTACCTTTCGCCTTGCCACATGTCTCCGTCTAGGTGCGCCGTGTGTTTCTCCGCATTATTGTCACTGTGGAGAAGTTGTCGACAATCTTGGACGTCATGGCCTCTCGTGCAGCAGAAGTGCCGGCCGCATTTCTCGCCACGCCAACCTGAATGACATAATACGTCGGGCTCTTGTCACCGGTACGTTTTAGAACCAAACGGACTGGTGCGTGACGATGGCAAGAGGCCCGACGGTATGTCATTGTTGCCTTGGAAGATGGGTCGACCTTTGGTGTGGGACGCCACATGCGTTGACACCCTTGCGCCGTCACATCTTCCAAGCACAGCAGGTTGTGCAGGTGCTGCTGCTGCTTCTGCGGAAAACCTCAAACGGCGCAAATACTGTAATTTAATAGGTAATTATATGTTTGAGCCGTTTGGGGTTGAAACGTTGGGGCCTTGGGGTCCAAGTGCCCGCTTTTTGTATAAAGATTTGGCAAAGCGGTTAGTCGACGCTTCACGGGACCAGAAGGCTGGCTATTTCCTTGCACAAAGGATAAGCATTGCCATTCAACGTGGCAATGCTGCCAGTCTTCTGGGAACGTTTCCAGTGAACGATGATGTGGAGGAATACTACGACGCATGTATGTAGGTATGTATAATAAAATTCTTAGTTCTTTTTTAAATTGTTTGTTTTAGCCTTTTGTAGATATTTTATTATAATAATTGTAAATAAATTATAATATAAGTTGTAAATAATATAATTTGTGTAGAATAAATATCTTAATATCGCAAATGTAAAATAAAATAAACTTAGGAAAGTAAAAAAAAAATTAAGTTTATTTATTAAATACACTCGAGAGCAATGAATCCGGGTCACTTAAAGAATCCTAAAAATCTCGGAAACTAAAAATGCTAGGTTAATGCAATAAATTGTATTTAATAGACAATGTAATACTCCTTAAATGAAGGTATTAAAACTTCTTAGTTATTGTAAAGTTATATCATAAAAAAATCAAATTTGAAAAAGGGCCACTTTCGAAGATGGAACTACGAAATTACAGCATTTGGTGTTGCTTTTGTTTGTAATCTGTCATTTATGTGGGTACATAAACCATGTTGATAGTGCTCTATATTCATTAATCAAGCTGAAATTATGTCGCTTACGCCTGAAGAATGCACCAGAATACTTACAATGCTGGAAACCGGCCGGAGTCAGCGCGATACAGCCAGGACTGTCGGTGTGTCGCTGTCAACAGTACAAAGAGTTCTCCGACGTTACGAAGAAACTGGTTCTAACCTACGCAGACCAGGAACGGGCAGAACCAGGTGTACCACAGCACGAGAAGACCGATACTTGGTGAACACCATGCTTCGAAATCGCTTTCTCACAGGAACTGAACTCACCAATCAGTTTCGACGCCTCGGAGGAAGTAACCCAAGTGCATGGACAGTAAGACGTCGGCTTGCTGAATCTAACTTAAAACCCCTTAGACCTGCAAACGGCCCTAAACTGGAGCGTGGGCATCGTATTTCGAGACTAAGGTATGCCCAGAGCCACGTAAATTGGAGTATTGAAGATTGGTCAAAAGTTATGTTCTCCGACGAATCAAAATTTATGCTCTACAAGCACGATGGAAGACACAGAGTGTATCGAAGACCAGGGGAAAGATTCAAGCAAGCATGCATCGAAGAAAAAGTAGCCTACGGTGGTGGGTCTGTACTTGTGTGGGCCGGAATTTCTTCTGAAAGTCGCACAGAGCTGGTGATCATAGAAAACGGCTCTTTAACTAGCGTAAGATATGTGGAAGAAATCCTCAATGATCACGTTGGTCCATTTATGGTCAATTTAGGTGAGGATGCTATATTTATGCATGACAATGCCCGACCTCATACAGGTAGGATTGTGAATGACTACCTTCAAGAGATGAACATTACTCGTATGGAGTGGCCAGCGCGCAGCCCGGATATCAACCCGATCGAGCATGCTTGGGACGAGCTAGGCAGATGCGTAAAACAACGAAACCCTCCCCCAATCACGCTTCGTGAGCTCAAAATTGCTCTCACAGAGGAATGGGAGAATATTCCCCAAAATCGTATAAGGAACTTGGTGTACAGCATGCCAAACCGCGTAAACGCAGTAATGGAAGCACGAGGAGGCAATACGAAGTATTAAAATTCAAGAAAATCGTAATAAAGTTCAAAAATTTCATGTTTCCTATTTTTGTTTTAAGGAGAGATCGGCAGTTTTTTCTTTATGTAATTTTGTGTTAATAAAATGTATGGTGACTCATATTTTTTTTACTTTCATTTAAGGAGTATTATATTGTCTATTAAATACAATTTATTGCATTAACCTATCATTTTTAGTTCCCGAGATTTTTAACATTCTTTAAGTGACCCGGATTCATTGCTCTCGAGTGTATTTGTATTTGATTTCCGATGCCTAATCATGTCATGAAATTTGGAGTCAATTTTGTTACACCCAGTATACAGTAAACATAGGTACCAAAATAAATATTTTTAAAATTTGTGTCTGTCTGTCGTTTGTTCCGGCTAATCACTGGAACGGCTGGACCGATTTGGACGGGACTTTCACTGGCAGATAGCTAATGTAATAAGGAGTAACTTAGGCTGCTTTTTTTACATTCCACGGGGACCAAGTCGCGGGCACAGCTAGTCTTTAATAAACAGAATGCATTAGTGACCTACACGATCGATATTGAATTGTAAGTTTTATTTTTCAAAACGACCAGCAGTTCGATTCCCGGAGCTGTGCGAGAAAGAGATTTTTTTCAAATTTAAATATATTATGCAGTTCTTATCTATTATATAAAAATAAGTCGGGTTTTCCTTCCTGACGCTATAACTCCAGAACGCACGAACCGATTTCCACGGTTTTGCATTCGTTGGAAAGGTCTGTTGGAAACGCTCCGTGAGGTTTATAGCAAAGAAAATTCAGCAGAATTTCACATACAGCGCCATCGCGGGCGAAGCTGCGGGCATCAGCTAGTTTTCTCTAAAATCGATGACATGGTTCCTAAGATCTTTGTATCTCTTATGTTTACAGACTTGCCCATACTGACCGTTCCGAATGTTACATTCGGTATAAATAATACCATGCCGTAATTTGTGTGTGTAACGAATTGTTGAATTTTCTTCTCTTTCCCGCTTCCCCTGGGAACTTATTCCCGAGATAAAAGTAGCACTATCCCAGTATCCCTGTACCAAATTTCAGATCTAGATCCCTTCAGCCTTTAGAGTAGAGCGTGTAAGAGTAATAAGCGTTCAGACATCCACACTCACAAACTTTCGCATTTAACGCCAGTCTCAAAAAAAGCCGGCCAAGTGCGAGTTGAATTCGTGCATGGAAGGTACTCATTAAATATTATTATTTTTAACCGACTTCAAAAAAAGGAGGAGGTTCTCAATTCGTCTGTATGTATTTTTTTTTATGTATGTCAAGCGATATTTCTGTCAATTATAGACGGATTTCAAAATTTATTTTTTTGTTGAATAGGGTTTACTTCTGAGGTGGTCCCATTTTCACCAGGTCAAGATCTGATGATGGGATCCAGGAGAAAACGAGGGCAACCACCGAAAATTGTAGGGACAACTAGTGCACTTGTTAACTTTTTAATTAAGTGCTTTAATGTTCTACACTTTAATGAAGGTCTGGAGTCGACCTGATGATAGAGTCGAAAGACAGTTGAGGGCATTCCTTAACAATTTACAGCAGTTACCTTGTGTTTGGGCTTGATTGATTTGTATTGATGAGAACTTTGCACCTAGATTGATAGATCCGCCTTCAAAAAAAAAAGGAAGTTCTCAATGTTTTATGTATGTTCACCGATATTTCCGTCAATTATAAACGGATTTAAATTGTTTTCTTTCTTGAATAGGGTTTACTTCTGATGTGGTCCTATTTTAATCAGATCAGGATCTGATGATGGGATCTAGGAGAAATCGAGGGCAACCACCTAAAATTGTAGGGACAACCAGTGCATATGTTAACTTTTTAATTCAGTGCTTTAATGTACTACAATTAAATGAATATCTGGAGTCGATCTGATTATGGAACCGAAAGACAGTCGAGGGAAATCCTTAACGATTTACAGCAGCTACCTTGTGTTTGGGCTTGATTGATTTGTATTGATGAAAACTTTTACCTAGATAAATATATTTTTCGGTTCACCCGTCACTTAAAATAATGAAAAAAAATTTTTCAATAAAAAATAAAACCGACTTCCAACAAATTCTGAAAAATAAAATTTACTTAGCACAAAGTAAAATGTATTTTGATTTATCAGATTTTATTCAATATAGTATTGAAGTTGGTGCCATGAATAATACCTACATAAACCTATGGGTTTACTTGGCGCCGATTTTTTTCGTATCTCAAAAGCAAAACGGAACTCATAGGATTTGTCTGTTGTCCGTCCGTCCGTCTGTCTGTCAAGACTTTTATCCCGTGAATTCGTGAAGGTATCGATTTGACATTAACTATGGTCTATGGTTCCTTGAAACTGTAAATAATTAAAAGGTCTCCACTGTGTAAAGTCAAAAACTCGAATCAAAATTAATTCCTTTCCCGGTAAACTCCCCCATTTTGGAGCTCGGCGTTGGTAATTAATTTATTTGTATTGGGTATTTACATAAGTTTGTATATTGTTCTTAGTCCATAAAGATATTTAGGCTCTGCAAAATACAAGGCTCAGGAACTGATTGTACATACATCCACCCTGAAATTTATTCTTTGCTTGGTGCAGGCCATTGTTTGCCTCTCACGAAACTCTTGCAAGTCCAAGATGCAAGACTTGAAAATGTGCCCAACTTTCTCACACTGGCTTGCTTATTTGGTTCCTCAATTCAAATGTCTCTAGTCTGCCACAGTCTGCCAATCCAAACTAATATTATAAAGCTGAAGAGTTTGTTTGTTTGTTTGAACGCTAGGATCTCAGGAACTACTGTTTGGATTTTGAAAATTCTTTTACAGTTTCATAGTCCATTTATCGAGGATGGCTATAGGCTATATAACATCACGCTAAGTCGAATAGGAGCGGATCAGCAAACAATAGTGTTTTGAAAACGGGGAATATTTTTTCCCGTCTGAGAGCTTCCGAGGCGTACGCTGCGTAAATGATCTATTTACCCACGACGGAACGGAGACGGTATATGCGTTTGGGTGGTGAGGATGTTTGTTTGTTTGTGCAAATACATATTGCCATTTTTCTCAAAAACTACTGGTCGGATTTTAATACAGTTTTCAGTTATGGGTTCAGATTTTATTGGTTCATGATCTTAGATAGGTGTCACGGTGACAACTCTCTAGGGGGCGCTGCAGCGAATATTTTTTGCGAAAATCAATGTTGCCACCTTTCTCAAAAACTACTAGATCGATTTTGATGCAGTTTTCTGTTATGGGTTTGAGTGTGATTGGTGCATGTTCTTAGATAGGTGTTACAGTGATAACTCACCAGGGGGCGCTGCAGCAAGCATTATTTGTGATGAAAAATCAATGTTGCCACTTTTCTCCAAAACTACTGGTCCGATTTTAATGCAGTTTACAGTTATGGGTCTGGGATTAATTGGTACATGTTCTTAGATAGATGTTACGATGACCACTCACCAGGGAGCGCTGCGGCAAACATTGTTTGTGATGAAAATCAATTTTGATGCGGTTTTCATTTACCCACGACGAAACGGAGACGGTATAATATACGTTTTTAGTAGAGATGCGCCGAATGTTCGGCCGAATATTCGAATTCGGTACATTCGGCAAGTTTTGGAAAGTTCGTATTCGGCCGAATATTCGGCTAATTTGCCGAATAATTACCGAATGTTGAAATTATTATTAACAAAATTAATAGCTATTGAATAGGTGGGGCTTAGCATAATTAACATCATGGTACAGAGATCTGGTGATGCACAGTAAAGTAACGTAGTCATTTAGGTGACAAGGCCAATCAATTCCCTAAAAAAAAGTCTGGTTTTCACGGAGAGCAGTGCAGACCCATTTTTTAATCCGTTTAACTCGCAATAAATTCCCAAAGTACTTGTTTTCCCACCAATAAATGATCGAGATGAAAGGACAGACTGGCAGAAATTGTTGTGATGAGGTGGCTCAGTTCTAGATAGTGGTCCGAGTCATTACGGAGTCCGTTTTTATCTGTTCTTCTTTAAGAGGGCTAACATATTTCGCGCCACATATTGCTCAGAAACCATACTTTTCATTGCATTTAAAGTCATTAAATATTTATCGTACAAACATGGTATTCACTAACATACTTAGTAAATTTAGCTCTCTAAACGTTTATTAAAACATATTTTACCGAACAACGGATTACATATGGTAATTATCAATGAAAGTGAAACAGGTTTTTCAAATCATACGATTTTCATAGTTTTCGATGCTTAAATTCATGTCAAATTACTGATAAATTTAATAAACAAGGGATACGAAGCAATTGCAAAGGGGGTTGGCTATCTGTTTGTAGAATAACCTGATATCAGGTAGGTTCCTTTTTTTAGAGAAAAATGACTGTAAAGTTTGCTCAAATAGTGAGAAATTTCACCAAAATAAAGTAGTCTTTTCACCAGCTTCTGTAGTTTAAATCATTATGATAATTATGTAATATTATGTCAGAACTTCTCCTTTGACAATAAAAATATTTCTTTTTATGTAACTAGATACAGATTTTTTTTTACAAAGTATTTTGTGAACCCCTATAAATGCAGATACGCGAACAAATACGATTTAGTACCGCCGAGAGGCTCTCAGAGAGAGGTCATGTCGCTCGATGTTCCATTTTTGAATACGAAAAAATGAACAAAAATAGTCTGATTCTAGCGTGAGCAAACAATCTTAGTACTTTGTGACGTATAATATAATATATATAAATATTTATGGTCGATATACAACGTGAACTTTTGTATAGTGCAAAGCTCAGACACCCCGACTAGAGTTTCGCTTCGAAATACTGTATAAAAAAAATTAAATGAAACTAACGAAAACTGACCAAGTTATAAGCTTTTACAGTTGCACTATTTTCTTCACGAACAGCGTAGGTGTAGGTATAATACGCAAGGCAGGTAGTCACTATTCGTGTGGTATTGATAATAACACATTATCACACCATTTTCATAAGTGGTAATTATGGAACACCTGTGAGGAACCAGACCAGTAGTGCTATTCTCTAAAAAATCTCTAAAAGGCCAAGTATGTACTCTTTTGAATATTAGTATTTCGATTTCGGGTATTTTGGGCTAATGCATTTTAAGTAAAGGCATTCTGACTTCTGGTATTGTAATATATAACCGAATAACTCGCCGCTGTGGGCAGCGCTGTACGCAAGGCTGTTTTTTTAGAGAATAGCACTGCAGGATTGGGACGGCTATAAAGCCGCTAAAGCAAAATACAAGTAGCGACTGAGATACAAAAGTACCAAGTCTTGGAGAAGCCTCTGATAGAGTCAGACTAATACTAGCCAAACAAGGGACAGAATTGTCCGTATCTATAATGAAACCTGACGGCGCGGCGGCCTGACCCACACATGAAAAGAATTATTTATACTGTTGATTGATGGCACTTGGTGGAACCTTTCGGCATTTTCAAAGGCAAATTAACATTATATAATGACCACTAAATCACTTAATTACACGAAAGCAATAAATTAATAACATATAAATTACCACTACATCATTCTACTAACGTTAACTATCATGAAAAGAAGCCGAGAGTATTTTGATACAAACGCACTTCCCAGAATGCCAATTGCTGCAGACACTCATGTGGCTGGTGGAAAACTCTCTGGAAAGATTGTGTGACAGAGACAAACGAGGGACGGCCCTTCAAAATAAGCCACTGCATTCCAACCAACGCGTATAATGCCCCCGGCAAGTCTACAGACTCAGCACTACATGCAGGAGTACACAAAATAGAAGAGGTCATCCAGAATCAATCAATCAATGTGCCTCGGCACTTTCATAAACATAGAGGGAGCTTTCGACAGAAGAAGCATAACCACGGCACTGGCAAAACACCGAGTATACACGGTAGTCAGTGAATGGATAGATAACATGCTAAACAAACTCATTTTAAAGCTACAGACAAGCAGAAACCAGTGCGCAGCCATGGCCAAAGGTTGTCCACAAGGGGCGTGGTCTCACCACTGCTAAAGAACCTTGTTGTAGACGACCTAATAACCAATCAATCAATCAATTTAACCTAGAACAGTCCCTATATACATGGATGTGGAGCAAGCCATAGCAGATGGTAAAATTAAATTATGGAGAAAAACGGATCTGTTTACAAAGCATGACTGGTATTTTAAAATCCAAGGCCAACTTCAAATTACGTGAGAAGCTGCGTTTATTTTATCTTCTAGTGATCTTGTGTATATAATAAATATATAGTGTTGGTGTATATAATAAGTATACAGTAAATATTTCGCAAGACGACGAGTTTAAGACTACGAGGATGAAACCTAAATTGTTAAATGTTTACGACTAATGTCTGTTGCCCAAAATGATTGAGCCCAGAAAGAGCCGATAAAATAAAATAAAATAAAATTTATTACCTTTGAAATTAAAAAAAAAATAGGTTTGTCAACATTTTTTCGGAAATGCTACAAACTGAGAAGAACACCCCAAGAAACTCAGTTCGGTCCCTCCCAAAATTCATCTTAGTAGGTATCTAATAATCTATCAATGCCGATACGGAATGGCTTTTTCTTGGCGGTGTGCATTGTTATGCACATACCTCTTAATAAATATTTGGTTGTTGTAAATGAAAAACACCTACTATCAATTAAGATTAGATTTAGATCCCATAGCTCAAGCTTATAGCTTAGTTTGGGCTAGATGATGTTGTGTGAGAATATCCAACAATATTTATTGATTATTTATTAAAAATATTTTAACGTTCCTGCCAGCACTGAATCTGCAGTAGGCAGCAAAACATCGTACCATGCCAAGCGCCTGCGCATTGCTACGTTAATATTATTGTTTTTAACTATGATTATTGTCAAATTTAAATATTTATAGTGTAAAATAGAATATTGTCCATTACTTTCTACAATTTTCGTATATTTAGATACTTTAAAAATAAACTTGTGGACCGTTTTCATGCATGTGTGTATTATATACTACACTATCTTCACGCCAAATCCCTTACGGGGTAGGCAGAAAGAACCGAGCGCGACACGGCACGCTCCATACACACCTCACTTGCTTCTTCAACTTTCATTTTTCTTTTCATCCATGCACGTCGGTTCCTTCGGTTCGGTATTTCTAATTGCAATATTGATATTAGTTAGGTAAATAAATGTCAACTTTATTAATTTTATGATGTCAGTGTCTATCACTACTTAATATCAATCAATTTTCAATAAAATAATCAATAATTATTAACTAATATTACTAACATAAAAAATAAACTAAAAGATTGAACGCTTAGACTCTAGACTAAGAATATGACACCGGTAATACATCAAGGAAAACAAAAGTATCAAACTTGTTAGTAGCAACAATTGGCACTATACGGCTATGTGCGCCGCGCCGGCTGATTTCTTACGATCGTAAAGAAATTTGAAAACCGAATTTACGCTCTTAAGATACGAAATACTAGTACTTTTCTTCACTTGGTTCCGTGTCACACGACATTATCACTAATACTCTACAAAACACGACCGCACACAACCAATCCTAAACTCGCAAGTCTCGCAACTGAACTAACTCTCTGTGAAAATGAATTGCTCATTTTCCATTTCACATTTATAATTCCCCTCACTCATCTCAATCCTCATTTTCATATTAAAACTCTTCGTTGGTGGAAAACAAAACCCATTTCATTAAAAACGAACGCGTTCAGCTCACCATCTCCCGCTAATTACAAATTTTTAATAGAGCCGATAGAGGTGTAATTACAAATTACACCTCTATCGGCGCGTGCGGCCACACATGGAGTGCTGTTGGCATTTTTGAGCTGGTGCTTCTGAATACCAGCTTTGTCCATTCGACTCAGTATAGGCGTGCTATAAAGATTATTAACCATCCTCTACTTAGGGGTCGTCGCGACAACTTTGATTTTTTACAGCTTGCAGGATCTGCAGATATAAGCGAACCACTATATAATAGCAAATGCCCCCCTGCGTAAATGGAGATTTACTGGTGAAATATTTCTGACTAAAGGTGACACAAAAAATCATTTCTACTGTAAACTTTCTTCACACTTGCAAACCGTTCGATTGAGAATTGGCGCCCTGGGGTTGAGGGCTGCGCGCCTAGCGCTGAAAGGATGTCGCTAGCCTCGTCGACTGACCTGTATTAACCTGTTTACCGCGTAGACCGTTTATTTGAACCGAATAGTTCGGCCGAATATTCGGTTCGGTACATTTTATACCGAATATTCGGCCGAATGTTCGAATTCGGTTCAACCCACATTCGGCGCATCTCTAGTTTTTAGGGTTTCGTAGCCAAATGGCAAAAACGGAACCCTTATAGATTCGTCATGTCTGTCTGCTGTCTGTCTGTCTGTCCGTCCGTATGTCACAGCCACTTTTCTCCGAAACTATAAGGCCTATGCTATTGAAACTTGGTAACTAGATGTATTCTGTGAACCGCATTAAGATTTTTATATAAAACTAGAAAAAAAAGCAGTAAATTTTGGGGGTCCCCATACTCAGAACTGAAACTCAATTTTTTTTTTTTATCAAACCCATATTTATAGGTAGGTCTTCAATAATGCTGTTGTGGTTCCTAAAAACATTTTTTCCTTAAGTGAATAGTTTGCGCAAGAGACACTTCCAAAGTGGAAAAATCTTAAACCATATATCACGGGACTAGCCTTTGCGAACCACCGCATACAAAAATATTCTGCTAGTCATAGCGGGTGAAGGGGGAAACACAAACACATTTTATTTAAAAATGTATTAATCGACAAACGCGTAATGGCTGTTGTGTGTTAATATTTATTGTACAGTCAACTACAATGAAATGTACTAGTTTAATCATTAAAATGATGTACTGATGTACAGTGCTTTTTATAAAGCCAATAGAGCAAGTGGTCTATTGGCTTGGCAGAAAACAATGCTTAAGTAAGGCGCATCCTGTGGTTAGATGGTTAGATGATCTAAGGGAAAAATGTGTCCCTCCCCCCCCCCTCTAACTTCTAAACTAAGAAAATGATAAGTCTAAAAAGAATATATGATGTACATTGCCATAAAAACTACCAACGAAAATTGGTTTGAACGAGATAGAGCTGGTAGTTTTTTTTTAATACGACATAAACCGCAATTTTCGGTTAGAAAAATCCCTACTCTGCGAACGTGTCAAAATATCAATCAAAGTTACAACGAACTATAAGAACTTTTATATTATGTTACTTGCTGCTACGAAACCCTTCATGGGCGAGTCCAACTCGCACTTGGCCGGTTTTTTGTTTGTGGTGAGAGGATGTTTGTTTGTTTACTTGTTTCTGCAGAAATATATTGTAATTTTTAGGGTTTCGTAGCCAAATGGCAAAAACGCCTTTAGGGCCATCTCGTCCACTCTATCAGAATGTCCACTGTATCAAAATGTCTACTGTATCAAAATGCCCACTCCAAAATGTCCACTATAACAAAATGACCACTGTATCAAAATGTCTACTGAATCAAAATGTCCCTTTCAGTCCAGAATGTCAAATTCCCAGAATGTCAAGCGGTTTCAAAATGTCAAGTTCCCAAAATTTCAAATTAATAATTTATTGATTAATAATTAATAATTACTTGATTTTCTAACTTGATATTTCCGCTTGACATTTTGGGAATTTGACATTCTGGACTGAAAGAAAAATGTCCTTCTAGTATAACAAAATAAAACAATTTGCTAATTGCAACAGATTTATTATCTGTATAGGTACAACAACACTGACTAATAGATGTAATTTTTTAATTAGCAAGTTTAAAATATACAATTTTTTTAAAAAATTGCAATGTTGACATATCATCTGTTTGAAGTTTCCTTAAATAATATTTATATTTTTTATCAAAATAAATGTCCTTGTTCCTTCTATTTTTTCGTAGAGGATTAAATAAAAGGTTTTTAATTTTAAAATCAAAGTGAATGGATTCCTTATGTAGGCATTTAATAAAACAAAACAAGTTTGGGGATCTCCTTATTCTCGAGTTTAATCGTCTGTGCCAACCTTCTAAGGAGTTGGTTGTACGATGTTCATCAAACGCAGTTGACACTGTTTCAGACAGTAAAGGATACCATTGACGATCGAAATATTTTTGGAATAGTTCCATTTCTAGTGAGTAAGGTGATATTTGCATTATAGCTAACCAGCCTTCTTGGATATAATTTATTGGGAGAAGAGGTAATAGGGAACAGAGTGTAACGTTGTGCAACAACGTGTGCATGGATTGGTTAAAATTAGATGATTGAAATTTAGGTCAATAAATGAAAGCGCCATCTACCGAGTAGGTGTCGCAACGACGGAAGCTTTGATTCATAGTCATAGATGCGGTCTTGACGATTGAGAAGTTTCGAGTTGTGCCACTAGAGGCGCTATTCATTAATATATAAAGCGTTGCATCAATGCAAGAGCACCGCCAGATTAATATTTAAAATAGCTCACGGACGTATAAGTGTCGTTGGAAATTGTGAGAAAAATCAAAGTTTAAAAAGTCGTCGTTTATAAAAATATTTGTTAAGTATAAGGAGCAAATAGCTCTAGACAGAAGACCCCATATTTGGGTAAGTTAATTGAATATAACGTGATCTAGTTTTAAACTGTGAAAATTAACGGCTGTTGGTTCACCCTGATATAAGGGGGTAGTTAAAGGGGTGTGAAAAAACACTTTGTAAAATTAGTTCTGTAAGCAGATATTGTAAGACCTCGCGATTCCCGCAGCTGTTCATAGCAGACGGGAACCGGCTGGTCTTTGGGAATATGCAGGGAAAAAGGGGTTCAAACTAACGCCTAGTCTGGAACATTCCAGGGTTCACCCTACGGGTTACAAGAAGTATCGTCCACCCTCCGGGTTCTACAAAAACGTTCACCATCCGGGTTGAGAGAAGTTCACCCTCTGGATTTGCTCTCCGGGTTAAGAACACCGTGCGGTTTTACGTTGTGGATAGCACGGCTACATCAACAACTGCAGCATACTTCAGGAAGGCCAAACCCAAGATAAGTCGGAACCCTGCGAAGGCCTTCGGAAACCTACTTGCTACCTGAAAACACCCTCGATCCCGAGTTCTATCCTTTGTTCGAATAAATTGTCATTGTTAAATTTTAAACGTCACCTCTTCTCATTTCTCTCTTCTTCCTGAAAGCCTTCAGCTTTTCAAGAGCGTAGTAACGGTTCGCCCTTCTTTACAATTTTGTAACCCAAATCATTGCTTTTCTTAATAATTGCTTCGTTGTAATGGTGGAAACATCCCGAAATGTGTACATATGGAAATACATGGCGCACAGCGTTCATTTGTGCCTTTTCATAGTCGCACTCTTATATTTAACCATGCGAACGTTTAGTTTTTCTTTAATGATGGTGAATAAACGGGTGTAGGTTTCTTCCGTTTTATCGGGTAGTAATGCAAAAATAACCGGAAAGGTGTTAATAGATATTTCTATAGATTTAACATCTAAATGAATTGAAAATAATTGGTAAAATGGCTTGGGGCATGCTTTAAAAGTGCCATCTCCATAGAATGAATTAGTTTTGTTGTATTGAATAATTTTTAGATTGCAGACAGAGGAGAATATTATTTTTTTTATTAGTACCATTTTCGCAAACATAAAAAGATTTTGCAAAATTTTCTGGAATTTTTACATCTTTCACATTCTGGAAACGCAATTTATCGGATTGGAGAAAGTGTCTACGTGTTCTGTATAAAGTATTTTTTACCTGTTCAAATCGTGGTATTTCACGGATATAATTGATGCCTTTTTTTCTAAGAGGTTCGAATAGATTTTCAAAAATTGTTTGGATGGATCCTAGGTTTTGACATACCATTTTTTTAACTGATGCCAATACTTGCGATACTTCGTTTTTTACTACTTCTGAACGACATCCATGCATATTTTCCCGAAGCACTTTAGTTTCATTTGCATTCAAAGTAATAGTTGCTGAACATTCATTTCGATTTACGCATCTCCATAAAGTAGATTTATTTTTATTTATTTTATGCAGGTTGTGTACCAATAACCACCACGTAGGACAGTTTTTCTGCCCTTTTGACTGACTGTAATGTCGAAGCCATACATTGCAATTAATTAATAATAAAAAAGAAACTAGAACCACGAGAAAATTTCCCCCTTTTGATCACTTTTGATAAAATCAATCCTTTCACATGTGATAGTTGACATGTGTCGGTAAGACAAACTATCTCTTTAAATATAATGAAGTGGCCAGTAGTATCCTTTTGATTATTTACTCATTCCTTCGGATACGGTGCCCGGTGGACAATTTGATACAGTAGACATTTTGATACAGTGGACATTCTGATATAGTAGACATTATGGTACGGTGGGCATTTTGATACAGTGGACAACTTGATACAGTGGACATTCTGATAGAGTGGACGAGGTGGCCCTAAAGGCAAAAACCCACGGAACCCTTATAGATTCGTCATGTCTGTCTGTCTGTCTGTCTGTCCGTCCGTGTGTCACAGCCACTTTTCTCCGAAACTATACGGCCTATGCTATTGAAACTTGGTAGCTAGATGTATTCTGTGAACCGCATTATGATTCTTATATAAAACTAGAAAAAAAGCAGTAACAGAATATATCTACTTACTAAGTTTCAACAGCATAAGCCTTATAGTTTCGAAGAAAAGTGGCTATCGCAGATTTGGCAATATAATGATTCCACAATAGCAAAATTAAATGTTTTGGCTCCAAAATTACTCAAAAAAGTTCTCTTCGCCTCCTACGGTCACCTATTCTAGAAGATGCCTATGAATCATTCAGTGAAGAAAAAAATCAAAAATGCTCCCAGAAACTGTGGGATAAGCCGCTCTGCAACGAAGTTAGGAAACATTTATTGAATACGTGCTCGCCTATTGGCTGTGGGAGAATGGGAATCTGGTGTCTGGCTTCAGGCTCTTCAGTCGCCCAACATAGGCACTATGTTGGACGACACAACATTCAGAATTGCTACCTGTCTTCGTTTAGGTGCTCCTTGCGTTTCTCCGCATAGTTGTCAATGCGGTGAAGCAGTCAGCAGCCTTGGGCATCACGGTCTATAATGCAGCAGGCAGGAGTGTAGGTCGCAGGCCTCGCCATGCATATCTTAAAGACATCATCCGCCGGGCTCTTGTCACCGCCAGTGTTCCAGCCATTCTAGAACCTAATGGTTTGGCTCGTGACGATGGCAAGAGGCCGGATGGTATGTCTTTGGTGCTAGGGAAGATGGGAAGGCCTTTATTTTGGGACGCAACTTGTGTGGACACCCTGGCTCCTTCTCATCTACCAAGCACGGCGGGCTGCGCCTGTTCTGCTGCTGCATCTGCCGAGACTCTCAAACGGCGCAAATATATTAGGTGCTTACATATGAAATTGGCGTTTTGTATAGGAGGAACAAAAAGTCGAATATTTTTAAATATTATATATTTAATTAATCAAAGTATGAACCATTGTTTTCTATGCATTTTTGCCATCTCATAGGTAGTTCATTGATCCCTTTACTAAAAAAACCAGTCGGACGGGAATCAATAAAATCTGTGAAGGCGATTTGGACTGCCCCATCAGAGTTGAATTTTTTCCCTTGCAAGAAGTTGTCCAAATTTCGAAAAAAATGGTAATCTGTTGGAGCAAGATCCGGGGAGTACGGAGGATGTTTTAGACATTCCAATTGAAGCTCTTCTAATTTGGTAGCCGTCTGTTGTGCAGTGTGTGGTCTAGCGTTGTCATGAAGCAGCAGTGGCGTGGAGCGATTGACCAGCCTAGGTTGTTTAGCCGCTAGCTTTTCCATCATGGTTTGCAATTGCTGACAATAGACATCAGCCGTAATAGTCTGGCCAGATTTGAGAAAACTGTAATGAACAATACCGGCACTAGTCCACCAAACGCTTACAAGTAACTTTTTTGGGGTTAATTTTCGCTTGGGGCAGGATTTGGCTGGCTGGCCAGGATCCAACCATTGCGCTGAGCGCTTTCGATTATCGTAAAGAATCCATTTTTCGTCACAGGTAATGATTCGGTTTAAAATACCTTCATTATTGTGCCGTTTCAGTAATGTAACGCAGCAGTCGACGCGCTTTTGCCGGTTTGCTTCAGTCAATTCGTGAGGTACCCACCTTTCAAGCTTTTTAATCTTCCCAATTTGCTTCAAGTGAATTAAAACAGTTTTATCACTAACACCGCAGCCTGCAGCTAACTCGGACGTGGTTTGCGATGGATCCGCTTCCACAATAGCCTTCAATACTTCATTATCAACTTGAGTCTCAGGCCGTCCACGGGGCTTGTTCTGCAGGTCGACATTTCCTGAACGAAAACGTTGGAACCAAAAACGAACTGTGTTTTCTTTTGCAACATGACCGCCATACACATCATTCACCCTTCTAGTCGTTTCCGCAGCACTAGTGCCACGGCGGAACTCGTACTCGTAAATAATGCGATATTTTAAGTTTTCCATTTTGTAAAATGAGTGACGCAAACAGAAAAAAACAAATGAATGACGGTCATCGAAGGATAAATACATGAGTAAATAGCTGGGAAAATTTGAATTTGGAATTCCTTACCAAAGAGGAGAAAATCGTAATTAAAGTGGCCAGTACGAAAAACGCCAATTTGATGTGTAAGCACCTAATAATAATTTAATAGGTAGGTAATTATATATTTGAGCCGTTTGGGGTCGAGACATTGGGCTCGTGGGGCCCAAGTGCTCGTTCTCTTTGTAGGGAAATTGCAAAGCGTCTAGTTGACTCTTCTCGCGACCATAGGGCTGGCCTCTTTCTCGCTCAAAGAATTAGTATCGCAATACAACGTGGGAATGCGGCAAGCCTTATGGGAACTTTACCGGTTGACACCGATAGGGAGGAATTCTTTGACACCTGAGCGAGGCTTTGTCAGTCTTGTCACTCCCCCTGCCTTCTTTTTTGTTGTGATTTTCTTGTTCTTTTTTCCTGTAGGTATAAGTAATTTTAAATTCTCATTTTGTAAATATGTATAAATTGAACATAACTGTAAAATAAAAATTGACATAAAATAAACACATGTTTAGTGGAGCAAACCTCAGAACAATAAAAAAACCACATTGCTATGATTAGCGTGCACAAACGTACAAACAAACAGATATACAGATATGCAGACAAAAATTCTAAAAATCATTGTTTTGGGTTCTATTGCGTCCATAAACCCCCCCTTTAATATTTGTTCCCTTTTTCTTCCATGTACAGACAGCGCTGTCACGATTTTATTATTATGTAGGTATTGATTGATAATGTAATGGATCGTTTTGCGAAAGTATTTCCTTAGTCTCCTCTTATGACAACCTCGGAATGATATGGGGTGGTAACATTTTGTATTCTTTCCCGTCGCCACATGGGAGACGAGTTGTATGAAACTAAAAAAAAGTGTTTGTCTTATATTGTACTAGCTGACCCGCGCAACTTCGTTTGCGCCGCTTAAGAGAGAGTATTACCTGTTCCCGTCGCATTTACTCCCGTCGCGTTGCGTTTACTCCCGTAGCGACTCGTCGTTAATTTTCAATACTACGTGAGAGAGAGAGAGAGAGAAAGAGAGAAAGGTTTCACGTCGCGTGTATTCCCGTCGCATTATTTTTAAAACAATTTCGTTTATGAAAAAGGTTTCCCCTGGCATTATTGTAGAAAAAAATTGATTGCCCCGCTCCTATTCGTTGTAGCGTGATGCTATATAGCCTATGACACTCCAAAATAACGTAGCTTTCTATTGGTGAAAGAATTTTTAAAATCGGTTCAGTAAATCCCGAGAAGACCCCTTACAATTTAACAAACACACAAACTTTACTTCTTTATAATATTGTAGATATACTACAGATCAGTGCTCTACATTCATCAGTCTCGGGCCCCGGACTTGTGGTTAGCCACCCGGGCCCCTCCGGCACAGTCCGATCCTGTGTATAACCTAGTTTTATTCGCCGCTCTTTTACTTTTATTTATTTTAATTTATACTGGCTTTGATTACTTTTAGACCATTATGCCAAATTTAGATTCCATATTATATTATCAACAGCGGATTCGAGTATGTCCAAGGTTGGACCAAGGAACTTATACTTCTAAATAAGAAGAAGTTCTACACTAGTAAAGCGGTGGTACTTTACTAGAGCTTGCTGTGGAATTTGTCAATAAACCTAAAAAGTCGCGTATCACTGCGCTATATTCACTTTCCAACACTTTTGCACGTTGTCGAACCTTTATGTTTAAGAATCCACCATAAATTATACCTACATAAACACTCAAAAATACACTAGTTTTTAAAAACTTTTTATCCTAGGTTAACCCTAGTCTGTAAGTTTGGCGCCAAATCCCCCGCTCTTTTACCATAGTTATAACCACAGGTTAAAACAACAAAATAGAACGTGATTTAAATACTCATGATCAGTGAACTCATGAACGTGATCAGTATGTATAGCTAAAAGTATGCCACAAAGTGGCCACAAATATTAAAATAAATAAAGCAAAAGCATTCGTTCCTAGTCTATGGTTGCTTTTGGCTGAAAATGGAGAGAAGTGTACGGACGGACGTCCTTGCTTTGCATAATTTTTCAAAATTAATGCATTTTCTGTTTTACGGTGGATTCTTAAACATAAAAGTTCGACAACGTGGTAATCTATTTTATCGCAATGAATCGAGGTTTTTTTTTATTTCTTGACAAAATTTATATAGATATTCCCAGCAAATTTTGCTTTTCAGAGTTTACACCTCTTTTATGGAGCAAGGCTAATTTGACTGAACGTTGACATTGTAAGTGAAATGAAGACAGCTGATAAAATAAGAGTTGGCAGTATGGTTGTAATACCGTCGCCTGTCCTTTGGATGAATAAAACAAACAACGTAGTCTATGATTGCAACGCAGCCAGTCTTCATACGTCAATGTCAACAAAATCAGTGTCAAGTCAAAACTGTCGTGTCGTGTAAATTCTCTTCGTATTATTTCCATTGTTCAAGTTTCCTTGTTTGTACTAAAAATCATATAAATAATGCCGAAGAATAAAGGAAAAGGAGGTAAAAACAGGAGGAGAGGAAAAAATGAAAACGAAACTGAAAAACGTGAGCTGGTCTTCAAAGAAGACGGCCAAGAATACGCCCAAGTCACAAAGATGCTCGGTAATGGCCGCTTGGAGGCCATGTGCTTTGATGGAATCAAGCGACTCTGTCACATCCGAGGCAAGCTTCGAAAAAAAGTATGGATAAACCAAGGTGACATTATATTAATAGGCCTGCGAGACTACCAGGATGCAAAGGCTGATGTCATCTTGAAATATACTCCCGACGAGGCAAGGAATTTGAAAACATATGGCGAATTCCCAGAGACAGTTCGAATCAACGAAACTGTTGTTTACTCTGTAGATGGTCTGGATGAAGATATTGAATTTGGTGATGAGGTTTCGTCGGACGATGAAGCTGATGCAGTGGATGCAATATGAGTGTTAGTGTTATTTATTTATGATTTCTTTAATACCAACTGTTTATGTAAATTTGTTTTGCTGTTAGGATAAACATACATTGTGTGATTTTGTACATTAGTCTCAAAATTATTTCCTATAAAAAGTGAAAAATGTCTATATTCTAATGTATAGATTTAGTATTTCCCTGTAACATGTAAGTGTTCGTAATATTTTAGTATGATAAAACTCATTCTAATTATTTCATCCTCTAGTTTATTATATCTACAATAACATGGAATGATAGTTAAATTATTGTGCAACATTCCTTGAATAGTGCCCATTTGTCTTGATGAGAAATGATTAAAAAATAAGGAATGTACATAACCTATTAAAATTATTATATCAACCTGACTTATATTTTATTGAATTTCATATAATTGTCATCACTCAGTAGTAACTAGTCTACTAGCAATGGCAGCATTACAAGTTTTAGACAAGATAGTGAGTTTGCAGTGCTCATCAAAATTTAGCACCAATGTGGTTTGAACAAAGATCATAGCAAAACATATTCATCAATCTCGCCTTATCCTTGTGCAACTTTATTATAACTACTTGGCACAATATACTGTTGTCTCACCTAGTTATGGCTACGTAGCTATAAATATACTTTTTTTATAATATCACATGTTAATTTCATTTCAGTGTCCATAACATTCATTGTAATTTCTAATATTAGAAAATGAATGTGTTCAATTTACAGTATTTCACAGTACCACAGAACTGACACTGTGCACCATGTGCTTAAATAAATCTACAGTACTCTTCTGCAGTTTGTCAAGTGCATTGTTGTACACATAGCTCAGTCAATCTTACATGCTATTGTGTTATGTATATCAATGGTAATACGCTACTATTATATACCACATATTATTTTACGAGCAGCTGTGACCCGATTTCTTCAATTTCAGGGTTATTTTTTGTATAGTCGGTGTGTAATTGTCTGTAACTTTTTAAGCGCTGAAAAGTGTTATTGTAACCACTTTTTTTCACATCTGGAATGTGAAAGTTTGTGTGAATGTTTGTTGCAGATAGGCACATATAACAGAATTCAATTCCCATAGGTTTGAAGCGCTCATGGCCCCACGGACTCAGTGTTCTGTAAACGATCACTGCAGTAAGCAACTTTCACTATGGATGGCTGACCATCCATGTGATCACTTTGTGACATTTATTTGAGCGTTTCCATGATTCAGAAGGCACGTTAAGCCATTGGTCCCGGTTGCCAGTAAAATGGCAGTTGTTAAGCTAAGTTGAAGGCTTTATTTCAACAGCAGGCAGTCACAACCTGCGCCTGTTCATTTAAACACGGCAATACGGCTCACCACCTATTACGTGGGACAAATTGTACAAAGGTGAAATGTGGGCATATAATATGCCTCTGCCTACCCCTTCGGGGATAAAGGCGTGACCATATGTATGTATGTAATTTTGTTTTAATTGGACTTAAACAACAAAATGATTGTGATGGCTTAGCGGTTATTATAATTGTGCATTATTATTATTTCGGCTTAATACACTAGCAGCTTAAGGCTGATCATGTCTGTCTCAAGAAAAGTGTCTGTTTATCACTGCACTTGTGTCACTGGGTTTTGAAATGAGTGTCCGTCTGTTTTTAAAAGTGGTGGCACTGAATCAAGTGTGTATAGGTGTTTAGGATTGTTATTACCTATATGCAAAACAGTAGGTACCTACACTTGTCTTGTTCTTATGCCGGGGCCACATTAAAGAAAACGTCAATGCCCATCATCGCGATAAATATTGCGCTAATTATGGCGTTAATTCTTAACGTCACCATTTGAGTAGTGTGGCCGCTTCAACGTAATAATTCTCGCGTGAATGCCCATTCTTGGCGTTAAAATTGACGTTAAGTGTGACCGAATAAAATTTTACAAAAATACCTTAGCTCCTTAAAAATATACTGAAATGTATTATTTTTATAAAAAAAGAACCTAGAATTTACATTTAACATTTTATTTGAAGGATTTAATTCAACGTCCTTCACCTGCAACACGCTTCGTAAAAAAAATTACCGAATGTTATTACAACAAACCCTACAAAGAAAAAAATCATTGCGATGAGGAATTGGGTTTTTATTTTTTCAGGTCCTTAGCGAGCTCCGGGGGAACCTCCCATCTTGCTCCCCAGAGGAGAGCCGCCGAACCATAGTAGACCGAACGGTTCTCGACGGGAATAATCTTTGGAAATTCTTTGGCTTTTTCCCGACTTTCCGGATTCCCGGCTATAGGGAGGAGGAATACCACCAGGTTTAATGGGTAGAACGGCCCCGTTCCGGGACCGGGAGCCCCACACCCAGCTGTTTTACATGATAATTTTGCAATCCAATATGGCCGCCGCGCCGAAATCACAAAATTTCATGATGGGTATCGTTTAAGAGGGTTTTTGGTATGCTGAGTACGAATTTCGGGTTAATTTAGAGATCCAATATAACCGCCGCGCCGAAATCACAAAATTTCATGATGGGTATCGTTTAAGGGGTTTTTTGGTATGCTGAATACGAATTTCGGGTTAATTTAGAGATCCAATATGGCCGCCGCGCCGTTATCACTAAATTTCATGATGGGTATCGTTTAAGGGGTTTTTTGATATGCTGAGTACGAATTTCGGGTCAATTTAGAGATCCAATATGGCCACCGCGCCGTTATCACAAAATTTCACGATGGGTATCGTTTAAGGGGTTTTTTGGTAGGCTGAGTACGAATTTAAGGTCAATTTTGTAATCCAAGATGGCCGCCGCGCCACCGTTGTAAAATTTCATGTTGGATACCGTTTAAGGGGTTTTTTGATATGCTGAGTACGAATTTCGGGTTAACGTTTGCCATCGAAAATGGCCGCCATGCCACTGTTGTGAAATTTCATGTTGTATATAGTTTATGGGGTTTTTTGGTATGCTAAATTCGAATATTAGGTAAATTTTGCTATCCAATATGGCTGCCTCGCCACCGTTGTAAAATTTCATGTAGCATATCGTATAAATGGAATTTTGATATGCTGAGTACGAATTTAGGGTTAATTTTGCAAAATTATCTTGAAATTCGTACTCAGCATACCAAAAACCCCTTAAACGATACCCATCATGAAATTTTGTGATTTCGGCTCGGCGGCCATATTGGATTGCAAAAATTATCATAAAATTCGTACTCAGCATACCGAAGAACCCCTTAAACGATACCCATCATGAAATTTTGTTATAATGGCGCGGCGGCCACATTGGATCTCTAAATTGACCCGAAATTCGTACTCAGCATATCAAAAAACCCCTTAAACGATACCCATCATGAAATTTTGTGATTTCGGCTCGGCGGCCATATTGGATTGCAAAAATTATCATAAAATTCGTACTCAGCATACCGAAGAACCCCTTAAACGATACCCATCATGAAATTTTGTTATAATGGCGCGGCGGCCATATTGGATCTCTAAATTGACCCGAAATTCGTACTCAGCATATCAAAAAACCCCTTAAACGATACCCATCATGAAATTTTGTGATAACGGCGCGGCGGCCATATTGGATCCCTTAATTAACCCGAAATTCGTATTCAGCATACTAAAAAACCCCTTAAACGATACCCATCATGAAATTTTGTGATTTCGGCGCGGCGGCCATATTGGATCTCTAAATTAACCCGAAATTCGTACTCAGCATACCAAAAACCCCCTTAAACGATACCCATCATGAAATTTTGTGATTTCGGCACGGCGGCCATATTGGATTGCAAAATTATCATAATAATAATATAATAAATAAGTATATAATAAGTAATAAGTTCCCATGAGACGCGGAGAAGAGAACAAAATTTCACGCAGGCGAAGCTGCGGGCATCAGCTAGTCTATAATAAATGTTACATTACACGCGAATGCTCGTGTCGGTCAGGGAGGTAGCATCGTAACGTAATGCTCGAGTCGAATCTATAAATGTTACATTACACGCGAACGCTCGTCGGTCAGGGAGGCAGGCCGTAACGTAATGCTCAAAGTCGAATCTAATTTGTTACATTACAGGCGAATGCTCCCGGTGAGGGAGCACCTTTACCCTAACCTTTTATTCAAAATATACCCAAAAATACTGACTTTTACCAATATACCCATTAATATACTGATATCGAAAAAAGTCAATAAAATATACCGAAAAGGTATTAAAATACTGAAAACGGTCACACTCTCACGGTGCGCACCAAGGAACTTATCACGTGCACATCAAAAGCGTTCCGGAAAAGGAAAGCTAGAAAAGGGGATGCTATCTCTTTCTACTAATGTGTCCATGCAGACGCTTCAGCTAGTGAGACAATATTTTCTTATTAAGTTGAAAGACATAGGTACACAATAATAAAATAAATGATATCTATGGAACTTACAGTTATGTATGTTTTAATTAGGTCTTACAGAAGACAATTTAATAATTTGACGAATTGAATGACTTGTAATAATTGACGTGAAATTTTTAAAATTAATGAATAAGGTACTAGATCAGTTATTACCTATGTGGAGCCATTCTTACACTACCGGCTCGGTATGATGGCCGTTAAGTAGGTACGAAGAGAATTTGGCAGAGCTTGCTTGCTCTTTCTTTTTTTACAAGGCCTTTTAGTACCACCTAATATCTACTACTTTATCAACTCAACTACTAATGACTAGACCGTTTTACTCGGTCAATATCGTAACTTAGTTGATATGTCAAAAATTATAGCGTGCCGCACGTATAATTACGTATGATGGTTTAGGGGAGAGGGGCCGAACGTCTTATTTATCATTATCAAAAAGTCGGAAACCAAACTTATACTTTTGTTTAGATTCTTACGTATCAAATATTACGCAGCCAGGGTTGTAGGATGTCGGCCTATGCTTTTCATACACAAAGGAAAGAGGGGATGGAAACTACATAAAACCAACTATCGTATCATACAACCAAATAGGTATATGTATATATTTTTACCGAAGTATCTATACCCTTTTTGCTTTCGGTAAGAATATTGGAAAAGAGAAATTTCATTCTACACAAAAATCTCACATCAATCTAATTTCCTAGTGATTTAATACTTGTTCATTAGCGTTGGAGGTCCTGGGTTCGATTTCTGGGTCGGTACAAATGTTTGTGTGATCCACAAATGTTTGTTTCGGAGTTAGGGTGTTTTCTATGTATAATATGTATGTATTTAGAATTATATAAGTTTGTATATCAGTCGTCTAGATTCTATAGCACAAGCTTGTTTTAGCTTAATTTGGGCTACATCCACAAATATTTATTTTATATTTATTTTATTAAAAGTAAGTCCGATCTAGAACGTACCGTGTTGGCACCACAATGAATCTTCAGAGTTGCCATGCGTAATTTATGAGTTACTACCAATAGTTATTATTTTTCAAATAAATTTATTTTAAGTAACACCAATAATGTATGAAATATTGAAATAATAGAATTTTGAAGTTAAAACATTAATTATTATAATAAACATTAACGCGTATTGACCAGCACGTATGAAAACTGTTACCTCTGATCTGGTCTACTACTGGTCATAAAAACTACCGTCTGTTTCTTTTTATTACCACTTACAACATACTGCGTTGCAAGAAAGAGAAGAATCCCCGTAAGTCGTTGTCCTGCTCGGGAACGTTTTTTACCTCTGACATGAAGTAATGCATTATAAACCGAATGACGTTGAAAATAAAGTTCAATTTTAATTTGTTTTTGTGATTTCGTAAGCATTCCAGTTATGCCGGGGCCACATTAAAGAAAACGTCAATGCCCATCATCGCGATAAATATTGCGCTAATTATGGCGTTAATTCTTAACGTCACCATTTGAGTAGTGAGGCCGCTTCAACGTAATAATTCTCGCGTGAATGCCCATTCTTGGCGTTAAAATTGACGTTAAGTGTGACCGAATTAAATTTTACAAAAATACCTTAGCTCCTTAAAAATATACTGAAATGTATCTATATATAATACTGGCACAGAGAAAATATACCGATAAAAATACCGATTATCAAAACGTGTTTATTCTTTAATTTACTACCTTATTTTTATAAAAGAAGAACCTAGAATTTACATTTAACATTTTATTTGAAGGATTGAATTCAACGTCCTTCACCTGCAACACGCTTCGTAAAAAAAATTACCGAATGTTATTACAACAAACCCTACAAAGAAAAAAATCATTGCGATGAGGTTTTTATTTTTTCAGGTCCTTAGCGAGCTCCGGGGGAACCTCCCATCTTGCTCCCCCGAGGAGAGCCGCCGAACCATAGTAGACCGAACGGTTCTCGACGGGAATAATCTTTGGAAATTCTTTGGCTTTTTTCCGGCTTTCCGGATTCCCGGCTATAGGGAGGAGGAATACCACCAGGTTTAATGGGTAGGACGGCCCCGTTCCGGGACCGGGAGCCCCACACCCAGCTGTTTTACATGATAATTTTGCAATCCAATATGGCCGCCGCGCCGAAATCACAAAATTTCATGATGGGTATCGTTTAAGAGGGTTTTTGGTATGCTGAGTACGAATTTCGGGTTAATTTAGAGATCCAATATAACCGCCGCGCCGAAATCACAAAATTTCATGATGGGTATCGTTTAAGGGGTTTTTTGGTATGCTGAATACGAATTTCGGGTTAATTTAGAGATCCAATATGGCCGCCGCGCCGTTATCACTAAATTTCATGATGGGTATCGTTTAAGGGGTTTTTTGATATGCTGAGTACGAATTTCGGGTCAATTTAGAGATCCAATATGGCCACCGCGCCGTTATCACAAAATTTCACGATGGGTATCGTTTAAGGGGTTTTTTGGTAGGCTGAGTACGAATTTAAGGTCAATTTTGCAATCCAAGATGGCCGCCTTACACCTTTGTAAAATTTCATGCTGTATATCGTATGAGGGGTTTTTTGGTATGCTGAGTACGAATTTCAGGTTAACGTTTGCCATCCAAAATGGCCGCCGTGCCACTGTTGTGAAATTTCATGTTGTATATAGTTTATGGGGGTTTTTTGGTATGCTAAATTCGAATTTTAGGTAAATTTTGCTATCCAATATGGCTGCCTCGCCACCGCTGTATAATTTCATGTAGCATATCGTATAAATGGAATTTTGGTATGCTGAGTACGAATTTAGGGTTATTTTTGCAAAATTATCTTGAAATTAGTAATCAGCATACCAAAAAACCCCTTAAACGATACCCATCATGAAATTTTGTGATTTCGGCTCGGCGGCCATATTGGATTGCAAAAATTATCATAAAATTCGTACTCAGCATACCGAAGAACCCCTTAAACGATACCCATCATGAAATTTTGTTATAATGGCGCGGCGGCCACATTGGATCTCTAAATTGACCCGAAATTCGTACTCAGCATATCAAAAAACCCCTTAAACGATACCCATCATGAAATTTTGTGATTTCGGCTCGGCGGCCATATTGGATTGCAAAAATTATCATAAAATTCGTACTCAGCATACCGAAGAACCCCTTAAACGATACCCATCATGAAATTTTGTTATAATGGCGCGGCGGCCATATTGGATCTCTAAATTGACCCGAAATTCGTACTCAGCATATCAAAAAACCCCTTAAACGATACCCATCATGAAATTTTGTGATAACGGCGCGGTGGCCATATTGGATCCCTTAATTAACCCGAAATTCGTATTCAGCATACTAAAAAACCCCTTAAACGATACCCATCATGAAATTTTGTGAATTCGGCGCGGCGGCCATATTGGATCTCTAAATTAACCTGAAATTCGTACTCAGCATACCAAAAAACCCCTTAAACGATACCTATCATGAAATTTTGTAATACTGGCGCGGCGGCCATTTTGGATTGCAAAATTATCATAAATTTCGTACTCAGCATACCAAAAAACCCCTTAAACGATACCCATCATGAAATTTTGTGATTTCGGCGCGGCGGCCATATTGGATTGCAAAATTATCATGTAGTCACACAGAGATAGATTATAGTCTGAAATGATACAAGTTTTATCCCGGGAATAAGTTCCCATGAGACGCGGAGAAGAGAACAAAATTTCACGCAGGCGAAGCTGCGGGCATCAGCTAGTCTATAATAAATGTTACATTACACGCGAATGCTCGTGTCGGTCAGGGAGGTAGCATCGTAACGTAATGCTCGAGTCGAATCTATAAATGTTACATTACACGCGAACGCTCGTCGGTCAGGGAGGCAGGCCGTAACGTAATGCTCAAAGTCGAATCTAATTTGTTACATTACAGGCGAATGCTCCCGGTGAGGGAGCACCTTTACCCTAACCTTTTATTCAAAATATACCCAAAAATACTGACTTTTACCAATATACCCATTAATATACTGATATCAAAAAGTAAATAAAATATACCGAAAAGGTATTAAAATACTGAAAACGGTCACACTCTCACGGTGCGCACTGACACACGTAGTGTGGCCGCTTCAACGTAAAAATTCTCGCGTTAATCTCTTTGATGTGCCGCCACTTGAGCTATCGCCTAACGTCAAACGGCAATGTGAATGCCGTTGTCGAATTATCGCGATAATTCGGTGGCTACACTAACGTTTAACGTTCATCAACGCCATTATTAATGGCATTTCCCCTTAGTGTGGCCCGAACATTAATGAGTGAGATCAGCCAATCTCTTGTCCACTGCATTATCCGATCCAGGTCTTGCTGAATAACATTGTGAGAGACCAAGGGGGTTTCCCATAATTTTGGTGTCATCTGCGAATATTTATTTATTTTACACTTTATTGTACGCCAAGTAAATAAAATTATGGTACATAAATACAGTGCAAGAAGATGTACAATGGGCGGCCTTATCGCTAAAAAGCAATTTTTACCAGGCAACCTTTGGCTGGAGAAAGTTGATTGAAGGTAATGAGTGGTAGTTCTTAGGCGTACTCTTAAGTTTGAATACTGATAAGTCTGAGTGAATGACAAGTTTTAGGTCTGTTATTTACAACACAAGTAGGATTGGTCCTAGCACTGAGCCTTGCGGCACACCACTGTGCGTATCAGCATCTGAGAGTGTTTCGCCTACTCTTACTTTGAATTTTCTGTTAATCAAGAAGTCTTTTATTCATTGAAGAAGTTGTCCACGTATATCAGCATTGTAAACATAATAGCAGAGCGCTTGTAACTCGCCTAAGGCATGTGTCCGAACTCGACCGCAAGCAGCACTGCTGTTGCTGCAATACGCGACAGCACCACTGTTCCCCGTACATTCTGTATAGATTTACATAAGAATGGAACTCATCGACCGAATCAAACTCACTGCTGCGTGGCACTTTCGCTTTGCCGCCGCGACTCCGCGACAGACCAGCCAGTAGTGACGTCATCGCTGCATTAGTAGGTGGGTAGGAACGTAAATAATTAATTAATCTGATTCAAAAGAGAAAAAATTAATTGACTTAATGTATTCATATCCACGTCCACCCCTTTATGTAATATGTTCTGAAAGTAAGTTAAATTGAGTTGACGAGTTAGATATGTGGAAGAATAACGTGACACCACGTGCAGCGCTGACGCTGCTGCCGTGCTTGGAATCAATGCGGCAGGTAGCCTTAGGCCATCTGCCATATCGGGTTAGGGACGTGACTATAAATGTATGTACCTGCGGCGCTGAAGTACGTGTAGTAACTATTTAGTAATCTGTGCTGAAGGTACTGGGTTCGATTCCTGGGTCGGTCCAAATATTTGTGTGATCCACAAATGATTAATAATAAATAATAATAATGCTTTATTCAAACAAAGTGATACAACATTACAATATAGGTTTCAAAGGGTTAAGATAAAGTACTCTATGACAATAGCATGCAAGTAACACTAATTTTGACAAAAATAATATGTACTAAGAAACACCGTTTTTTTCGGAGTTTGTTCAGTCGTCTAGATCCCATAGCACAAGCTTATATTATTAGCTTAATTTGGGCTAAAATAAATAAATATTCACGGACATTTGATAATGGATAATGGGTTTTTAAGTAATACCTGTGCATCCATGATATCTAAACTAATATTATACCTAAAGGGTTTATTTTTTTGAACACTAGCATCTCAAGAACTAGGTACTGGTTGGTTGGACTTCATAAATTCTTACATAATATAATTATAAATACGAAAGTTTGTGAGTATAGATGTGTGGATGTTTGTTACTCTTTTACGGTCGAACGGCTGAACGGATCTGGCTGAAATTTGGTACAGGGATACATTAGGTATAGTCTGTCTGTCTTTTTATCCCGGGAGTAAGTTCCTATAGGAAGCGGGAACTGGAACAAATTTTACGCGGGTGAAGCTACGGGCGTCAGATAATCTACAATAAAATAATGTTCAAATAAAATTTTAAGAAAACTTCATATGAATAAAATCATTGCGTTTTTCTGAATACAGTCTTCATTCTCTTCGATTTTTACTAGTGTTGGCGCTAAAATCACAATTTTAATGTCCAACGACACGATGACAAACCCCTTTCTTCCCGTGCCCGTGGTACTACTGGTAGTACCACTAGTACCACGAGTAAAAAAATTACCCGTAGTACTACCAACCGGTCCCAGTAGTAACACAGTATAAATATATGTTGTTTAACCAGTATTGTAGCTCCCTACAAGCGGACGAAGCGCAAGCTATACCTACGATTCTCGTTTTCGGCAGGCCTTTCAGAACGCAAGCAGCGTCCGCAGTCGCGATTGTGCCGAGTAGACGAATGGACGGTGTGTCGTTTTTTAAAGGGTGCTAATTAAACGACCTTCTTTTTAATAGCATTTTTAGCCTCCGGAAAAATACTTTGCCACCTAAATTAATAAGTCAGCCACAATTAATGAGCGTCAGAATTTATAGGTTATAGCCACCAGTTAACCTCTCTATTAGCCACTGTTAATATAATTCAGCATCGTGATAATTTTTAAGCATCTAATTTTGTAACATGCATTCAAACAGTAAACTTTTAAAATACTAAAAAATGGCATCAAAATGGACATTATTTATTAATATCATAGCTTCTAATTTCCTAATTCAGCATGTTTAAAATGTAACTCGTCCAACAGGGACAGATTTTCGTGCATAAATGCTTTTATTTATTATTATGTGTTACCTGCAGTCTTTATAATCAGATATTCTATACAATACCTGCATTCTAAAGCTGTCTACACACCAAAGCCTTACCCGGCGGGTTCTGCCGCCAGGCCGGCGGCTTTGGTGTGTAGACAGCTTTAGGAATACCTGCCCCAGACTCCAGATGCCCCTTCGAAGCAATTTAAGAAATGTTTTGAATAAGTATATGATTGTTCATACTTTGTCTAGTACTGTTCAAATTTCCTAGGGTTTGCATAGAATACCTGCTGGTCCACCGGTAGGTAATGTGTAAAATAAATAGGTCTTGGGTCACCATAAAATTATAAGTAGGTACCTACCGCAAAATTATAAACTATCGAGGAATTATAAATTGTAACATACCTATTGTAAAATATTAAATTTATCTGTAATACATCTGGCGCTCAGCGGCCGCTGCAGCGGCATGCTCGCTTCGCTCGCTCGCCTTCACGCGTTAGTGGTAACTGTTAACCAACCTAACCTAACCTTCACAAGCAGCGAACAACCCTTCCATACTCTCGTTATTTCATACATTGCCTTGCCTGCAAGTATCAGGTATTCTCTACAATGCCTAGACATCATACAGATTTCGGTCGGTGACGTTATGTATGCATGTAATACAGATTATAAAACTAAAGACAGATACAAACAAAGAAGTGAGACCAAGAATGCAAATACTTAACCCAAATGTGAGTAACGCGTAATTTCTCATTAATCGTAAATTTATGATGACATTCACAATATTCACTTCTAGAGAGTCTATAATGTACTCAATTTTGAGTTTAGTATCTGCTTTCTTAACCTCACTCTCTTGTTCGGTAAGCGTAATCTGTCTTTAGTTACAAAGTGATATCAAATAGCGGTCTCTGATTGATGCTAATGGCCGGTCGCTGTCGTCCTGTGCACTCGCGTCTAGCCTTACAGTGGCTATTTTCACGAAAAAAGAATATGATATAATTCGCCTCTTTGCTTCAATAACGTGGTATATCCGAAAAGTCGATATTTTTTTTATTCGATAATTAAAACCGCCGTGTTTGATTTTATTTTCTCAAAAAACGTAGTGTATTTTACGCGTGACATACCTAATCTGTAAGTAAAAGACATAGCGCCACTGTGTCAGATCGCAATATCACGTTGTCTCTTTATGCAGAGAGTTTTGTTGCGAAAACGAAACATAACAGTAGCCACTACGCAATTGCAGAGGAATGTGCTCTCGAATTTCTGCAAAAACGTGACATATCGATGATACCAAGCTTTGGTTGCAAAGGTAAGGTTCAATTTAATTATGCTTTTTAGTTTTACAATGTGATCTATAATTTTGACACACTGATGTTGAAAAATAGTGCGGAATGTGATTGTTATTATTATGTATATGTCACACTCCTGTCGAAAGAATGTGAGTTTTGTTTTGTGTTAACTTAAGATGTAACATTGTAGGTGATGAAATTTTTTCTAATACAAAATTTAAGCTGTAGATAATTGTTAATGTCCCGTTTTTGAACGAACAAAAATGTATTTATTTTGTAATATTCCCAAATGATACGTTGTACATACTAAAACTAATAGCCATTTTTACCAAATTTTGCAGATGGACTCTAGATATAATATAAAAAACTTGGCAAACTTGCAATAGCGACAGCTAATGCGAATATTCTTGAATCAGATACAAGTGTGGGTAAATATTTGAGTGTACGTATTACTATATTATCTTAGTTATTTAACTAGAGGAACTACTTAGTTTTGCTAAGAACTACCGCGCGTCTAGCTTAACTATTAGTTCTATCTTACAGTCTATAAATAATGCACAAAAATGTAGGGAATAAGTTTGGATATCAGTTCATTTGTAACACTGTTAAATTTAGGATTATAGTTTTGATCCTACTCAATAATTTTACTTGCATTTCAATTAATATAGGTACTTAAATTCGACGTATTCCATTCATTTGTCTTTAGTCAATTGAGCGGTATCATTGGAAGACACTTGACTACGATAAGTGGGCGGAACTCATCTATGTGCTACGGTAATTTAAGAGGTATTCTTGATGTTAACATAGTGAGCTGTCAAAATTATCATCCTAAATGTAATAGTGTTTATTTAATAAAAATTTTATCCGATTCCCGAGAAAGGGGATTGGTCCAATCCTGCCAACTATCGTCCCACAGCGCCGTCACCACAATTGTCTGTAAAATATTTGAGCTGATAATCAACAAAAAACTCATGTGTTACCTCGAGAATCACTCGCTTCTCTATGATCCACAATACCGCTTTAGGCCAAAACGGTCTACGGGTGAAGTCCTGGCGTGCGTAGGTAGTAGGAGGAAGGCACGGCGAGTCGTTGGCAATAGTTCTCGATATCGCGAAAGCCTTCGGTGGACTATGGCATGCGCGGCCACTTTCGAAGCTTCCTGAATATGGACTTGCGCATCTGGATGGACAGCTTTTTGCACGTACGACAGATACGGGTCCTCTGTGACGGCTAGGCTTTCTGTTTTATGCAGGTTAATGTCGGGTACCACAGGGATATTGACCCCAACCCTCTTTCTTCTGGTCGGTTTTTTCAGGAGGATACATTACTATGCAGACGATAGCACCCTGCACGGAAGTTACTCGACCCGTCCAACGGCCGGGAGAACCAACGTTGAGGAGAAGAGATGGCAACTTGTGGCTGATCTCGACGGGGACCTGGACCGCATTTCCCTATGGGGATTCGAAAACCTGGTCGAGTTTAATGCCCGTAAAACACAGGCGTGTGCGTTTACAGCTCAAAATCCTCTTTTCTACCTTTACTTTCATCAGAATACGACGATTTCTCTTGCGGACAATCTGGGCATCCTTGGCATAAACGTCCGGCACGAGCTCAATCACAAGAGTTATATTGAAAGAATTTTCACTTGAACTGAGCGGAATAGCGGTTTCAAAAAAATATGCTGATTAGACTGATTTATTAATATCTACGTCAAACAATACCAAGACTGTTTTTGTTTGTATTTAAGATACCTAATAATAATTATAAGTCAAATTGTGATTCTATTATAAAGCACAGTGATGTTACCACTTTATAGTTGATTTATTTTGATTTGATTATTTTGTATCCTTGTTTTGACTACTTAAGTCTTGCTGATAATAATGTTTCATTAAGTATATTTTTTTATTATTGTGTTGTGTTTGGAAATACCAATACTTAAGTATTATTGTTGTCTGTCAAATATTTTAAACACTATTGAATAGTCATGTTCTGCCTATTAATTTACTGTTATTTGATGAGAATAATTAAAATAATAATGCTGCACAATTATTGTCGAAGTCTGATTGTTTTTTTTATATTTGGTCGTCATGTTGACTACACCCAGCCTGATGGATATTATATTAAAAGGATACCTTTTATATCTTGTGATTCTCTTTAAGTGAATAGTACAAATTGTGGTTATTTGCAGTATTAAATTTATTTTTGCCATAGAAATTATAATATGTGCGGTTGCAGTTCCTCTTTTCCTAATAAAAAATATTTTTAAATCTTAAAGTTTTCGTTTTCCGTTAGGGACGTCCTCGATTTGGCTGAGGGGAATGAAAAGTTGATCATGTGTGGTGATTTGAATGGATGGGTGGGGACCAAGCGAGATGGCTTCGATGCTGTCCTTGGTCCGTATGGAGATAAGAGAGCGAATGATGCTGGTAAGTCAATCTTAGACGTATGCTTGGAACGAGACCTCCTTGTGGCGAACAGTTTATTCCGTCACAAAGATATCCACACGTATACTTGGAGACGGAAGGAAGAAAAAAGTGTAATTGATTTGATTTTGATAGACAGTCGTCTCCGAGAGGCTATAAGGGATACAAGGGCCTACAGAGGCCCCACTCTTGAAACTGACCACTACCTGGTGGTAAGCCGGTTTGTTGGTCTTTTCAAGAAGTGGAGGCACTGGCGAGTGCGTGTCCCCTTCGGAGACTATGAAAGGATAAAGAGTGAAAAACTGGAAGATGAAAGCATAAGGAGTATGTATGTAGGCTTAGTCAGTGAAAGGCTTGCAAACGCGAGCCTTTCCGACTTAGATGTGGATGAATGCTGGAATATTATGAAAGAAAGTATAGTGGATAGTGCAAAAGAAGCATGTGGGAGTGCAAAGAGACATGAACATTCGAAAGGTGATGCCTGGTGGGATGCAGAGGTACAATCCTGCGTAGCAAGAAAGAAGAAAGCGTGGTTGGATTATGTCTCATCTTTGCAACTGAATGACAGTATGAAAGACACGAAGAAAGAAATTTACCGCCTCTGCAAGAATGAAGCCAAAGCTTTAGTGAAAGAGAAGCGTGAAAGAATAAATTTGATTGCGGAAGAGAAGCTGACGAGGAACTTCGAGACAAATACCAAACTCTTTTGGAGGGAGGTCAAGAAGTCTCGGAGCTGTTCGTCAGTTTCCAGAATGGATAAGATAAAGAGTAAAGCTGGGGACATTCTTGCGGACCCATTAGAGGTGTTAGAGCGGTGGAATGAGTACTTTGGAGAAATGTATGAATATCTCCCGGATGCGGGCATTGCGAGGGAGTCGATGACTGATCTTGCAGTGCAAGCATCAAGCGGAGATATTACTTTGGAAGAGATTGAATGGTCGATACGAAGCTTGAAAAATGGAAAGTCTGCAGGAATTGATAGGATATCTGCTGAAATGATCAAATTAGGTGGTCCTTGCGTCCGAGACGCCTTCTGGTCATTGAGCAATCTATGCTGGAAGACTGGAAGGGTCCCAATGGACTGGAGGCGTGCTATCATCGTGCCCTTGTATAAAGGCAAGGGCTCACGTATGGAGTGCGCCAACTATAGGGCCATCAGTTTGATCAGTATAGCAGCTAAAGTGTATGGCAAAATTATTGAAAGGAGAATGAGGGTGGAATCTGACGGATTACTGTGGGAGGCGCAGGGTGGTTTCCGAAATGGAAGGGGATGTATGGACCAAGTTTTCTCTCTCCGCAACATCGTAGAGAAGCAGCTGGCTGTAGGCCGGAAGGTTTTCTGCGGTTTTGTGGACATGGAGAAAGCATTTGACAGAGTTGTACGGAAGGATCTCTGGGATATATTGCCAGGATACGGGATTGATGGTGCGCTGCTTCGTGCTGTGCAGTCTACATATGTGGGATGTACGGCATGTGTGCGGGTGGGCGGCAGCCTGTCTCCCTGGTTTGACGTCAACATTGGCGTCAGACAGGGCTGCGTGCTGTCGGCTCTGCTGTTTGTCCTGTACCTGGACGATTGTCTTAAGAGAGTAAGATCGATGAATGTTGGATTGCGAATGGGTGACTTACTTGTGAACTGTTTGCTGTATGCAGATGATGCCGTGCTCATAGCCGAATCGCCATCAGAACTACAGTCACTAGTCACAACGATGAAAGATGATTGTCTAATGAGAGGCTTACAATTGAACGCGACTAAAACGAAAGTGATGGTATTCGAAAGAGAAGAGGACAGAACGAATGCCAGGATAACTGTAAATGATGTAGTGCTGGAACAGGTGGATGAGTTTGTATATCTTGGATGTGCATTTAGCAGGGATGGACGGTACACCGCTGATGTAGAAAAGAGGGTAACTGCGGGCAATAGTGTGAATGGAGCGTTAGGCAAACTTTTAGGTACCAAGGGCTTAAGTCAAAAGGCTCAGCTCGCAGTACACAATGCGGTGCTGATACCTACGCTAACGTATGGAAGCGAGCGTTGGGTATGGCAGGAAACGCATGAAAGTAGAATAAACGCGGTCGAGATGCGCGCGCTACGCAAAATCTGCGGAGTAACGCTCGCAGATCGCGTTCGGAATGAAGATGTAAGAAAGAGAGTTGGTCTGAAAGAGAGTGTCGGTGTTAAAGTAAGGAAGGGCATGCTACGATGGTTCGGGCATGTGGAACGAATGGGAGATGAAAGAATGACAAAACAGATATACAACGCGAAAGTGGATGGACGTAGGAGTCGGGGAAGGCCACGACACACCTACCACGACCAAATTAATCGTGTGTTAGTTGAAGGTGATGTCAAGAGCCGTAGGAACCGACGTGCATGCATGAAAAGAAAAATGAAAGTTGAAGAAGCAAGTGAGGTGTGTATGGACCGTGCCGTGTGGCGCTCGGTTCTTTCTGCCTACCCCGCAAGGGATTTGGCGTGAAGATAGTTAGTTAGTTAGTTAGTTTAAAGTTTTCGTTTAAACAATGTTTATTTATGACGTAACTCAGTGTCATAACAACTGTAATATTATCTACAACGCAACAACTTAGGTTGTAACGCTTATATTACAGATTATTTTCAAGAATAACGTGATATACACTCGAGAGCAATGAATCCGGGTCACTTAAAGAATGTTAAAAATCTCGGAAACTAAAAATGATAGGTTAATGCAATAAATTGTATTTAATAGACAATGTAATACTCCTTAAATGAAAGTAAAAAAAATATGAGTCACCATACATTTTATTAACACAAAATTACATAAAGAAAAAACTGCTGATCTCTCCTTAAAACAAAAATAGGAAACATGAAATTTTTGAACTTTATTACGATTTTCTTGAATTTTAATACTTCGTATTGCCTCCTCGTGCTTCCATTACTGCGTTTACGCGGTTTGGCATGCTGTACACCAAGTTCCTTATACGATTTTGGGGAATATTCTCCCATTCCTCTGTGAGAGCAATTTTGAGCTCACGAAGCGTGATTGGGGGAGGGTTTCGTTGTTTTACGCATCTGCCTAGCTCGTCCCAAGCATGCTTGATCGGGTTGATATCCGGGCTGCGCGCTGGCCACTCCATACGAGTAATGTTCATCTCTTGAAGGTAGTCATTCACAATCCTACCTGTATGAGGTCGGGCATTGTCATGCATAAATATAGCATCCTCACCTAAATTGACCATAAATGGACCAACGTGATCATTGAGGATTTCTTCCACATATCTTACGCTAGTTAAAGAGCCGTTTTCTATGATCACCAGCTCTGTGCGACTTTCAGAAGAAATTCCGGCCCACACAAGTACAGACCCACCACCGTAGGCTACTTTTTCTTCGATGCATGCTTGCTTGAATCTTTCCCCTGGTCTTCGATACACTCTGTGTCTTCCATCGTGCTTGTAGAGCATAAATTTTGATTCGTCGGAGAACATAACTTTTGACCAATCTTCAATACTCCAATTTACGTGGCTCTGGGCATACCTTAGTCTCGAAATACGATGCCCACGCTCCAGTTTAGGGCCGTTTGCAGGTCTAAGGGGTTTTAAGTTAGATTCAGCAAGCCGACGTCTTACTGTCCATGCACTTGGGTTACTTCCTCCGAGGCGTCGAAACTGATTGGTGAGTTCAGTTCCTGTGAGAAAGCGATTTCGAAGCATGGTGTTCACCAAGTATCGGTCTTCTCGTGCTGTGGTACACCTGGTTCTGCCCGTTCCTGGTCTGCGTAGGTTAGAACCAGTTTCTTCGCAACGTCGGAGAACTCTTTGTACTGTTGACAGCGACACACCGACAGTCCTGGCTGTATCGCGCTGACTCCGGCCGGTTTCCAGCATTGTAAGTATTCTGGTGCATTCTTCAGGCGTAAGCGACATAATTTCAGCTTGATTAATGAATATAGAGCACTATCAACATGGTTTATGTACCCACATAAATGACAGATTACAAACAAAAGCAACACCAAATGCTGTAATTTCGTAGTTCCATCTTCGAAAGTGGCCCTTTTTCAAATTTGATTTTTTTATGATATAACTTTACAATAACTAAGAAGTTTTAATACCTTCATTTAAGGAGTATTACATTGTCTATTAAATACAATTTATTGCATTAACCTAGCATTTTTAGTTTCCGAGATTTTTAGGATTCTTTAAGTGACCCGGATTCATTGCTCTCGAGTGTATATAACCCTTTTTTCAAATTGAAGCCAATTTCTGGTTAAATGTTCAAATTGACAAGGTTTTTAAAACTTTTCAGACAGTTTATTAGCTATGTCAAATAATAAAACAAGGAGCGACAGTAAAAAAATTCTTTGTTTCTCGAAAATTGTATTTTTTAAGCAAAAAATCGCTCTCCTGTAAAATTACAGTTTTCACGATAACACATTATAGAAGCAAAGAGGCGAATTATCTATTTTACACGCTAAATTATAAAAACTGATGTTGTCTGTGGAGGCTTAAATTATAATTTTTTGAGACTCTTGTTTTGAAGCTATAAAATATAAAATGGTGATTACATGTAAAATATGTGGCTGAATTAGTAAATTAGGTGTTAATATATTATTACGGAGGACAAGTTAAAATAATTGTTGATCTTCATTTGATGCTTATAATGGAATGTTTAGATGACGTTTTAAAGAGGACGAATTAGTATCTTAGAGGCTATTTCATTTTCGCGTGGCTTACTTATTAAATGAGAGGCTAAATGCCGTGGCCGAGAAAAACTTTTGAGGCTCGGTTTATTATACCCTTTTTTAAATAGTAACCGCGCGTGTTTTATTTACTAAAAATATTTAATATGACAACTAGAGTCTATTGTGCTTGTTTTGGTTGCATGAATTCGTCAATAACGCTCCCAGAGATAACGTTTTTTAGATTCCGTGATTCTATCAGTGACGAAACATGTGATGAGCCGATTATTATTGTCTACGCCGCTTACTCGTTTTCAAATTTCTACACCCGTCTCACTCAATCGTTAGTAGATAACGGGCGCTGCGCCGCCACGCCGCGATGCCACCCCGCGCCGCCAGCCGTTGCGGGGATATTATATTATTACTCACAAAGTATTTTCTTGTTTAAATAAAAAAGGTACATATTTACTCGAAATGAAAGCCGGTTGTCGGTAAAACAACAATTCTTAATACAAATTGAAGGCCTTGTGGGCGGATTGAAAAAAATCAACTGCATTAGGCTCACTATCTATTACGCCATGGGTTCCGAACCTAGGGGTAATTACCCCCTCGGGGGTAAAACAGTAATCCTATGGGGGTAATAGTGGTGATGCCTAAAAAGATGAATACACAATAAAAATAATAATTTCATGTATAAAATAAAATATCAATGTAAGACCTAAGTATGTACGCGGCATCGCGATCTCTCTTGTTCGTAAAATCTCAGTGAAGCATGGAGCTAGAAGGTGTTCCCTCAACCCCGAACACTAGGAACATTTTGGCGAAAAACAGCTTCAGAATACACAATCATTGCTAACAGAGCTCTGAGCATGTTGGTACCGTTTGCTACCATTTGTAGATACAAGAGCGGATTTCTCAACTCTGGTAACATTGAAAACAAATCGAGAAACTGTCTGAACGTGGAGCATGGTATCAGATGCGCATTGAGCGTTCATCGGTTTTCGCACAAAGAAAACCGCGTAAAAAATTGGTCCGTCTGAAATATCCGTCATGGATGCCATGCCGGACTCTTACCGAATAACAACCACCGGCGCTATTGTTTTCACTCTGTGTCCTCCCTGCGTTCACTCGCAGTGCTGACACTCATCTGTGGTTTTCATGTGTCCCCGTGAGATCGTGCGGTAATTTTATCACCCTGACGTCTATTACCTTCTGGGCTTCTGCAGGCTAAGTAGTCTAGCCGCATTGCGGGCCGTCAAAGTTTCCGCTCAAACGGGGGCCCCGTATAGGGATAAAAGTAAAGTACTCAGCACGAGGTACTGGAGGGAGCGTTGGGTCCTCTTATGTTGGGCAACAACCGGGAAAGTGCGGCCGTTGCCCCCTCAGTTTTGGGACAATACTTCAGAAGTGGTGTCTGAAGTTCCATCGGCCATCGATTACGAGCCCCAGATACTTCATCGAGTGCTCGATGAAGATGCTGACGCTCCCTACCAGTATGCTGGATCCCGCAGGTGGCCCTTTCCAAGGTCCGTGAAAGCACAGAACCTTGGATTTGTGAAGGGCGACCTCAAAAACCAGCCGCCGTATTCGACCTACAACTTGAGCAACACCTGCCGTGCTTTAGGGCTGCGTCTCGGTGCGTTGTTCCTCGCGCGTCACTAGCAACGGGCCACGCGGCATTCAATCATATCTGATGTTCCACAGAAGCAGTCCTAGGACCGATCCCTACGGAACACTGCCAAACGGGCCTTAGCCAAGTCAGGAAATCTATGGCTTTCTGGAAAAGATAAGCCCCGACATGTCAACGGAGGTAAGGAGGCACTCCGTGATAAATAAGCGCCTCCTTAACGCAGCTCCAGGCCAAATTGTTGAAGTCGTTGGTGATGTCAAGAGACACCGCCATCACCACGTCCTGCGATATTACTTCCTCCGTCAGGTCTCAAATGCGCATGTTCGCGTCAACGTTGAAGCGCCCCTGACGGAAACCAAACTGGTTATTCCGCCAGATTTGACCCCACGCGTGTAAAGTGCCCGACGAGGCGCTTTGCAATAATACGCTCGAAGAGCTTGCACACCTTATTGAGCAACACCATCGGCCGGTACCGCGTCTGCCGGCCGCCCCGTCTTTCGGATCAGAACCAGTTTCCACGCTTTCAAGACCTAGAAAAACGGACCTAGCGAAGAGGTTCATCCGCTGAGTTGCTAAGGTACCACAGGCAGACACACTTATAACACCCCTCGTTTTTCGACGGGAGTCAACTAACTTAATGATGGTAACAAAGTGATATTCTCAATATGCATTTTTTTAAGAATAAAGACATTTTTCCTTGCCTGTATTGCTTTCCTAATTTTTTTTTAATTTGGGGGTAAAATCTGTTTCACTAACATGTGATAGGGATAACAGCTCTGAAAAGGTTAGGAACCAATGTATTACGCGGTACGTAAAACTATAAGGTAAAATGTGGGCGTATAATATGCCTCTGCCTACACCTTCGGGGATAAAGGCGTGACTATATGAATGTATGTATGTACATATTTACAATCGCAATAATAAATAGAAAGTCAAAGTAGGCACATATTATTAAAATGCTGTAGGTGGGCAGCCCTATCGCATGCTTACGTACCGCGCGGCTGTAGGCATTTATTTCTAAAATCCGGCCGAGTCAAACTACAGTATACAGTGGTAGTACCAATGGTAATTCAATTTTAGCCGTGGTACTACTGGATAAAAAATAAATGAAGTTCGGTGAAAACAAATGAAGATGTGTAAAAACAAATGGAGATCGGTGATAACAAATGAATATCGGTAAAAAGAAATGAAGATCTGTAAAAATAAATGAAGATCGGTGAAAAAAAATTGAGATCGGTGATAAAATTAAGATTACATTTTTTCCCGATCTTTACGTGTTTTTTCCGACCTTCAATTGTTTATACCGATCTTCATTTATTTTCACCAATCTTCAATTATTTTTATTGATCTTTATTTTTGTTTTCACCGATCTTCATTTTGTTTTTACCGATCTTCATTTGTTTTCACCGAACTTCATTTATTTTTACCGATTTTCATTTGTTTTTACCTATTTTCATTAATTTTTTATCCAGTTGTGCCTGTACAACGCGTAAAATTACCTTTCTTGCCCGTGGTACTACAGATCAGTGCAACGCATCCACATTACCGGCGCGGCCCCATACACGTACAATAATATTGATCAATATAGCAATAAATTGACCGTGTCTGGGTAATATTGAGGTTTGAACAGAATACATTCGCGGACAGAAATAAATATTGATGCAATATTATTGAGTCAATAATATTGTACGTGTAAGGGGCCGATTAGACTATATTGTCAAAGGCATCCACCGACCATTCCCTATCTATGGTATAGTCCGTTCACAGTTTATATACCTCTGACAGATCGTTTTCTGTATGTTGGTATTGCAGTAAACTCCCCATATGAGTGCCAGCTTAAGAAATTTTGCCGCGTAATAGGGCAGATTATAAGGATGTAAACGTTAGCACTTTAAGGACCTTTCAGGAACGGTAAAGATGACTTAGTTCACCAGAGTTCGTTGACGAAAGTCCTTACTTGTGAGGGTCGGATGCGTTGGGAGTTACTGGCGAATACAAACGGCGATTAATTGAACAAATGTTTTATTCTGAATTAACCCCGGAAATGAACCTCGCGTGTCGAGTAGTGCGCAGTAACTCGCTCGACTCAGTCATACATCGCGCTTACATACAAAACTGCTTACTTGCAATCTTTCATACTACAGAGTCCATAGAGCACTAACAATTATTTTTTTATGTGAATACCTATCTAATTGTCAATTTACATAACTTTACTAAACACGTGATTCTGATACTTTAAGATTGTACTTAAGTTTTATTTTTGTTGATATGGATATTTAAAAAAGAGACTTGTTACCATCACCAAGGCGGGCGAAGTTGCTCCTTCCACATCTCAAATAATTTCCGCGCCCGAAAAACGGCAACAAAAAAGAAAATAAGTTTCGACCTTTTATTATTCGTACATGGGATAAACAAAATCTTAGTATGGTAACACGAAAATCAAGCAAGCCAACATCAGCGCTTGAGGTAAAATAACAATGAATGGACTATACCTCTGCAGCTTGACAGATCGTTTCTGTGTTTTGGTATTGAAGTAGAAGTCACCCTGTGAGTGCCAGCCTATGACATTTTACCGCATATTAGTGGAGATATTTATTATCTAAACTCCATGTATTGTGTCTTATACAGTAGACCCCTTTCGAGGGGCGTAAAGAATCGTCATACCTAAATTAGGCACTCCAAGTTTCCGCAAGGCTAGTCACACGTCTGAATATAATTTAAATAAATAATAATAATAATATTAAACTCTCGCCGTGCCTATGCAGAGCATCTACACTTGATTGTTCTTTAGTGAAATTTATAGCATTCTGAATAGAGGTTAGAGGTACAACGGAAGGAGGAATTTTTTTAGCTGTGTGACGCACACGCCTGTGCTTTTCTTCCATTGAAATCGACCACATTTTTGAACCCCAATGGAAAATGTGTCTCTCTTTTCCTCCTCGTTAAATCGCTTCTCCGCTGGATGACCAGAGTAACTAACGTTAAAATGGACACCATATCATTGATATGCAGAAGGAACAACACAGATCCCTGTGGCACTTCGGCATTAGTCTGCAAAAAGCAGGAAGCCCTGTAATAGAGGACCCGGAATATAGCCAAGATGTAAGACACAAGCGTGTTTTTTTTACCGCTAAGAAACCCCCAATCACAGTAGCGCCGCAATTTCAGGGCACATCTCTTTCCATCTCCAAAAGTATAGGGATCCTTGGCGTTGACATCTCCAGTGACATTCAATTTCGCAGTCATTTGGAGGACAAGGCCAAGCTGGCGTCTAAAAAGCTCGGAGTGCTCAACAGGACGCGGTGGTACTTCAATGCGGCGCAAACTCTGCTTCTTTATAAGTCGCAAGTGCGACCACATATGGAGTACTGCTGTCACCTCTGGGTGGGGCACCTTAATATCAACTTCGTGCTGTGAGAGTTGTCAACGATCCTATACTCACAGGTGGTGTAGAACCTCTTCGCGACAGGAGAGACTTTGCCTACTTATGCGTGATCTACCGCCCGTGCTATATGTATGTATGTATGTGCTAAGCTCTGAGGGATTGTTTGATATGATTGCACCGCTTGCCACAGACAGGAAGTTCATTCTCACACTTTACGTCCGGAGTGTTCGAGCACAACGGTTAGATCCGATAGGGGTTTTCTTAGCGCACGCTTAAGCTGCGAAATGATCTCGTTGCCTCGGTTTTTCCAAACGCCTACAGTGTGGGGTTCTTCAAAAGGGGCCTTAGAAGGTTTTTACAGGGTCGGCTGCGCGAGAGTGGCGCCTCTGGTGTTGCAAACGTTAATAGGCTGCGGTGACCACCAGTCCTTCAAGTGGGCCGTGTGCTTGTCTGCCACCTTAGTGGTATTAAAAAAAGAGAGAAGAAAAATAGCACTTGCAGGAACCTGGCAACCCAGATGAGTATTCTATCGGGCTGGAAAACTCGTCTGCAGTTGATCCAGCAGAGCTAATACATTGTCTGGCCTGTCCGGTATCTGCGCAATATCAAGTACCATTTGGGTCAGATCATAAGAGAGAGCGAACGCATGATGGCACGTTTCAGCTACTCAGAGTAGGTATGACCATTGAAATTATCAAGAAATACCAGCACAGCGTTCGCCGAGGTGTTTATATAACCTAGTTACCTTAGCTTCGCCTGTGTGGAAAACTTGGATGCAGGAGTGGATCCGGCTCATGGAGCCATGATCTACGTTTGACCAGAGGGCTCAGGAGGGGTTCTCCAGGCAGCGCAAACGATAACATCCGAAGCATCCGCCCTGACGAACGCACAGACCCCGACTTTATCTCGATATTGTTCCTCGATGACAAAGCCCGTAGGTACGATATTATACTTTGTCAGGGCGGCGCGACGAAAGATGGCGTCAGAATTTGTATGGAGGTCACGTATGTTCAGTTGGGAATGGGTGAATACGAAACCACTAAGAATCCGCCCTCTGTCCATCTATCTGTCTGTCACCAGGCTTGTGAACCGTGATAGCTAGAGAGCTAAAATTTTCACAGATGATGTAGTTACCTTGCTTCTATAACAACGAATACTAAAAACATAAAATAAATTAAATGTATATTAGTTAAATTGAGAATACCCGTATATTATCCCAATCGGGAAAATACCGGGTAATTTACCCGCGTATTTACCCAGATTTGGGCAAAATACCCGGTAAAATCCCATCTCTAGTCATAGGCTATATAGCATAACGCTACAACTAATAGCGGAGCAGTAATAGTAAATGTTTCAAAAACGGGGTAAAAGTTATTCCTTTTGAGAGCGTCGTTGCGTGTGTTGCGTAAATATTTATAGTTATGTAAAGAATATGTACTACAAAATTGTTATTACTAAAAAAGTTTTAATAAAATTGCGCGATAGCATGTGTCTATCTTTGGGTTGGTGCACAATAACCATTTTAATAGTAATATTTTTTTTTCTACAATAATGCCACGGGATACCTCTTTCATAAACGAAGTTGTTCTTAAAGATAATGCGACGGGAATACACGCGACGAGAAACCTTTCTCTTTCTCTCTCTCTCTCTCTCTCTCTCTCTCTCTCTCTCTCTCTCTCTCTCTCTCTCTCTCTCTCTCTCACACACGTAGTATTGAATATTATCTGGGAGTAAATGCGACGGGAACAGGTAATACTCTCTCTTATGTGGCGCAAACGAAGTTGCGCGGGTCAGCTTGTTTATTATAACAATCAAGGAGCGGAGATTAAAGTGTAGACTGAGTCAGACGATCTATCACCCACCCTAATTACAGCGCGATCTGGAAATAACAGTTTTGAATACCTGTCTTTTTAGTTTCTTTATGGTAGGCACAAGGTATGGTTTCTTTAAGGTAACACTTTCTCAAGAAAACTCGAAATGAAACCCGGTTGTCAGTAAAATGACAATCTTTAAGCCAAGTTGAAGGCCTAATGGGCGGCTTAAAAATATCAACTGCGGGTCGCGGCGACCTGCGCCTGTCCACTTCAACACGGCAATAGGCTCATCACCTATTACGTGGGACATAAAACTATACTTGTACTTAAGTTTCATTTTTATTTATACGGATAGGTATTTGAAAAAGACACACAGTGCCTTGTAAGGCGAAATTGCTTCTCCCCCACTTACAATAATTTTCATACCCGAAAAAACGGCAACTATAGAAGACGGCTGCGGCCTGGAGTGCATGGGAGAGACAAAAGCTGGTAACATAAAAACCAAGGAAGCCAACCTCACAGCTAGAGGTAAAATAACTGTGAACGCAACGGAATTAAAAGCGTGCTTTGCTTCTTGATGTGGTGCCAGCTGCTTACTCTATGGTCCCCCCTGATCAGTCAGCCATATTGAATTTTGTTGTGCTTCGAAAACATTGTGAGCACGTGGATTGTTGGATAAAATTTAGTGAAATTTGGCAGTAATATCAACTAACTATACGTTTTGGCTTGTATTCATATTTTCTTAATAAAGTGATATATTGGATTTGATAATAAAGTAAGTACCTTTACAATATATACATACATAGCCGGCGGCACGAGTCCGTATTTAGATCTTGCTGTCTGTATGTGCAAATTCTCTGGAATATTTAGAAAATAGACTAAGCATGAACAAATTTTCAGTCTCATTTGGAATTATGACATTATTTTCAATCTTTAAATAAATATTTTGTCACAAATATAATTGCGTAACCTTTCATTTTGTGGTTCCACATTTGCTTACGTGTTGATCTTGAAGGTTTAACAAATCGCTCGTGACCCTCACCGGATACATTACATTTTAAACCTGTGTACGGGAAAAGTAAGACGATTTATACAAGATTGTGATCATAATAGTATGAAAGTAGGTAGTTGATGCGTGTACTTAACTGTAATTAATTAAAAGCTGGTTGTAATAGAAATGAAAGTCCAAGTTTTTATAAGGCCGGCCCGGTATTTTAATGTTAAAAGTATTACCCGTTTTCTTTTAATCCAATATCCTTGCTACTAATTTGTATTGTTTATGTATTATTTCTATCATGTATTATTATTATTCGAATAGTAAATAAACACGCGGGACAATAACCTATCTTTTGACGTAGGTACACATATTGTAGGCTATTCAACGAAAATGTATATCTCTATTTTCATTTAGTTATCTAAATATCAGTGATAAATATGTGACTTTAGGACTGAAAAATAAAGTGTGTCATGCTTGAGCTTATCTGTGCTTGTCCATTTATATAAATTGATCACTATGTTAAAATGGCAAGAAAATAGTATGCAACTTTGTCAAATTGTACCTATTACCTATAACATTTGTCCAGTTTTTTCTTTGACATGTTATCCACACAGTTGGATTGATACACTTAATTTTTTTTTTCCAAAGATATTGAATCAACCCAAGATCCCAAATAAAAGAATATAGTCCTATAATATAGATTTTAACATCCAAAAATATTACCCAAGTTTATTTATTTTGGCAGCTGTTTTACTAGTATTTTTTAATGTTCTCTGGTAAAGAAAGGTCAATGCAAGAATGAACTTTTACACTGCTAATGATCTTTTTTAATGTTTCATTAAACATCATTAGGTTTATGAGGTTAATTTTATGAATTCCCCTATTAAATAATTACTAAATATGAAAGAAAGATTATTTGGGTAATTACTAAATAGGAGAAATACTAATTAAGTAATTACCAATTAAGAAAGTTATTAATTCAATAATTACGTACTTAGGTAAACTTAAAGGTATATATATAGTGAATACTAGTTACTAAATTCATTTCCTTGTTTTAGACTGTTCTTTAAAAGTGGCTAATCACAATGGCCCCGTGTCGTCAAGTACTTATGTGGTCAGTCCCATCCATAGCTGTTTTATTGGGAATATATTGGTTCAAGAAAAAAAGAGAATATGCAAAATCTGACCCAGGTGGAAGAGAGAAAATAAAAAATTTAAAAGAAGAACTTGCAGAGGCACTGACAGCAGAAGCAGAGGCTAAGAAAGTTTCGCCATTGGGTAAGGCAGACAGATCTATTATTAAATCTGCCCCTATAGATATTGTTCCAAATGGTAGCAACACACAAAGATCTTCACCATTGGAATTGACAGATGAGGAAATTGACTTGGAAATTGAAAAAATTATCAAGAAAAAGTCTCTTGAAAAGGAAAAAAGAATGTCAGCTGGTTTTGACGATTTACGTTCAACAAGCTTGGGCACTAAAGAACCAGTTTATGAGCCTGCAATCACATGGTCTACTGTTCCTACTGTTGGAAGTTCTAAAATAAATGCTGGATTCTCACCAACTGATAATGATGACAGTATTGGGAGCTGCACGACGTTGGAGTTGCCGGGTGAGTCACAGGAAGGGCTTGTGCATCAAGATAATTCAATCATAGAAGAAAAAATTGAAATTGACAATCCTGAAGTTAACATGGATAATGAAGATAATACAAATAATGAACATATTAATATAGAAGATGAACCTTGTAATCATCATGAAGATGTTGAAATATATTCTGGACCACAAGGAGGACACATCCCTGATAGAGATTCTGCAAATCATAGTCCTGTGGACCCTTTGCTGGCTAGTCCATCCATGTGCCACTTTTCTGATAATCATAGTGAGGTAATGTGTATTCTTATACTCTTTTGTTGTAGCCTAAATTTCCAGTTTCACTTTTCATTGCTAAGGGCAAATTGTAAGCTATTTTTTCTTAATATTAGTAGGTCTTGTGTAACCTCTATCTGTCATTCAGCAATTACATGAAGCCGTAAAATAAATATCACAAAAAATCATCAATTACATGACAAGTGGGTGATTGGTGGTGGTCTTGGTGTGATTCTCTTCTTGGTGATTATACAGATCTTCTAGTAATGTTTAGTTCTTCTTATGTTAGAAATGTACATTGTCTTCCAGTAAAATTTGCTAGGGTTTATTTATTAATATTACAAGATTTGTGTTTGAAAGATGAAATGTGAAACTGCAATTGAAAAGATTATACTAAATTAATATCAGACATAAATAAAGACTTTTCTATAATTTTGTAAATTTTATATTTTAGGGCTCAAGTGACAGTGGAAAAGGTTGTTCTGAAGCAGCCAGCCCACCACCGGCTAACATAAATATAGTTCCTTCTGAGACTGCACTTAGAATACATCAATTTATTATACCACAGAGTCTAGTAGGACTTTTAATAGGAAAACATGGTTCATTTGTAACTCAAATTAAAGGCAAAACAGGTGCAAGTGTGTTTGTGAGAAGGCATCCTGAATCTGTGAAACAAAAAATTTGTGCAGTGGAAGGTAAGATGACTACTTACTATTTTACACCATTAACATCATTGTCACTATGTAGAACATTTAAAATTATAGTTGACTTTAATTTTCAGGTACCCAGACTGAAATAGAAGCAGCATTAGAAATGATTAAAGAAAAGTTTCCAGAGAAAAAGTTCCCCAATTTTTCATTACAAGAAATCGGGGCAGAGTTATATCAAAAATTAGTAGCACCCCTAATACCAGATTATTTGCAGGTAAGTTTAATATTCTTGATTACATCACCAAAAAATTACAATTTTATTTTTCTATGATAGAATAACCACATCAGGAAATCTTCTTAGGATTACTTTATTTCTTGTTTATATTACAATGTCACATAATCTCCAGTTACCCAAATTCGATATTACCTCTTAGGCTGATGATACTGCTCTGTTATTCACCACCATACCTGGGAGTACACATCCCATGTAGGCCTGTGTTATTTAGTGGATTGGAAAAATATATTTATAACTCCAGGGTTGATTTTTAGGGTTTCTTAGCCAAATGGCAAAAACGGAACCCTTATAGATTCGTCATGTCTGTCTGTCTGTCTGTCTGTCTGTCCGTCCGTGTGTCACAGCCACTTTTCTCCGAAACTATACGGCCTATGCTATTGAAACTTGGTAACTAGATGTATTCTGTGAACCGCATTAAGATTCTTATATAACACTAGAAAAAAAGCAGTAAATTTTGGGGGTCCCCATACTAAGAACAGAAACTCAAAATTTTTTTTTTCATCAAACCCATACGGCGCTAGACAGACGACGGGGCGGGCCGGGCTTTTTGCCCGCGACGTAATAAAGACCGCGTCTGTCCGCCGATGCCCGCGACTGCCCGCCCCGCGAACGCAACGCACACGACGGCGACGGGCGGGCAGTTAGTTCACTACGTTCGGTCTAGTGAAGAGCGCGTCAGTGAAAATGGATACCCAGAGAATTCGAGTCGTTGCTTATTTAATGTACAAAAAAAGAAAGAGACGCAATCGTAATATAGTCCATTGAAATGTTACATGAGCTTTGCATTTATTAGAGGACGCAATTTTATTTTCGGGACATATGTGGGGGGTCAATAGAAGCTTAACCTCAAGTTTGTGGGGTCGCCACCCTTGTCCCCCGGCCGCCATCTTGAAAAGAGTTGATAGTGAAAGCCCATCGCAGTCTAGTCCAATTCTCGATCATGGACGGAAATTTACTGGAAAAATATCTTCTGCTTCATGTTTTTTCTTTTCCAAATATGATGATGTTGCACGTCGTTGTGTAAAATTTCGTTTATAATTTACATTGTAAAAACGAGGGTTGAACCACAACTTAAGACTGTGATGCCTTATTCTACTGTACTTTTTTCGCAACATTTCGGAAACTATGAGTCTTACAAAAAAATTGTAGGAGCATAATTTGTAGCATATTGTGTTGCCTACAAATGTGTATATAACTTAACAAAAAATTTTGAATTTTTTTATAAAAAATTTCTTTTTTGCTCTTTAACTTTTTTTATACATTTTACAAAAATTTTTATAATTTTATTTTCAATTTTTTGTTTATAATTTTTAATTTGGGACAAAAATTTGTTTGACATATTTGTAGGCAAAACAATTTGCTATAAATTAAGTTTTCACAATTTTTTTGTAAGACTCATAGTTACCGAGATATTGAGGAAAAAGTGTTTTCACCCCTTTTTAAGATTGCGGCCGGGGGACAAGGGTGGCAACCCCACAAACTTGAGGTTAAGCTTCTATTGACCCCCCACACATGTCCCAAAAATAAAATTGCGTCCTCTAACAAATGCAATATTCGGTCCTTAAATTGTAACATTTCAATGGACTAATAGGGAGTACTGGGTACTCGATGACAACTCATCCCATACTGCAGGCGTATACAGGGTGTGGCGTAAATAGTGGTCCAACCGTCAGGGTGTGATAGAACAGGTGCCCCACTATAACATACTACAATATCATCCAAATTTACCCAAGGGTCTCAGAAAAAAATAACTTTTTTTGAAAAATCGTCCCTTTTTTGTAAAGTTGCCTGTAGATTATAGGAAAACAGCTATTCTGTTTTTTCTCTCTTAAAGCTAAATACATAAGCTATCAAAAAATAATATTGTTAATAAAATTCCACAACAAACGTTTGAAATAAATATAAGTTCATCTCAATTTTCTCTCTAATTTTCAGGTATCATGAAAATTGTTCAACGTTTTTTATAAAAAATATGTACTACACTGATGCTTGCTATCCAAACTTTTAAAATATGCTTATGTAATATTGATTTCAAAATGATACCATGAAAAGATTTCGCATAAACAGAAACTAGTAATTTTTACTGTTAAAGTTCAAAACGGGTTAAGAAAAATGACCAAAATCAACTTACATACGTCACACTTATAACGTTTTTTTCTTAGTAATAGTTCATAGTCGACATTATTATTATTTATTTAAAATCTTATAACCTAGATAGCGCCCGCGGCTCCACCTGCGTGGGATTTTGTAACTATTCTCGCTTTTATGATCCCACCGGAAGTGGGAAAAGTAACAAAATTCATCGCGGGTGAAACCGCAGGCAACATCAAGGTCGCGGTTGAACGCCCGAAACGTCGGCGAATGTAAGTAAATAGTATTTCGCGTGAAGTGTTAAAAACTGCGATAGTTTAAAAAAAATCATAACCGTGATGGCGCCCGCAGTTCCATGCGCTAGGAATTTGTCATGGAATGGGAACAGAATTTCAGATAGAAAATAAATAAAAGCGAGAATAGTTACAAAATCCCACGCGGATGGAGCCGCGGGCGCTATCTAGGTTATAAGATTTTAAATAAATAATAATAATGTCGACTATGAACTATTACTATGAAAAAAACATTATAAGTGTGATGTATGTAAGTTGATTTTGGTAATTTTTCTTAACCCGTTTTGAACTTTAACAGTAAAAATTACTAGTTTCTGTTTATGGGAAATCCTTACATGGTATCATTTTGAAATCAGTATTACATAAGCATATTTTTAAACGTTTGGGTAGCATCAGTGTAGTACATATTTTTTATAAAAAACGTTGAACAATTTTCATGATACCTGAAAATTAGAGAGAAAATTGAGATGAACTTATATTTATTTCAAACGTTTGTTGTGGAATTCTATTAACAATATTATTTTTTGATAGCTTATGTATTTAGCTGCCGCATTGGCGGCCGTAGGTCTGTTGGGAGTCACGGGACATCCTTCCTGAGGGCGTACCCGGGGCTCTCAACCATAGGCTGTTGGGCGTTACGTGAGGTTTTTTAGTCGGTAAGAGTCCGGCATAGCATCCTACGAGGATTTTCCCTCACGTTAAAAAAAAAAAAAAAAAAAAAAAAAAAAAGCTTATGTATTTAGCTTTAAGAGAGAAAAAACAGAAATCAGAAATAGCGGTTTTCCTATAATCTACAGGCAACTTTACAAAAAAGGGATGATTTTTCAAAAAAAGTTATTTTTTTCTGAGACCCTTGGGTAAATTTGGATGATATTGTAGTATGTTATAGTGGGGCACCTGGTCTATCACACCCTGACGGTTGGACCACTATTTACGCCACACCCTGTATATTGCCTGGCATATTTGGTTCCATAGTTTCCTCTTTTCATTTACATCGTGATATTCTTTTAATGCCGTATTATAAATCGGCGATCTTTTTTCGACTTGAGAAATTAAATTTTCGACGTCGAAGGCGTTCATCACTAGAAAACGTGCGGCGAGGACTGAGCCTGGCCGGCCCGCGCCGCCCCGTCTGCGTTACTTCATACAAACTGGTTTGTGTGATTCATGGCGGCGAGCCACGGACATGCCGCGCCGCCAGTGCCCGGCGGACAGCGGCGGCGCGGTCTTTTTGCCCTTCGTGTGCGTTGGTAGTATAGGATTCCTTTAGCGCTATCGTTCGCGGCGAAATTGACCGGCCCGGCCCGCCCCGTCGTCTGTTTTACGCCTACGTGTGGGGTATCTATAGATAGGTCTTCCAAAATGCTGTTGAGGTTTCTAACATCATTTTTTTCTGAAGTGAATAGTTTGCGCAAGAGGGACTTCCAAAGTCGAAAAATGAGTGTCCCCCCCCCTCTAACTTCTAAACTAAGAGAGTGATAAATCTAAAAATAATATGTGATGTACATTGCCATAAAAACTACCAACGAAAATTAGTTTGAACGAGATAGAGCTGGTAGTTTTTTTTTAAAACGTCATAAACCGCAATTTTCGGTTAGAAAAATTACCACCACTGCGAACGTGTTATAACATCAATCAAAGTTACAACAAACTATAAGAACTTTTATATTATGTTACTTGCTGCTACGAAACCCTTCATGGGCGAGTCCATTTCGCACTTGGCCGGTTTATTAATTTTCAGCTAGGTATAATATCCCCCGTCGTTTGAATTTCGATATATCGATTCTCAACATGCTTAAATTATACATTTAATAAAACTGTAGAGGGTCGAAAATCTATACATGAAAGATATTTAGTAAATATTCTACAATCGATACTGAAGCCGAAAATGTAATTTAACTAATTTTTGTCTGTCTGTCTGCCTGTATCTCGAATAAGTATCACACGGAAACTACTGAATTAATTGGAATGATACTTGGCACAATTTGAGCTTTCCAAGGAAGGATCTAGGATACTTTTGATCCCGATATTTTACGCGTTTCCTTTGGATGGGACGAAAGACAAAATGGTTTTTCAGTTTTAATATCTCAATGTGTGGTCCGATTTCAAACATTTGGTTTGTGTTAAAAAGTGAGTACTTTAAGGGTTGTTCCACAAGTTTCAATATTGAGGGTTTTGTTGTTCAGAAATTAGAGACATCTCAACTTTCGCTAAACCTAAAATTCAAGGGTTCCTTTGAATGTAAGTGTCATTCGAAACTGGCTGCATTGTTTTTAAAATAGACTTTAAGATCTCTAAGCTCTTTTATGATTAAGCAAACAGGGCAGTTCACAGTCTCCTAGGAGTCTGATGAAGAAATACCTCACCTTTCATAGACCTTTGTGACGTAAATGAAGTTGCGAGAGTCAGCTAGTAAAAATATTAAGCATGTTGAGGTGTGAGATTGTTGGTGTAATCATTACTACAGGCAATTATTTTAATCACTATTTACACAGATGAGACGTGGCGCGAACGTGTTGCGGAAGCAAATGGTCAAAGATCCGCCTAATTACCAGTTCTTTCAAAAAGAAATCTGTCAAAATATTGCCTATGAAACAGTTTTAATAAAACTGCATAAGTCAATTTAATATAATAAACCACATCATCTCGCTCCGCGATCACGCTACGTCATACGCGCGCGCTACATCCCTTCTGTGTAAGTGATCCAACAGAAGCATTTCTTTATGAATACTCTATGTGTATTAGTTGCAGCTCGTTGAATCCGTGAACAATGACACTATATTGACGTGTCTGGTGACGGCGGGACACTTCTTCTTGCAACAACCACTTCACCCGACCTTCCCGTCGCTACACGCACTACACCGTCTCATGGCAGCGACTTATCAAAACCCTGAAGTACCATCATTGCCGGGCCCAGTAACAGGTAACTATCCAGTTTTCTGATCTCTGAAACCTAAACCTCCGTTAAATGTTCATTTTCAAATCAACTGGAACTACATTGATGACTCCCCCATGTAGTAAAATGCAGTAAAAAACATTGACATCATTGTATATTCATATATTTATTTTCTACTTACAGAGGGCATAATATGTGCAGCACCAACTGAAAAAAATTGGTATCGTGCTCTTGTGATGTCCACATCAGCGGAGAGTGAGACATCTGTTGTCAAACTAGTAGATTTCGGCGGATTTCTCACTGTGGACAATGATCAGCTAAAACAGATCAGAGCCGATTTCATGACATTACCTTTCCAGGCCACCGAGGCCAAGTTAGCATTTGTGAAACCAGCGAATAATGGTGAGTTTTATTTATTCTTGGTACAAAACTAGTATTTTTTATACGACAGTTTGGTGTACATGAATTTCTTCTAGAATAGGTTCATCATCACGCCTTTATCCCCGAAGGGGTAGGCAGAGGCATATTATATACCCACATTTCACCTTTTTATAATTTGTCCCACGTAATACGTTGTGAGCCGTATTGCCGTGTTTTAAATAGACAGGCGCAGGTTGTGACTGCCTGCTGTTGAAATAAAGCCTTCAACTTGGCTTAACGACTGCCATTTTACTGGCAACCGGGACCAACGGCTTAACGTGCCTTCCGAAGCACGGAAACGCTCAAATAAATGTCACAAAGTGATCACATGGATGATCACCCATCCATGGACCGGCCATAGTGAAAGTTGCTTACTGCGGTGATCATTTACAGAACACTGAGTCCGCGGGACCACGAGCGCTTCGTTCGCGTTCTTCTAGAATAGATTACAAATATACAAAGGACCTTATAAATACCTACTCAAGTTGTGTCAACTGTTTGTTAATTGGTATTGGAATTAATATACACTATCAGCTATAAAACAGGTGATTGATATCAATTAAAAAGAAATTAAAGCCTATCTATTAAATGTGTAAACCCGAATGTTATCTATTTCTTGTAAATTGAGTTGTCTGGGGTAATCCTAGGTCGATTTGTGTGACTCACAAATTTTATTGTTTCAAAGTCGTAATTGTTTTCTAGTTTATCATGTGCCTATATTAGTTTTATTTGAACTAGATAGCGTGTGCGTTCCAATTGCTCTGCCAAGTAACCCTAAGGGCCTGTCTCCACGACGGAAAGAATCGCTGCGTTATTATCTTCGTGCCACGTATTTCCATACATTCTCTTGTCGCGATAAGAGCGGTGTGTATAGACATGTTCAGCGAGTTGTATACGTTATTTTCTCGCTCGTGAGGACGTCCCCTACAAGTATCCTGACCGTGCGAACGTCACGGAGGATTTCGGGCTATGAAGATCATAGTAACTCCTTGGTTTAGGAACCCAATTGTTTTTATAAGTTGAAGTAAAAATGTATAACTTAATTTTTATATTATATGCTTGCAATTAATAAAAAAAGTTCTGAGGGTCAAATGGTATGTCATTTAAATGAGGTTAATATGGATGTTCACAACAAAATCTTAGCAATATAGATAGTGTGATGTCAGCGTACAAAATAATGTTTCCCTATGTAATTCTAATGAGGTCAATGTGAGAATAAATGGATATTCACACCAAAATCTTCGCAAATTATAGATAATGTCATTTCAGAGTACAAAATAAAGATTTCGATCGCGCGGCCACCGATTTTTATTTTAAACTAATTTCAGCTGATTAACTTTTGTAGTATGTTTTTACTCTTAACTTTTATTAGTTTTGATAAATAAATTCCTTTCTTGTATCAGCCTTTTAAGTAGTTGTAAGTTTCAAAGAAATAAATAATTATAAATAAAACAACACGTGAAGGATTGCGCAGGCACAATATCCAAGGTGAATATTTCGTAAATTCTAGAGCAATATTTTACGAAACTACGGAAGCTTAGGAATTCTTTACAATCTTTACATAATTGACAAAAATTATTTAGGCATCTAACCCTTTTTTTAACTTGTGGAAATCCCTTATGAATGCCATGCCGAACTCTTACCGACTAAAACTACAGGTGGAAGTGGCCTAGAGGTTTTGATTACCGGTCAGTGAGTGAGTCAGTCAGTTTCAAAATTATCTATATTCACAGGGTCATATTTCAGAATCTACTGAAGCTATATTTATAAAATTTGGTATACTGCTTTAGTACTAGTATATGATTACGTACGTACAATTTTATTTCTGTACTTGCAATAGGCACTGAACTATAGGGGGGTCAAAAATGGGTCGAAACGGTTAGTGTAAAAAGTGCATGGCATGCGCGGGGACTGTTGCTGGAACTTTGCCTACGACCAGGAGCCCCGGGTAGGCCCTCGAAGTACCCGAGATCTTCATGGCAGCACAATCATCCACGTTGCGTTCGCGCGGTTTACTTATTTATACCTTGCTAATATCTTTTTTTGGATGAATAGGACAGAGAGCGCAGCAATCGTAACGCACACATAAAACTAAACATTTGCGGTCGTCACGCGGTTTTACCCGCGTAGCTCCCGTTCCCGTGGGAATGTGGGAATAAAATATAGCCTATGTTACTCAGGGTGAATGTAGCTTTCAAATTGTGAAAGAACTTTTGAAATCGACGCAGTAGTTTTTGAGTTTATCCAATGTAAAAATACATATTTTTCTTCTTTATAATGTTAGTGTAGATATTCCGCAATGTTTATTTTAAATTTTGTTATATTTCCAGAGAAAGAATGGAGCGGTGAAGCCCTGCGTATAATGGCTGGCCTGACAGCGGGTCAGCTGTTACACGCTCAAATAGCTGGCTACGATGCTATGGGCCTGCCCCTCGTCCATCTATACCTCACACTGCATCCGCAGGTAACTACTACTTTATTTTCTTACCCTATTTGTAGATAAAATTAATAAATTAAATTTCTTAATAAAGAGGTTGAAAAAATCAGCTTTTCCCAGTTCAATACTGGACAGGTCTCACCATGTTTCGCCAAAACATACGGTTTCCTACCTAGAGCATTTGGTCTTTCCCTACGACTCTTTCTAGGTCTTCAGTTCATCTTGTTGGGACCACACTACCTTAGTTTTGTCAAGTAGCTCCTAAACTCAACTTTTCCAACAGTCATTGGTTTCTCGACAATTTTTGTATTATGCATATCCAACTTCTTACATAATCTTTATTTGGAAAGGGACTTACACAGCACGGTCCATAGGCATCCAACTAATATAAAACATTCAAAATAAATTGCAGTGGAGAGCACATTCATTTTCGAAACGGGAACGGGCGTGTTTTCATTTATTTGGGAGGGTACAGGGCTTCTGTAAGCAAGTACACTGAATACCAAAGAAACTTGTCTCAGCCCTGAAAATTTTGATCCTTTACACTCTGCCACCCATGCTCTTGAATACAAAATGTATAATAATATAGTCTTAGAGATCAGAAGTGCAATCGAGAGGTTCGAAGCCTTTTTCTTATTATCTTCTCAGTTTCAGCCAAAATCTGAAATTGTTCAAGCCATCTGTGAGGTGAGGTTGGCCTGGAACTCCCAAGATTTTCATAGAAGTCCTTAGTGCCATTGTCCTTGGTCTATCCATGATATTCATTGATTAAACTTGATATGTTATGTTCTATTTCAGCAAGTAATATTCTTAAATCGCGAGCTAGTGGAACGCGGCCTAGCGGAGTGGGATGTGCCCGAGGAGTCATGAGTGTGCGTATGAGAGGACTGCAGAGCAAACAACGCCGGCCGGCTCCACTGCTTCATACGTTCTACTACTTACTATGACGCTGAATAATATTATGGTATTGCCTATTGTTTGACACAATGTACATATTTTTTACATTCAATACCTTCGCAGGCTACTGTGGTGAAAGAGGATTTATAGGATATCTGTTTTAGTGTGATATCAGCGTCATCGCTCCCCGCTGAAGTACTAACTTGTACCAGATATTCGTATCTGAGGTTATACTTTAACATATCACGGCAAAGTATCAAAATTCGCAATGGTTACACTAAAATGAACACTATTCCTTCTCTAGCCCTGAGATTATTTTCTTTGTCTCACATTTTATTTATGTATATGACGTGCGACCAGTAGCTTATAAATTATAAATTAATAAACGTTTTCTTCCTATTACTTATTTCAGTTCTTAGATTTATGTTGATTCTTAGACATAGTGTTGGTCTTTCTTTGTAAAACGAATATCTACTCCGTTCATAATCAATCTAAACTAGAACTCCTTTATCTAAACTATCCGCGACAGGCACATAACAATACAATACGCTTATAAGAACTATAATCCGTAGAAAATAATATGTGACAAACTTAGTTACTTTTAAGAATATTCTTTATCTGATATACCTTTGCTGAAGGTAACTACTCCTATGGTTTTAAGATTATTTGAATAGTAGTAATATATTGTGAGATCAATGAGACGTTCAGGATGCTCATTATAAATAGAACGGTATATTAATACAGCGCTCAAAAGTGTTGCATAAAGCTGTTGAAAGCAGTGTTTATTCAATTAATGATTCTGGGCTATATGCCTTATAAAGGTGCCTTTGAAATTTTCTTCAGTAAAACTTGAGTATTCGTAAAATATTTTTCGTCACAAGCATGCTCTGTGCTTGACGGTGCATCGGTTATTAAATTTAAAAGGTTGTGACAAATGAGTATTTTATGGATATAATAAACATAATCATTATGTTGAAACTTGAAACTACAAGAAACCAACTCAAATCCTAACTAATTGTGGAAGACTGAAATGTATAGTTATGTACAGTTAATACTTGTAAAATAAGTGTAAAAAAAAGTACAATATATTGAATTGTGTGCCCGACTACTGGTATGATCGGTATGCGTTTTTTTTTTCGTATTAATCACGGTTCTTTGACAAGGTGAGTAGAAGTGTGCTGCGGACTAATAATAATATGTTTTAATGGTTCTGTACCTGGCCTCAAAATATAGCATCTTTACCGACTCACGGTGAGCGCGGTAACGCTATTAATGCACAGTATTTTGAAGTAATATTTTCGAATTGCCTTGTTCTATTCAAGATTCCTATAGTTTAAATCAACATAAAAACGACGTATACCTAGTTAGTGAGACATATATTTTTGGAATCAAAATATCTTTGGGACGAAAATGAAAAAAAATCTTCGCTTATAATGTGAAAGCACTAATAATAATGGAGCTATTAGCGACAAGTCTTAAAAAGTTACTGATATTTGATTGATTTATTTTTCTTCACTCGTCAAATTCAGTTACAGAGACGCGATTTTACACTCAAGTGTTTGCTTTTATGCCCAACGAAGTAGTTCCCAAAGTTGACTGCTATGACATATCTTACAGCCAAGAGCTGGGTCTTAAGGTGGGAAACCTTAAGACCCAGCTCTTGGCTGTCTCAGCCAGTACCCGATTCTGACTTCGACTCAAGTCTCTTGCATTCGACGTACTGTCCTTTTAAAGGTCTTCTCAATACTGCTCCCAACCTACTGCTGGGTCCTATAATTTGGCAAAACACTGGCCTAAATTATCACTAACCCAAGTATTTGATTTCCCATAGACATACCGTACACTCGTATTTGTATTGTTTCCCACTAGATGAATTTTGATTATAACAGGGATATCCGAAGATTGGTTTCTAAAAATACTTTGCGCTGTTTATAAGAAAGTGATAAACATGACTCCCATCCAAATGTATGGTAACTTTGACTCGCAAAAATTCACAAACGCTCTTCACTGTGAGTCGAGCCAGGCGCTAACTTAAACTTGCACTAGGCACTCTGTACTTTGAGCAAAGACGATCTTGCTAGAAAATAAGTATCAAAATGATAATCATATTGCATTTTCTAAACATCTTGTTAAATAAACAAGCGCTTATATTAAATTTTCAGATGCACTAATGAGTCATCGTTTATATTGACTGGAACGATGTCTTAATGAAGGTATATGGTAAATCATTGACTTATAATGAGCAAGTTGATAAATCCTGACGTATGTTTAGTGTTATTAGTGTACATAATAGTTTTAGTGAGTAAAGCAATATTTCGTTGTTGTAGTGAATTCAGTATTTTTATAGATATGTTGAGAAATAGAAAATGTTTAGTGAATTTTGTCTTGTATGTGTATGCGTTATGTAGTTGAAATTGCTACCTGAGTCTGACGTAAAATAGCCGGTCCACGTGACACCAACATAATTATATTTGTACCATTAATATTGAAAATTACCATTTGTAGATAAAGTTTGTGCATCAGGAAACATCGGAATCAATCGTATCGCACTCATAAATCAACTCAATGTCATTGTAATAAATTTCATAATCGATTAGCGGATGCACAAACCTTATCTGGTAATATGTATTTGCACCAAAAATGTTTATGCGTCTTTCACGTCACCTCACAATAAGAGATACACTCGTCACATCCCATTTGCACAACATTTTTGGTGCATCGACGTAGTACAAACTTGGTTGATGTCATGTAGACCGGCGACATTTGTTTTCTAAGTTGCTTAGAATCAAATTCTTTTCAATTTACTGCTCAAAACAAATGACTATATTCTTTATTTAACCTAACAAAGTTACTTTCATTAATGTCTGGCTCGTACTGAAGCTTATTTGGGAGGTTTAGAATGTATTGTACCTAATTCTATGTTACTTAGCTGAGTTCGCTATTTTGTAGATTAAGCTTAGTTAATTAAGACCCATTTTAGGGTCACTTTGAACCTTGTCTTATGTTTGTTATTTGATAATTAATCGATGATAATCAGTTTGTACTTACTGATTACGTTTGCATTTTGTTTACGTCATTATGTGTATATATCTAAAAATAATGTGGTTAATTTAAATACATTGTTTTAAAAATAAGTGACTGAAATTTTATTGACCGCGACCTCATTCTGTTTGCTATTAAAATGGAACATGTATGTTTTTATCAGCAAAGTGTTCTTATGTAACGCGAAATGCCAGACAACTCGAGAATTCACCACCGTCCACGGCAACTCCTTTATTTCACCTACTTCCGATAGAGTTGGTAATTTAGGGTGCAAGGGGCCCCACTAGCACCAAGACTCAGGGGCCCAAGAGACCTCACCTGCACGCGGTGCACCTGCTTACCACTAACGAGGCTCCGCGTATTTAGGTACCCACATGGTGGCCTAGGCTCCCATGTGAGTGCCAGGTGGTACAAATTGTTGGTCCGGGGGGGTATCACCATGCAGCTGTGTAAAGCCCCCTAAGTAACCCAGCGCCGGTTGTGTTGCGTTCGGGGTTCAACAGCTGCACAGCCGGGCCCGGGGCGATGTTTGATGCAACAGGGGGGGGGGACCAGTAGGCGCTATGTGGATTCTAGTGTAGCTGACTGGGGTCGACCCGCCGGCCAGGGTGATCCGTAGAAACGGTTTTGCCGCTGGCCGCCCGCGGCATAGTGCAGGGGCCCAACTGGGACTAACCACCCCGGGAGGCTGCCCCACCAGGCCGAGCATAATCCCGATGTGGTTGGTTGGTCGTGCCGGATGGTGACCGGACTGGGACCACACTCTTTACGGGGGCCCTTCCGTCCGGCGGGTCGGCTTCCGTCTCACCACACAGTCATAGATGAGGCTAGCCCCTACGCCTTGTCACTCACTGCTGTAGCAAATGTCGCTCCGTCTTAACGTCTCCTCTTCATTTCCCAAATATCATGGCACCGCACAAAAGATGTATCGCAGCGGTCGCTGCGACCAGTCCCGGAAACGCTCTGTTCGAGGTGGAGTACGCTAACATCCGCGGACTCCATGCCAACCTCAAGGTCGTCCATCACCATCTAGAGACGGCACGGCCAGCTGTGATGTTCCTAACGGAGACGCAAATACGTCGCCCTGCCGATCAGTCTTACTTATGTTACCCTGACTATATCATCGAGAAACAATTTCAACATAAAGCCAGGGTGTGCGCGTTCGTTAGGGCGGATGTTTGCTGTCGCCGGCTGCGCTGCCTTGAGAACCCTTCCTTCTCCGTCTTTTGACTGCACGTGGATCAAGGCTCTATGAGTCAGATCTACGTGTGCGACTACCGTTCCCACACAGGGGAAGCTTAGACAACGAGGCTTTTTCAGCACCTCAACGAGGGCGCTGATGACGCGCAGGTACGTTTCCCGAAAGTTGAATTGGTTTTTCTGGGGGACTGCAATTGAGTGGCTGGGGCACAGAGTACATTTGTATATTATGAGACTGGGGTTTCTCAAGACCGATCCGGCGGGACGGGCCGCCCACGCATTCGCTCTCTCCCATGATCTGACCCAAGTGGTACTCGGGATTACGCGGTGTCCGTATACCCAGCAGGACCCTTCGTCTGATTCGATTGACAACCACAATTTCACTTTCGTAGTATTTTCTACCTTCCGAATAGTGTAAGTAAAATAATAGTAGGTACCTTAACACTTATTCAGAAAAATTAAATTTATTTCCAGTAGGACCCTCCGGAGTTTGTAGGTCTTCAGACCTGTAGTGTACGTCCCTGTATAGCGGTGAATTCCTTCAGATTATCTTCATTTACTTAAAAAAAGTTATAAGTTTATAAGAAATATACCTAAAAGAGTTTTATATTGCCAGCGGGACCCTTTTTTGTTTTGGGGCTTTCAGTTCAGACAATCATATTTCCTAGCAGCATTCTATTAGTACTTTTCAAAAAAGTTATCGCTTAATTCAAATAATGAGTATTGTGGCACTACTAGTCAGCAGACGAGAATACTGTGCAACCGTCCCGTGGAGTCAGCGGGGAGGGCTTCATCGGAAAGCGTCACTGGCGAGATTACGTTAGGTATGGAATACTACATTCCATACACTGATGTCGCCAGTAACCGCAAAGCTCGCCCCTGGTTCGGGCGTGAGTGCGCTGTTGCTGTTAAACAAAAACACAGCGTACCGCGCCTGGATCAGGGGCGAGCTTTGCGGTTACTGGCGACATCAGTGTATGTATCGGGCGGCGCGCGACTCGAATGTGGCCTGCCTTAAAGCAGCATACAACAGAGCCACTAGGTCCAGTAGAGGGCCTTCAAGAGAGCGGACCGGCGTTTCTTTGTTTGATAGAGTTGGGCTTGATTGATTTGTATTGATGAGAACTTTACATATAGATTGATAGATCCGACTTCAAAAAAAAATGAAGTTCTCAATGTTTTATGTATGTTCACCGATATTTCCGTCAATTATAGACGAATTTCAAATCTGTTTTTTGTTGGATAGAGTTCACTTCTGAGGTCGTCCCAATTTCACCAGGTCGGGATCTGATGATGGGATCCAAGAGAAATCGAGGGCAACCTCCGAAAATTGTAGGGACAGCTAGTGCAATTGTTAACTTTTTAATTCAGTGCTTTAATGTACTACAATTTAATGAACGTCTGGAGTCAATCTGATGATGGAACCGAAAGACTTTCAAGGGAATTCCTTAACGATTTACAGCAGCTACCTTGTGTTTGTGCTTGATTGATTTGTATTATTGAGAACTTTCACCTAGATAGATATGGGGATTTTTGATTTCGGTTCACCCGTCACTTAAAATAATGAAAAAAAAAATTACTTAGTTTGTACTAAGTAATTTTTTTTTTTTAATATGTATTTTGATTTATCAGATTTTATTCAATATAATAATGAAGTTGGTGCCATTAATAATACCTACCTACCTAAACCTATGGGTTTACTTGGCGCCGACTTCAATATGATCAATAAGATTAGGTGGGGAAAGGGAAACATACTTTATTTTTCTTGTGATATATTGTGTTTTAATTTGAATATTTAATGACATAGTAATATATTTCATAGATATGTGACTTCTATATACATGTGGCTCGACTATATGAAAGGGGTTTTTACATTATGTTTGGTACTTTTGATGAAAAACGCAAAATCATCAGCCTAGTCCTGTTGTTCCCCTTTCCCAGTTTTTGGGGTAAGGGAAACTATCTCCATAATTGTGTCAAATATATTATCTGTCTATGCGATGTATGCAAGTTTCATAGTTTATCCTTTTGTCAATCAAATTTGAGTTCTATTAGTCAGAAATAAAGTTCAAAATGGGAAACAATAATAAAAAACGGAATTCGGGGTAAGGGAAACATACGACACCCAGACAGGGGTTGTCAACCAATGCCATATGGGCTATGTATTTCATCGCGGCACCACGGCAGCGGTAGCGCGACCATTCACCCGCCACCAACAAAATACAAAAAACCACCAAAATACAAAATACAAAAAGCCACCAACAAAATACAAAAAACGCCGCCAATTTAAACATTTTGTTAGTGGTGGCGACTGGTCATGCAAACGTGGTGCCCCGGAGAAATATAGCTCAAGCAATGGTTTGGTTATATTTGTGGTACTATAAATAACCCTACATTAACATAAAAACACACACATGTATAACTAACAATTTATTCATTTATTATTAAGTAATTAGGAGTTGTAAATTCAAGTAATGTAAATTAAAAGAATCAAAGACATGTTGAAGCTTATGTGACCTCTTCGGCCAATAAATAGATAAAAGCCTTTCTCACATAATTTCTAGGCATTCTGCATTTCTGTAACAAATAATATAACAATTACACGATCGAACGAACATTATTAAATGTGCTCATAATAATAAAACACACTACATATTATTCACATTAGGATAGGGAACCGGGCCTACGTCTCACCAGTTCTTAAAAGGTTTACCCCCTCTGACATCGGCAAAGAGAAACATATGTTTCCCTTACCCCAGTCAGCACAGTTCCTCTTACCCCACTTATACTTTTTAGGTTAGGTTTCAAAACAAGTGGTTAATTTATGTGTGTTGCATAGTTTTTCACGTTTCATAGATAATATAATCTAATTTTAAGTATAACAGAACACTTACCAATATTTATACACTTCCAGCAAAAAAAATGATGCACAAATTACTTACAGAAAAAAAGCACGTCGAGCTCACGTATCCGCGGAGATCGCACAAAATTTTTGATTGCGTCATAATTGTATTTTGGTGTGAGAAAGAGCCATCTATGTCTTTTCTTTGAAATTAAATTGACATTACTGCTTCATCAACCGCGTAGATATAGAGAAATTGTGTATAGTTTTTGTTATACGAACTGCTGTTTCCCTTGCCCCGTAGTTCCTCTTACCCCACCTGACCTTACATAATAATATAATAAAATCGTAACGGGTCGCTGTCTGTACATGGAAGATAAATAAGAAAAAATATTATAGGGGGGCTTTATGAACGCAATAGAACCCAAAACAATGATTTTTAGAATTTTTGTCTGTTTGTCTGTATGTCTGTATATCTGTTTGTCTGTACGGTTGTGCACGCTAATCTCAGTAACCGCTCAACCGATTGCAATGCGGTTTTTTTATTGTGTTGAGGTTTGCTCCAGTTAACATTTAGCGTTGGTTTTATGTAAATCGGCTTAGAAATAAAAGAGTTATAACACTTTTAAGAATCAGATATTTTGAAAATTTTAATTGTAGGGGTTTCTTTGAATGTGAGTGAACCTAATGCTATGCGCTGGCCCATGGACTCAGGTACAACACCAATAAGAGTGAATGGATGGTGTTTAAGTCAGGTACCTCTACTTACAAGCACCTGCCGGAGCTTACACTCTGTGGATCCCCTTTAGGTCGGGTTGAAAAGTTTAAGTACTTGGGCCACTGGGTCACCGAGGACTTAAGCGATAACGTGGATATTAACATGGAGCGCAGGTCGCTGGCTGTTCGCTGTAACATGCTGGCTCGCAGGTTTGCTCGCTGCACTGACACAGTTAAAGTAACACTCTTCAAGGCCTTCTGCCAATCTTTTTACACGTGCAGCCTGTGGTCTAAGTTCACGCAGAGGGCATACAGCGACCTGCGCATCCAGTATAATAAAGCATTCAGAGTGCTTTTGAGGTTGCCGTGGCGTTGCAGCGCATCAGGCATGTTCGCGGAGGCGCGGGTTGACGGGTTCGCCGCGATAATGCGGAAACGATGCGCTTCTATGCTGACACGCTTGCGATCCTCTTCAAACAGCATCCTGAATGTGTTTTCAGATAGGTGGGACTCCACCCTCATTCATAGGTGGATCTCACTGCATGTCATTAAATAATAATATATTAAATAATTAAATGATATCTGACGAATAATTGTACTTGATGTGTAAATAAATTTATAATACTAACACTAGGTTAAGCTATATTGTTACTAACATTATATGGATCTGAGTCCGAAATAAATGATTTGAATTGAATTGAATTGAAATAAACTGGCGTGTTGGCTTAATTGACCTCTAGATGACCTCTAGACTACTATATTGTGGCAATGCATAGGTTCATGCAATAAATAAGTTAAGTATTTTTATTACTAGATATTATTTATTACTACAATTATTTATTATTATTATTTTGACGTTGCATAATACATTATTTTATTGACATACTTATTATTACTTACTGTACAGTTATTATTATTATTATTTTTGATCTTATTATATTATTTACAGTTATATTATTATTTGTTAATTGTGCTAAGTATGATGTTTGTAATGTACTTAGATATATGGACATTAGTCTGAAATAAATGAATTGAATTGAATTGAAATTGAATTAATCATAAAAGAGCTGCTTGATGACTCTGATGAAGAAATACCTTTCCTTTCATACACCTTATGTGACGTAAACGAAGTTGCGGGCTCAGCTAGTATTGAATAAAATCTGATAAATCAGAATACATATTACTTTGTGATAAGTAAATTTTATTTTTCAGGATTTGTTTGAAGTCAGTTTTATTTTTTATTTTTTTTTTGTCGATTAGGTTCAACTGCGAGGGTGTATAAATGCCATGATTGACCTTTGCTATTGCAGCATACCAGCAATAACCTACAACAATAAAATTGGCCTGCATGATTGAATTGACCGTGGGTAAGCTGGAGCAACGTTTTCGTATGCATTTCCTACTACGCTACTTAATTATATCTGTTGTCTTCCAATATTTTTTGATTCATAAATGTAATACTAGCGGACCTCACGCAGTTTCACCCTCGTAGTTCCCGTTCTCGTAGGAATACGGGAATAAAATATATCCCAGCTTTCCAACAGTGAAAGAATTTCGCGTTCTGTAAACCATCACTACCTTGAGCACTTACACTATGAGTCTATGACTTTTGTCCTGAAGGGTGACCCCTATGCCCCCAAGTGGTTTGTTTTCGTTTCCGTGCTTCGGAAGAAGTGTGCATCTGTATTCAGGGTCCAAAAATTAAATCTTCGCAACACAAAATATGATTTACAGGGAATTTTGTTATAATTTTGCTGTTGCACAAAGCTGTTGGTCCCTGTGTTGCTAGCAACATGCCAGTAGTCAGACTTAGTTAAAAGCCTACTTGATAATTTTAACAGAAGGTAGCCACCGCATGTCCATTTCAACACTGCAATAGCCATTATTTTTTAGTGGGACGGCCTTTTTTTTTACGAATGGTGCAATGAGGGCGTATGCCTATTATCCCTCTTGGACCGAAAGGTGTGACCATAACCGGACGTATAAAACGATTCGAGTTAGTATTTAGCTTTATTTAACCAACGGCAACGTCGCCGTGTCGCTCCAATTTAAGTTCACAGATATGATACGGAATTAGATATTGCAGACATGTTGCAACTAAAAAAACTGCTTATGATCCAATTTAAATCAGTTTATTTTTATAAATACAAAATGACCTATATACAAAACCTTTGTATATACATTAAATTTATATACATAATTTTACTACTAAGCGTATTGGTCTTAATAGATACGCTTTATGAGGAAGGCCCATTTTATTCTATATTTCAACTCCATACATCTGCCAAACATTTCTTCATGGATTCCAGTTTTTCTAGAAATTGTACAGCTTCAGCAGGAGTGCGTCCACCCTTTTCTTGTATAGTTTTTAAAACTACGTTTTTAACGTCAACAGCCATATGTTTAGCCCTAAAAATCAGAAAATACATGAACACCGGCAACATTGAAGTCTCATTTCGCACCTTTGTTGTGAACTTACCCACATATGTAGAAATGTCCATTACGCTTGCCAATGATATCCCACAACTGGTCCATATCTCTTTCCAACAAGTGAGTGACATACACTCTATGCGCTTGGTCACGAGAAAACGCAACGTGTAACTGTATTTCACCGGCCTTTTGATATTGTTCTAGCTCCTGAAAAAAATTACAGGTAAGTTAAAAATCTTAAGCGCAACAAGCACTATTAGAGGCGCCGCTATCATAGCCGCCTCTAATGGTGTTTGTTAGCACGCCGATAGCACGTATGGGCAGAGACGCCGCTCGTACACAGTCAGAAAATCTTAGTCAGATATGAGCGATTCAAAAGATCGCTTCTCTGTCGAACCATGACACCTTGGAACGACCTGCCAGCGCACGTGTTTCCCTCCTCTTACAACCCTGGGTTCTTCAATAGTCAATATATAGTCTCTTGTGTGTGGACAGTGAGGGTGTCGTTGCGTTGCGTTTATATCTAGTATCTAGAATTCTAGATGATGCTCGCGGCTTCGCCCGCATGAAATTCGATACCCGTTCCCGCTTTCCGTGGGATCATTTTCACGGGATGAATAGTAAAAACAACCGGCCAAGTGCGAATTGAACTCTCCCATGAAGGGTTCCGTAGCAGCAAGTAACATAATATAAAAGTTCTTATAGTTCGTTGTTTCATTGATGTTTTAACGTGGTAGTGATGCGTGAACGTTCGCTGTGGTAGTGATTTTTCTCGGCGATAATTTGCGGTTTATGACGTATTAAAAAAAAACGATCGATTTCCTTCAAACTAATTTTCGTGGGTAGATTTTATGGCAATGTACAGTAGCGTTCATAAGTCCGATAGCAATTTGACGAAAGTATAGCGCGTCAACACTAGTCGTACTTATGACCTTATTCTTCGAAGACAATTCACACTTATTCTCACACACACACGTCAGCACTATTATGACTTTTCGAGATTGAGTACAGCGCCATCTAGATATTCGTTTTGAATTATGATAAACTACATTTACTCTTATAGCCGCTAGATGTCTTATCTCGATCAACGTATGGCATTCGAAAATCGATCTAGCTGTTGTTAACTTGAGTTAACACATTGTTCACTCGTTGATTGATATTGTTAATTTCACTTTATTACGTAAGCGGCTCTGTGGCTTAGTGGTTTAAGGTGTGGGCTGACGAATGATAATGGTCGGGTGGATGGTTCAGAACCTGATATTTGAACTATTAACTTTTTGTGTTTTTATATTTAACAGTTATGATTTAAATGTTGACACGAATATAAAAATGTTTCTTAAGTAGAATTATAAACTTAACGAAAAATTTTAGAGGGTGGATTTGAAATTAAATGGATTTATTTGCAGTGAGTGAAGTTGTTGGTTGGTGAAATCGGTTACGACTGTTCGTGTTTATTACTACTATTGCGATTAGATTTATTCTATAACTAGCTGAGCCCGCAACTTCGTTTACGACACATAAGGTGTATGAAAGGAAAGGTATTTCTTCATCAGAGTCATCAAGCAGCATCAGAAACTGCCCTGTTTGCTTAATCATAAAAGAGCTTAATGATTAAGTCTATTTTAAAACAATTCAGTCCACGCCTTCGGCGCGGACTGAATTGTTTAAAAATAGTCTTAATCATTAAGCTCTTTTATGATTAAGCCAACACGCCAGTTTAGGTTCACTCACATTCAAAGAAACCCCTACAATTAAAATTTTCAAAATATCTAATTCTTTAAAGTGTTATAACTCTTTTATTTCTAAACCGATTTACATAAAACAAACGCTAAATGTTAACTGGAGCATACCTCAACACAATAAAAAAAACCGCATTGCAATCGGTTGAGCGGTTGCTGAGATTAGCGTGCACAACCGTACAGACAAACAGATATACAGACATACAGACATACAGACATACAGACAAACAGACAAAAAATCTAAAAATCATTGTTTTGGGTTCTATTGCGTTCATAAAGCCCCCCTATAATATTTTTTCTTATTTATCTTCCATGTACAGACAGCGACCTGTTACGATTTTATTATATGTATTGATTGATGATGATTGATTGATAAATCAATATGTCGAATATAAGTATTGAATCAAAAGCTAATATTGTGGCCCTATATTCGAATGGTTTGAATATATCTCAAATTTCTAACGAGACGGGCTTATCTGTAAGTTAATTAATTAATTAATATTGTTGTAATGCAATTTTGTTCATTGGTTGCAATTGTGTAATATAGTTGTTGTTTTTTAGAGGAATACCGTGAGTCGTTGGGTGAAACGATTTCAAGAAGAGGGCAACTTGCAGAGCCGGAGGAGAAGTGGAAGACCTGCTATTATTAACAGGGCTCAGCGACGTTATATGGTAGCGGAATATGAAACAAATGGTTTTATACCAACCAAACGTTTTGCCGATGAGTTTCATACGTCATTACTCACCGTTCGCCGTGCACTTCATGCTAAAGGTTTACATCACCGAAAGCCAGCGATAAAACCTTTTTTGACTCAAAGGCATAAACAGGAGCGGTTACGTTTTGCACGAGAGTATTTAGACTTTAACTGGGAAACAACAATATTTTGTGATGAAAAAACGTTTAAATCATCTCAAAAAGGAAGATTACATTTGTGGCGTAAGGACAACACTCGTTGGTGTGAAAACAATATAGTACCGAACACTGAATCTGGTAGAATAAGTGTAAATATGTGGGGGTGGATTAGTGCGCAAGGGCCGGGTGAATTAGAATTTATATCTACGCGTGCAAATAGTGCAAATTATGTGGACGTGCTAGAAGATATAATGTTACCCACAGTGCGAAATGTCTATCCAGGTGTTAATGATATAAGTTTTGTGCACGATAATTGTCCTATCCATCGAGCTACCATAGTTCGTGAATGGTTTAGTCAACATCCGGACATTAAAGTTATTCCTTGGCCAGCACGATCCCCTGATTTGAACCCGATTGAAAATATATGGGGTTTGATGGTGCAAAGATGGGTAGCACAGGATGAAAGATGTCCTGAGCAGCTCAAGACCCACTGCATGCAGTTGTGAGTTGTGGGACAGTTTACGTGGCACAGATATCTGTGCAAATATTGTGGCCTCCATGCGTAGACGTCTTCTGAGTTGTATTGAGAATAACGGAGGTCACACAAAATATTAATAATATAAAATTTAGACTTTTATATATATAAAAGTTATTTCTACTTAGTCCGCGCTAAGCTATTCTGTTTAAATATTTTTATTAATTAATTTCAGTTGAGCCTATTGAGACTACTGAGCCTATCAAGGGACGTGCTGGCCTGTAATTAGTATAAGACTGTATGGTTGAGGTTAAGTTTCAATCCTCTTTTCCACGAGAAAATGAATAATTAAGCTATAACCTCAATAAGCAATATTAATTATAAAAAAGTATATTTATGGATAAAAATATTATAACCACAAATTAACATTGGATGATTATTTTAATTTCAAAATTGAAATAAACATTTTCTGAAAGCTTTTGTTTTATTTATGATCTATTGTTAATTAAGTATAGCATTTTTCTATTTGTAAATAATTATTTCTAATTCCGTTAACTTGTTCCTAAAATTTAATGAAAACAAAAAGAGGTTAAAATAAGATCCGAACCCAGAACATCCCAATTTCAACACTATCCGTAGTAGCCCCGTTACCGACTTAGCTACGCGCTGCCTTACGTAGAATCACAAATTTTGGCATCACCTTATATAGCTTCAGTGCAGTGCATACTTCGAACATAATAGTATGAAAAGGCAAGCATAATGTTATCTTTGTTTCGCATCACACACATTCATGTTTTCTCGTATTGATACTGTATGACATACAAAAGTATGAGTTGAAACATGACACACATAGATACGCGTTTAACCGGACAAGCCATTATAATCCTTAAGGTGCTAACACACTCATGAACGTTGACTGTACATTATATATTTTTTTTAGATTTATCGTTCTCTTAGTTTAAAAGTTAGAGGGCGGGGGGGGGGGGACACATTTTGCCACTTTGAAAGTGTCTCTTCCGCAAACTATTCACTTTAGAAAAAATGATCTTAGGAACCTCAATAGCATTTTTGAAGACCTATTTATACACGTATGGGTTTGATGAAAAAAAATAATTTGAAGTTTCAGTTCTGAGTATGGGGACCCAAATCTTAATGCGGTTCACAGAATACATCTACTTACCAAGTTTCAACAGCATAGGCCTTATAGTTTCGGAGAAATGTGGCTGTGACACACGGACGGACAGACAGACAGACATGACGAATCTATAAGGGTTCCGTTTTTGCCATTTGGCTACGGAACCCTAAAAAGTCTATGTGTTATTCCAGACTATACGCTATCGCTGTACGAAAGATTCTATCTAAATTTCAGCTGAATCCGTTCAGCCGTTAGAGCGTGATTAACAAACATACAAACATCTTCACAAACTTTCACATTTATATTATTAAGATTGGAATCATTTGGTACATAACATACCTCCTGGTAGATATAATCTTGAGCAGAATGTCTGCATCCAAAGTATAAAACAGTGTCTCCGACCTCCTTACCGATTCGGCGAGCATGTGCCCGTTCTTGCAGAAATCCACGAAAAGGGGCTAAACCAGTGCCTGAGCTAACCATAATAATTGGAATTTCAGACTGCGCTGGTAGCCTAGAAAAATGAACCTGGTTAATTCGATATGATTTCAATTTTGTACTTCAGTACCTTACTAGGTTGGTACCTTCCACTTACCTAAACTGTGACTTTCTGATGTATACAGGCACACGAGGGAGGGCTTTGCCAGGTTGAGGTTTTTGTTCTGCCAACCAAGTAGTAGTTATACCTTTATTTACTCGCCCAGTGGATGTTTTATACTTCACAACAACTGCAGTTACATGCACTGTTTCTGGATGTACCTTAAATTATGCCACTATCTTTAAAACAATATTTACCAAACACTTGAAATAATAGGCTTCAGTACTTAAAGTTCACTTTATCGAAATGACTACTTTATCAAAATGACCACATATTCGTAATGACTACTGCTTTTCACACAATGTCCACTTCATCAAAATGACCACTTTTTCATAATGACTACTGCCTTTCTCAAAGTGAACACTCTACCAAAATTATAAGATATACTACTAAACAAAGAAATTAAAGAGAAATATATTAAATAATTTTCGAAACAAATGAAGATCGGCAAAATAAATGAAAGTCATCAACACAAATGAAGATCAGCCAAACAAATGAAGATCGACGAAACAAATGAAGATCAGCAAAACAAATGAAAGTCTACAAAACAAATGACGGTCGGATAAACAAATGACGATCAAAAAAACATATGCAGATCAATAAAACAAAAGACTAAGCAAGTTGACAAGGTCAATAATTATTGCAGCATATTTTTTGTAATCTAGATGCGATTACCATTCAAAAAAATAGGTGCAAGCAATTTTCGACTTTGATGTCTGTAAACGCCTAAAAGTACATTTTTGGAGAAGTGATATTAAGGTCGAGAATTGCTTGCACCTATTTTTTTGAACGGTAATCGCATCTAGATTACAAAATATGGCTTTAAGTAATTTGATCTTTTCAACTTGCTTAGTCTTTTGTTTTATTGATCTGCTTTTTTTTTCGATCGTCATTTGTTTATCTGACCGTCATTTGTTTTTTCGATTTTCATTTTCCCGATCTTCGTTTGTTTTTTCGATTTTCATTTATTTTGCCGATCTTCATTTGTTTTTTCGATTTTCATTTATTTTGCCGATCTTCATTTGTTTTTTCGATTTTCATTTATTTTGCCGATCTTCATTTGTTTTTTCGATATTCATTTGTTTTGTCGATCTTCATTTGTTTTGCCATTTTAGACATTATAGACATGTGGGTATATTGATAAAGTAGACATTATGGACATTATGGTCAATTTGGTACTGTAGACATTTTAGACGGTAGACATTTTGATAAAGTAGACTTTAAGTACTGAAGCCAAATAATACGCTATTGAAGTAATGAGTCACCTTAGGGCTGGAGGAAATAGAATAATATCTTGGCTGGATTTGAGGCAACAAGTGACAGACGTGATCTAGTGGTGGTTTACATGATTTGATGTCTTCCAATACATGAACAATGTTTCTACAAGCCTCTATTACAAATGATTGATACAATGATTTGCCTTCCTCAGAATTTGTAGTCATGAGTAGTAATTTCTTCTTCTCCTGCAATTACATAACATAACACATTTGTTAGATCAACATAAAGTTTAGAACTTAGATCACACGAAATTAAGCAATGTCTTACTTCGTCATCCGAGCAATATTGAACAAGCTCCTTTAATATTTCAATATCTGGAAGGGCCGTTATTTCCACGTAATGAGTGAGCGCAGTGCGATAAGATGTTGGGTATGGAATTCTATATTTCTTGCTGCTTTCTATGCCTGTATTGATGGGCGAAAATATATCGTCTAAGTTGGATCCTGTGAGCTCACCCAAACGCTCAACAAGGCGTGTGTCATTGATAGGAAAGATAGCCACATGGTCGCCTGAAATAGCAATAAAAAATTCACTGCCTGCTTTTACACTCTTTCACTTCGTTTAACAACGCGGCTTCAGCGCATCGTTTTTTTTTTTCAAGTACTTTGTTAAGTACATCTTACTTCTTACTAATCTCACTAATATTATAAATACGAAAGTTTGTGATTGTGGATGTTTGTTACTCTTTCACGCTCGAACGGCTGAACGGATCTGGCTGAAATTTGGTACAGGGATACATTATAGTCTGGAATAACACATAGGCTACTTTTTATCCCGGGAATAAGTTCCTACAAGAAGCGGGAACGGGAACAAACTTTACGCGGGCAGCTGCGGGCATCAGCTAGTAATTATATAATTATGATCGTGTTACACATGTAACACCACTAACAGTAGGCGCAAACTGGGCGACAGTCGCGGCGACATGTCGCCCAGTGTGCGGAGCTTAGAACAAAATGTATGTAATTTTGCGTCTGCAGATTTTGCGGCGACAAGCTGCGGTCGCCGTGCGCCGAGCGACAGCATTTTGCACGTCTGACGACCCTTCGTGGTTCCAAGGCGTGACTATAGATATGGACGTGAAAATTATGTATGTTGATAAGAATATTCGTGGCTTCATACAGGTTTCATTGATATCAATTATGACAATTTTTCACATCAGGAATGTTTCACCTAATAATGTAATATGCTAAAATAATAAACTGAAAAGGTGAAATAAAACCACTGATATACAATTAACAAACCTGCTTCATAATGCATGTTGGAGTTGGATATATCCAGCTCCACATGAAGGCATGATCGGTCCCCACCTTTGTGCAATTCTTTGTTTACTGTAATTTGTGCCAAGAATGGGGTCTTCTCATCATACGGCCTGCAATTATTTGTGACTACATATACTTTTTACTTAAGAGTATATTTAAATCAACAGGATACTTACTGCGCCTGAACTTCTAAAGAATTTCTATTTGAAGTTTTAATGTTATTGGGACATGTATAGTGTTGCTCAGGCGCATAAGTTATTTTGTGAACATGGCGTACTAACGGCTGACATGCAGAAGACAAATATTTATTCTTTCGTACATCACTTGATCCAATACTGTAAAACAAATGAAAAGCTTCATTGATAAAGACACATACAATATTCAGTATTTTGTGAAAATTTTAATAGGTATGATCTTGAAAAATAAGGTTTGTACATAATTTTTTTTATTTTTTTTTATTTTTTATAAAACAAACATTTTACATTAATTTTTAAACAAATTGTTTATCCTTCACATCAGTGTGTGAACAATTTTTTTTTATAATGTTGTAAAGCAGAATGGGTTGGTGTTTCAAAACTTCAAAAGTAAAAATGTATGAGTATTTTCATTCAAGATCTTGATGGTTTGTTTTAGGTGTATGAATTATTGTTAAAGGTATTAAGTATTCAAATCAGAGCTAAAGGGGACTACAATGTACAATGACACATTTTAAGTAGACTACTGTTATAGGTGCTATTGATTCACACCAATATTGGTTGCAGTGGCACAATGTTCTACTAGCATTGGTCATATAAAATAAATAAAAAATATGCATAAAAAAAACCTTGCTGCAAGATACTAATATTTCTAAACTTGAATAAAAATTCAATAGTATTTTATTACCTGAGCTTAAATTACTATATTTATTAGAAATAAAATTACTCTGTACTAAATTACACTGCTATATGTATGTCTTGAGTAATAATACTTTTGGGGTCGTTCATTAATCGCGTGAGGTTTTTTTGGGCATTTTTTGGACCCCCCCTCCCCCTTGGTGATATTTGGTGAGGTTTCAGATTACCCCTCCCCCCCTGGGCCGAATCACGTGTATTTTTAGTAACTACAAAGTTTTTTTTTAATTTTATACATATGAGTCTCTATTGTTATAATCTATCCATACTTCTATACAGATACTAGCTAATCCGCGCAACTTCGTTTGCGTCACATAATAGAGATAGATATGGTATTAATATTTTAATATATTTCCCGTTGCATTTACTCCCGTCGTGTTTCTATATAATATTCATTATTTTGGAGCTAATAAAGAAGGTGTCAGTTTTTCAAGCTTAAAATCTTACTTTGGTCTGATTGCAGTTGGCTAAATAGAAGCGAAGTTATGAACAAAAATACAGTAATCAAGGTTGAATTTCCATGCAATCATTATGCTTTTGATCACGAGTATCGATATTCACATGGACTGAGCTGCGTTTTTTTTGTTACGGGGGAATGCGGTTGGCCACCATCATTCTAGCTGCGGGGGCAGCGTGTGGGACGGTGTGCGGGGCTCCCGGTCTCGAAAAAGGGACCGTCCTACCCACTAAACCCCGCGGTGTCCCTCCTCATCCTACAGCCGGCATGGATATCCAAAGATTATTCACGTCGGCCCGGCCCGGCCGGGGGCTCCCAACACTTCCGGGGTTCTCGCCCGCATTCCACCGCTCTCGAGCGCTTCTCTGGAAGCAGAGAGGGTAGAGAGCGGTGAGCGGGTGGGCTCTGAAGGCATCTCCGGAACAAATGATCATCGGTGGACGGGATCATAGCTGCGTGCATCGGCTAGTCTAATTTTGTGCACTACATATTTACAATAAGTAAATACTATAAACTAAAACTCCATCAGTAGAGCAAGCAGATCACTTCCAGGCTTCCTTATCAATCAAATAATCGTCAACCGTATAGTAGCCCCTGCAGCACAATTTACTTTTTATACACTTTTTAAACTTAATTAGGGGCATGTTTTTTATTTCGCTTGGAAGCCTGTTGTAAAAACGTATACAGTTACCCAGGAAAGAATTACTGACTTTGTTCAGTCTACAATGATAAATGGCAAGGTTGTTTTTATGTCTGGTGTTCACATTGTGTCTATCGCTTAACTTAGTAAAACTGGATAATATTCCTTTGGGAGACACGATGAAAAATAAAATGATTTTTGTGTTGTATGATCAACGCATAGGTATTCCGATTTCAATTAATTTCTGATGTAAGAAAGGAATTAAGTGCTTTATGAATTATTCCATACAAGTCAATAATATTGGGTTTTGTTGTTCAGAAATTACAGTGATCTCAAATTCAAGGTTGTAAATTTGCTGTTCGAAATAAATACACGTGATATCTCACTACACCCCCCACCCCCCATGGTGATGTTTCATGATTTTTGTCAGACCCCCTCCCCCCCTTTCGAGCCTCACGTGATTAATGGACGACCCCTTTGTTATTTTAATATAGTTGTTAACTTACTGTGCACCTTCATTACCAGGTTTATACAGAAACTGTTTGAACAGAAACCTCTTGTAGTAAATTGCTACTTCATTATAATGGTCATATATTTTGTTACCAAGTACCTGAAAAATAATAAATTTAATTGTTAGCAGTAAAAGCAAACATACATGCAAACTGCAGAGATTATACTTATGTATGAGTAAACTCATTCTTGGTTTGTATATCAGAATAAATAAATAAATATTTGTGGACATTCACACACAATATCATCTAGCCCAAATTAAGCTAACATAATCTTGTGCTATGGGATCTAGACAACTGATATACATACTTATATTTCAAAATACATACATATTATACATAGAAAACACCCAACCTCAGAAAAAAACATTTGTGGATTCCACAAATATTTGGACTGACCCAGGAATGATTATAGATTCTCTCCTGCCTATGTGTCCGAACATCCAGCAGCGGACGGCTATAGGCTGATTTGATTGATTGATAGATTTGATGTGTCCATAATGGTCATAGGTTTAGGTTAGCCACCTTTATACATGGGGCCAGCAAAACAATTGGGAAAGTGTGGGTGAGTAATTGACCTCTACCTATCCCCTCGAGGATATAGACATGATTGTATGAGTGTTAAAGAAACATTTTCTTAGTAGGAAGACATCAGTTGCTTCATATTATCAAAACTTACCTTTCCACGAAATTTCAATACTGATGAGGAAAGTAACTTTCTAGTTCCACAAAAACGAGATACACTTATAAGTGCGTTCATGGTTATCATACTACAAAATTCATTAGCGACATATTAAATTATTTTCAATAAATAAAATAAAATTTACGGTATGTAAGTACACTTATAAACAGGTTATAATTTTAGTAAGTATGTAAAGTTCAAATTAATAAATTAACAATATTGAACTATAAAATTACTACTACAAATTGTTCATAATGGAACAATTTAAGAATGTAATAATTTATTCATACTTTTAATTCATTATATTTACGATATTTTAAAATTTCATCAAGTCTTTGACATCTTGGACTTGACGTTTGATTGAATTGACTGTCAATTTGTCAATGTCAAGAACATTGACAACGAGATTTTTATTATGTTCGTCTGGCCTGACTACTCACTGAACTGTGCAGGAAAGCAAAAACCGTAGACAGGAAATACTTCTCTGTCTGCTGCACCCTATCCTCACTCAGCTACTGCTATGGGCTAGCGACACCATAGTAGAAATATAATATATATTAAACTCTGGCGACATGGTCAAACTGCACTTGTCATGCACGTTTAGGGGTCCCGACACGGTCAAACTGCAATTGTCAAGCACGCACAATATCATGTGCATGTACACGTCAATGCACACATACATGCAAAGAAATCACGCACACAAGCAACTTCCATTCATATTTAACGTGATTGACCCATTAAATATGAATGGCAGTTGCTTCAGTGTGCGTGATGTCTTTGCATGCGTATGTGCATCGACGTGTATGTACACATGATATTTAACGTGCATGACAAGTGCAGTTTGACTTATATTATGGTTTGACCGTGTCGCTAGCCCTTTATTCGAATCATTTCAGGCTAAGGCTTTCACTAAATGTTTAAGTTCTACTTGTCTTCTAATTAGTCGATTATAATATTTAGTGAATCTTATTCCCCCCATTCCCAACCGACCACCTGAGTTATCCACCTGGTTGGTCGGTTAGGAATAAAAGTTCCTAACCACCCACCTTGTGCACTTGGTTGGTCAGTTAGGAATAAAAATTCCTAACCACCCACCTGTGACTGTATAAAATAAATAATGTCCATAATGTCTACTTTATTAATATACCCACATGTCTATATGGCAAAACAAATGAAGATCGACAAAACAAATGAAGATCTACAAAACAAATGAAGATCGACAAAACAAATGAAGATCGACAAAACAAATGAAGATCAGCAAAACAAATGAAAATCGACAAAACAAATGACGGTCGGATAAACAAATGACGGTCAGATAAACAAATGACGATCGGCAAAACAAATGACGATAGAAAACAAATGACGATAGAAAAAACATATGCAGATCAATAAAACAAAAGACTATAAGCAATTTGATAAGATCAAAAATACTTGCAGCCATATTTAGTAATCTAGATGCGTTTGCAGTGGCGGGGCAAGACCTAAATTTGGTGTGGGCAAGACAGATTTCGCGAGGCCCTGCGCCAATAATAATAGCATCGCCATAAGGAAAAAAAAAATAACCACAGAGGTTTACGTCAAATGTGGTGAGTGGAGTCACTCGTCCCAAAAAATCCAGGATGAAACATAATATTGTTGGTTCCACTACCTAAATGGGTCCACGAGTATTTGTAAATCCTGTTGGACCCCTTAGTGGAACTTAGCAGTCAAACCAACAGTCCGGAAGGAATACTTTTTACTGTTTTTAACCGAATTCAAAAAAGGAGGAGGTTCTCAATTCGTAGGTACCTACGCTATTTTTTTTGTTTGTATGTTACGCGATAAAATACCAATGATACCAATTATGGATGGATTTTGAATTTTTTTTTGTTTAAATGAGGCTACTTCTGAGGTGGTCCCATATCCAGGGTATCAGGATCTGATGCTGGGATCCAGGAGAAATCGAGGGCAACCACCGAAAATTGTAGGGACAACTAGTGCGTTTGTTAACTTTTTGATTAAGAGCCTTAATGTACTACAATTTAATGAAGGTCTGGAGCCGATCTGATGATGGAACCGAAAGACAGTCGAGGGAATTACAGCGGTTACCTTGTGTTTCGGCTTGAATGATTTGTGTTGATGAGAACTTAACACATAGATAGATATACTTTTCGGTCTATCCGTCACTTAAACAATAAAACAAAAATTAACAAAAAATAGAACCGACTTCATACAAATTCTTAAAAATAAAATTTACTTAGCACAAAGTAATATGTATTTTGATTTATTACATTTTATTCAATATAATATTGAAGTTGGTGCCATTAATAATATCTACCTAAACCTATGGGTTTACTTGGCGCAGACTTCAATACTTTGTCCTAAGTAAATTTTATTTTTAAGGATTTGTATGAAGTCGGTTCTATTTTTTATTAATTTTTTTTTACAATAACTTATGATGCCAATGTGTTTATCTTAATAATTTTGTAGTCGAAAACATTTAGACACAATTTTGATAAGACTTCAATTTTAAAAAATATTCGACAAAGACTGATTTCAATGCCATGCATTGAAATCAGTCTTTGTCGAATATATTTTCTTTGTTATATATTTTTGTTGATTTTAAGCTACAATTTTTTTAAGTTTATGTAATTCAAATTTTGTTTGATTATTTTGATGTACTGTACATATATGTTAATTGAATCGTTTCTGTGCTATATTTTTATTTATTTTAGGCGATTTTAGGCGAGACAGATTTCGCGAGGCCCTGCGAAAATAATAATAGTCTCGCCATAAGGAAAAAAAAATTTAACCACACAGGTTTACGTCAAATGTGGTGAGTGTGGTCACTCGTCCCAAAAAATCCAGGATAAAACATTATATTGTTGGTTCCACTATCTAAATGGGTCCATAGTATTTATAAATCCTGTTTGACCCCTTAGTGGAACTTAGCAGTGGAACCAACAGTCCGGAAGGAATAAAACAAGGGATTCCCTGCATTGGTCGGCGGCGTACAGTGGATCGATTCATACAAATCGGCTGACATAGGAATCTCGAAATACTTTTTACTGTTTTTACAAAAACTAATGATGCCAATGTGTTTATCTTAATAATTGTAGTCGAAAACACGGAGACACAATTTTGATTAGACTTCAATTTTTAAAAAAATATTTGACAAAAACTGATTTCAATGCATGGAAAAGTACATTAAAAAAGGGATAGCCGGCGATTTTCTTGTGTTTTCTTATTTGAACGCTAATTTTTTGTCTACATATCTCTATTTTTTGTCTACATTTTACCACTTTTGTTTTTATAAGTTAGTTTTTGTATTTATTATAACTATGATATATGTTTTATAATTGCTGTCACCTTTGGGCGGGGGCACCTGAATATCAGCTTCGTCCATTTGACTCGGTGCAAAGACGTGCTATAAGAGTTGTCAACGATCCTATACTTACAAGTGGTGTGGAACCTCTTCGCGACAGGAGAGACTTTGCCTCCTTATGCGTGTTCTACCGACTGTACAATGGTGTGTGCTCTGAGGAATTGTTTGATATGATGCCCACGGCTACGTTCTATCACCGCACCGCTCGCCACAGACAGGGAGTTCATCCTCACACTCTGCGTCCGGAGCGTTCCAGCACGGTTAGATCCGATAGGGGTTTTCTTCCGCGCACGCTTAGGTTGTGGAATGATCTCCCTGCCTCGGTTTTCCCAAACGCCTACAGTATGGGGTTCTTCAAAAGGGGTCTTAGAAGGTTTTTGCAGGGTCGGCAGCGCGAGTGTGGCGCCTCTGGTGTTGCAAACGTTCATAGGCTGCGGTGACCACCGGTCCTTCTGGTGGGCCGTATGCTTGTCTGCCACCTTAGTGGTATAAAAAAAAAAAAAAAAAAAAAAAAAAGTGTTATTGTTTTATTTGATTAATAAATTATTTTATACAAATCTTAATGAAAAATGCTATACAATAAAAACATGTTGCTAAAAAAGTAGGAAAAAATTATAGTCGTCTGCTATAAGTATCTCTCAAAAACTCCCGATCCCGTATGCTAGTCATATTATTTTTGATGTGGGTAGGACAGTACTAAGCTAAAATGTAGTTTATTAACAATTAGGTATAACTGTAAAAAAAGAATTAGACATATTACATTATTACATTCAAAGTAAAAGATATAATTAGACATATTTTCTTAAAGAAAATTAGAAAAATTATATTTTGTCATATAGCTTTCAGAGCGGTGCCTAAAATGTTTTGCTAACAACCCATTAAAAGCCACTATACGCGTTCAAATAAGAAAACACGAGAAAATCGCAAGCTAACCCTTTTTTAATGTACTTTTCCATACATTGAAATCAGTTTTTGTTGAATATTTTTTAAAATTGAAGTACAATCAAAACGTGTCTCCATGTTTTCGACTACAATTATTAAGATAAACACATTGGCATCATTAGTTTTTGTAAAATCAGTAAAAATGTTTTCAAGATTCCTGTCCGCCGATTTGTATGAATCGATACATAATTTTCACGGCAACATTAATTTATATCTTTTTTTATTTTATTCTCGCTTTGAAGCAATGCATAAAAATTTTTGAGGCGCGAGGCCCCTTGTACCGCGAGGCCGTGGGCGGTGGCCCACGTCGCCCACGCCTTACGCCGCCTCTGTGCGTTTGCCATTAAAAAAAATAGGTGCAGGCAAATCTCGACCTTAATGACACTTCTCTAAAAATGTGCTTTTAGGCATTTATTGACATCACTGATCACGAATATGTAAAAATTTAATAAATATAATGCATGTTCATAAGGTCGAGAATTGCTTGCACCTATTTTTTTGAATAGTGTTAGCATCTAGATTACAAAAAATGGGTGCAAGCAAATTTCGACCTGCATAATATTTATTTATTTTTCATATATTCGTGATCAGTGATGTCTATAAACGCCTAAAAGCACATTTTTAGAGAAGTGTCATTAAGGTCGAGATTTTCTTGCACATATTTTTTTAATGGCAAACGCATCTAGATTACTAAATATGGCTGCAAGTATTTTTGATCTTATCAAATTGCTTATAGTCTTTTGTTTTATTGATCTGCATATATTTTTTCTATCGTCATTTGTTTTGCCGATAGTCATTTGTTTATCCGACCGGCATTTGTTTATCCGACCGTCATTTGTTTCGTCGATTTTCATTTGTTTTGTCGACTTTCAGTTGTTTATCTTACTTTCATTAATTGTTTAGTGATCTTCATTTGTTTTGCCGATCTTCATTTGTTTTGTCGACTTTCAGTTGTTTATCTTACTTTCATTAATTGTTTAGTGATCTTCATTTGTTTTGCCGATCTTCATTTGTTTTGTCGATCTTCATTTGTTTTGTCGATTTTCATTTGTTTTGTCGATCCTTATTTGTTTTTCGATCTGCATTTGTTTTGTCGATCTTCATTTGTTTTGTCGATCTTCATTTGTTTTGTCGATTTTCATTTGTTTTGTTGATCCTTATTTGTTTTGTCGATCTTCATTTGTTTTGTAGATCTTCATTTGTTTTGTCGATTTTAATTTGTTTTGTCGATCTTCATTTGTTTTGTCAATCTTCATTTGTTTTGTAGATCTTCATTTGTTTTGTCGATCTTCATTTGTTTTGCCATATAGACATGTGGGTATATTAATAAAGTAGACATTATGGACATTATTTATTTTATACAGTCACTGGTGGGTGGTTAGGAATTTTTATTCCTAACTGACCAACCAGGTGCACAAGGTGGGTGGTTAGGAACTTTTATTCCTAACTGACCAACCAGGTGGATAACTCAGGTGGTCGGTTGGGAATGGGGGTCTTATTCCCCCCTCATCATCATTCCAGATCCCAGTGAGGGATTCCATAGTTACAAATAAAAGGTAGCCTTTACCCATACCGAATTGTTTTCTATCAATTTTTCTTCATATTAAGATCTCAACTGATCCTGGCTGGATTTAGACCCCTTTTTACTGACTGCTGAGTTGTTGTAAGGGTTCCAGCATACTTTCAATGGTAATCACAGCGATATAATTATTTCTGTAGGAACTGTAAAATAGGTACTTAGGTACGCACGCAGGTGTAGTCCTTTTCGCTGCACTTTGCGTATCTTTCAATATCATACTGTCACAAAAGCCTAGTATTCTGACATTTAATTTTAGTAAACACCTATTGTAAGGAGGTAAGTACTTACAATAGGTACTAAATAAAAATTTGGCTTTTTATGTAGGTAGGTAGGTATGTACATAAAAAAGTCTAGTTTTTTTATTTAGTAAGTACCTCAGACATTACTTCTGCGATTACTGATTATTAAAATACTTTTTTATTGCTTACCTACCTTAATTATTCGGTGGCTATATTTTGTTGTACCTTGACTTACCTACCGTGCTTGTAACTTAGTATTAACAAATTAACACTAACAAAAGGCTTGCTTGCAAAATTAACTTATTTTTATTTGACTGATGAAAAGCCGGTAGATTTTTCATTCCCTACGACAAAGATACCGTACCTACTGTCACTTGGTTAATAAGGTCTAAGTATGCTATAGAAATACAGTCTTATCTAGGTACTTATAATGTAAAATAAAAAACCCATCAATAAAGTCATATAAAATTCTATTTCGTACTTTACATATTGATATAAAATTAATTTTATTTACTTATTACTAATTGCCCAGTCCACATATATATAAAACATTAACAATTGTTATATAGTATTTGAAAATTTTACAAAAATAACATTTCTCAAACAACAAATTCGTGCTAACCGTTAGTCCCTAACCCAAGTACTCGTACAATCATCGGGAATGCATTACCTACGACAGGGAGATACGATTTAAATTCGACAGCAATAAATAAATTAGAAGGGTAAGCGTACATCTTACTGCGTAGATATAATATACCTAATCAATGTACTTATACGCAACTTTAGCGTTTAGGTGAATCGTAAGACACTGCTCAAATTCACACGACATACGATTCATAGAGGAGTTATTATTATCATCATCCGTTCATACTTCGTAGGCACCTTGGACCTTCAACATAGTAGGTTTGGTAGGTACTACGAAAGCACTTTTGTCGGACTTCAAATAGACCGTTTTCCACTGACATTCTTCTATCGCATCGATTTCATAAACAAATGTAGAACAATTTTCACAAGACTCATAATAAAATATAAAATGGATGGTACAAGGCAATAGGCTCGCCACCTATTACGCGGGACAAAAAACTATAAGGTGAAATGTAAATGTAAACTATGCTTCTGCCTTCCCCTTCGGGGATAAAAGCGTGACTATATTTATGTATGTAAAATGGTAAACCAACTAAAATAAATACAATAGATAGGTACCTCCATAATACTCATGAAGTTCAAATGAATAGGTCATGCCTAGTGACGTAATACCTATTTGAAGTATCGTCAGCCATTGTTGCCACATTTTTTATCGATATTTTAATCATCTTTATCCCACAGTTGTCTATGATATTCGTACGTTTAGCTACGATACGAGGGGTCTTATTCAAATTAGATTATAAAGATAATGTGTTATAAATATGTAAAATATTTAATACAAGCTGCCTTTATATTATAGCGTTTCAGGTAGGAAGTTATAAAAAGATAACAATAGAATCGGTGATACGATTCGGGGTTTCGATTTTAGATGCGATTGCTTATCTCTAGTTTGTTTCTGATGAATTCGGTGCCGCGCAGAATAAGCAAGTAGGTTAGGTATACAATCATACATAACATTCTAAATAGATTTACTGTAATAGAAAAATAATAGAGCGCAACCACAGATCGCCTACCCAGCAATATCCTGATGATAAACAATCGCCTCTATCTGTGTTCGTACCGATAACCTTCCACAAAATTTCTAAAACAATAGTATTTGTCTGAAGGTCATCAACAAACTGATACAATGTAATGCGGAAATAATATTTAAAAGTCTGCCATTATATCAGTACAGAATCACTTTTCAGCGGTAGGTACATTTTTACTTATATTTATAAATTTTCTCATGCATTAAATCGTCTGTACTGCTCAAAACTATCACAACAAGAGTGATATTCAGAAGTAAGACCTTTCAAGCTTATGCTACTACTCCATATAAACGTCTGCGGGAATCCTGGAACATTCTTCGTATTGGCTACCCGGTCAGACCGGCGCTAGGTAAATAGGCAAGGAGCGTGTGGTTTTCGACACGTTAAAAATCCTTTAAAAGTATACTGGGTGTAACAAAATTACCTCTCCAAATTTCATGAGATGACTTGGCACCGGAAATCAAATACAAATATTTAATAAAAAAGGGGGGTTAATTTTTTTATTTTTTTTTGTCGCACATTAAGAATTCGTTTTTTACCGCGGCAATTCGAGGTAACATGGTCGCCGTGGCAAAACAAACACGTAGCACCCGTCTGGCTGTCGTTGTCGCTTTCTACTGCCGCTCAGTAGCGATAGAAAGGGTGATAATGAAAATTTATAGGACCTTTAAAACGGATTTACGGTTAAAGTATTCATGTGATTTTTTTTTCTTCATTTTTGTAATGTTTCTTGACTGATGCCACGTCACGTGACGAAATTTGAAGAGTCAATTTTGTTACACCCAATATAGGTACCCTGTATCATTTCGTTTTCATAGACTTGTATCAAGAAGACACTTTAGTTAGCAAGTGACGACACATAAGACATGGTACCTAATGTGGACACGCCTGTCGTACCATTTTTGAATAAAGATAATTAGCACTTGTATGTATGTATACAGCGCTATTTGTATAAGGTTTTTTTTCGAAAATCGAAACTCAACGGAATGCCAACAAAAGGTGGGTAGGTAATAAATTATTCTTGAGATCATGTTCGCCGGTTCCCTTGACAAAGGGATGCAAATTAAAATGCAGGTAGGTAGGTACGTTTAGTCAATGCCCACGCCTCAGAACATCACAACGGGAATAAGTTCAGAATATGAATGAATTAACAGTCAACTAGAATGAATTGGAATTATTAAATAAAATTTTATTGTACAATGAATAGGTATGTAGGTACATAATAAAAATAATAAACCTAAGTATATAAAATAAAATCAATTTGTTCGTAAATTTGACTTGTTCTCATATGATCCTGTATTTTACTCCCACAGGAATAGCTATTTTAAAGATCTCTCATCGCTAATCCTACATCATTTCATATACATACATACATAACATCACGCCTGTCTCCCAACGGGGTAGGCAGAGACTATGACTTTCCACTTGCTACGATTCTGGCAAATAACTTTCGCTTCTTCAACTTTCATAAGTGTCTTCATACATGCTCTTCGGTTTATCTACCTTGATTTATCTAAGCCTTGCTTCAGTAATGTGATGCCTATTTGGTTGTATTGCCAATAGTAGAAGTTAAATACAATAATCATATGAGTAAAAGTCGTAATCGTAAATATCGTAAAATAACCACTTATTTCCAATGTTTAGAAGATAAATTATGGCTTTAACTCGAATACTGAATCTACGTTACAATATTTAGGAAATGTAAAAATGTAGCTTCAGTATTCAAGCGCTCTCTAAGATTTAGGGGACAGTTTCTCCTTTTTTTTTCCATAAAAGCCTGATTAAATCACTATGTAAGTGTACCTAGTCTTGGAAAGCCTAGATTTTTATTGAAAATAAGGAATAAATAAATATTGTAGAACATTTTTGTAGGTACATTACCATCTACCTCAAACTAAAACTGGTAATGAATATGAGGAACATCTTTTGAAAAATGAGGCTAGTATGTATGGAAGAATAGTGAAAAGGAAATCGTCCTCTTAAGAGGTGGAACCAAACGAATTAATTATTTGGTTCACATGTACTTCAATGAAACAAAATTACCTATAAAATGCCTTGAAAAGTCATACAAAAATGTGCAATTTTGGTCTAAAGTATGTGTACCGATTGTAGACACAAATTTTGTAATGACTGTTACATTACTCTAATGAATATGCCAATGCGTTCCACAAATTATTCTACAAAATAATATGTGAAAGCTTTTAACTCCACACATCAGCGGAATATTTCTTCATCGACTCGAGTTTTTTAATGAACTGTATCGCTTCTGCCTCGGTTTTTCCACCTTTTTCTTGTATAGTTTTTACGACTATATTTCTAACGTCGACGGCCATGTTTTTAGCGTCACTGAAAAAGAAATAAAACGTGTGTTATTACTTACTAGCTGATGCTCGCGGCTTCACCCGCGTGAAATGTGGTTCCCGTTCCCACTTTCCATAGGAACATATTCCCGGGATGAAATGTGCCTTATGTGTTATCCAGACCATAATCTACCCCGGTTTCAAATTTCAGCCCGATCCATTCAGCCGTTAGAGCGTGATTGAGTAACAAATATTCAAACATCTTCACAAACTTTCACATTTATAATATTAGTAGGATTACCTTGCTAATACTTGTTACTAGGTATGGCCGCCGTATGGGTAATATTATCGGTATTACCTATTAAAAGATTTTTTTACGATACATATTTTGTTTTTGTTTAAAAATTATTTTTTTACGATAGGTAGGGTAAACCACCCAATCGTTGGCACTCCTCCAATTATTGGCACTTCAGGGTATATTGCCCATTTCTAACAGAAAAATAATGCTATTTTACTTTTTAATGCATACCTTCAACTACATAATGGGCAAAACGGAACTGGAATAAACTAGGTTTCCCTTATTTTTCGAAATATACTCTTAACTAAAGTGCCAATAATTCATTCTTAAAGTGCCAATAATTGGGTGGTTTACCCTACATATTTTCTTTTTGTTTCAAGACGAGTGCGTCTGAGATGTAAGTATAGCTACATCTAAAGGAACTAGTAATATAATATGACGGGGCCATTGCAACTGATTGATCGAGGGGCTCTGAAGAGGGTCAACTATAATACCACATCGGTTGTTATGTGTCATTCTGCTCCAAGGTGATACCGTTTTGAATACAGTCGTTTTTTTTCAGTGCTATTGTTGGATATTTACTATCGACATTTATTGTAATGTCATACTGCACCAGCCAAGGAGATATCGTTTAGAATAGAATATAGTCGTTTTTTCTGTGCTATTATTGGATATTTTCTATCGACATATTGTAATGTCATACTGCACCAGCCAAGGAGATATCGTTTTAGAATAGAATATAGTCATTTTTTCTGTGCTATTATTGGATATTTCCTAGACATACACACACATAATTTGACGGGAAAGAGTACAAAATGTCGCCACCCAAATTCATCCCAAGGGTGTCGTAAGAGGTGACTAAGGAAACACTTTCGCAAAACGATCCATTGCGTAAAACTCGAAATAAAACCTGGTTGTCAGTAAAATGACAATCGTTAAGCTAAGTTGAAGGCCTTATGGGCGAATTAAAAAAAAATCTACTATGGGTAACGTTACAACCTGCACCTGTCCATTTCAACACGGTAATAGGCTCACCACCTATTACGTGGGACATAAAACTATAAAGGGAAATGTGGGCGTTCCTATACTATGCCTCTGCCTACCCCTTATAGGATAAGGGCGTGACTATATGTACCTATGTAGGTAAGTAAATGATGTTTGTACTAAACCTTAGTTATTTTCCCATTTTTCTGTGTCTCTCTTGCTATGGAAGTAACATACTATACTAACATTTAGATCAAAAATGTTTCTACTAACCCACAAATGTAGAAATGTCCATTACGCTTGCCAATGATGTCCCACAACTGGTCCATGCTGTTCTCCAACAGGTGAGTGACGTACACCTTGTGCGCCTGGTCGCGGGAGAATGCTATGTTCAACTGTACGTCACCATCCTTTTGATATTGTTCAAGTTCCTGTAGAAAAATAAAAATGTTATTATGATCAGATACTGTTTTTTTAATATTTTCGGACATTTTTACACACTGTTATCTGTAAGTAAGCTAGGATTAACCTGCTTGTTTGTTATGGGTATCAGACCACGGTATATATTAATACGATTTTTTTTTTGTAAATAAATACTTGTGCGATGGGGCCCTACCAACATCCCCGGGGTCTAAGCCAGCTTTACCTGCCAGTGGGTGCACCTGCTGGTTAACGGACGAGGTCATGAATGGCGTAGAGAAGGGAAACTCGAAAGGAAACCCTGTACCAACACGTTTGGCCAGCGTGGTACAGTAAGGCCAATGAAACCTTCCAAATGTGACAAGTCATATAAAGGTAGGAGCAAACGAGTTCTGGAGTGGAGACCGCGGCTTGGTACACGTAGGGTAAGACTACCTTCCGCTAGATGGACCAATGACCTGAGAAAGGTCGTAGGGAGTGACTGGATGCGGAAGGCGCAGGACCGCGTATTGGCGTAATTTAGAAGAGGCCTGCGTCCAGCTGTGGATTGCTATAGGCTGATTTGATTGAAATACATACTTATAAAATACCTACAACAACAACCACAACACAAACACCCCGACTCGAGACAAATATTTATGGATCACATATATTTTTTATCTCCGGTAAGAATCGAACCCACGATCTCGAAATCCGCAGTGGCAATTTACGATCTTAAGATCAACGAGGCAGTCAAATTCCTTTTGAAGTCGACCTACAAAAATCCGTATACGTCGTGTGCGGACGCCGCGCCTTTAACCCAATATTTTTTTAGGTTTAGGCTGGCTTTACAGCTATCCGGGAGACCCCGTACGGGCTGTCAGTACGGTTATACAGCGGTACGGGCGTCCGGAACGGGAGTACATATTAGGCGCTAGATTAGAATATCGTTTCACAGCGACACGGATTGGTACGCACGGGACCCGTATGCGTATAAACGCCACCCGCGTCCCGAGTCCCGCGCCGCAAAATAAGCGCCAGTCTTTCTATGAGGTATAACGGCACAAAACATGTCTTGACGTTCTATTCTTTTCTCCAACTTAGCTAGTAATTTATCAAAGCTAGTAATCGACATAGGAAAATATACACCAATATTTTTCAAAATTTTTGCATTAATTTTTTTAACCGACTGTCTTCCGCTTACAACCGTATCGTACTGCACCCACATTTCAGAGCACTGCGGGCGTGCGTGACCCGTACGGGTCTTCCGCGTACGGACAGTCCGTACGGATCTCCCGGATAGCTGTGAAGCCAGCCTTAGAATTTTATTTTATTTAACTCTTGTTCAGTATGTAGAATCTACCTAGTTATTAGCCTAGCCTAACCTAGTTATACTGAGATACAGACACAAATATTTTACAATAATTATATAATAGGTGCAATGACCTACGTTTTTAGCATTCTCAAGAACACTAGCAAGGTTTTTATTTTTTTTATGCTAAATTTTCGTTCGTTCTACAAATTATATTATTACATTCATAAGGTCTTACTGCAAATGTTTTCCTTGTACGGTAACAAAAAAAAAATAAAGTCTGTTTACCAGATTTCTAAAACGAAATGCGGAACCGATTTAGTTTTTGGTAATTAAATTTTAATTAGTCGTAAAGGTCATGTTGCTGATATTAAAATAATCCTTATTATTATCAGAGAGCGTTCATCCCTGTAGCATCAATAGCTTTTATTTCCGGGTTCCTTATAGCTGCTATTAAATACCTTCTTACTTTTTTCTTTAATGTTGCAAAATGCATTTTGCACCATGAGAGGATTAATAACAAAATATTTTTATTAATCCTGTTTATTTTAATACCTACTTAATTTTATCCCTACTAATTATAAATGCGAAAGTAACGCTGTCTGTCTGTCTGTAACGCTTTCACGCCTAAACCGCTGAAGCGATGAAGATGAAATTTCGTATAGAGATAGTTTGAGTCCCTGAGAAGGACATACTTAGGCTCACAGATATCAAAAAAGATTTATATTTATTTTTTCTGATTTCTGTGCTTAGGCTACTTTTTAACCGACTACGCAACGCATAAAGAGGGTACCTAATGATTTTACTTCATATAATAATAATAACGACTTCTACGTGGACGAAGCCGCGGAGAACAGCTAGTTCATAATCATAATAATCCCTAGTAATATTATAAATGCGAAAGTAACTCTGTCTGTCTGTCTGATACGCTTTCACGCCTAAACGGCTGGAGCGATTGAAATGAAATTTGGTATAGGGATAGGTCGAGGCCCTGGGAAGGACATAGGCTACTTTTTAACCGACTGCGCAAAATGAGGGTAATGATTTTACGCGATAACGACTTCTACGCGGTCGAAGCCGCGGGAAACAGCTAGTAAATATATAAATGTGAAAGTAACTCTGTCTGTCTGTCTGTTCACTTTCACGCCTAAACGGCTGGAGCGATTGAGATGAAATTTGGTATAGAGATAGTTCGAGGTCCTGGAAAGGACATAGGCTACTTTTTATCCGACTACGCGTAAAAAGCGCGATTTACGCGATACCGACTTCTACGTGGACGAAGCCGCGGGGAACAGCTAGTTCATAATAAATAGGTAAGTTTGTCTTTAGTCGAGTCTAGACCTCTAAGCATTTCAAGCGTGTACTTGTTGCCGTTATAAATATAAAAAATAATTATGGCAAAAATCACATTTGCTTGCCCCCTATTTATTATAAGTATTATTATTTTTGCTCTCTAGCTATCACCGTTCATGAGATACAGCCTCGTGACGGACAGACAGACGGACAGCTTAGTCTCATGAACGCATAAAGATTTTTACCCTTTGGGTACGGAACTCTAAAAAACAATAGTCCGCTAGTCACGTCACGCGGTTTCACCCGATAGCTCCCGTTCCCGTGAGAATACGGGAATAAAATATAACCAATGTTACCCGGGAATAGTTATCTTCCCCACTGTGAAAGAATTTTTCAAATCGGTTCAGTAGTTTCGGAGCCTATTCGATGAAAACAATCAAATCTGTCTTCTTTATAATAGTAGGTATAGGTAGTAGATATGACCGAGGAATACTATTTTTATATATTTTTTTTATAGATCGATTTTTGTGACTTCCGCAAAAGAGCTGAAGAATCGGAATACAAAATCCTGGCATTCCATAATCAATTGGCAGGAAAAAGTTCCAGCTAAGTAATAAAATTCTAATTAGTTACTTAATTGTTTCTAAGCATGTGAAAGTGCTTTTACTGTAGTAAGTAGGACACAACGAAATTACAAGGAAAAATATCACAGACTTATGCAGGTTTAAGATTATAGCACAAAATAATAAGGTACAGAACGCAAACTCAATATAATATGTATTTTGTTGTGGTTATTCTCGATCGACTCAGAACATTTCGTAGAAGTTAGCGGTTACGGAAACTAAAGGACATAGCCCACTTAAACGACTGCTCCAACACCGCTCCCACCCAACAATGCCCTAAAAGAAGACTAGCTGTCTGCTAATTGATGTTGGCAATCCTACTTCCTACTTCCTACTAATCCTACTAATATTATAAATGTGAAAGTTTGTGAAGATGTTTGGATGTTTAGATGTTTGGATGTTTGTTACTCCATCACGCTCTAACGACTGAATGGATCTGGCTGAAATTTGGTACAGGGATAGATTACAGGGCGGAATAACACATAGGCTACTTTTTATCTCGGGAAAATGTTCCCACGGGAAGCGGAAACGGGAACCAACTTTCACGCGGGCGAAGCCGCGCGCATGAGCTAGTGTAAAATATATCTAAAGAGCAATATTTAAAGCCTATATTTCAATTATATTTGTTTTTGCCGGGTGGCAGCAGAGTCGTGTAAGTGGGCTTTGACCTTTACATTGCACGTGGCCTGAGAATCATGTTAACCGGTTTTTAAGTACAAACCTCAGATTAAAAGAATTTAGTCTAAGGTACAAACTTACGTGCAACTTAAACACGTGATTAAATTATAAACCTACTAGCTGATGCCCGCAGCTTCGCCCGCGTAAAATTTGTTCCCGTGGGAACTTCCCGGGATAAAAAGTAGCCTATGTGTTATTCCAGGCTATAATGTATATCTGTACCAAATTTCAGCCCGATCCGTTCAGCGGTTTGAGCGTGAAAGAGTAACAAACATCCACAGTCACAAACTTTCGCATTTATAATATTAGTAAGATTTTATCTGTTTTGGGTACGTATGTAGCCTAGTGTACAAAAATCAAGAAATCTTATAATAGAGCAATTCTAAACAGTGAGTAAGTAACTATAAATAAAATAATATGAAAGGAGATTACTATGGCTTATATTGGTGTCCCAAAATTGACTGGCCAAATTTTATGAGATGATTTTTGACTGATGCCACGTCACGTGACGAAATTTGAACAGGTAGTCTTGGGACACTTTATATACGTGAATGAACATTTTTCTAAAACGAAACTCAACGACTAGTAGTGAAGAACACGAATTGAAAACATCGTTTACGATTTACGCGAGTGTATAATAAAGGTAAGTTCTTATGAATTTTATTATAAGTTTAATATAAAATTTTATTATAATATAAGTATCAAAGTACACACAACATTGAAATTTTATTTATCGCCCTAAGGTCGGCAGGTGAAGACTACATTGTTATTTATTTTAAACCACCGAGGTTTTGGTTTAATAAAAATTTATATACAGTATTGTAACATCATTCACCACAAAATAATAAATTCAGATGTAACAAAATAAAAACCGGCCAAGTGCGAGTCGGACTCGCGCACGGAGGCGTCACCAAATAACAAAAAAAAACCGACTTCAAACAAAAACTAAAAATTTAAAAATAAAATTAATTTAGCACAAAGTAATAGGTAGTATATTTAGTTTTATCAGATTTTATTGAATTCAATACTGAAATCGGCACCAAGTAAAACTATAGGTTTAGGGAGATATTATTAATCTCTCATAGAAATATTGGCACCGACTTCAGTATTACAGTCAATAATATCTGCTAAAACTAAATATACTACCTATTACTTTGTGCCAAGTTAATTTTATTTTTAAATTTTTAGTTTTTGTTTGAAGTCGGTTTTTTTTTGTTAATTTTTTTTTCATGATTTTCAGTGACGGGTAGACTGAAATTATATCTGTCTAGGGATAATGTTCTCCCCAATATAAATTAATCAAGTCCAAACACAAGATAGCTGCTGTAAATCGTTAAGGAATTCCCTCGATTCGAGGGATTTCTTCGATTTCTCCGGGATCCCCGCATCAGATTCTGACTTCCTGTATATGGGACCACATGGGAAGCACCAGCTTTCAAATAAAAAAAGAATCATCAAAATCGAATAACTCTTTCAAGCGATTTGCCGGTAACAAACATTAAATAAAATAAAAAAAGAACATACAGACGAATTGAGAACCTCCTCCTTTTTTGGAAGTCGGTTAAAAACTACATGAAATCACGTTTGTTGTATAGGAGCAGCCCGTAAATGTTTATTTTGTTTTAATTTTATTATTTATGTTTAATGAAAGTACACTGCTCGATATTCTGTGAGTATTTTAAGTGTCTACTGATTGCCCTTATTACCTACCTAATATCACTACATAATATAAAACAAGTATTGCTCTGTGGTTCTTGTTAACTATCCTGTTATCCTCATTAAGATCATCTACGGTAGGTACAGTATGTATTTCCAAAAGAGTTTGTGAACTCTATGTTTAATTTCTTTTACAGAATACATAATAATGACATTATAAACACGATACGTCTAACTTAGGTACATATCAGCAGCTAGGTATGATGTCATCATAACAGCTAGACAGACACGCACACAAAACGTCAAACTTATAACACCATATTTAAAATCGTCGAAGGTTAAAAACAGGTAACTTACATCCTGGTAAATAAAGTCTTGGTCGCGATGTCTGCATCCAAAGTAGAATATATTGTCTCCAACCTCCTTGCCGTTTTTGCGAGCGTGTGCGCGTTCTTGCAAGAATCCACGGAATGGCGCCAAACCAGTGCCAGGGCCTACCATGACGATTGGTGTTTGAGTTTGCAGTGGCAATCTGAAACAATAAAATCAATATCAATTTTTACCTTAGGTTTTATCCATTTAACGGATCTTCGTACTTTTTTCCGTCTACCCCAAATTAAGCTAAGATACGCTTGTGCTATGGAATCTATACTATATTATAAAGAGGAAAGTTTGATTGTTTGTTTGTTTTTTTGCATCGAATAGGCTCCGAAACTACTTACTGGACCGATTTGAAAAATTCTTTCACTGTTGGGAAGCTACTCTTCGCGGTGAACATAGGCTATATTTTATTCCCGTATTCAAACGGGAACGCGCGGGAACCGCGTGACGTCCGCTAGTAATATTATAAAGAGGAAAGATTTGATTATTTGTTTGTTTGCATCGAATAGGCTCCGAAACTACTGAATCGATTTGAAAAATTCTTTTTAATACAGTTGCTCAAAAAGTGGCGTATTACAGGGACGTATAGCGTTAGTACCTACTCTTTATACTGTGGTATAGCGTTCGGGATGTGGGCTATTACACACTCATGCTTTTTCTTTACCATTCCCGCACTCGTGCGTTTTCTTCCCCAATTGTCAAAATAATGTCTGTGATTCATGCAAATATTTCTAAAAAAAGATACTAACTTGTTTCAATATCAGATTAAAAGTAATTTTAATTAAAATTTAAGCATAAATTAATATTAGTATCGGCCAAATTAAATTTATAAATATAAAAAAAGTTGGCTGTATGAAGTGCACTGCCATAGTCTCTGCTTAGGAAGGTATATATTCTTATACGGTTGGCGCCATTTTGGATATTCAGGTTTATTGTGTTTTTATTATTTTATAAAAATGTTTAATTTTTTCGCAGCTGTATTAAAAATAGTTGTTCAATACAACGTGTGGGACTGTTATTTAAACTCGTTCCGACTGTCTACCCTCGCCTTCGGCTCGGGTTAACACCTGTCGTAACTCGTTGTAATAACAGAAATCCCACACTTGTATCGAAAACTACTATTACCTGTTGGGTGAAGCTACACTTCCCAGTGAACATAGGCTATACTTTATTCCTGTGTTCCCACGGGAACGGGAACTACGCGGGTGAAACCGCGTGACCTTCTCTAGTCTACAATATACACACAAAAACCCAAACTCAGAAACAAACATTTGTGGATCACACAATATTGTTCTAACTCCGAACCCCCGGCATTTAGCCCGAGACCACCACGGTAATACAATGTGCCACCCAGACACTTTTATTATAGATAACGTATGTTTTTTCACTTATTTATTTTTATCTTTCAATATGCACCCGGACTGCAGAGATTTTATTTATAGGTAAGTACATTGTAACATCTGTCGTGGACTGACATTTTGGTTCCAATTACTGAATGGTTATTTTCGTTGACGACAATATTGCCCCATACGTTCAAAGTGTTCTAACTTTCGATCAACAATATGATCGGGTTCAAACATGTGTCAAAATAAAATGTTATCTAAACGCAGAGGATAATTCGAAATCTATTATCTAAACGCACTACTCCTTGTATTGATATCAAATTTTCAATCCATACTAATATTATAAAGCTGAAGAGTTTGTTTGTTAGTTTGTTTGTTTGTTTGAACGCTAGGATCTCAGGAACTACTGGTTGGATTTCGGAAATTCTTTTACAGTTTGATAGTCCGTCTGTTGAGGATGGCTATAGGCTATATAACATCACGCTAAGGCGAATAGGAGCGGAGCAGTAATCAGTAATGTTTCGAAAACGGGGAATATTTTTTACCGTCTGAGAGCTTTCGAGGCGTACGCTGCGTAAATGGTTAAAGTTACGTAAAAATTGTGTATTACAAAATTGTTTCTCTTAAAAAGTTCTAAAAAAAAGTCCGCGACAGCATATATCTATCTCATAAGGTTCGCTCACAATAACCTAATTTGACTATATCATAAGGTCGCTCACAATATTTTAACACTGAAAAGTTTGTTTGTGCTAGGGTCTCAGAAACTACTGGTTGCATTTCAAAACTTATTTTACAGTTTAATAGTCAATTTATTGAGGATGGTTATAGACAGTATAACATCACGCTAAGACGAATAGGAGCGGAGCAGCCATGAATAATGTTTCGTGAACGGGAAAAATTTCTTTATTTTGAGAGCTTCCATTGCGTACACTGCGTAAATGCTAAAAGTTACGTAAAAAAATGTATTAAAAAATTGTTCCTCTTAAAAAGTTTTAAAAAAAATCCTTAACAGCAATTATGCCTTTCTTTCAAGGTTCGCATACAATAAACCTCTTAATAAGTTTTAAAATATGAGCAAGGCGACGACCGACGGCAGTAATCGTGGTCTGCAGTGGTAGCCAGTCAACTGAACGATTAAAACCTGCCAAGTGCGAGTCGGACCCGTACCAAAAAAAAGGACGGGCGGAAGTTAATGCGACGGGAAACATTATATCACTAAATATTTAAACCACACTTCTCTCTTTCTCACTCCCATGTGACGCAAACGAAGTTGCGCGGGTCAGCTAGTACCTTTTTATCTAGGGTATTTTTATATCATCAATCAATCAAATCAGCCTATTGCTGTCCAGTGCTGGACGTAGCGTCTCCAATTTACGCCACACTACATGGTTTTGCGCCTCCTGCACTGCAGTACAGTGTTATTTTAATATCCTCCACACTATTTTTATTTTATCAATTGTACAGACACCCGATTTCTACTCTCTTAATATAGAAAATATATAGATGAAGTGTGTTTGTTAGTCTGTTCTTTTCTCATCGCAAGCTATCAATCATTGATCGATGATACATAACTTTTTGAATAGTTGATGGCTGCTTGTTATTGGAGTGCCATCGCTACTTTAAATTTCGGAAAACCGTATTATTTTGGTAGAAAAAGACGCGATAGCCAAAAGTCATTTCAGTTTTTCGTAGTCATTCCGCTTTCCCTTAATAAAACCTATAAGTACATATGCCTATAGCTATACCATACAGACAGCTTAGTTAGAGAATAAGAGTAAGGAGTTCTTAGTTCTAAATATATTTAGTAAATATATAAGTGATAGTAAATAAGTAATAGAGAAGTAGAAGTAATAAAGAAGGATGATAAGTAAATACATAAGTGATATATCACTTACCTAAACTGTGACTTTCTGATGTATACAGGCACACGAGGGAGAGGTTTGCCGGGCTCAGGTACATGTTCTGCCAACCAAGTAGTTGTCACACCTTTGTTTACTCGTCCAGTAGATGTGTTATATTTTACCACAACAGCAGTCACGTGCACCGTTTCTGGGTACAGCTAAAATTATTCAAATATTCCTTTAGAATGACGTACATCTGACGAACGTAAAGAAATTTGAATAAAAAACAGTAGAGTATTAACAAACCTTGGGGCTGGAAGAAATCGAGTAATATCTTGGTAGAAGCCGAGGCAATAACTCACAGACATGATCTATAGGTGGTTTGCAAGATTTGATGTCTTCCAAAATATGCACAATATTTCTGCAAGCTTCTACAACAAACGATTGGTACAATGCTTTGCCTTCTTGAGAATTGGTAGCCATTAGCAGAAGTTTTTGCTTGTCCTGCAATTGAATAACAAATTAAAATGCTGTTTGTTTTTTTGACACATATTCCAAAGTTCAATAATGATATCTTACTTCCTCGTCCGAGCAATATTCAACAAGCTCCCGAAGTATATGTGTACGAGGAAGCGCTGTTATCTCTACGTAGTGTGTAAGGGCAGTGCGATAAGTCGTGGGGCAAGGGAATGGATGTTTCTTGCTGCTTTCCTGATCGGTATTGATGAGCGAGAATATTTCATCTAAGTTGTGTCCTGTGAGCTCACCCAGACGCTCGACCAGATTTGTGTCGTTTACAGGGTAGATGGCGACATGATCACCTGAAACGGTAACGAATGCAATGTATGGCAATAATAAATGCACTAAAGTTACTTTGTCTTGTCATATTGTGTAGCTACCAAAGCGAGTATTTACCAATTTGTGTTATTGCTCTGTTTTTGGCCTTCTAAACGGACATATTTTTTTACAATCCAAGCAACATTTTGGTCTTATGTTCATCAAACTTCACCTTCAGACCAGATGGGTTATTACTCGTTAATGAACGAATGAGAAATTCATTGTTTTGTTATCTAAAAGATCCATAATTGTATATTTTAAACCAACCTGCTTCATATCTCATCTTTGAGTCTGAAATGTCCAACTCCACATGAAGGCACGATCGGTCCCCAGCTTTGTGCAGTTCTTTGTTCACAGTAATTTGGGCTAAGAACGGATTCTTGGCGTCGAATGGTCTGAAATTTGTTTAGGAGATACAATTGTTGATCTTATATGCTGAGTAAAGGGGTACCGACACGATCAATTGGCAATTGTCAAGCACATTAATTATCATGTGTACATATACTTCGAGGCACACACACATGCAAAGAAATCACGTACACTGAAGCAAATTTCATTCATGTTTAACGTGTTTGACAATTGCAAGGCATGATCATGTTGGGAGCCCATTATAAACAAAATTGGAAAGAATTTTGTACTAACGGTCTCTGAGTTTGCAATGAATGCAGTCGAGCAATTTCACCAGTAAATACATTATTTGGTTTTATTTCGTCTTGAGCGTGTGTTACTAGGCGGAACTGGCGTGTTAGCTCTTCTTCACCGGCGCTCTCAATGTCGAATTTCTCGCACACAGCTGGCCAGAATTTGTCCTTCCACGTGATGAAGTCATCTTCAATACTGAGATAAAAAACCACTTCGTTAGGAGTTATACGCAAATAGACGACAACATTTCCGATAATTTAATTGTTATCTTTTAACAGACTGCAAAAAAGGCAATGATTTTCGTATTGGATGTCTTTGCAATGATTTGTTTTAAAACTGATGCCATAATAATTGTACTAGAATCGATTCAGAGGTTAAACATTACATTCAAGTGCAAGTATTTCGTCGAAAACTAAACTATTATGCTATCAAACAATTACGTAAAGTAACCACGTATATATTTAACTAATGTATTGTATAAGATTTGTGTAAACAATAGACAGCGGGCATATTTAAACAGTTTAAGTAAATTATATTATTTCACGTACTTTGCATCATCATCTCCAAGGCCGAGCTCGTAAACCCTGGTGGCTCCGAGCTCTTCAAGTCTCTTGTCAAGGTAGATAGCCACTTCGTTGTAATGTTCATATGTTTTATTTCCCAGTCCAAACACCTAAAAATAAGTAAATCACATAAATATCATACAGATCACACCAATACCTAAATGTATTGTTAAACATAATAATGGAAACACTTTGCTATCACTATGTAGTACAACTATACTACCTATAATTATCTTATCTTTGCTATCAAACGCTTGAGAACGACGTAAGGTGAAACCGGCCAGGAAATAGAAAGCTAATAATGTGGAAAATCCATTATCTATTCAAAGTAGTCAAACTAACACTCAAACTTGTTCCATAATTTATTTTAATTTCAAATACTTGACCGGTTTCGCCTGAAGACATCATCAAAGGTAGCTAATGTGGAAAATGCATAGGTGAAGTGTTTTCATTAGAGATGTGCAACAAATTCCAACAAGTGCCATAAATCAGCAGTAGATACCTGTATAAATTTTGGAAATTAATGCCGTAAATTGCAAAAAATCGTTTTATTTATTGGCAAACCTACGTAGGTTCTTAAGAGATAGGTGATGTATTATAATTGCTAGGGCGTACAGCTATGTCTAGATAAATCAGAAATTTTGCGGCTCTTAGCTGCACGTGCACCCAATGCACAGAAATAATAGCCATCTTCAGTCATCAGCTGGCAGACATGTAAGTCCCCTACTTATTTACCACCTTTAAATTAAATTTCTAATATCCTATGTCTTATATCCTCTGAAGAATCTATATTTGAACAATTTATTCATAAAGAACTAGCTGACCCGCGCAACTTCGTTTGCGTGATAAATGAAGCACCGCTCGACCGATTTTGTGCAAACTTCACATAAACCATCTACTAAATAGTCCGAACAAAGCCTATACATTTGGTTTGGATAGGTGAGCCCGTTCTTGAGTTATAAAATTACAACGAAAAGTGGCATTGATTTTTATATATATAGATTAAAGAGTCTACACATATCTTCGCATTCCTTCCTTATCCGAAAATATTTGTGTGATCGACAAATGTTTGTTTCGGGCAAGTTCGGGATATGAGTGCTTCTATGTAGGTAATGTGTATGTATTTAGAAAATGTAATAATAAAATGTAATGTAATGCTAAAAGAAAATGTAATGCTTTTCAGAGTCAAGATCCCGTAGCAAAAGCTTTTGTAAGCGAAATTTTGGGCTAGATGATGTGTGCGAATGTCCAAAATATTTATTTATTTAAGTACCTATTACTTATTCGGTAGGTACTCGTACTAATTACATGTTAAAGAACTTTAATCTTTACCTACATGATACATACATTTTAGACATATATTAATGTACGTCACATTGATACCAAGGCTTACGCAATATCGGATCATTCTGTCTTGACATTGAATTACTTTAGCATATTATTTTTAAGTCGCGATTGTAATATTTGATAGATAAGTCAAAAGAAATTATTAATGTCACTACAATCTGATCCGGTTAGAAGTGCCTTTGATGGCATAGAAATGAAATATATATTAGAGTAAGTTCGGGTAATATGGCACGCCATAAGCCTTTTTGGGAATAAATCATTTTTTTTCGAGATCGATAAGTTTTTATTTTACAATTCAGTCTTAGAACTAATAAAGAATAAATAATTAGAATTTCAAAACAATCAACATAAAGAAATAATTTACAAAAAACATAATCTGAACCTTCAACAATTGTCAAATTTTAATAATGGAAGGGCAATATGGCCTGGGCCATATTAGCCACAAATCAGGTGAGCTATATTGCCCTCCAGAAATATAACAGTAACTAATAAATTTTGTGTTACTTTGCGGAGCAAATTTGTCATTTTGTTTGCGAATGTGGTTTCCGCGGAGCCATTATCTAAATAAGAAAAACATAATAGAAACAATATAAAATTATGGGGACAATATGGCCTGGTGCCATATTAGCCATTTATCTGGTGAGCCATATTGGCCGCGGGAACGTTTTTAATAGGTAAAAGTCTAGCCTAAAAATGAGCAAGAAATATGTTTAAAATCTATCACAATACTACATAAGAATAGCTAATCTACAAACCTGTGTAGTACCAATGTAAAAATAACTACAATTTCAAGAAATGTAATGAGTAAAACTTACCAAAAAATAAGATCACTTTACGTAATTTTCGATCGAGCGCCCGCACGGGACACACATGCACACTTCGTCTCGCGCGAGTTGACTGAAGAAGTGAGGGGAAGGGGTGCGTTGGTTTGCCGAGTCAAGTGGTCGCAAGTGTTCATTCAGTTCAGATAAATCGCAGTAGGCCATATTGACCGACCAGGCCATACTACCCGAAATTACTCTATGTTAAATTCAGCCAAGAGTGTGTAGAACCACTCACAATGCAAGGTTCTATAGCCACTGTAAAACTTTCCACGACTTGGTCGACTATCTATCTATTCTAATATTCTAATATGTATTAAGGAAAAAATTTTATTTTTGTGTGTGTGTGTGTGTATGTTTGTAATGAATACACTAAAGAACTACTCAGAATTTATTTCACCATTGGTAAGCTATATTCACCCTGAGTAACATAGGCTATATTTTATTCCCATATTCCCACGGGAACGAGAGCTACGCGGGTGAAACCGCGTGACGTTCGCTAGTCCTACTATCCTACTAATATTATAAATGTGAAAGTTTGTGAAGATGTTTGGATGTTTAGATGTTTGGATGTTTGTTACTCAATCACGCTCTAACGACTGAATGGATCTGGCAGAAATTTGGTACAGGGATAGAGTATAGTCCGGAATAACACATAGGCTACTTTATATCCCGGGAAAATGTTCCCACGGGAAGCGGGAACGGGGACCAAATTTCACGCGGGCGAAGCCGCGCGCATCAGCTAGTTACTCATAAACTGGTATAAGTCTATTTATCTGTAATATTTTTCCTTATAATTTTGTAACGTATTATACTAATAACATGATTATTTTCACAGAACTATTTAGTTGGTGAAGTAAGATCTCCACTCCCACTCTTAACAGCTAATGGTTACTTGTATTTTCTACTCTTGACTTCGACAATTAATTATTGTCAAATTGATAATAATTATGATTACTGATTATAATCAGTAATCAGTATTTATTTTGCATAAAACAGGTACATAAAACAATGTTAGTATTTAGTATTTATTTATGGTGACGTGCGCTGTTTTATCGCCTCTATGAGACATAGAAAACATTTCCTTACACTTTTGCGAAAAAAAAACTTCCGTTCGCCTGAATTTACAATGGAACCCTAAAAATTGACCAATTTTTAGGGTTCCATTGTGTCGTAGCCAAATGGCAAAAACGGAACCCTTATAGATTCGTCATGTCTGTCTGTCTGTCTGTCCGTCCGTGTGTCACAGCCACTTTTCTCCGAAACTATAAGGCCTATGCTATTGAAACTTGGTAACTAGATGTATTCTGTGAACCGCATTAAGATTCTTATATAAAACTAAAAAAAAGCAGTAAATTTTGCGCAAGAGACAATTCCAAAGTGGAAAAATGTGTGTCCCCCCCCCCCCTTCCCCCCTCTAACTTCTAAACTAAGAGAATGATAAGTCTAAAAAGAATATATGATGTATATTGCCATAAAAACTACCAACGAAAATTGGTTTGAACGAGATAGAGCTGGTAGTTTTTTTTAATACGTCTTAAAAAACATCAATCAAAGTTACAACGAACTATAAGAACTTTTATATTATGTTACTTGCTGCTACGAAACCCTTCATGGACGAGTCCAACTCGCACTTGGCCGGTTTTTTTGTCTGTTCGTTATTTAGTGGACACGCCACTTACATCTGTAATGATGGTATTGTTTGAATGACCTTAATATGACGATCACTGACTAAAAAAGACCGGTCAAGTGCCAGTCGGAATCAAATTACTGAAATTACGTTTACGTATCTATATCTACCAAAAAACTGCAAAAAAATCACGTTTTATGTATGGGAGCCCCCTTAAATTGTTTTTTGATTTGTATTTGTTGTTATAGTGGCTACAGAAATAAGTACCTACCTACATTTATGAAAATTTCAGCACTATCTAATTATCTATAGCTTACACGGTTCCTGAGATACAGCCCCATGACGGACAGACAAGCGGACTGCGAAGCCTCATGAATTAGGTTCCGTTTTTACCGTATGGGTTCGGAACCCTAAAACATACTTTTTTTATGTGTTTATATGTATCTGTATCATTGTAAGTATTCGTCATGAAAGAGATTATAATTATACTTATTCAACGACTAATTTAATTACAACATTGTTTTTTTAAGCTTAAAATCATTTAAGTAAGTACGTAGTACATTATACAAAGTGACCTCGGTCACGTTCACGTAGCGTACGCACGCGCCTGCCGTCGCATTTTATATTATACTAGCCGTTACCCGCGTCTTTGCCTGCGTTGAATTTTGTTTCCTTTCGTGGTTCCCATGTGAACATTTTACATGGATGAAAAGTAGTGCGTATACCATGCCTATGCCTATCCCTTCGGAGATAAACGCGTGACAATGACCATGTATGTGTAAAATATTGCAGAGAAGTGTACCAAATTTCAGCTAGATCCATTCAGTCGTGTTGGAGCCACAGACTTACAATAAGTAGCAGACAAAGCATTAGAGATTGAAAAGTACGCCAAAACTAACACATATAAAAACCACACACACTAACGCAACTACAGGGAAGGAGTTAGCCGCCTAGTTCAATAAGATTTATTTTAATGAAATAAGAGTATCTTAAAATACCTCTTTTAAGGTTCCGTAGCCAAATGGCAAAAAACGGAACCCTTATAGATTCGTCATGTCTGTCTGTCTGTCCGTCCGAATGTCACAACCACTTTTCTCCGAAACTATAAGACCTATGCACTTGAAACTTGGTAAGTAGATGTATTCTGTGAACCGCATTAAGATTTTTAAATATAACTAGAAAAAAGCAGTAAATTTTGGGGGTCCCCATACTCAGAACTGAATCGAAAAGATTTTTTTTCATCAAACCCATACGTGTGGGGTATCCATAGATAAGTAGGTCTTCAAAAATGCTATTGAGGCTAAAGCAGCTTTAGAAAAAAATGATGTTACAAAACATCATTTTATTCTAAAGGTGCTCCCTCACCGGGAGCATTCGCGCGTAATGTAATGTTACGAGTCGAGAATTACAGCCAGTGTGGGAGGTGAACCGAGCATTGCAATGCGCACCTTGTAATGATACAAGACGAGGTTACAGCAGTGAAGCAGGTGATCCGAGCATTGCAATGCGCGCCTTGTAATGATACAATGTGTAACGTTTTGATCCAACTCGTAACATCAATGCTTTTTTTTTGTTGCGGCTGGCCGGCCGCACACTGGTCCGGATTATAAATGGGTGGAAATACGATCTAAGATGTGAAACGCTTTTGGGAAAAAAATAGTAGTACGAGTACGAATTTCAGGTTAATTTTGCAATCCAATATGGCCGCCGCGCCACCATTGTAAAATTTCATGTTGGATATCGTTTATGGGGTTTTTTGGTATGCTGAGTACGAATTTCAGGTTAATTTTGCAATCCAATATGGCCACCGCGCCACCGTTGTAAAATTTCATGTTGCATATCATATAGGGGGTTTTTTGGTATGCTGAGTACGAATTTTGGGTTAATTTTGCAATTCAATATGGCCGCCGCGCCGAATTCACAAAATTTCATGTTGGGTATCATTTAAGGAGGATTTTGGTACGCTGAGTACGAATCTAATGATAATTTTGCAATCCAATATGGCCGCCGCGCCGAAATCACAAAATTTCATGATGGGTATCGTCGAAGAGGTTTTTTGGTATGCTGAGTACGAATCACATGATAATTTTGCAATCCAATATGGCCGCCGCGCCGAAATCACAAAATTTCATGATGGGTATCGTTTAAGGGGTTTTTTGGTATGCTGAGTACGAATCTTAGGATAATTTTGCAATCCAATATGGCCGCCGCGCCGAAATCACAAGATTTTCGTGATGGGTATCGTTTAAGGGGTTTTTGGGTATGCTGAGTACGAATCACATGATAATTTTGCAATCCAATATGGCCACCGCGCCACTGTTGCGAGATTTCTGTCAGTATGCTGAGATACCAAAAAACTCTTCACGATATCCAAAATGAAATTTTACAACGGTGGCAATATCCACCGTTGTAAAATTATCATGAGATTCGTACTCAGCGTACCAAAATCCCCCTTAAACAATACCCATAATGATTTTTTTTTTATTTCGGCGCAGCGGCCATAATTGATTACAAAATTATCATGTGATTCGTACTCAGCATACCAAAAAACCCCTTAGACGATACCCATCATGAAATTTTGTGATTTCGGCGCGGCGGCCAAATCGGATTGCAAAATTATCATGTGTATCGTACTCAGCATACCAAAAAACCCCTTAAACGATACCCATCATGAAATTTTGTGATTTCGGAGTGGCGGCCATATTGGATTGCAAAATTATCATGTGATTCGATCTCAGCATACAAAAAAACCCCTTAGACGATACCCATCATGAAATTTTGTGATTTCGGCGCGGCCGCCATATTGGATTGCAAAATTATCATGTGATTCGTACTCACCATACCAAAAAACCCCTTAAACGATACCCATCACGAAAATTTTGTGATTTCAGCGCGGCGCCCATATTGGATTGCAAAATTATCACGTGATTCGTACTCAGCATACCAAGAAACCCCTTAAGCAATACCCATCATGAAATTTTGTGATTTCGGCGCGGCGGCCATATTGGATTGCAAAATTATCATGAGATTCGTACTCAGCGTACCAAAATCCCCCTTAAACAATACCCATCATGAAATTTTGTGATTTCGGCGCGGTGGCCATATTTGATTGCAAAATTATCATGTGATTCGTACTCAGCATACCAAAAACCCCCTTTAACGATACCCATCATGAAATTTTGTGATTTCAGCGCGGCGGCCAAATTGGATTGCAAAATTATCATGTGATTCGTACTCAGCGTACCAAAATCCCCCTTAAACGATACCCATCATGAAATTTTGTGATTTCGACGCGGCGGCCATATTGGATTGCAAAATTATCTCTTAGTCTTTCTGTTCCCGGTTTCCATTTCGGAGTTTCCAGTTCTATGATCCGATTCAAAATCGCAATAAAAACCATTTCTGCTAATAGTTTTGCACCAATTTTTTTAAAACCTTCTCCTGACAGAAACAAACACAACAAAAAAGAATTAGCGAAATCGGTCCAGCATTTCACGCGTGATGCCGTGACCACGGAAATCGGGCTTCATTTTTATATATTGTATACTCAATATCATCGAAGATTACAGGCATTATATTAAAATGCAATTCTGAACTAATTAAATGCTGAATCACAGTTTGCCACCCTTATTTTTATGTTAGCATTAAATTTAATCTTGAAAAGAAGTGCCTGAGTTTGGTCCCTACATTAATGAGAGGTATCTAATACGTCAAACTGCAGCATCGGCAGCTTAAACCTTTCAAAAACCAGGCGGACGTAATTTTTTTTAACATGTCATGTATAGTGTTGCTATACGTGTAGAAACGAGATAGCAGCATTCACTAACCCCTTAGAGCGAGCGGAATGGAAAGACCAACGCACACAAACATAATTAATGTTTCGTCTGCTACTTATTGTAAGTCTACTTATTGTACGTCTGTGGTTGGAGCGTGAAAGAGTAACGAGCATTCGCACATCTACAGTTTCACAAACTTTCGCAATTATATTATTAGTAAGATTACTTATTATTATTGAATCTATCAGGTTATTTAAGTTTGTGATATTATGTTACAGTACAGCAAAAGCATGAATCTTCAAAAATTTTTTTATAGATTTGTTATAGATTTCCTATACTTCTATATTACCAAAATACGCTAGACTGGGAAGGATGGGACGTCCATTGTATTATTTTGTAGACAGGTGCCAGTGCCAAGCCACCGAGTCTGCACGGTAATGATAACATTAACGTTACCGTGGTTCTCGATGACAGGTATTTTTTCTTTATAAGATTGATAGAGAGGTGGATGTGGCGATGTAAAGAAAAATCGGGCTAATTGGTTATTGATTGTCTTTCTTAATGTAATGCGGGGTAAAGTGGGGAAACCATAAAGTGGGGGGAAATAAGTAAATAACTCACTGGAACAGAATCTAGCTAGAATGACCCGTCCATTCGAATAACTACATCATTTATTAAGGTAACTAGACTTGGAATATACAGAATTTCTTGCCAATCTCACAGTGTTGTGCCCTGCGTTAGGTTTTGAAGACACTAGGTACTACCTACCAATATGAAAAATGACAATTTAGCAGAACAGGGATATGATAGTTTACTAAAGCAGTCAAGAGCGCACACCGCGCTGTTCTTAAAAAAAATGACCTACCAAAGAACCCATTCACATAGAATTTGGTGACATATTATATTTCACTAATTTAGGTATTAATCTATACTAATATTATAAAGAGGAAAGATTTGTTTGTTTGTGTGTTTGTTTGTTTGTTTGCACGAATAGGCTCCGGAACTACTGGCCCGATTTGAAAAATTCTTTCACTGTTGGAAAGCTACACTCTTTGAAACGGTGAACATAGGCTATATTCTTTTCCCGTATTCTCACGAGAACGGGAATTATGCGGGTGAAACCGCGTGACATCCGCTAGTAGCCAAATAAAATATTTATTACACCTCATGTAAGTCTATGTAGGTATAGGTAGGTTGGTTAGTAATATTGCTATTCAGCATTTAATTGTGATTTCATTGTTACTTTACATTACATTTATGCACATTCGGCGTCATACCTTTTGTAGGTCACGTACCTCACTTACCTACGTTTATTTAAAAAAACGAAAAAAGTTGCCTAGTATTCGACAAATCCGATACCCTTTTTTCGTGATAGCGGACGTCACGCGGTTTAACCCGCGTAGCTCCCGTTCCCGTGGGAATACGGAAATAAAATAAATGCCTATGTCACCCGGGGATAGTGTAGCTTCTCAACATTGAAAGAATTTTTCAAATCGGTTCAGTAGTTTCGGAACCTATTCGATGCAAACAAACAATAAAATCTTTCCTATTATTTATAAGTATAGGTACTTAGATATGATTCGTTCTATAAATCTTCTCAGTTTTTTCTGATAACATATTGACTTTTTAAGTTGTCTGGTAGAAATTGAGTAAGTACCTATGATACATAAATATTTTAAGAATATTTACTATCAATCGTGAGTCGTCGCTTTCATAGCTCAGCCAGAGATACTGTTATCTCTATTACCTATACCAATACTGGTGACATGACAGTTGTTATGCTAATTAGAGAATCAAACTAAAAATAGCTTTGGGTTACGCCACGTGTTCAGGTAGATTTCTATTATTTAGATAACTAGGTAGGTATCTAGAGACCTGTAGGCCATCGATGATAATTCATTTAAGTTTATGGAGTTCTTGTCTATTCTTCTATACGAACTTTTGCTGTGTCATATTTCACAATCATCCGTTCGCGCATGTTTATAAAATAAATTATAAACAAGGTATAATACAAAAGTAATTAATATTTGTGGTACTTTATACCTACTTGGGCTGTCGTCTAGTGGCGCACTTTAGGTAAACTTCAGAATAGCTCAAGACGGAATTTAAAGTCAACTACAACATTTTACAAGTACCTAGGTATATCCACTTTTAGGTACCTACACTTATTTTCAAATACTTATTTACACGTGAATCTTATAATCAAAGCGTGAAACGTGAAATTGAATTAAAACCCAAATTGATTTATATCAATGGGCTCCATCCATGGCATATTACGAGTATTATCTTTGGGGCACCTACAAATTGACATAATCTTTAGCATCTACAAATTGATACCCCTGTAGCTGCAGACTACCCGAGTCCATGATGGGGTCGGAAGATACACTACAGGATTAACCCGCTCAATCCGACTTGGATTGGTTAGGTTAGAAAGCTAAGGCGTAAGCGGAGCGCAGCGGAGCTTCCGCATTAGCCTTCGTGGTTATTTTTTTTATAAAGTTTTGTTTGGGTGGTTATAAAAAATAACATCAAATTTACCAAGTGACTGGTGGTAAGGGGTCGTCCATTAATCACGTGAGGCTCGAAAGGGGGGGGGAGGGGGTCTGACAAAAATCACGAAACATCACCAGGGGGGATGGGGGGTGTAGTGAGATATCACGTGTATTTATTTTGAACAGCAACTTTACACCCTGAATTTGAGATCACTGTAATTTCTGAACAACAAACCTACAATATTAAAACTTGTATGGAATAATTCATGAAGCACTTAATTCCTTTCTTACATCAGAAATTAATTGAAATCGGAAAACCTATGCGTTGATCGCTAAATTGAATTGAACACAAAAATAATTTTGTTTTTCATCGTGTCTCCCAAAGGAACCGCGCAGAATATCGGCATCAATCCGATCAATAATAATCTCAAAGTATGTCAGTATTAGGTATTTAAAATGGTACTATCCATAGTTTTGGCGTGATACAGAAAGACATACAAAAAAACTATTTTAGTTTCAGTATCGGATGTAATGGAAGTTACATAAATACCTAGAATTTATAGTAAAAAAAATATTTTGGAAAATAATTACCAAATATATTCGACGTACAGATTTTCGACTCCCTATAGCTTTATTATAAGTTATATATATTAGACTAGCCGATGGACGCAGCTATGACCCTGTCCACCGATGATGATTTCGGGAAGGCCCCTCTCATTGTTCCGGAGATGCCTTCAGAGCCCACCCGCTCACCGCTCTGTACCCTCTCTGCTTCCAGAGAAGCGCTCGAGAGCGGTGCGATGCGGGCAAGAACCCCGGAAGTATTGGGAGCCCCCGGCTGGGCTGGGCCGACGCGGCGCGGCGACGTGAATAATCTTTGGATATCCATGCCGGCTGTAGGATGAGGAGGGACACCGCGGGGTTTAGTGGGTAGGATGGTCCCTTTTCGGGACACACCTTCACGGCTGCCCCCGCAGCTAGGATGACGGTGCCCAACCGCATGCCCCCGTAACCAAAAATAACCACAACTTTCTCCACGTGGATATCGATAGTCGTGACTAAAAGCATAATCATCGCATGGAAATTCAACCTTGATTATTGTACTTTTGTTCTTAGTTCGCTTCTATTTAGCCAACTGCGATCAAACCAACGTAAGATTTCAAGCTTAACAAACTGACACCTTCTTTATTAGCTCCAAAATAATGAATATTATATAGAAACACGACGGGAGTAAATGCAACGGGAAATATATTAAAATATTAATACCATATCTATCTCTATTATGTGACGCAAACGAAGTTGTATGGATTCGCTATATACAAGTATGGATAGATTATAACAATAGAGACTTCTATGTATAAAATTAAAAAAAACTTTGTAGTTACTAAAAATACACGTGATTCAGCCTAGGGGGGGAGGGGTAATCTGAAACCTCACCAAATATCACCAAGGGGGAGGGGGGGTCCAAAAAATGGCCAAAAAAACCTCACGCGATTAATGGACGACCCCTAACTTGGTGGTAATAAAAAAAAATAACCAGGAAGGCTAATGCGGAAGTTCCGCTACGCTCCGCTCCCGCCTTAGCCTTCTAACCTAACCTATCCAAGTCGGATTGAGCGGGGTTAATCCTGTAGTGGACATATTTTGAGAAAAGGACATTTTGAGAAATGGACATTTCGCGAAAAGGACATTTTGAGAAAAGAACATTTCGAGAAAAGAACATTTTGAGAAAAGAACATTTCGAGAAAATGACATTTCGATATAAGGACTTATTGAGAAAGGTCATTATGAGAAAGGACATTTCGAGAAAAGGACATTATGAGAAAGGACATTTCGAGAAAAGGACATTATGAGATGAGACGGTTTCAAATGGGACTTCATGCTGAGGTAAGAAACTCTTTTAAATTGTTAAGTATCTAAGTGCCTAAGAAATTTAGAGCGGTTTAGTCGAAAGAAAAGACATTGATAAAGAGACTGTAACGAATCTGGCTCCATTAATTTACAAACAGTACCATTATACCACAGATAACATAATATTATTATTTTATACATACATTTATGGAATAATTTCAGTGGCTCAAGTATAAAAAATATTGAAATTAATCATTTTGTAATGAATTATGAATTTATGATATAATAATTTCGGCAACAAAAACTACTACTTACTTGGTTCTTTTTCGTGTGAATTTTGTAATTTAAATGTAAGTGGAAATTTAAAAAAATAACACGACCAACAAATATGATGGTATAATTTTATTATATTTTGATTGTTTAATATTTTATTAGCCTTGCTATGTTCTGCAAAAGTGTTAAGTCAAATTTTATTCTATTTTTTTATACCACTAAGGCGGCAGACAAGCTTAGGGCCCCACCGTTTATAATACCATGCCTTCTATGATCTATGTAGGTATTATTAACTTTATTCTGTGTGTTCTTAATGTTCTTAATTCTTATGAATTTAGAAAAAAAATACGAGTTCAATTAGCTTTTTCATTACCCTGTATGAAAATTGAATTTAAATTTCAAATTACCCCATAGATAGTGTATGAAAGTGCCCCACCTAAATGTATAAAGTACCCCACATTTGTGATGCGTGCGTACAAATTTTAACAACGGGTAGAAATTTTCTGTAGGAACTGTTAAAGCATTTGCTAAACTATTATGTCAAATGTTATGACATAATAGTCATAGTTTCAGATTTTTTGTTACAAACTAATATAAAGAAAATTAAAAAATACAAAAAGTGTACGAAGGGTGACCATTTCCCTCTAATACTTGTTTATGATGTGATCTATAACCGTGATATGTAATTCTAATAGCTGGCAAAAAGTAATTTAGACGATCTCATGCCTCTTTCAGTTACTTGTTCAAAGAGTAAGAAGTGAATTTTCTATGTTGGAGAAGCTTTCCGAGGATGTTTCCTTGCTCTACATGAACAAGCACAAGATGTTTGCAACTACAGAGTCTATAAATACTGCAAGTCTGAGGCCAGTACTCAATTTCATCACAATTATGAAGATTGAAATGGCTTAAATGAAGATACCAGTAACTTCTAATACCTGGTGACTTAGGTACTTTATAATCATTATTGCAATACTTAAATAACGTGATTAATATGTTAGAAATAAATATAACGACATTAACTACTAATAGATTATTGTATATAAGCTAGCCTTGAATGATAAAGTCTAGAGTATTCTGACGTGACCATCATGGAACCTTGTACTTTTTCCTTCCTATTTGTACTGCAATAGGTATTATGTTTTAAAGTCTACAATGTCTACAATATTCTTCTATGTTACGGAATATTCGCGGTACCATCATGTAAAGCAATACCTAGGTACCTATTATGTATTTCAATATTTTCAATCTAACTTTAACTTTTTGTGTGTATCGGGCAAAATAAAAAAATCCACGAATGACTATGATATACTATGTGTGTCATAATTATTGACGATGTGTGGTGGTTAGTATGAAAAAAGAATCTATTGGCATCGCACAGTGTAGCACCTCTGGGGATGCAAACGTTCAAAGGCTGGGGTATCACTTTCGATCAGTTGAACCGAATGTTGTCTGCTGATTCGATGTTATAAAAAATGACGAAAATGATCTAGATCAAGATACTGCGTCATTCTTACATTTGAACCACCACGCATTGTCAATAATTACGAAACTACACTTACTTGTATAGTTGTTACTACTAACAGTTCGCTAACAAAGTAGGAAGTGGACGGTATCCTTAGCCCATAACGAGGGCTGCTGTTTAAGGTTGCACAACAGGCACAACCGCAATGTAGATGGCATTGCGAAACTAATTGTTGGAAAAAAGTTTCTAGGTACCTGAGTTCAACAGTTCGCAGAACCACTTAAAATATCTTTAATGCTTTTTTTAAATGACCTCTGTTATCAACCTTGAATGTTAAAAACTAGTTACTAACAAATGTTCTATAACAATTATATAAAACGATCAATTTTTCGAATTTATGAATTCAACACACTTACTGCATAATTCAAACCGGTTAGATCGGGCTCGCCGTTCTTCAGCCAGTCATAAAATTCCATAGAATTATCAGTTGGGTCGCCTTCACCATAAGTCGCCATACAGAAAACAGCCAATGAATTTTCGATTTCTTGGAGTTTCGTTAGTTCTTCCTAAAAGAAAAGTCATTTTTATTAATAAACATATTCTTAGCGTAACTGCGACTACGGGTCAAGAAAAGACCTTAACATTGTCGTTTTACTAATGCCACTTCTATTAACCTTCAAGAACCGAGTTGAACAATCTAAGTTAGGTATTATACGCTACGATAAAGCCACAGTTCAAGATATCAAAGAGAGATAACAAACCCACACTTTACTACTATGTATACATAGTTCAAACAAGTGTAGGTAGTGTTTAACTACATTTATGATAAAGAAATGATAGTCACTCAAGAAATCTATTGTCATAAACTAGAGAAAGACGCATAATTATTTAGAGTGTGATGAAAAGTGAGCGGTATCCCAAATACAAATACCCATAGAAATCGAAATGGGTACTATAAGATTCAGCTACCTTAGTTTGTCCCACAATATTTATTTATTGTACGACATTTTTACTCCTACCGCATGGCCACCTAAAATCGTCTACAGAAGACAATTAATTGTCAATTGTTACACATTTATTTCGTATTATAAACATGTAGGTAGGAGGACGAAATAGACCAATCTGATGCGTTTATGTATCTTAGGCAGTGTCATTGCTTGCTTTTTTACTCTTTCCTTTTTTTCGCATCACCCACCGCTAGTAGCGGTAACTCTAGAGGACTAATTTTCTTCCTATCTACTCTACTAATTCGAATACGTTGCCGTGACGTTCGAGTAACTACAAAAGCATCATGGGCTCCCCTCCCCATCCATTGAGGGAGATCATTGGAATATGGCATAATTAAGAACCACTAATGGGCATAGGCCCCATGCCCATCAGTGGTTCTCAATTGTTTTAGATGTCGATGATATTTGGAATACCTAATGTTTATTTTGATAATAATCAGTTATCAATTTAATTCCTCATTATCTTCATAAGTTCGCAGCAGGAAATGTGTCCATTAAATAATGACTCAAGGTTAAGTACCTAATGTATGAAATATTGCAAAAAACAAATTTAATAATAGTTATGTCTATATAATTTTGTTACCGACTGACAACCAGTATCTCACTATACTACCTATATGTTTCTGGCAGATACATCAGACTTCATATAAAAAGGTTGTAGTTTGTGACTGCTAACCAGCTAACCCAACAAAAAATCCATATGGATAAACTAATAAGATGCGTGGGTTGCGACGGGAGAATATGCTTGACACAGCTAGTAGATCATAATCATATCTTACCATATCACACTCCTCAGGATCAGCTACCATCCCCTTCATCTTATATCTAATGCCTTCCTTAGCCAATCGGCCGGCGAATTCTTCAGCGGTACCAGTTTGGGATCCATAGAACACAACTAAACTTCTTCCAGACGATTTTAGTTTGGTTATAAAGGAGTTTTCTGTGACTTGGATGGATCCAGCAGCCCTGGTAAACAAAAAAGGAAGGTTAGTACCTTTTCCATGGTGATAAAATATTATAAATTGTGGTTAAACATGCATCTCAATAAATGAAGTCTATTTAAGGCAACACGTAAATTTTTGTAAATGAAAGGCTGCAAACGGTCACCGTGACTTGCACGGTAATGTAGGTAATCATTACCGTGTCTATGTAGGTAATCATTATAGAGCAACAGCCAGCGGCCCCCAGGCATTCGGTAAAGTATAAAAGCTGTAAGTTTCTCAATGTATGTCCCCAACACAGATAAGAACGAACCCCGTCTACGAAACTTGGATCGCGGTGGCTTTCGCAGGTATCAGGTAGTTAAGGTGTGTAAAATTGTGTGTTAAATTTGTTAAAGTATAAAACTCAGTTTTTACATATTTTACTTATAATAATCCTAAAAGTCACCTTGTCGAAAGCCAGACACTTCGTACGGTTGCAACCCTCTGCCAGACACCCTTAAAGTATATTTCATTATTACTATACTTACGGTATAGTATAAAAGCTGCAATTTATATATGTTATTTGGAGAACTATCAAATGATGTTTTCTCAATAGCCAGACAGTTTCAGTAGTTCCTTAAAAAGTTAAAGTCTAATGTAGGTGCGAGCGCGAGGGATATTATGTGTCAGCGGGTGCGAGTGAAATACCGCGTTCGGTCCACTGCGACGTTTTATTGCGCATCAGCTGTCATTAATAGTGTACTAGATTATGCGCGCGGCTTCGCCCGCGTGAAAATCGTTACCCGTTCCCGCTTCCCGTGGGAACATTTTCCCGGGATGAAAAGTCTATGTGTTATTCCAGATTATAAGCTATCTCTGTACCAAATTTCAGTCAAATCCGCTCAGCCGTTAGAGCGTGATTGAGTAACAAACATCCAAGTATCCAAACATCTTAACAAACTTTCACATTTATAATATTAGTAGGAAGTAGGATAATGAGAACTATTTTCTAGATTTACTATGAAAATTCACTATGAACAATAACCATTAATAACCATTTTTATCCTTTAGGTACGCAACCAAAATAAGGAAAAGTTAAAGCGCTCATGGCCCCGCGGACTCAGTGTTCTGTAAACTGTCACTGCAGTAAGCAACATTTACTATGGCCGGATATGGATGGGTGACCACCACGTGGACCACTTTGTGATTTGTGATATTTATTAACGAGCGTTTCCGTGCTTCTGAAGGCATGATAAGCCGTTGGTCCCGGTTGTCAGTAAAATGATAGTCGTTAAGCCAAATTGAAGGCCTAATGGGCGGCTTAAAAAATTTCAACTGAGTCGTCACAACCTGCGCCCGGGTCGGCAGCGCGTGTGTAGCTCCTCTGGTGTTGCAAACGTCTATAGGCTACGTTTACCAACCTTCCGGTGGGCCGTAAGCTTGTCTGCCACCTAAGTAGTATAAAAAAAAAACCTTGGATCCAGCTCTTCACCCAACTGAATCTGAAACTGGCGAAGAAGACGATATTGATAACGACCAACCCACAGATTGGAGCAGCGGTGATGAGGACACTCAAGATATCGACGACCACGAGTCATAGAATATCTTCGAAATATTTTTCCATTAATTATTGTAGGTATTAGATTAATTATATTATTCCAATAACTATTATTAAAATAATTATTTAAGTATATTATTGGAGTGTTAATTTAATGATTCCTAAACACAAAAATTTTATAAAAGAATTTTCTAAACATTTATTCGTTGATTCTTAGTTATTGTACATAGTGAATTTTCATAGTAAATCTAGAAAATAGTTCTCATTATCCACAATAAATGACAGCTGATGTGCAGTAAAACGTCGCAGTGGACCGAACGCGGTATTTCACTCGCACCCGCTGACACATAATATCCCTCGCGCTCGCACCTACATTAGACTTTAACTTTTTAAGGAACTACTGAAACTGTCTGGCTATTGAGAAAACATCATTTGATAGTTCTCCAAATAACATATATAAATTGCAGCTTTTATACTATACCGTAAGTATAGTAATAATGAAATATACTTTAAGGGTGTCTGGCAGAGGGTTGCAACCGTACGAAGTGTCTGGCTTTCGACAAGGTGACTTTTAGGATTATTATAAGTAAAATATGTAAAAACTGAGTTTTATACTTTAACAAAGGAGAACGCCCAGGCTTCGTTTCTTTTTGAAAAACCTAAGTAAAAAGTGTATGGCCACCTAAGTAAATTGATAAATCATTTAATATTTTTTTAACAATCTTTTCATTCACTCGAATAATATATTTTGTGGCGTTTAAACTTTGATATAATTCGTGGTGAAATCTTTTTACGCACCGCGGACTGACGTGACGAAGATGGCCGCCATTCGCAAATATCAATGTGCGGCATAATACGAACTGTCAAAAATTGAAAACTTTTGAACAAAAAGTCTTTTCGGTGTCGAATGTGCGGTTTTGCAGTAGATTAGATAAAAATGCCACGGTGTGTGAATTGTTCACTATATTTGGTACAACCTCTACCTCGACATCGAGTCGTGGAGGCAACAGATGTCATGATTCGATTTTTACGATTCTGGATTGATCCAGAAGTGGTTAGTACCTATATCTTATTCAATTAAGTTTTGTATTCTGTACTCGTAACATACTTTAAATGTATTTGTAATAGTCAATTAGTTATGTTTAGGTAAATACATAATGAAGCATGACAATAACCAATTGTGCTAAAGGTTTTTACCTGATCTTGTGTTTTCCATATCAGTAATGTGTTACAATAAAGTAGATTTTTCCCAATCAATATCATAACAGAAAATATTAGGCTAGTAGGTATATAATTTTATTTTATTTATTTGCAGATATCGGTGGAGGATTTTCTTTGTCAAGAATGTTTTGTAATATTACAAAGAGCATCTCAAAGCTCATCTAGTGAATCAGCAGCCGTACGAGCTTATGGACATCAGCAAGTGTGCTTAGCCTGTGGGTCTTCCATACTGAGAGCTAAGACGCATAAAGTGATAATTAATAGCCCTGAAGGAAATCTCATCATGTCATGTATACCTAATCAACAGGTAAATATACTTTTAATAATACTATGCCTCAAGGCATTCTTTCACAGCCTTCTTCAAGTCTGTGACATCTATAATCTATAAAAATATTATAAAGAGAAAAGATTTGATTGTTTGTCTGTTTCCATCGAATAGGCTCTGAAACTACAGGACCAATTTGAAAACTTCTTTCACTGTTGGGAAGCTACACTCTTCCTGGCGAACATAGGTTATATTTTATTTCCGTATTGTTACGGAAACGGGGGCTACGTGGGTGAAACCGCGTGCGATGCAGTAAAATAACCTTAGTTTATATTAACGGAACACATTTTCAGAGCCTTTTTTAAATGACATAAATTAAAGTCGGTTTTAACTTTATTTTCTTTGCTTACAGGTTCACAGACTTCAAAAAGTTTGCCTACCTTGTTGGACAAATGCGTATAGAACTGTAAGGAGACAGACCCAGTACGATCAGAGTAGGCGGCAGCAGGTTATACATGAAGGTGCTGTTACACCACATGAGAATATGGAAGTCCTCACAACTTCAAGACAACAGTTAGACAGTGTTTCACAATCTGCTACTCCCTTAAGGCCTATACCTACACCACCACCACAAATTAAGTGTACCATGTTTCAAATTTTGTACATATTCCTAATATATCGTCAAATATATACAAAAGGGCTGCTGCGACTTCACAGATTTGTATTTTTCATCAATGTGACAATGGCAGAGCATCCCACCGCACGAAAGCCTACCAAACAATTATTGTTTGGTAGGCTAGGCACAGCATCCCACCGGATGCTGTGCCCACATTCTGACTACATTGTGGTACCTAAGTTGGGCTCGATTTAGATACATTAAACCGCCAGCTGCATTTTTGGACAACATATTTCATGAATATGAGGGTGATGATATAGACATCATAGATAAATAAAACTGCTTAAAAATATTCTAGCATTTTCATTTTCTTCTTCCTACACAAACCTGCATAACCTAATAAGTACCAGCTGACCTACCCCGGCTTCGCACGGCACAGTCCTATACCCAGATTGTGTGCTAGTGCCAGTGCTACCTGTTTGGTTCAAATTATGTCTATGACTTTCACGCAAGTGCAAGCTATAGGTTGACAAAGTTTTATCGCAACTAGATGAACCGGGCGCGACCATGCATTAAATAGAGATAACATATAAACATTGATGTATAGGTAACTAGGTAGGTATTACATTTTCAGGGTTATTTATTAGTGTTGGAACTATTACTTCTATCTTATATCTAGATTATTGAATTAAATCCATGTTCATCCATGTAACGATTAGCCCTTTCTGGACAAAATTGATTTGACGGATTGATGGACATTTGCTTCGAAACTAACCTCTAATTTGAACAGCAAAACGAAGAATGAGAGAAAACCCCACAAAATAAGAGAATATTGTTTATTTCCTATGAAAGTACGATATCCATCCAATTTAATATCAAATTTTCGCTGTCATACAAAATTATTTGTTACGAAACGGCGGCCCATTAAATAATGGGCAATCTCCTTTAACACACAATTTTACACACCTTAACTACCTGATACCTGCGAAAGCCACCGCGATCCAAGTTTCGTAGACGGGGTTCGTTCTTATCTGTGTTGGGGACATACATTGAGAAACTTACAGCTTTTATACTTTACCGAATGCCTGGGGGCCGCTGGCTCTTAGACCATTACCGACTCTAGATAAGATCCTTACGACGATCGTTATACAGAACAATGAGTTATGGGCTAGCGACACGGTCAAACTGCACCTGTCATGCACGTTAAATATGAATGGAAGTTGCTTCAGTGTGCGCGATTTTTGCATGCGTGTGGGCATCGACGTGTATGTACACATGATATTTATCGTGCATGACAAGTGCAGTTTGACCGTGTCGCTAGCGCTTTAGCAGGGCTGGGAGTGTATCATAATTTCAAAGTTAATAAATTACGAAGCAATAAAAAATGGGTAAAAAAGTTAAAAGTTTGTACTGTTCTGAGTTTATGGGGTAAAAACGCGCAACGTGGTTCAAATAACATTTCAATTTCTGACTAGCTAAAGTCTGCCAGGAATACTGGAACAATCTTCTGAAGAGTTAACCCCCACTCGCAGAATCCGGTGAACTTTTATACCAAAATCCCTCGAGCTTGACTCGTGGGGATTTCCACAACATTAAAAAAAAGGTTTTTAAGTATATGACGCAATGTAGTTAGTAAAGTAATTAGCAGTTTCTAGAAACAGGTAATTTATAAATGAGGTTCTTTATTGGATCACATTGTTATATCCGCGACGCAATATCTATCGCATGTATTGTAGCCGATAACGTGGGTCAATAACAGATAAACTGCTACGTGACATAACCATATTCGATATTTTTAGGTAGGTAATAGGGTTTTAAAGCTATTTCATTAGGTCGGTACCTATTTTTTTAACGTGAATGCTATTCCGGACTCCTACCGACTAAAAACCACACCTCTCCACTTGCTGCCTTACCTACCGTTGGGAGACCCGAGTAAGCCCCCGGAAGGATGACCAACAGAAGTCGGTACCTTATTGTAGTTATCTGACTATGGTTTGCCCGGGCTCCCGGTCGTAGGAAATACTGCCAATTTTATTCTGAACAATATCAGTTCAGCTGTTTTCGCTGTTCGTTGATGTTACAGTAAAAATAATGTTCATAACTATAGTTTCACATGACATGTGCAAGTTTGTATTGTAAAGATGTTTGGATGTTTGTTACTCAATCGTGCTCTAACGGCTGAACGGTCCAAGTCGAAAGGTACAGCGGTAGATTATATTCTGGAATAACACAGGCTTTTTATCCCTGGAAAAAGTTCCCATGGGATGCAGGAACGGGAACACAGGTGAAGCCACGGGCATTTAGTACCACACAAAGAACTTAATTTTGACCTTGAAGGTGATGACCATGCATGACATGGACAAAAATAACATCATCATGACATTCAAAATATTCTTTTGCATAACTTAAATGATATGAATTAAACAATAACAGTGTTATTGTAAGATATTGATAAGAAATAAAAAAATACACGTGCATTGGCTGGTCGAATAACGTGAGAAATTAAACATTAAAGTATTCAAGTCAACGTGCACTTGAATACTTTATTATGTCCAATTGCTACTAATATTATAAATGCGAAAGTAACTTTGTCTGCCTGTCTGTTACGCCTTTACGCCTAAACCGCTGACGCGATTTAGATGAAATTTCGTATAGAGATAGTTTGAGTCACTGGGAAGGACATAGGCTACTTTTTAACCGACTAAGCAAAACCAGGGTAATGATTTTACGCGATAAAGACTTCTACGTGAACGAAGTCGCGGGGAACAGCCAGTTTCTCATTTAATTATTTTTTATTTGGCTGAAAGCTTTAATCGCATAAATCTCATTTATCCGACTACAAAACCATTTTTACCTTTCCTATACTTGGACCTAATTTTAAGAAAGGTAGGTACCGGATTCGGACCAAGATTACTTCTTGTAAAATATTCAGTTTGCATAATATGATACTTGCATTTCGCGTTGTTATTCGCATCATGATATATTCTATCGCCCTATTGTATGATCGCAATCGGTTAATCTAGATGCACTGTTGACAGTCCATCATGCCTTTATTGTGTCATTTGACGATATAAATGCAATCCCGTTACGCCAATTCAATCAGCTGTAACACTAAGCAGATATTGCACCAGAAAAAACGTAAAAAAAATTGACTTTTGAAATATCGTCATAGTGACAGTAGAAGCACAAAATTTATTGAAAAACATCTGAAATCTGTATCACTCTATATGCATAACAGTACCTATTCGAATGCCTTATGAAATATTTATTGGATGTATATCAACCAAATCATGCAACAGCGTAAAAGAACAGTAACATTCAATAATATTGGTATCCAAGTGATTTAAATATACGTGGCAAGTAAAAAAACCAGCCAAGTGCGTGTTGAACTCGCTCACGGAAGGTTCCATACCAAAATATGGCAAAAAAATCGCGTTTGTTCTCCCCTAGATATTTTTTTCTGGTAACATTTGTTGTTATAGGGACAAACCACAGTGAATTTCAACTGTGAACTGTAGAATAATGCGGTATCGATTAAATCATATGTATCACTATATTGACTTTATGTACAAACTTATACGTCGTTCGTTTATAATACCAAGTGTGCCTTACCTCATACCAGACTTGACTACATACAAGATTCTGGTAATACTATGCATATATACAATCAAACCATCCTCATCAGTAAAACTATTTTACACATAAGCGTACATTTAAATAGTTTTTTTTTATAAAAATAAAATGTATTTTTGATTTTTACCTTCTGGCACGTATACCGCAATGATAGTCTTTTCAACAGTATAATGGCCATCACAATTGGAAGTAAACAGCGAAACTTTAAATACTAGGTACTAGTTTTAGTTATGGAAAGAAAAACTAGTCATAACAACTGTTAGAGATCATCTATACTATACAAAACAAAGTAGTCAGGTAAAATTATCTGCTTTTGGTTAAACAAATAACTTTATTAGTCAGATTGGTAAGATAAAATAAGATAAGATCGTGTTTTAAACGCTTAATGAAAATCTTAATAAAATTAGGTTTTGTTTATGGTTTAATTGTCACCCTATCGCTTCAGAGTGTATGCACGTTGCACGTCATTTAAGAATTAGGTCTAGTTTCCTTACTATAGCATATACTCGTAATAAGTACTGTGGTTGTCCGTAAATCAGCGATATAATATTCTGTGCACTGCAACTGCTAACTAACTTATGCAATTGTTAACTCATCTGTTCCACTGAAATGAACTGCAGTTCGTATCGCACACACCTTCCTTACTTGGAACATTTCAACATTTTTATAGTGTAATCGTGCTGTTACTTAAGTGTGGGTGAACTCAATAAAAGAAATGATACTGATATTAAACCAAATCATATAATATCAATCATGTACCACAGAATTAGAAATATCACAACAAACTCGTTACCCTGAGACTAAGTGGTGTTGACTTGACTCTAGTAACTGCACCGGGCCATACTATGTTCTACTGGTTCTACAACCATGTTTAAACCTTTGATTTGGACTTTAAATTAGGTACTTTAGAGCGTGATACAGCAAAGAAGAGGTGCTTGGATTCTACAGAACTGTCAGGTTTCCGATTAGCCTACATGGTAACGTAAATGCGGAATGAAATGTGCACCGCCATGCAACAGTTTTACCAAATGGTAAAACTGTGACCATGTCAAACTGAGCACTTTGCAATTCGTAAGCAAGCGGGCGAAATCTATATATATAAAAATCAATGCCACTTTTCGTTGTAATTTTATAACTCAAGAACGGGCTCACCTATCCAAACCAAATGTTTAGGCTTTGTTCGGACTATTTAGTAGATGGTTTATGTGAAGTTTGCACCAAATCGGTCGAGCGGTTCTTCATTTATCACGCAAACGAAGTTGCGCGGGTCAGCTAGTACATTATAATAATGTATGTACGTATCACATGCAGCTGTAGACAAACTCTGGTGAAGTAAGGCAAGCAATCAGGGCACGATTATGATGATCAAATAGTTCGATAACATGAAGGTACACGTATACATGATAAGACGACACGAGTGCCCTTGAGAAGGACATGATATTGGAGTAGACACTATTTCTAAGGACCTGTTTGGTAGGCATAGTTTTTATTACGTCCGAAGGCCATAGTAGGGGATGTGGTCGCACTTCGTACGCGGGACACTTTTATACAGTGAGTAAAACAAAAATATTAAACGTCACACAGACGCGCCTTTAATGTGTATACATAGACATACTGACTGCCATGTTGCTAGGGAAGTGTCCTCTGCGTCAGGTAATAAGACGTGACGTGTTTTCACTCAAGGTATGTAAATTGTTAACTAAAGTTTAATTCGTGTTTGCAAGTAAAATTATTATTTTTGTAAAATAGTAAGGATTTTAATGATGTGTTTAGTTGAGTTTTCATCGTCATATTTATTTTACTAAAGTTGATTTTATATACGAATAAAATTTAATTTTGTTGAAGGCCTGGGGCACATTTAGATTTTATTAGCAACAAATACTTACGTAAATCATATTTTTTTATTAAATTAAATAATGTAAGTATCTATTAAATTTTATTATTATTTTTATAAGCGCTCTTTATTAATTTCGATTGGCAAAAACTCCAGATATAATAAACCTTGCTCTATAGTCTCTAAGTCAATAAAGGAGGAAATCAGATAAATCTCGTGAACAGACAGATTCACATTAAAAAAAAAAGGGTTTTAAGACAGTCAAATTGACAGAAAGAATTAAAAGAAAAATGGAACCGTTAAGAAAGCCAGAGCTGAAGTAGTTCGCACTTTGCAGGAATTCAATTCAAATAAAAAAACAAAAAAGATACTGATGAATATAATAACTACACAAATTTACTAGTTTTGGTAAAATTTGAAACAGGATTCTGTTATGTCAGAAAAACCCTCTTGATCATTATCTGCGAAAAGGACTGAAAATGTCTCCCATTCGTAATAACCGGAAAGCTATGTCAGCAAGATCTTCCCTGACCACAGCTAGAACGGCTAGGCTTTATAATTTTTAAATTCATTAAAATAATTTGATGTGTACAAAGTAACAACGAAATGTAAATTAGTTGCTTACATTTTAAAGTTTACATCAATCGGATTTCTGTTATTTTTACTTTTTGTTATTGGAGTCAAGTTAATAAATATCATTAAGTAAGGTTTGTGGGAAATAAATATTCTTAGTAATTTAATAAAATTTTGCTATATTAATGGTTTTTTAATTACTCTGAAAGAATCTACCCCAGAGCGTATGAAAGTACCCCACTTACTGTGCGAAGGTACCCCATACGTGGTACGCGTTCATTCATACAATTATCATTAAACAAAAAAATAAATCTAAAAATTTACGAAGGGTGACCACTTCCAATTAGGGGGGGAGGGGGTCCGATTCTTGTCTGTCACCTCAGCAAAGAAGTTGAAATAGAGTAATAGATCATTATATTACCTATTCTTGATGGTGAAATGCACTGAATTATGCAAAAAAATCTATCAATAAACCCGACTGATGAATCTTGAAGGGTCCCGTTTTTAGCCATTTGGCTACGGAACCCTAAAAATAACCATTTAGTTCAACTCAGATCGAGGAATCATCTCAGATATGTGCAGTTTTAAATCTTGCTACAACAAATATTTACAATGCCCTTTTAATTGCTAGATTTTTACTGTTTACATGTGATTTATAGGTACTTAAATCACGCAGAGGTTATGATGTAGGTACACATGTCACCGTTTTGTAATAATAACAGTTAGATTGTTATCATCCTTGCGGGATTATAAACTGTCGAGATTTTACAACGTAACGGAATATTTTAATAATAGGTACCTAATATAATTTACTGTGCACCATAAATCAAAATAATATTTTCCGGTAGCTTGTAAACTAATGAATATAACTATTAAAAAAAAACATTAATATAATAATCCGGCGTTCGGCGGCCGCTGCCGCGGCCTGTTCGCTTCGCTCGCTCACCTTCACTAATAATCACTATTCCAACTTAATATAACCGTTTCTAGGTTAGCTTCTTTTACGGTTTACAATACATATTATCTCGACAGTTTATCTCGCTAGGTAGATTTTACAATGCGACTTTTACAACTGTACGATTACATAATTATTAAATTACAAATACAAAAAATCGTTTATTTTCTTTAACAGAATTCAGTTACAATAAAGTGATTGATCTCTCCTTGTAAGCAAGTAATGCCTGTAGTAGGAGAGATCGCTCTTCATAAAATACATTATAAGTAATTACATACAAAATAAAAACAGGTTGCTACATTTGTATTAAGTACCTAGTTAATCAAGGACTTAAAAAAACAATAATAATAATAAGTGTGTGTGTGTGTGTGTGTGCGTGTGCGTGTGTATGTGTGTGTGTGTGTGTGTGTGTGTGTGTGCGTGTGCATGTGCGTGTGTGTGTGCTGTTGCAGATTATAGATTTTTTATATAATATTATGTATTTTTGTGTATATTTTTCGTGTTTATAGAATATTACTTATACTAAGCGTTCCAGAACTCTTTCTGTATCCTCGTAAGTCAATGGTTTAATCCAATCCGTTATAGATTTTTTACAATCATAATATTGTTGTGGGTATATGTAAATGTGTTTATTTATTTTATTATAGAGTGTCGCCGATCGTTTGAAAAATTGGTTACGTGCAAATATTGTTCTCGTTTGAGGGATTGTTGCGATAATATCTTTTCTGCGTTTATTAAGAAAATTTTTATTGAATGGAAGTGATTTATGTTTTTTCAATATTATTTGTATAAAGTACAGCTTTCGCACTGAGAGTAGGTTACTAATACAATATAAGCGAGTAGTAGAGAATTTAAAATTTTTAAAATACATGCATTTTATTAGAGCGCGTTGAGCTCTTTCTACTCCAATAAATCTGCTTTTAGCTGCCCCTCCCCATACTGGAATACAATACAGCAATATTGATTGAACTAAGGCAATATATATGTCATTTAAAATATTTTTAGAAGAGTTGTGGTCATCGGCCTTAGTTTTTGGTACAATATGTCTTAAGGTTCTGAATATCCAGCTTAGTTTCCTAACTCTATTTGTTACCTGTTCTACTTGGGGATACCAGGAAAGCCTTTGATCGATAACCACACCTAGATATTTGGTCTTATTAACCTTATCAATGGCTGGGCAGTTACACTCTTTATCCCCGTTGTTTCCACAAATATGTACTTGGATGTTAATGTTAGTTGGTTGAGAGCTATTGTAAATACTGAAGCACATATAGTTTGTCTTTAAAGCATTCAGCGTAAGTAGGTTGTTCCTTAGCCACCTTGCAATTTGAGCCACACCTTCATTAGCCGTGCGTTCAACTTCAGGCCATGAGCGTCCAGTGAAAATTACAGCGGTATCGTCTGCATACGAGAAGACCTTTGTATTTTTTAGTTTAAGGTCGCAAAGTTCGTTGATATACACCAAGAACAGAGTAGGCCCTAGCACACTTCCCTGTGGCACCCCACATATCACATCAGCAGCGCTGCTAACACACTGACCGATCCTAACTCTTTGTTTTCTATTAGACAAATAGTTTTTGAATAATTTCAAAGGTATTCCTCTAATACCGATATTTTCTAGCTTCCCCAGAAGGATTGGGACAGACACGGTGTCAAACGCTTTTTTAAGATCCAAGAATACGGCAAGACTCTTATTTCCCTTATCCAGTTCTTTGGTTACAGATGAGCTTAGAGCAATAACCGCATCTTCGGTAGATAATCCTCCCCGAAAGCCAAACTGTGAGTCGGATAGTACATTAAAATCTTTTAAGTATTTAAGTAATCTAGTATTAATAAGCTTTTCTATAATTTTGGATATTACTGGTAAAACGGATATTGGTCTATAATTGTTGACATCGTCTCTGTCCCCACCCTTATGTACAGGAGTAACAACCGCTTGCTTTAGTGGGGCCGGGAAAATACCTGTATTAAAACAACAATTTGCCAAGTGAGTTATCACCGGAACAATTTCATTTCTTGCATGTTTTAGGAATTTTGTAGAAATGTTGTCCCAACCAGGGGCACTGTCAGATTTAAGGTTGTTCAAAATACTGTCAACCTCAAATAGGTCCGCATCCAGCAGAACAAAGGATTTAAGCCGTGCAGATGGAGTTGCAGGTTGGTCATTATTGTTATCGCCATATGTATTTATACCATTGTGGATTTCTTCTGCGAGATATTTTCCAACATTCACAAAGTAATCATTCACATAATTAACGGAGGCTAATGAAGACGTTTTAATATTTAATAAATCTGTGTTTTGGTTGTGTAACCCACTTGTGTATGTAATTGTTTTTATATTTTTCCAGAGAAGTTTACTATTACTAACCGATTTAGTGATCAATTCTCTTTCATATTTTCTTTTTAACTTTTTTATTAAATTGTTACAAAAATTTCTATATCTATTGTAAGTAATTTTAAGTATTTCATTGTTTGAGTCGTTTTTGAGTTGTTTCTGCAGTTTATTACGATTTTTGATGCAGCGCAGAATACCCGATGTTATCCATGGCTTTATATATCGGTTTTTGATGGGAATTTTTACTGTAGATGTGTTTTCATTTAAACATTCTTTCAGTTTATTTATGAGGAGGTCAGCCAATGTGTCAGGGTCATCATAATGTAATAATTCAGCAAAATTACTGTTCTGGACTTGTCTAAGAGCTGATTCCATATCGATTTTTGTACTTATTTTATTTGTAATTTGGAAAGGTTTAATGCTAGATAATGACAAAAGTGTGGTGAGGTGGTCAGTGATAGTTGTATACAGGGTGAATTTTTCAAAAGGGATTGGATGGCCAACTCTGAAACTATAAGGAATAGCGAGAAATGCTCAAAGGAGTCACGAGCCCGATTTTAATAAAACTTAAAACCTCATTATTAGATTTTTGAAAAACCAATAATCCTAGCCGGGAATGGAACCCGTTCATTTTGAAAAAAAAACAACACCCTATATTATTACACCATACGATAGTGTTGCTATTAAGGATCTTATTCTGGGAAGTAATGACATACGGCAAACTAAAGGAAAGTGCTCATCTTTAACAAAATACAATTTATTTTTCTTACGTTAACTGATTAATTGTTCAAAATGTAGACCATTGTTTTCAATACATAGCTGGATTCGAGACCTCAAGGATCGTACTGCATTCAATATTAGTGATTTCGTCTATAATATTCCCCAAAGAATCATTCTGAGCATGATTTAAAACACGGAATAGTTACGATCTATTCTGGGACTTTGAACAAAACAAATTATGATACAAAATTTACGTACATGAAATATGAATTCTATTAAAATTCCAAACTTTCCTTAAATTTGCCGTATATCATTACTTCGCAGAATTTGATCCTTATCAGCGACACTATCGTATGGTGTAAAAATATAGGGTGTGTTTATTTTTTCAAAATCAACTGGTTCGATTCCCAGCTAGGATTATAGGTTTTTCAAAAATCTAATGATGAGGTTTTAAGTTTCATCAAAATCGGGCTCGTGACTCCTTTGAGCATTTTTCGCTATTCCTTATAGATTCGGATTTGGCCATCCAATCCCTTTTCAAAAATTCACCCTGTATAAGATAGCAATTGACGCAGAAATCTTAGTTTTATTTATTTTCAGCATAAAATGGTCCAAGCAGTTACAATCTCTTGTAGGCAACGTATGTCCAGGCAGTATCCCATGCAAGGCTAGTGCATTGAGATAGTTAATTCTATTTTTGCGATCTATAGATAATTCCACCATTTTAGGCTTAATATTTATGTTTATATCCCCTGCTATGATGATGTTTTTCTGTGAAGTTAACGTATCCAGGTGTGAGCTAAGGGAATTTAAGAAACTATCGGTGTTAGCATTAGAAGGTGAGCGATATATACATAAAATAATGTTATTTAGTATGTCTAGTTGAAGACATGAAGCCTGGGACAGTTTTATCTCCTTAATTTTATGTTTGAGATATTTTTTAACATAAACTACCACCCCATCGTTCTGGTTTAACTTATATGTTGTAACTTCTGAATAATAGTTGACTAGCTGTGGAATGGGCTTGTTATTATTCAATCGACATTCCGTTAGAATAATGATGTCAGGTTCGAACTTAAGACTGGATAAGGAGACCATCAAGTCAGCAAAATTGGCGTATATACTACGTATATTCTGTGCGATAATAGTCAGGTCGTTTTTATTAATATGAAGGTGTTTATTAAGTTCCGACCAAGAACATTCCATGGTGCGTGCTATTTCAATGGTATCTATTTCGTGAAGGGTTTGTATTGTATCACCCATTTAAATTATTAGTACAGTAAAAGGCCGTGATCTCAAAATGTATATACTTAAAGGTAAACCGTTGAAATGTCTTAAAAAAGTCAGATTCGTGCCTTATGTACGAGTATGTAGGATGTAACAATGCATGTATAGTACTGGGTATTAGTATTGTATCAAAATTATATATTTTGTGTTTAAACTTAATTATAAGTATAAAATTTAGTAGCGTGAGAGAAGTGAGTGTGTAAGCGAGAGTGTATGTATGTATGTGGGGGTAGTCATGTTTGAGAGTGTAAGTCGAGGTGTTTACATAGTTTAATTGGTAGCAAATTATAGTATTAACAACATTATTAGTTGTCATTTCAAATACAGTTACATACATACAAATTATTATTCCAAAGAGTAACCTTGACTTTGAATGTCAGGTTCGTGCATATTTGACATTGTACTGAACCCAGCGGCTTTCTGCTGTGATGTATTGTATTGAATGAAACAATGACGGTTGCACAATATCAAACAAAAAGAACACCTAAAAGTGTCACCAATTATACATACGCAATTATCGTAATGACGTAAGCGTATTTTTCTACAAATTCAACCTTACGCGTATGACATAAAGTTCTCAGACACTGAATGTGTATCTTGGGTTTTTAGCTCCTCTCTGTAAAATAGAGTGCAGAGGGACTATGGCGAGACTTTGTCTGTAGCTGTGACTCTGTCGCATTAAACTACGTCACTAGGTCACGTGGATCATCTGTTCAAAGTTTGAAATAAAACGTCACTCGGATTGAACTTTCTCTTTCACAATAAACGTGTAGAGACGGGCAGTCTGGTGAGAACGATCCCACGGCTTTCTTGTTTGTATAACATTGCGATTGCAGAATAAATGCAGTACATAATTATAGGGTTCTTCAAAAGGGATCTTAGAAGGTTTTTACAGGGTCGGCAGCGCGAGTGTGGCGCCTCTGGCGTGGCAAACGTTCATAGCACAGATATCAGAAAATCTTTTTTGGTGGTTCATAGGCTGCGATGACCGCCAGTCCTTCTGGTGGGTCGTATGCTTGTCTGCCACCTTTGTGGTATAAAAAACGGCTTTATTGCACCGAGAACCTGTACACTGCAGGTGGGCAGAGCTATTTAAAAATACAGACACGACAACAACTACCATCGCATAATGATATGAGCCCATCTGATCTTATCGGTTAAAAGAAGATGGCACATGAACGTTTTAGCGTACAAGAAAGAGAGAGAGACAGCCGGTTTTTGACTATTTGTGGGTCTTTAACTCGATAGATAAATTTAAAAAGAACTAACTTATTTACCTAATAGAAAGAAAGTGGTTCGAGTTGAAGATTTTACTATTATCTTTCATATAGATAAAATAATTATAAAAACTAACTTCAAATTTATCAGATCCAACTTAAAATTTCATGAAATCGAGGTATTTTGCGATCAATATAACAGTCTATAATTAGCGTCATATGGATTTCTAAAGCAAATAATTTTGCCAACGGAAGGTGTTCTGTATAAATGACATCACAAAGACAATAACGATAAAAGCGACCCTTGACTTATAAAGTAATTAATAATTATAGTATGATTTACCTATCGTATATTATTAAATTAAAAATATTATATGTAATTTTGAACCAAATACAACTGCCTACCAAGTATGTAATGTAGGTATAAATTATAAAAGTGAAATACAGTACAGCGGTAACAGAAATAAGTAAGTACATCAACTATGAAGATTTTAACTTAGTATCACGGTTCATGAGACACAGTCTCGCTCGACAGACGGGCAGCGGAGTCTCAGTAATAGTACAGGGTGGAAACTCCATACAAAAATGTTCGTTTTCACCCACACTAATATAGACGTAATGTGAATGCTTAAATCAAGCTTCAATGTGTGTGTGAGTATTCTAGGGTCACTAGCTATGGAAACAAAATAATAAGGAACAGAACACAGTCTCATGTATGTAGGTACTTTTTTTTCAAACCTACCTTCGGCTAAGCACAAATTAAACCAAAGCAATAGCACAAAGTACGTAGGTAGCAATACGTAATGCAACGCAGTGACACTCTCTCAAGTACTGACACGGGAATCGACACATTAATTTTGGTGGGGGGATGGGGAAGCTTACTCAGGTAGGAGGCAGGGAGTTGCCGATCTGTATGTATTACTATTATATTATCTTTGGTAATAGCACAAAAAAACCTTCAAATTAGAGGCGCGAGGAAGCGCCGCAGTGGCGCCACAGTGACGGGCCACCACCAGTTTTCATACAATATTTAGAAGCGCCGTTACAGCGCCACTGACGCGCCACAACTGCTCTTCTAAAAATTGTATGAAAACGTGCCCCTAGAGATGAAACGGATAGTGGTTTGGCCGGATCTATACAATGATAGAAAAGTCAAAAGTGTACATTGGAAATATTTAAAAAAAAATACTCGCTGGGTGTTCAACATAAGATACCGAAGCCGAAAATATAGTTAGAAATTTTTTTGTCTGTTTTACGGTTTGTCTGTCTGCTTTGCTTTGTCCGGAAGGATCTCTAAAAGCACTCAATAGATTTGATTCAAATTTATAAATATTTATTTATTTATTTAAATAGGCCATATATTATCACGCTACATATCCTAGGGGCTAAGCAGAGAGCAATCAAATTGGCATTATAACATAATTTTCACGCGTACGAGGTCGCGGGCAACAGCTAGTAGATTATAGAGTAGCTATGTGTAACCAAACCACATTTAGCTACTGTACTTTTAATATCATGACGATAAAAACAATATTTAGGTACCTACTTTACATAAATTGATCACGTTGTAGACACCTATGAAAACACTTAATGCATAAAATGCAACGATTGATAAGTATTTAAGGCCCCGCCCCTGTCTCAGAAAATGACGATAAAGACACACATGGTTTTGTTATAAATTGTGTAGGTATTGGTATTACACACAATGTTTTTACACATAATGTATTGTAAACGGGATTTCGCGCGGCACTATTTTAATATTAAATAAAGGTTTCGGTACCTTCTTTTTTCTTCTTTCCCCGACGTTTCGATAGCTTCATAATCCGAAGATCCTGTCTACCGACCGACACTACTACCCTAGGATGGTTCGGGAAGCAGTCGAAATAAAAAAGCACAGGACCTTCAACCGGGAGGACGGATATAAGCTCTCAACAGCGTGGAATCCGGTAATTGGTGCCTTAAAGTCTCGCGATAAAATAGTGAACGCGTCCGCGGATACGGTCAGTGTTGTGTGCCGTGTGTTTCCACAGATTGACAATCTCGGGGGTACTTCGAAAACTCCCGACACATAGCAGAATCTCCAGCCTACAAGCATCAGTCGCCTCGGGACCACGATAGGTGTAACCCTATCGAAACGTCGGGGAAAGAAGAAAAAAGAAGGTACCGAAACCTTTATTTAATATTAAAATAGTGCCGCGCGAAATCCCGTTTACAATACATTATGTGTGCAACGCGTGTTAGTTTTTACACAGTTCAGAGAATCAACCAAAAGAAAAAATCAATCCAAAACAAACATTTTTAGAGGAATGCCTTTAATTTTTATCGACTGTTATAACATATAACTGTATCTGAAGAAAACGTACATCTAATATATTTTGGTTTTCTACGATTTTGAATTTATGAGTTTTTACCTATTATTGTTACAACTAAAATAAGCTATAAAATACTACATTTCTTAGTTTGAAGGACGCTGTTTTGGGCATCCTTCCGAGGGCTTACCCGGGGCTCCCAACCATAGGCTGTTAGGCGTTACGTGAGGTTTTTTTTAGTCGTTAGAAGTCCGGCATAGTATCCATGAGGATTTTCCCTCACGTTAAAAAAAATGGTCAACTGTCAAGGTCGTTAGCCATATCCACAGCCTTAAGTAATAATAATAAAAGTGCTAGGTATAATCGCCGGCGCATATTTTGGCTAGGTTTCAGTGGCGAATTGTCCATAGAAGCCCATTCCTTGTGGCTTCCCTTTTCAGATCGGGCAGTGACATGTAATATTTACTCATAACTAATAAACACAATTATATATTCTCGAACACTCATTCAAATATAAAAATATTTGCAAATTTACATGGTAAGTCGGCATTTTCGTCTCAACCCCTGCTACAAAAGTCATAGCAATAAATTTTCGAGTCAAAGTTCAAAGACCCTATCTCTGACATCACGCGGTAAGCCCGGCTTCCTGATCATTTTGCGTCTGCTTCGTTAGTACTACGCAAATGTATATATGCGTCCTATTCTCTCACATTTTTTCAAGATTTGATTCGTGGATTTTCGCCTAAAGTAAGCCATGAGTTCGTGGCTTACACCTGAGACAGTCATATTAATAGAAAAGGACAACGTATTTGACTTGAAAACTCGACCAATTTAAATGCACCTAACGCACGTCGAAACGTTTTGCATCGAAGTGTGTTTTTAATTTGATGTGTTGTTATAACTTCATTTCACATGCGTTTCCCGTGAATAATAATAAAACATAACATAGTTTCAATTGACTTTATAAAGTATTGTGCTGTTTATTAGTTAATTATAAATAATTATCTACTTAAAGTACTAAATACATCGTGAAAGTGTGTAAAATTGTGTTTTGTGTTCTGTATTTTGTTGTGATTTCTGTACACATGATTATTGTTTTGGAGTCACATAATGCTCACTGATGGACGTAGGCCTTCGGTATTACGGGTTCGATAAAAAATAAAGGTCAGTGTTTTTTTTATATTTATCAAGTAGGTATCTCAGAATACGCTAGTGATATTAGTTCAATGGCTTGGGATACCTAATAATCTTTATTTTGGCTGAATCATTAATCATTAAGAATCATTAATAGTTTATAACATAATAAAGCAGTTTTGTTCCATAGAATCACTTTGTCAGATATTTTTGAAAAAATAGATAAGAAGTATGTTTTTATTTCAATTTTGTATTGTAAAATATCGCGGTTTTTAATACTCTATAGGTACTTGAAATCTTACTAATATTATAAATGTGAAAGTTTGTGAGTGTGAATGTGGATGTTTGTTACTCTTTCAGGCTCGAACGGCTGAACGGATCGGGCTGAAATTTGATACAGATATCCATTATAGTCTGGAATAACACATAGGCTACTGTTTATCCCGGGAGTAACTTCCCACGGGAACTAATTTTACGCGGGTGAAACTGCGGGCATTAGCTAGTACATGCATATTATTAAAAACATTAGAAGTACCTCTATACCTATTTCGCGTCTAAGTCCCAAATTTATGAATTATTTTCAATTAACTTCAATCGAGACAATTTGAAATAGGTAGGTATGAGCTTGCAGAGAGTAGTAGAATAATTTCAAAACATGGTTAGTGTTCAAGTCAGGTTTTAGTTCAAAATATGTAACTAGATGGCATCACTTTTTTGTATACAGGATGAATTTTTCAAAAGGGATTGGATGGCCAAATCCGAAACTATAAGGAATAGCGAAAAATGCTCAAAGGAGTCACGAGCCCGATTTTGATGAAACTTAAAACCTCATCATTAGATTTTTGAAAAACCAATAATCCTAGCTGGGAATCGAATCCATTGATTTTGTAAAAAAACACACCCTTTATTATTACACCATACGATAGTGTTGCTATTAAGGATCATATTCTGGGAAGTAATGATATACGGCAAACAACAGGAAAGAGCTCGTCTTTAACAAAATACATTTTATTTTTCTTACGTTAACTGATTAATTGTTCAAAATCTTTGCAATACATAGCTGGATTCGAGACCTCAAGGATCGTGCTGCATTCAATATTTCAATATTATTCATTCAGTTTAGAATATTCTCCAAAAAATCATTCTGAGCATAATTGAAAACACGGAATAGTTACAATCTTTTCTGTGAATTTAAACGAAACAAATTATAATACAAAATTTAGGTCCATGAAATATGAATTCTATTAAAATTCCAAATGTTCCTTAAATTTGGCGTATATCATTACTTTGCAAAATTTGATCCTTAACAGCGACTCTATCGTATGGTGTAATAATAAAGGGTGTGTTTTTTTTTGTCAAAATCAACAAGTTCGATTCCCAGCTAGGATTATGGGTTTTTCAAAATCTAATGATGAGGTTTTAAGTTTCATCAAAATCGGGCTCGTGACTCCTTTGAGCATTTTTCGCTATTCCTTATAGTTTCGGATTTGGCCATCCAATCCCTTTTCAAAAATTCACCCTGTATAGTATCTAGATCGCGGTATGGTTTCGTTACCTGAGCAGACATATATAGCTGTGAATATTATTTTAATAAAAAAAAATTTAGTACAAGGATATACAGTCTATTATTTACACCTAAGGTCGGTTAAGACCTTTTCAGTTAGTGTAAATTTGAATATCTTTTTAGTCATCAGTAGATAATTTATGATACTTTTTTATAAGCCAATTTATCATGCACGTAAGACATTGTTTTGAATTAAATACATGGATCTTACGAGTATAGTACAGGTGGCAAACAAAACACAAAAGGCATTACACCGCCGCGCGCCACCATTTAATAAATACGCAAAATACCTACACTACAGGTGTGACCAACTGGATATTATTTTTTTCACCGGCTTTCCTTTTGAAAAAATTCAGCCTTCGCCGCTGCTAGGTTTTGACATAATGGGCGTGTTTGTGTAAACTGTAAAGTTTGCTAATGAGACTATGATACTGATATCGTCTATGAAGTATGGAGATATAAACTACCTACTATCATAGCTATTATTATCTTTACTATAAGCACAAAAAACGTATGCCTCAAAATGTCCTCTTCTATGTCTTAAAATAAATAATAGCATCATTAAAAATAAAATAATTATGCGTATAATATAAAAATTACATCTCTGTGTATTTAATTACAATGATTTAACAAAAAGATAGGTTCAAGGTTCCAAAAAAAAACTTCTCATAATCTCAACACACTGAGCGATACTCATATCACGTGTCACGTTTTTACATAAGTGTCGCTATCGTACTCGAAGTATACATAGCTTCATCATTTATCGGCCACCATACGATGTCACTCAGCTTAGTGTATGTATGTATAGTTTTTACATACACATAGCCATACGATACACATACATAATTATGTCACTCTTTTATCCTCGAATGAGTAGGCAGAGGCATAGTATAAAGCTGCTATCCTAACGCACAGAAGTAACACCTTTTTTTTAACGTGAGGTAAATCCTACAGGGATGCTATTACGGATACCTACCGACTAAAAACCACACGTATTCTAACAACCTACTGTTGGGAGCCCCGGGTAAGCGCTCGGAAGTATACCCCAGGACTCAGAAGTAACACCTAGCAGCTGACAAACGGGCTACACAATTTGAAAAAACATCGGCCAAGTAGGTATACGGAGCGTTTCCGTACCAAAAACGGCTAAAAATCACGTATGTAGATATGTTGATAAGAGCCCTCCTTAATTCTTTTTAATGACAAAATCGTTAAAATTTGAATGCGAATGTTTAAAATAGATTGTTTTATTTGTAAGTTACGCAATACCTGCAGTGCCTTCAGTGTGGTCACAGTATAACGTGGTGTGGCGGTTGGCGGTGGCCCACGTAACTTTCACAGGCGAAGTAGGAGGGCACGGCTCGGCTGGTCAATAACAAGGAGATTTAAAATGACATTAGATTATGCAAATATGTAACTTTAGAGTATGGTCAGATAGTCAGATAGGCGATTTCCTCCGCGTAAACCTTATTCTTTGGAGTAAACTTAGGCTGCGTAACTAACTAGGTACCTGCCTACATTTTCCCAAACTTCTACAGTACAAGGTTCGTCAAAAAAGGCCTTAGAATTTTTCTGCAGGTACACTACACCTGCAGAAAAATTCTAAGGTCGTCTCGTAAACGTCTCAGATGTTATAAACATTGAGTTATAATGTACTATGGTTATAAACGTTAATTATTATGCTACAGTAATCCCTTTCGATCAGGTGGGTCGTATGCCTGTCTGACTCCTTAGTGTTATAAAAATGATATTGCATTCAAATTATTACCTAACATTACTCAGTGTGTTTGTTGTGCTTGGCGTGAAGGAATGCCGTAAAATAGGCGGAAAATTGTTCAAATAATGCAGCATTCATTCGTTCCAATCCAATCACTACACTGTCAATCCTTATTAATGAAATTGCCTAAAAATGTACTGGCGTTAAACTGTCTTTGTTTAATATTTATGCAAGTGACTTATTTATACTAGAAGTGAACAGACACATTAATTAAAGAAAAGATGAGTACAATGGTACCGCTTATTTCTAGAAAAAATTTCTTCCTTCAGTCCGGCGAAAAGATGAAGAAGTAGTTCGATGATGACTATAAATGACTTAAGTCAGTCATAATAGTCCAGGAGCCACCGCCTGTGTTTTTCATTGATTAATAACAGGCTGAATTTTGTTACAGAATCAGATGACATTTCTTCTGATGACGAGGAAGATGAAGACAACACAGAAGCATCGGATGAAGCGTCGACATCGGAATCCGACGACGATTATTTTTTTTATTCTTCTGTTTCTATATGTTTTTATTTATTTTATTATATTTTTTTATTTTCATTTTTGAAAAATGTTTTGTTTAAAAATGTATTGATCAAGCTTGCGAATACATGTCTCCAAGCACCAAAACAACAGCAACTAAATAATGTCATATATTTTTTATTTTCTTGTAGGACTAGCGATACATACCCATTTTTTTGTAGGACACTGTTTGATTTAGGCAAAGGATGATGTGTTTTTTTTTGTCCTACGGTTATTAATGAAAAAAATATTACCATAGGATTGACAACTTCGAAGTGTCGGACTGAGAAATCCTACCACTAAATTTGTAGGACTAAACGGTCATTCCATTCTAACAATATTTACAAAGGTGCATACAAAAAATCAGCTTGTCATTAATTATTTTTATGGCCCCGTCGTTTCGACATATTCGGAGTGGAGGACGCTCTCAAACAAACCATCCGTTTTGTAGGACAATTATTCCTCCCAGTTTATAATACAATTATTTAAACATTGTAATAAAAAATAAACGGTTAGTCAGACAATTTCAACACTCCATCAAATCGACATGTTTTATAGCTGCGCACTTTATTAGCTACCTCTATCGAGAATTTTCACAGAGGAAAAACTTGGGCGTCTCGTCGAACGGAAACTACTTACAAAGATTCAGCCTGTTATTAATCAATGAAAAACACAGACGGTGGCTCCTGGACTATAAGTACATAAATCTTTAGATCATGTAAATTACATAGATGTCTACATTGTAATACCTACTTGACTCACAGTTCCGGCAGTCACAAACTGGTTTGGCAGATTGCTTTTTTAAAATTAGGTTGCTAGGTAAGTACGTATTTGAATAAACACTACTTTGAGCACGTAGAAATACGTCAAACATTATTATTGTTCGCTGATACGTTCAAATATCAATTAATTGAGTACCTACTTAAGTATAATGCATCCTATTATATTACCACAATAATAACACTCTGCTATTACGTTTCAGCCGGTAATAAATAAATAGGCTTGGGTCACCACCTAGGTACAAAGTACAAATTGTAAAATGTGGGCATAATAATAAGTCCCTTCCTTCCTATTCAGGGTGGGGATAAAGGGGTCATCAGCTAGTCTACACTTCTCGTAACACTTTTTTTTTCTTTTTTTACGTGAGGGAAAATCCTCATTGATGTTATGCCGGACTCCTACCGACAAAAAATCTCACGTAACGCCCAACAGTCTATGGTTGGGAGCCCCGGGTAAGCCCTCCAAAGGATGTCCCAGGACTTCTCTTAACACTTCTACACTAATTTATCATCGCCGAGGACTATCGGCCATCATGACCGGGGGTCTGAGGACGGAGAGAAGGCGGCTCACCGTCCTTACATAAGCAGGCCCATGACGGCAGCGTGACGTGAGCAACTCACGCACGCCCCCTTAGAAGCGGGATCACACCCGAAACCCCCCATAGACGCGGGATAGCACCCGAACCACCCTCCGGGCGAGGCCGCAGTGGCGGCCTAAGGTCTGTTGTGAGTCCCGCCCGGGACATCCTTCCGAGGGCTTACCCGGGACTCCCAACCACAGGCTGTTAGGCGTTACGTGAGGTTTTTTAGTCGGTAAGAGTCCGGCATAACATCCTCTGAGGATTTTCCCTCACGTAAAAAAAAAAAAAACTTGAGAGGTGTCAAGGGACACCGGAATGGAACGAAGTTCCTTTCAATTATTAAGCTGCAAAGAGACAACCAGTGGGCACTAGCAGGATATAGGCACTATCAGTTGTTACAACTGCCTGCCTGATAATATAATACATAATAAATAAATAAAAGATAATATAAAACAAAAACAAAAACAATAATTAGTGAAGGAATTGTAATAAAATTTTTTTTTTTTTAATTTATAATAATATTTTTTTTATTATTAACCCCCATTTTAAACTTAAACTCAAAAACTACTGTGCCGATTTAAAAAATTCTTTCACCATTGGAAAGCTACATTCAACCTGAGTAACCAAGGCTATATATTATTCCCATATTCCCACGGGAACGGGAGCTACGGCTGTGAAACCAAGTGAAGTCCGCTAGTATTCTACTGGTTGAATTTATAGTCGTTCTGGAACGAAAAGGTTTAGGCACAGTTTCGATAACAGAACCGATCGGCACTGTCAATTTGAAAATCAACGAAAAAAAATTACGAAAATGTCAAAATTTATATCGTTTGCCGAAGTCAAAATGAGAACTTGTGGTTATTCCTTTAAATTTCACGTAATACGCTTACTACTATTTTCTACTATAAATTTTCATTCAATGTTTAACGTTCCAATCACTAAGACGAGCTGCCGCGTCGGGAAAATTCGACCAATCACACGCATGATCCCACCGCAGTCCACGTGGACCCGTTGCCAAGTAACGTAGGTACTCGACTAGTTACGTCTTGTAGGTACGTAACGCTCTCGGCCGCTCGCTCGGCGGCGCGGCGGCGCGCAGTAACGCCGCGACTCCCGCACAGACAGATCGTTCGTTACGATTTTCGAAAATGAGTCGTCGTTCAGAGCGAAATATTCAAACGAACAGTGCGTGTTTAGTAGTTAACGTGAGGAAAATCCTACATTGATGCTATGCCGGACACTTACTGACTAAAAACCACACGTTCCGTACCTAATGCCTACGGTTGGGAGTCCCGCCGGGTAAGCCCTCGTAAGGATGACTCCCAGGATTCGCAACAAATCTTGGCTACCACTGCGGCCTCATGTAGGGGTTTGGATGCTAGCCCGCTTCTTTGGTGGGTTGTTCAGCTGTTACACATCACGAGTTTCGTACTCCTGAAGTAGGAAACTTGTGATGAATTACGAATTACGCAGTGTGATAGAGTGAATCCTTCCGGACTGTTGACTGTTCGCCTTTGAAATAGTGAAGACAATAACATAAAACGTGCCCGTTTATGTATCATAAGTTCTGGACTTCATTTTGAGCAGTCGCCGGGGTACTCGGTAGCGTAAATAAACTGTAAATAGGTAGGTCTAGATTTAAGTTCATTATTTTGTTCGCGTTTATTTTCATTACCTATTAGTACGTAGACCTTATTAATTTATCGTTTAACCGCTAAAACAGCACAATAATAAAGTATTTCCGACGGCCCTAAGCCCGTATTGAGTATCAAGAGAAATTGGAGTCCTTTATTAATCGAATCGAATGCTTTCGGTCAATGAACTAATCACATGTTTCGGCGTTTCATTCACTGAAGAATGTCAATGAATAATCGAAGCGCTACTAATGTTTCAACTCGAACGAGTGAAAATGATAACACAAAAGTTTTTTTTTTATTATAGCCTGTACAACACTTTTGACCCCCCAAAATGGTTCCATGATTGATTCTGAGTAACCCCCTTTTGGGTCCAGAACGACTATAAATTCTACCGTATAAACATTTTATTGCTACTTCAAATTTTTTTATTGAATCAAATTAATGATAACTGATCTCCATTAGGTTTACATCTAATCAAATTTCGCTTGGGATACAAACATACAAGATTTTTGTGTCCCAAACAAAACGTTTGTGCGAACAACTCGCGGGCGCTAGTTCTAAAATTGTGAAGTTCTCGTGTTGGTGTCTGTAAGTACAAGTAAAATGGAGATATTCTATTAAAAACATATCTGGGTTATGCTTAAAAGTGTTGGCTCTTTTTTGGAGATCTTGTCCGTAAATCCTTTTTTATTATATCAATCGTTCTTTATGTTGTTTGTTCCCCTTCATCCTCGTCGTGCCACCAACTAGTTCCACCAGTGGCACGATAAGGAATTGTCATTCCTCGTCGTACCACTGAATGATTATGACATGATTGTTGCTCTACTAGTAATAAAAAAATTTAGTTTTAATCAATCCCCCGGTCTTACATTATACTATAACAAACAACAAAATAAAAAAAAGAGTGGAAAACGATCCATTATAGGTTATGGTGTACGAAGAACATGTAAAAGTTGAAAAGTATATTAAATAATTTTCAAAACAAATGAAGATCAAGGAAACAAATGAAGATCGAAAAAACAAATGAAGATCAATGAAGCAAATGAAGATCGGTAAAACAAAAGAAGATCGCCAAAATAAATGAAGATCATCGAAACAAATGAATATCGACAAAAAAAATTAATTACCTTATACTTTTTAACTTTCAGATGTTCTTCGTATACCACATCCTATAATGGATCTTTTTCCACTCGTATGTCCTAAAAGATCCATTTTTTTTTTCATAAAAAAAGACTAAGTATAAGGTACAAAAGTGCACATAATATGTCCACAAAGATCCATGATAGATCTTTTTAAGGGGCGGTTATAGCGCACAAGTAGGCATTTGGCGCTCCCCTCGCCCCGGGCGCAAGACAACCGCGCACCTGCAGCGGCAGTGAACTCTCATGCCACAGTATACAGTAGAGTAGAAAGAAACAGCATGCTAACTTTGTTTGACGTAGTAAATGCATCTAACTTTATTAAGTGTAGTGATTTATTCGAGTTTCCTAAATAAATGAGTTAATTATATATATTACACTATAATTTTTAAGCTAAAGAATTTGTTTGTTTGTTTAGTTGTTTGAACTCTAGAGTCTAAGAGACTGCTAGTTGAATTTCAAAAGTTCCTTAACAGAATGTCCATTTTTGAAAAATACCAAAATATATAACATCACGCTAAGGCGAATAAGAGCTGAGCAGCAACGAAACATTTTTCGAAAACTAGGATATTTCATTTCTTTTGAGAGTTTCCGTTGCGTAAGTTTGCTAGATGGTTACAGTTGCGTAAAAAATGTAAATTACATTATAACGGGTCATAAAAAAATCTAAAGTTTTCTAAAATTGGTATGCTAAGTATGAATCACGTGATCATTTTGCAATCCAAAATGGCCGCCGCGGTGTAATCACAAAATTTCATGATGGGTATCATTTAAAGGGTTTTTTGGTATGCTGAGTACGAGTCGCGTAATAATTTTGCAATCCAACATGGGCGCCGCGCCGTAATTACAAAATTTCATGATGGGTTTCGTTTAAGGGGTTTCTTGGTATGCTGAGTACGAATCACGTGAAAATTTTGCAATCCAATATGGGCGCGGCGCCGTAATCACAAAATTACATGATTCGTACTCAGCATTCCAAAAACCCCTTAAACGATATCCATCATAGAATTTTGTAATTACGGCACGGCGGCCATATTGGATTGCAAAATTATCACGTGATTCGTACTCAGCATACTAAAAAACCCCTTAAACGATACCCATCATGACATTTTGTGATTACGGCGTGGCGGCCATTTTGAATTGCAAAATTATCACGTGATTCGTACTCAGCATAGCAAAAAACTCTTTAAACGATACCCATCATGAAATTTTGTGATTACGGCGCGGCGGCCATATTGGATTGCAGAATTATCACGTGATTCGTACTCAGCATACCAAAAAACCCCTTAAACTATACCCATCATGAAATTTTGTGATTACGGCGCGGCGGCCATATTGGATTGCAAAATTATCACGTGATTCGTACTCAGCATACTAAAAAACCCCTTAAACGATACCCATCATGAAATTTTGTGATTACGGCGTGGCGGCCATTTTGAATTGCAAAATTATCACGTAATTCGTACTCAGCATACCAAAAAACCCCATAAACTATACCCATCATTAAATTTTGTGATTACGGAGCGGCGGCCATCTTGTATTGCAAAATTAGTACGTGATTCGTACTCAGCATACCAAAAAACCCCTTAAACGATACCCATCATGAAATTTTTTGATTACGGCGCGGCGGCCGTATTGGATTGTAAAATTATCACGTGATTCGTAATCAGCATACGAAAAAACTCCTTAAACGATACCCATCATGAAATTTTGTGATTACGGCGCGGCGGCCATATTGGATTGTAAAATTATCACGTGATTCGTACTCAGCATAGCAAAAAAACCTTTAAACGATACCCGTCATGAAATTTTGTGATTACGGCGCGGCGGCCATCTTGTATTGCAAAATTAGTACGCGATTCGTACTCAGCATACCAAAAAACCCCTTAAACGATACCCATCATGAAATTTTGTGATTACGGCGTGGCCGCCATGTTGGATTGCGAAATTATCATGTAATTCGTAGACATTTTAATGCATTAGGTAGCTGGTTACCATGTCGTGAAAACACTTAAAAAGTAAAAGATCACCACATTTTTACCATGAGTCGCGTATGTATTTGTAACGGTTAATCTAATTACATTTTGCCCATTACTGATATTCTTATACTGTGGCGCGATTTCAACGTAATTTGGCATAATAATTACGAAATAGTTGCGAAAAAAACTGACACAGGTCCTGCCTCCACAAGCGCCAGGGCGAGACTGATCGGCCGTCAGCGGCGCAATTCTATTGCGTTTGGTAGATATTCGTACATGATAACTATGTAAATAGTTGTTTATAGAAAAACGCTCGGAAAATGTGTATAAAAACTTAATACCTTTAATTGAGTGCAAAAAAAATATATAAAATGTTAATAGTTTAGCCACAGTTTTGAAAAAACTTTTCTGAGAGAGTCAACTTTGGGATTTTTTTCTATCTAGTGAAATTTATTGGATCGTGTAACGGGCTCGGAATATGTTTAGCTTATATCCTTAACTATTATATATATATTTATCAGAATTATAAACCCTTTACTTTTTGAGTAGGATTGTTTCATAAAACTCAAAATCTGACCCACGCGGCCTTAATGGATTTTAGTGGAAAAAGGGGATTATTTATTGAGTAATATCTAAAGGGAAATTAAGTACAGCAACCATCCCAGCATGTATTTGCATTCAGTGGTACGACGAGGAATAACAATTCCTTCTCATGCCACTGGTGGAACAAGTTGGTGGAACGACGAGGATAAAGGGGTTTGTTCGTGATGCACGCAGACCAGAAACTACTGAACAGATTTTGACTCGATTTTTTATAAGAGAAACACATCGCAATAGGTTGAGTACAAATGGAGATTTGAAGAAAAATTGAATTCAAAAGGGTGAATTTCCGTGAGATCAATATTCTCAATCTTTTAGTCGAGATATCCAACCTCCACGCGGGTGGCATCGTCTAGCAATTCTTATAAGTACCTACCTAATTCGCAAAAAATAAATAACAACAGCCTTGAAGTCCCTTTATCATTAAATATCGAGAGCACAAGATTATCAATTCATTCATTCTGTTCAGTGTCACCCTGTCACATAGATGAAGGCCATAAAGGCCACGGCCGTGGTCGCAGAACAGATAGAGTTGAGAATATTAGGATGGCTATTGTCACGTACCTACTATTATACAGGACCTCGCACTGAGGTCAATTGTTCCTTATCTTATGAATCCTCCTTGTTATTCATATTTTGGTTTTAGTCTTTCTTTTACGATGGTATGACTCTTCATTTATGAGAAGAACCTACCTACTGGAAGAAACTTTACTAGAATTACCTAGCTGTTGATACCGATAGCGATAGATATGCAAATGGGTTAGGTAAGTAAGTATTATCAGATTAACTGACAAGGGAGTTTTGCCGTCCCATTTCTACTAGCTTGCGTGTGGACGATTTTCAGACACCGAGAGGCTCATCTGCAGTAAGATAGATGAGATGACAGTGACAGATGAGATTCGGCTCTCAAGAAAAAAATGTTTTTTTTTAGGTTTTGTACCCAAAGATTAAAAATTGAAATCCGTCTATAATTGACGGAATTATCGCTTGACATAAGTACATAAAAAAAAATACATACAGACGAATTGAGAACCTCCTCCTTTTTTTGAAGTCGGTTAAAAAGGGGCCCTATTTATGAGACTTCGCTGTCCGTCACTGTATAGTATCTCAGAAACCATGACAACTAGAGAGCTGAAATTTTCACAGATGATGTATTTCTGTTTCCGCTATTACAACAATAATACTTATACATATCAGAAAATCAATAATTATAGGAGGGCTGCCACACAACAAATGTGATTTGTTTCCGTTTTTTGGTACAGAATCCTCCCCGCGCGAGTCCGACTCGCTCTTAGCCGTTTTTATTTAAATTGTTTTTCTTTTCTACACAAACACTCGAAAATATTAGTACCTATATTTTCGAGTGTTTGTATGTAGAAATAAGTTTAAAAACCGTACAAATTTTCTTAACTGCATAGTTACAGTTATGTAAATTTGTACAACGATGGAACAACGCGACGCACCGTGACCGCGTGGGTCGAAAGTGTCGAAACTGCTATTAAGGGGCATAGAGTTTTTTTCCCGAATTCCATACACTGATGTCGTCAGCATCCGCTAAGCTCGCCCTTGGTTCTGGCGTGAGTGCGCCGGCGCGGCGCCGTTACTGTTCAACAAAAACTGACGTGATAGAGTTCCAAACTTCCAACTGCTGCCACGATACGTTGTGCTGACGTTGAAAGCAGAAACGTTTGCTAATCTCTCTAAATACGGCTGAGGAAAGCAGTCAATTGCGGCAACACAATGCCAGACATTGTGATCCAGCAGTGCGATGCACGGTCAGTGCTGTGGGGTCACGCGATACCCCTAAAGCTTGGGGCCCAGATGGCATTTCGTAGGTGGTGCTGAAGAAATGTGCAGCCCAACTGTCAGTCTCCACTGCTAACACGTCTATACCACCTTTCGTATTATCCGGCCAACTAATGTCCACAGTCATCTTGTACAGCAAGATGTTTGAGCTAATCATCAACAAACAGCTCATGCTATAGTAATATAGTTGGAGGATCGCTCGCTGTTCTCGCTAATATACTACCGTCAATAATGGCTTTAGGCCCAAACGATCAATGGGTGATCTCTTAGCGTAAGTTAAACACAGTTGAGGTGAGACTATGGAGAGGCAGGGCGAGTCTTTGCCTATTAGCAAAGATAATATAGGTATTAGTATAACATTTAAAGGGAACTCCCTGTCCCTCACTGACCAAGCTTCCCCACCCCCGCCAGTCCCGCGCCACAGCTGTCATTATAGTTGGCGGGTGTCGTGAGAGAAAATTTGCCTAGCCTTATTGGTCACACGCACACATTCAAGCTCCGCACGACGACAGAATTGGAAACAAATAATTTGTATGGAGTTGCCGCCCTGTGCTATTAGTCAGGACATCGCTAATGCCTTTGATAGAGTGTGGCAGGAATCACTTCTTTCCAAGCTGCCGGCATATTACATACTACCTCAGTTCCTGCACGGGCGACGAATACGAGTCCTCTGAGATGGTCAGGCTCTCTATTTATTGCAGCTTAATGCTGGCTTAATTACCACAGGTTTTGTCCCCAGCACTCTTTTTTCAGCATATCTATAACTGCTGCTGCTGATCCCTAGGCACATTCTTTGCTATGCATTCTGCAAGGCTTTCACGCTGACAGTACTGCGGAGGGTCGACGCGATGTGATCTCGATCGGGATTTGAGCCAAATGGGGTTCAGATAACCTGGTTGACAGCTCAGAATCCCCTTTCCTACCTCTCTCCTCAGAATGCTAAGGTGCCACGGTAGAGACAACCTGAACATCTTCGTAATTTATAGTCGGCCAGCTTGAACTCGACAATAAAAGCTAGTCTCGCGGAAACTATCAAGTAAGTATATCAAGTGTCAATTAATGTAGTATTAACCTAGAAATCCTAAATTGAGCTATTCAAAACATCGTTTCTCTGTCGAATTATAAAAACTTGAAACGACCTAACCGCGCACGTGTTTCCCGACTCTTACAACCCTGGGTTCTTCAAGTGGAGCGTAAAGAGGCACATCATAGCGCCGCGCAAACTTAAAGACCACTGTCAGAAGTCGTATGGACTGTAAGAGTGGCGCCCAATCTCTACATGTTGCCACGGATTTCCATAACTTGGGCAGCGTCAATTTGGCGAACTTAATATACAGGGTGTTGCGGAATAACAAGACTACGAAGCGGCATTTTCATTTAAAGGTACCGTACACAAAGGGTAAAAATGGGACCCTATGATATTATTAAGACACAGCTGGTCGTCTGTCTGTCACGATTTCACGAAGCTGTGTCTCAAGAACCGATCACGGAGCTATCAAGCTAGAAAGTTGTCAGGTCAGAATTCGTTCAAAAGTGGATATGAAGCGTCTGCCAAGTGCGAGTTCTGAGTCTCCGACGAGTGCGAGTTGTATTCGCGCGCAAAGGGTTCTGTGCCAAAAAACAGGCAAAGGAATTAAGTTTCTGTATGGAAGCCACCTTAAACATTTTTTTTAATGTACTTGGTTTTATTATAGCGGTAACGGAAATACAATGTATTGTATGATTTGCATGTCAACGAATTACATACCTACCAACATATGATCACGCCTTTATCCCCGAAGGGGTAGGCTAGGCAGAGGCATTTTATAATAATATGCCCACATTTCACCTTTTTGATTTTGCCGTAAAATAAAAAACAACTTATTAGGTAAGTAGGTACCTACATTACAAACAAAACAGTCGTTAACTTGAACTAAAACATTGTTTTTCACATAACACCATTTCAAATAGGCACAAATTGTTTTGAAATTCAAATGTGCTATGTCACCGAGAGACAAGATTATGCCGAGTCATTGGTGCGCAACATTATGCTATACGCCTAGGTGATTACTCAGACATAACTTAAGCACAAGCCGAGCCTCTATCATTGTAGTCGACGTTTAAAAAATTAAATCAATCTATACTTATGAAAGATTTGTTTTTTTGGTTGTTTGTTTGTAACGAATAGGCTCCGGAACTACTGGACCGATTTGAAAAATTCTTTCACTGTTGGAAAGCTACACTCTTTGCGGTGAACATAAGGCTATTTTTATTCCCGTATTCCCACGGGAACTACGCGGGTGCTACCGCGTGACGTCCGCTAGTCTCAAATAAAATTCAATCAGTCAGCTGGCAATCCACTGCTGCAGATGGACTATGGACGTAGGCCTCTCCCAATTCACGTCACAACATACGGTCACATGAGCCTGGGCTTTGCGCATCGTACAAATAACACTTTATTACCTACAAAGGTACCTTTTCATTTATTCAAAGTTACATTGACATTCAAAATTACCCTGTACCTACTTGTTTACTATTGTAAGTATCGTACAAAACTTTCAGTTTTGATATTTTAAACGAAACGTAGGTATTGGAAGTTGATCACTAGTAATTATACTAATTATTATTAGTAATTGATTACATTGTATTGGTTAGTTTAAATCATAATATGAAAAGAGAGAGATAGAACAATATAGAATACTCACTGTATGGAATATTTACTGAGAAGTACTTCATCTTTTTTATTTTCCTTTTTGGAGTTATATAGCCACCAAATCGTTCCCCCTAATAAAATGACAAGCACAATTATATCAAAAGTGCTGAATAATCCGCTGGCTGCAGCTGCTACTGCTGCGCCTGTTGTTGCATCCTTCATAATTTCTGGTGTATTTTCTGCCATTTTTAGGTTAACTCTGTCTGCGCAATGTATTACGTGGTTTATTCACAGTGATTGAGGTACAAGGTCATCTGACAGGCGTTTCGTATACGTGCTTTTATTCAGCACATCCGACGGCGATACACTGTGTACACTGCACTGACACTGAACGTGACTGCGGAGTGGTTAGTTTCTACTACTTTGGCTAGTACTATTCTAATGTGATGGAGTTTACACGCGAAAGAAAACGACAGCCGACGCGTACCGTCAGCACGACAGCCGGAGCGAATTTAACCGAATAAAACCGACCGAACTGACGAACCGAACCAGTAGAACAAGTTATCACAGTGAAGTCCCCCACAAGCAAGCAAGTCATCGGTAACGTAACAACTTCGCTTCGATTTTATCCACGTACCACGTAGGTACAGTCAAGTACAATGAAATGTACTAGTTTAATCTTACAAAATAATGTATCCCTGCGAGTGCCATAATGAATCAACCAAACATGGTATCCACAAAACTTAACAGTAACATGTATAAGTTCTTACATAATATGCGTGTAAAGAGCAATAATTATGTACCTATCCCAATACCTACATTTATTTTTTATTTTAAATTTGACTGAGAAAGTCAACATTAAAATAAAAAAAGCCGGAAAAGTGCGAGTCGAACTCGCCCACCGAGGGCTCTGTACCTCCGTCAGCCCCTACGTCTATACAAACTATACATTTAATACGATTCAATTGTCTCGCAGTTGCAAGCAACAAGAAACTCGGAAATCGAATCTCAGAGTTTTGATTACCTACGTTTACCATTTGTTTATGATTTAATTATGAATATATAGGTATCTTTTTATCCCTTCTATTCGAAAAGTATCACTTTGTACAACTATGATTGCCTTGTTGGTCTGGAGGTCGAAATGTGCGATTTGTGTGATCTATAAATGTTCGTCTCAAGAATCTGGGTGTTTCTATGTATGATATGATAAGTATGTATTTAAAAGTATAATTATAAGTCTTAATATCCGTGGTCTGATACCCATAACACAAGCATGTTATTCCTAGCTTACTTTGGGAACAGATAGCGTTGAGTGAAATATCCGTGAATATTTATTTATTATTTTATTATAAGAGGCTTTCCGCGAGAATGAATGAATGTGTGACAGATTATGAACGTGTGAGTCCAAGACTCGTTTGGTTGAGGCTAAAGGTTGGACTCACCCGCATCTTTGTGTTAGGAGTGTATGCTCCTCAGGATGCGCGGTGGCGCCGGTCCGGATGCAGAGTGAGAGGCAGGCATTCTGGGAGAGTGTGAATGATATTCTGGGTAAATGCAAACGAAACGAAAGGATTGTAATGTTAGGTGATTTTAATGGATGGGTTGGAGTGAAGCGTGATGGATATGAAAGTGTATTGGGAAAGTTTGGGGATGAGCGAGTGAATGAAAATGGCGAAAGTCTGCTAGAAGTATGTTTGGAGAGGAATCTTGTGGTAACCAACACCATATTTAACCACAAAGATATCCACTTGTATACAAGGAAACAAGAAAGCCAGAGAAGCATGATTGATTTTGTGATAGTAGACGCAAGAATGAGAAAGAATGTGCTGGACACCCGGGCACACCGCGGTGCCGGGATTGACACAGATCACTTCTTGGTAATTAGCCGCGTAAGAGGTCTGTTTCAGCGGTGGCGGCATCGTGCGCACAAGCCCATTAGTGTACTGGAGCGCATTAAAGTCGAAAATTTGAAAGATATAAGCGTGAGAGAGGAATTTGTGAATAAATTGAGCGAGAAATTGGAAAATTCAGAGGAAATATGTGAGATTGAAGAATTATGGAAGATGATTAAGGAAGGTCTCGTAAAAGTTGCAGTGGAAGTATGTGGGATAAGCAAAAGGCGACATGGATGTCAGGTAAAGAGTATGTGTGCAGAAGTTTTAAAAGTTTTGTCTGATAAGAAGCAAGCATGGTTGAACTGGCTGGCTGCAATGGCCAATCAAAGAATACAGAAGGCAACGGATGAGGATGTAAAAATGGCAAAGGATGAGTATAAAAGGTATAAGCGTGTTGCGAAAGAAGTGATAAATAGTAAGAGAGAGAATGATGAGAATGACTTTCATCACAGGTTATCTGATGACTTCCAACAGAATATAAAATTCTTTTGGAAGTCTATAAGAACAATGAGGACTGAACAGACTACCTCACAATTTAAACAAATCAGAAACCATGATGGCAGTTTTGTGATAGGAGAGGAATGTGTGTTAAAAAGGTGGAAGGAATATTTTGAAAGTTTATTTGAAAAAGAGGATATGCAAAGGGAGACTCAAGTCTCGGAAATGAATGAACTTGATAATGAAAGCCACTTAAGTATGGAAGAAATTGTGGAAGCGTGGAATAGTATGAAATTAGGAAAGGCTGCTGGGATTGATAGAATTTCTGCCGAGATGCTGAAAGCGGGTCGTGGCGTGGTAGCTTGCCAGCTGTACCACCTTTTCAATCTTTGCTGGCGTAATGGCAGAGTACCAGAAGAATGGCGCAAATCGGTCATAGTGCCGCTGTACAAAGGTAAAGGGTCACAGCAAGAGTGCAAAAACTACCGCGGCATAAGCTTGCTCAGTGTCGTAGGCAAACTGTATGCGAAAGTTTTGATTAAAAGAGTGATGAATGAAACTGAAGGAAAAATGTGGGATGGGAAGGGGATGCACGGATCAGGTCTTTTCACTAAGATTGCTGAAAAGTTTTTGGCAAAACGCCAAAAAGTCTATTGCATCTTCGTGGACTTAGAAAAGGCCTATGACAGAGTGGTGCGGAATGAACTGTGGTCAACACTGTTCATTTTCATTCTTGTATGGAGTGAACAGCAACTTGATACGAGCATTGTAATCTCTATATGAGGACTCCAGTGCTTGTGTCAGGATAAATGGAGCTTGCACAGACTTTTTTCCCATCGAAAAAGGTGTGAGACAAGGCTGTGTAGCGTCACCATGGCTGTTCAACCTTTACATGGACAGTTGCTTGAAAGATCTACAAGAGTGTGCGTATGGACTAAAAATTAATGAGCTAACCGTCAAATGCCTCCTTTATGCTGATGATCAGGTAATACTGGCATCATCGGCGGAGGAGTTGCAGTTGATGGTTAATATAATAAACGATGCGCTTAAAAGTAGAGGAATGAATGTTAATGTAAGCAAGACAAAAGTAATTGTTTTTGAAAGAGAGAAATGTATGACTGATTGCTCGATATTGATCAAAGGAAAGAGCGTGGAACAGGTGAAAGAGTTTGTTTATTTGGGTTCAAAATTTGCAAAAGATGGAAAGTGTGATAATGATATTGAAAGAAGAGTTTTGGCAGGAAATCAAGTGAATGGAGCCATTCACACCTTTATGAACAGTCAGAACGTGTCTAAAAAGGCAAGGATGGCTGTACATAGAGGAGTGCTTGTCCCTACACTTATGCATGGCAGTGAAAGTTGGGTGTGGCAGGAGAAGCATGAAAGTAAAATTAATGCAGTGGAAATGAGAAGTTTGCGAAGTATAGCTGGAGTGATATTGATGGATAAAGTAAATAATAGTGTGATAAGGGAACATTGCGGCATGACAGAAGATGAAGTGACTAAGATAGAGAAAGGGATGCTCAGATGGTTTGGACATGTGGAGAGAATGGATGGAAATAGGCTGACGAAACAGATTTATGAGGCGATAGTGAATGGGCAAACTGGTAGGGGTCGACCTCGGCATACTCAAGTCGATAAAATCGATAATCTTCTGAGAAAAGGCCAGGTCAAAAGTACCCTTAACCGAAGAGCATGTATGAAGACACTTATGAAAGTTGAAGAAGCGAAAGTTGTTTGCCAGGATCGTAGCAAGTGGAAAGCCATAGTCTCTGCCTACCCCGTTGGGAAACAGGCGTGATGTTATGTATGTATGTAAGAGGCCCCATAAAATTGACTCAATAACATTGCATCAATATTTATTTCTGTCCGAGTATACCTATGTCTGTTCAACTGTTGGGCTCCCAACCGTAGGCTGTTGGGCGTTACGTGAGGTTTTTTAGTCGGTAGGAGTCCGGAATAGCACCCATGAAGAATTTTTCCTCACGTTAAAAAAATGCCTGTTCAAACCTCAATACCCGTCACAGTCAATTTATTGAAGAATCATCTATATTGATTAATATTATTGTACGTAAGTATATGGAGCCTGATTTATGCTTGTTTTTCACCTTAGTAGTTTAAATAATTGTAATATACAATAAATAAGATAAGTAATAAAAGCCTTATCTGAATGTTTTATAAACATACTATTCTCTAAGTTTACGAAAGATTGGCAAATCAGTAGATAGGTGCAAAATGTCAAAGTATTTTGTGAATTGCTATTTATTTGGCCAACTTTAAACGACGTTTTTTTTAATGATTACGTCACAATAGTGCAATTTTTAGATTTTTCCCTATATTTGTGGTTTTTGAGGATGTTATTTGCCAAATTTCATAGTTCTAGGTTAACGGGAAGTGCCCTATTAATTTTGATTCCCTTAGTGTCGAAATACACTTTTTCGACGATATTAGTAGCCGTAACTTTTTTCAGCTATAACTTAGAAGTTTGATTCTATACAGCATGAAGGGACCATAGACTTTCATATATGGTATTAATTTCAACTCCATACCTTTACGCGTTCACGAGATAAATGTTTTTGACTGACAGAAGGATGGACGGACGGACAACAAAGTGATCTTACAAGGGTTCCGTTTTTACCTTTTAGGTACAGAACCCTAAAAAAAGTAGCATGTATATTGCATAACATGCATTGCAATCAAAACAATATGTTACTGTCAAGTTCGGTGGATTCCATGTTTGCCACAATCTTTGGTAGTACATTTAATTGTAGTAGACTGTACCAAAACACGCGTAATGTAAATTATTATGAAGGTGGATAAGGTGGTAAATCCTACACGGCTGTGCTCAAGCTGTAGCTGCGCGTCAACGTAAACCGTCCGTGCTTCTTTTGGAACGAAGTTCCTTATCGCGCGTTGTGAAAGGGGGCTAGACGGAAAAAATTCTTACGAAAAGTTGTCACGACACTTTTGGTAGTGGTAGTGCTAGCCAGGGGACGAACATGAACTCTACGAGCAACACCAAAGCAAGGGGGGAGGGGGGGAAGGGGGGGGGGGCGAGGGGGATAAGGTGGGGAAAGTGGGCGGAAGAGGGAAGGGGGGGGGTAATAAAATGGGGGTTAATAATAAAAAAAATATTTTTTTTAATTTAAAAAAAAAATTATTACAATTCCTTCACTAATTAATCGAAAGGAACTTCGTTCCATCCGGGTGTCCCTTGACACCTCTCAAGTTTTTTTTTTTAACGTGAGAGAAAATCCATCTTGGATGCTATGCCAGACTCTTACCGACTAAAAAACCTCCGTAACGCCCAACAGCCTATGGTTAGGAGCCCCGGGTAAGCCCTCGGCAGGATGTCCCAGGACTCTCTCAATATACCTAACAAATGTAATACTTTGCATCTTATGGTAGGTATGGAACCATCCGTGCGCGAGTCCGACCCCACTTGTTCAGTTTTTTATATTCCTACAAGAAATTTTATACTTACGAACTCTGATAACACAGGAAGGAAGGTTAGGTAAGTAGTATTGTCTAAGCTTACAAAGGCTTGAGCGACGTAGACCACATCTATACCTGTTCGGCAGATTGTACAGAACAAAACAAGTACAGTCAGCCACTGTGTGTGGCTTTTATGGACTCCAAGAAAGCCTTTGACACTGTCGAAAGTTCGAAACCTGAGCCGTACCGGACGCAGCAGCAGCGGTAACGTGTTGATTGAAGATATATTGAGGTGTTGAGATGCTTGTACCTACTATACCGTTACAATTACCGTCCAGTTAGAGGATAAGAAGACCAATATAGCACTGCGCAGAGGTGTAAGACATGGCGATTTAATATCTTCGAAACTCTTCACCAATGCACTTGACGACGTCTTTAAATCGCTAAACTTGGATGGATGGGGCATTAATATAAACGGTGAACGCACCTCACATCTTTGCCGACGACATCGCCATAGGAAACATTGGAACAGTTGAGCGGGATGCTGCACAGTCTAAGTGGAAAGTCTCGACATGAACTTGGATAAAACCAAGGTCTGTTCAATCAGCATATCATGCCGCGGCGGGAGGGACCAAGGACGTCCAAGGATCGAGGCTTGAGGTTCTCCAGGAATACATCTACCTAGAGCTGGAAATCACACTTAAGAAATAACCTGGAAAAGGAAATTGCGTAAAGGATCCGCTTTGACTGGGGAGCATTCAGCAAACTGCGTCGTGTTTTCTAATTCACCTATACAGCAATGCCTGAACACAAAAGTCTATAACCAGTACGTTCTACCAGTTATGACCTACGGTGCCGAGACGTGGACACTTACAGTAAAACTAGTCCATGGCCTTACAAGTTGCACAGGGAGCAATGTAACGAGTTATGTTTGGGATGTCTCTGAGGGATAAAATCCGGAACGATTTTATCCGTCCGAGAACCAGAGTGGTTGAGAGGTTGACATTGTGTCTCGCAGAGTATGCGTTTTGAAGTGGCAGTGGGCTGGCCAGATCTGTAGGGAGAACTGATGGCAGGTGGATTAAACGAGTTCTGGAGTGGAGACCGCGTCTTGGTACACGTGGGGTAGAACGACCCCCCGCCAGAAGGACCGACGACCTTTTCACTACTGGATGCGGACCTGTATTGTGGCGTAATTTGAGAGGCCTACGTCCAGCCAGTGGACTGCCCTAAGGCTGATTTGATTGAAGCATGCAAAAAAGGTTATAATAAATGTTTAGGAAAGTATTTTATTTCGTACAGCCGTCCCTAACTCACCTTCCGTGAGAAGGGTGAGTTAGGGACGGCTGTACTGTGGCTTAAATCCCGCAAAAACACCGCCCCTGGACCCGACGCGACGGCATTCCAGGCCGAGCGTGGGTCCTGGCTCTCGAGGAGCTTGGGCCTCGACTTATGTATAGGGCTCTTTAGCGCAGGCCTCGAAAAAGACAGATACAGATACGAAGACTATTGCCCTCCGAGGCCGGGGGTCTGCTCACCGTCCTTACAGAAGCAGGTCGATGACGGCAGCGTGACGTGAGGGATTCACGCACGCCCGAACCACCCCCTAGACGAGACCGCAGTTGTGGCCGTGAGTCTGTTGGGAGTCCTGGCACATTCTTCCGAGGGCTTACCCGGGGCTTCCAACCATAGGCTGTTGGGCGTTACGTGAGGTGAGGTTTTTTGGTCGGTGGGAGTCTGGCATAGCAACCATGATGGATTTTCCCTCACGTTAAAAAAAAAGGCATTTTAATTACTTACATGTTTACGTTAATTAAATACCTACATAAAATATGCACCCTAATAAATGATTTTAATTTTCAATGAACTGCCCACGGAACAGAAAAAAATAAGTGCTTTTTTTTCTGTGCCGCGGTACCTACCTACTCACAACCAAACGGGTAGGTAGGTAGCGATAATGAAGGAGGGAAGGATAGGATGATTCCTCCTTCCCTCTTTCATTATTGATACTTAGGTATATTCTATTTGACTGATAGATAACACGGAACAATAATAACTATGTACTTATATCAAAAATAAATAATTCCAGTTCAATGCCAACCACACAACAAACAAAATCGGCCAAGTGAGAGTCGGGCTCGCGCACGTAGGGGTCCGTACCAAAAAACCTGCAAAAAAATAACGTTGGTTACACTGGTCAACAAAATTTTGTAACAAGAAAAGTGCTTACTAATTTTGAATTACCTACCTACCCTCATGTTATCACCATATTTATTTTGATTTCATCAGGTCTCGTTTTTGTGTTACAGCTACTACCCACAAAATTGAAAATTAATCATTTTTATTTTACTCTCGCATTAAGAAAATTTAATTATTTAAAGAGCTTAGTGCTTTTTTCCCTTTTCCGAGTTGTGTGTTTTTAAAATAATGTCAATAAAGTGTAAAACTGATCCTGACAAGTTTTGTTACATTTGTGGCGGCATTACTTTTAAAACGCAGCGGAGGAATTTGACACCATTAGTAACTAAGTTATATGAACAGTATTTTGACTTCGTCATCGGAAAACAAGATAAAGTGTGGGTTCCACACATCTGTTGTGTTACATGTGCAGTGTCTTCTTACTGGATGAGCGAGAAAATCTAGATCTATGCCTATTGCAATCCTTATGATTTGGACGGAATCAACAAACCACTTATCTGATTGTTATTTTTGTCTGACTGATACAAAAGGTATTAAAATTAAAACAAAAAGTAAAATTAAGTATCCTGACCTGCCACCGGCTAAAAGACCGATCCTTCATAATAAAAAACTACCTTTACCAGAACCACCTCAAAGTTCCGATCGGACCGCTACGCCAGAACGCACGGTTTTTTACATACCTACTTATGAAAGAAAAAATTGAGTGTGGCAAAAAATAAAGAGGGCATATTTGTTGGCCCTCCAATCAGGCAATTGACGAAAGATAATATATTTAAAGAAAAACCGGAAAAATCAGCTTGGGAATATTTCATGAAAGTAACTTCCAATTTTCTAGGAAATCAGCGATCAAGTGACTATATAAGTATTGTCGTGGAGCTGTTATCTACTAATAAGGCTTTAGGCTGTAATATGTCGTTGAAAATACATTGTCTTCATTTACATTTAGATTTCTTTCCTGAAAATTTGGGTGCCGTCTGTGATGAACACGGTGAAAAATTCCACCAAGACATTGTTACCATAGAAAAACGATATCAAGGCTAGTGGAGTCCACGTATGCTAGCAGATTACTGTTGGACATTACAACGAGACGTCCCTGAAGCAAAATATAGGCGAAAATCATAAAGCTACACTTATATTACTGTTGCAATATAACGGATTAACTTCTTTTTGTTGATAAAATCTGTCTGTTTTTAAATTTTAATAGAACTCAATTACAGAAAAAGTATTCGTATTTGAAGCATTGTAATTTTATTTCTAGTATCCTTATCCTTGCCCCAAACATAACTAGACAAAAGTTTTCATGTTACATGCAAAAAGTGTTTTTTTGTCGACCAGTGTTATTATACCTATGCCCCTTAGACCATAAAACACGGGACTAGCCTTTGCGAACCACCGCATACAAAAATATTCTGCCAGTTTTCATACAAATGAAGGGGGAAACACAAGGACATATAAAATTTCATTGCATTTAAAAATGTATTTATCGACAAACGCGTAATGGCTGTTGTGTGTTAATTGTTATTGTACAGTCAACTACAATGTAATGTACTAGTTTAATCATATAAAATGATGTACTGATGTACAGGCTTTTCATAAAGCCAAAAGACCAAATGGTAATGTGCAATGGCAGAAAACAATGCTTAAGTAAGGCGCATCCTGTGGTTAGATGATCTAAGCTATGCCCCCGTCAGTGTTAATTCTTTTCTGATTTTAGTATTTTGTTGTTAAGGCTGCATCAGAAAAATATATCATCTGTGAAAATTTTAGCTCTCTAGCTATCACGGTTCCTGAGATACAGGCGATACAGCCTCGTGACGAACGGACAGACAGAATGGGATTTGTTTTATTACCCTTTGGGAAAAGAACCCTAAAAAATCAAACGGGTAGGCGGTAGAAGGTCACGTGTCGTTCGAGTCGGTAAGATTCTGGTATAGCATCCATTCCATAACGGATTTCCGCACGTAAAAAAAAATGTAAAAAAAAAAGAGTTATCCAAACCAATTGTACTTGTCGAAGGAATAGCGATGATGGCGAATCAAAGAAGTCAGGGAGAGGGTTTATAGGACAGGTAGGTAGTAGAATATTATTGGTTCTTCATACCCTCCAAGTCCTTAATGTGCAACAGTTCATTCGCGCTGGGCTTTCATGAAAAGAAAAATTGCCAGACTGACATACGAGGGTGGGTGTCTCCTTTCATTTATTGTTAAATCAGACGTTACATGCAAAAACCCATACTTAACCATAACTAACCATAATAATGGTATCAGTCTAAAGGGGTCCCGACACGGTCAAACTGCAATTTGTCAAGCACGGCACGTACAATATCATGTGCACATACACGTCGATGCACACCTACATGCAAAGAAATCACGCACACTGAAGCAACTTCCATTTATATTTTAACGTGCTTGACAATTGCAAGGCATGATCAATCAGTATCTTCACCGGACAATCGAAAAAACCATTCTTCCATTGTCCGGCTGCCGGACAAAAACGACCGTACCTACTACGGAAAAAGAGGGATCGTGTCGGGAGCCCATAAAATGGGTTTCCGCCAAGTCACGTCTGATTCCATAACTTTAAAAAAAGAATTGAAAAAAGAAAAAAAAACAGCGGCAAGCAGTTTCTAAATTCATGGAGATGCGGAAAAAATATATCGCTATCCGTTTTACATTAGAATTTATAATGTGTATTGTGACGTAATAATAGGTCAGGCACTCAAGGTGACGGACAGTCGGGTAACCTCGTCGGTTACCTTACTAGTCGACACTTCGCACACCAATTATCGCCTAGTTGCTTATTGTCTGTCTTTATTATAGGTAATCCGTCCGTACGTAGAACTTGACGTCTATTGCGAATGATCAACGTTGTTTATTGAACTCATGAAATTATAGTTAGGAACTTTAGTTATTATAGTGCACTAGTCTCTGGCCAGATTAGGTCTAACGGGTCAAACATATATATGGGGTGGAATTTAAAGACGGTAGTTGGAGGCAGTGGCGTAACTACACCATCTGGGGCCCGTGGCAAATTCGTTGGATGGGGCCCCCTCAGTAAAAAATAAAGTTCTTGTATTACAATAGTTATAACCAGGGCTTTTTTGTCACTACTTATATTTGAGGGCACGCTACACCCCTCCCCACCCCTGTGGCATAAGCTAGCTAGCAATAATAACCATGAATTCACGTCAAACATTAAATTATGGGGACCCGTTGAACCAAGTAGCATCCATTGGGTATTATCCCGCTTTTTGGGGCTTGTGGTGTGCGTGAAACTCTCACTTCACGCTATAGTCTTGGGTTTGTTTGTGTGGATGGTGAGCCGTTCCCCCGCCGTCATATGCACTGGAGCATAATCATCGATTGTAGCCTCTAGAGTTCGTGACGTATCGATAGGTCCATGCTCCACAAAGCCCTAATGCAGGGCACTGTCTGAACTCATCGCGCGTCATCTCGAAGTGGTCGTGAATATATCTAAAAAGTGTTGCCCAGGTAAAACTGGCGGCCTAACCTGTCAAAAACTGCATTTAAAGATTTTTTGTAAAAATCACCTGCTTGAGCCGGGAATCGAACCTGGGAGATGTGATAAATAAAACACTTGTATTTTATGATACCAACCGAAATAGTCTTTAATAAGGAACAATTTCTTTTAAACAACATAGTATCTTAAATTAAAGGACCAAGCAAATAGTAGATTGTACTACAAGTGCATAAAAGAAGCCATTTTATACGAGACGTGGCGAGGGTGGATATTAAGTCAAGGATAAAATGGGTTTTATGATCGAGTTATACACTCTGCTTTTCACTTCGATTGCAAGGAAATGAAACAGTGATATTGTAATATAATAATAATATCTGCTGAACAACTTTCTTTGCAGTTCTTTCCATTAAAGTGTTAGGAGTGAGTGTTATTTCATCTCCACTTGAAGACATATTTATTTTCAGTAATAAAGCAAATTTAATTACACAAAATGTCTAAATACTGATAACTTTCTAAGTTTCTTTCCCGCCAATGTCTTTTTGCAAAGTTTTTTTTAATCATTCTACATGAATCATTAGGCATGGGTAACGAGACCTATACTGCCTAATCATAAGTTCATTTTATAATATTTTTCACTCATAATACTATCTGATTTTTAATGTTTCATAATTTATATAGAACACAGAAAGTACAAATTAAATGTAACAAAAAAAAACAAGTTATTTAATAGCGTTTTATTATGTTTGGTTCATAGAGTAACACGATCTTCATGGTACCGCGTCTACGCGTCTCTACGGTCTAGTTTGGCCATATTGTTTTAATAATTTATATAGAACACAGAAAGTACAAATTAAATATAACAAAAAAAAACAAGTTATTTAATAGCGTTTTATTATGTTTGGTTCATAGAGTAACACGATCTTCATGGTACCGCGTCTACGCGTCTCTACGGTCTAGTTTGGCCATATTGTTTTAGAAGAAGAAAAAGAACTTAATGCACTAGAACAGAAAATGTTGTTTTAGTCCGCATACACCCAGCATAAACAAGAAAAACATATTTTCACTTTACGAGCATAAGAAGTGAAAAACATATTTTCACTTCTTATGCTCGTAAAGTTCTTGTTTATGCTGGGTGTATGCGGACTAAAACAACATTTTATGCTCTAGTGACGGTACCATGAAGATCGTGTTACTCTATGAACCAAACATAATAAAACGCTATTAAATACACAGACGTACAATAAGTAGCAGACGAAACATTAATTATGTTTGTGTGCGTTGGTCTTTCCATTCCGCTCGCTCTAAGGGGTTAGTGAATGCTGCTATCTCGTTTCTACACGTATAGCAACACTATACATGACATTTAAAAAAAAAATGACGTCCGCCTGGTTTTTGAAAGGTTTAAGCTACCGATGCTGCAGTTTGACGTATTAGATACCCCTCATTAATGTAGGGGCCAAACTCAGGCACTTCTTTTCAAGATTAAATTTAATGCTAACATAAAAATAAGTGTGGCAAACTGTGATTTAGCATTTAATTAGTTCAGAATTGCATTTTAATATAATGCCTGTAATCTTCGATGATATTGAGTATACAATATATAAAAATGAAGCCCGATTTCCGTGGTCACGGCATCACGCGTGAAATGCTGGACCGATTTCGCTAATTCTTTTTTGTTGTGTTTGTTTCTATCAGGAGAAGGTTTTAAAAAAATTAGTGCAAAACCATTAGCAGAAATGGTTTTTATTGCGATTTTGAATCGGATCATAGAACTGGAAACTCCGAAATGGAAACCGGGAACAGAAAGACTAAGAGATAATTTTGCAATCCAATATAGCCGCCGCGTCGAAATCACAAAATTTCATGATGGGTATCGTTTAAGGGGGATTTTGGTACGCTGAGTACGAATCACATGATAATTTTGCAATCCAATTTGGCCGCCGCGCCGAAATCACAAAATTTCATGATGGGTATCGTTTAAGGGGGATTTTGGTACGCTGAGTACGAATCTCATGATACTTTTGCAATCCAATATGGCCGCCGCCCTGAAATCACAAAATTTCATGATGGGTATCGTTAAAGGGGGTTTTTGGTATGCTGAGTACGAATCACATGATAATTTTGCAATCAAATATGGCCGCGGTGCCGAAATCACAAAATTTCATGATGGGTATTGTTTAAGGGGGATTTTGGTACGCTGAGTACGAATTTCATGATAATTTTGCAATACAATATGGCCGCCGCGCCGAAATCACAAAATTTCATGATGGGTATTGCTTAAGGAGTTTCTTGGTATGCTGAGTACGAATCACGTGATAATTTTGCAATCCAATATGGGCGCCGCACCGAAATCACAAAATTTTCGTGATGGGTATCGTTTAAGGGGTTTTTTGGTATGGTGAGTACGAATCACATGATAATTTTGTAATCAATTATGGCCGCTGCGCCGAAATCACAAAATTTCATGATGGGTATTGTTTAAGGGGGATTTTGGTACGCTGAGTACGAATCTCATGATAATTTTGCAATCCAATATGGCCGCCGCGCCGAAATCACAAAATTTCATGATGGGTATCGTTTAAGGGGAAATTTGGTACGCTGAGTACGAATCTCATGATAATTTTGCAATCCAATATGGCCGCCGCGCCGAAATCACAAAATTTTCGTGATGGGTATCGTTTAAGGGGTTTTTTGGTATGCTGAGTACGAATCACATGATAATTTTGCAATCAAATATGGCCGCCGCGCCGAAATCACAAAATTTCATGATGGGTTATCGTTTAAGGGTTTTTTTGGTATGCTGAGTACGAATCATATGATAATTTTGCAATCCAATATGGCCGCCGCGCCGAAATCACAAAATTTCATGATGGGTATCGTCTAAGGGGTTTTTTGGTATGCTGAGTACGAATCACATGATAATTTTGTAATCCAACATGGCCGCCGCGCCGAAATCACAAAATTTCATGATGGGTATCGTTTAAGGGGTTTTTTGGTATGCTGAGTACGAATCACATGATAATTCTGCAATCCAATATGGCCGCTGCGCCGTAATCACAAAATATCATGATGGGTATCGTTTAAGGGGGATTTTGGTACGCTGAGTACGAATCTCATGATAATTTTGCAATCCAATATGGCCGCCGCGCCACCATTGTTAAATTTCATGTTGGATATTGTTTATGGGGTTTTTCGGTATACTGAGTAAGAATTTCAGGTTAATTTTGGAATCCAATATGGCCACCGCGCCACTGTTGCGAGATTTCTGTCAGTATGCTGAGATACCAAAAAACCCCTTTCACGATATCCAAAATGAAATTTTACAACGGTGGTTCGGCGGCGATATTGGATTGCAAAATTATCATGAGATTCGTACTCAGCATACCAAAAAACCTCTTAGACGATACCCATCATGAAATTTTGTGATTTCGGCGCGGCGGCCAAATTGGATTGCAAAATTATCATGTTTATCGTACTCAGCATACCAAAAAACCCCTTAAACGATACCCATCATGAATTTTGTGATTTCGGCGTGGCGGCCATATTGGATTGCAAAATTATCATGTTATTCGATCTCAGCATACAAAAAAAACCCCTTAGACGATACCCATCATGAAATTTTGTGATTTCGGCACGGCCGCCATTTTGGATTGCAAAATTATCAAGTGATTCGTACTCACCATACCAAAAAACCCCTTAAACGATACCCATCACGAAAATTTTGTGATTTCGGCGCGGCGCCCATATTGGATTGCAAAATTATCACGTGATTCGTACTCAGCATACCAAGAATCCCCTTAAGCAATACCCATCATGAAATTTTGTGATTTCGGCGCGGCGGCCATATTGGATTGCAAAATTATCATGAGATTCATACTCAGCATACCAAAAAACCCCTTAGACGATACCCATCATGAAATTTTGTGATTTCGGCGCGGCGGCCATATTGGATTGTAAAATTATCATGAGATTCGTACTCAGCGTACCAAAATCCTCCTTAAACGATACCCATCATGAAATTTTGTGAATTCGGCGCGGCGGCCATATTGGATTGCAAAATTATCATGTGATTCGTACTCAGCATAACAAAAAACCCCTTAAACGATACCCATCATGAATTTTGTGATTTCGGCGTGGCGGCCATATTGGATTGCAAAATTATCATGTTATTCGATCTCAGCATACAAAAAAAAACCCCTTAGACGATACCCATCATGAAATTTTGTGATTTCGGCGCGGCCGCCATATTGGATTGCAAAATTATCATGTGATTCGTACTCACCATACCAAAAAACACCTTAAACGATACCCATCACGAAAATTTTGTGATTTCGGCGCGGCGCCCATATTGGATTGCAAAATTATCACGTGATTCGTACTCAGCATACCAAGAATCCCCTTAAACGATACCCATCATGAAATTTTGTGAATTCGGCGCGGCGGCCCTATTGGATTGCAAAATTAACCCAAAATTCGTACTCAGCATACCAAAAAACCCTTTATATGATATGCAACATGAAATTTTACAACGGTGGCGCGGTGGCCATATTGGATTGCAAAATTAACCTGAAATTCGTACTCAGCATACCAAAAAACCCCATAAACGATATCCAACATGAAATTTTACAATGGTGGCGCGGCGGCCATATTGGATTGCAAAATTAACCTGAAATTCGTACTCGTACTACTATTTTTTTCCCAAAAGCGTTTGGCATCTTAGATCGTATGTCCACCTATTTATAATACGGACCAGTGTGCGGCCGGCCAGCCGCAACAAAAAAAGCGCATTGATGTTACGAGTTGGATCAAAACGTTACACATTGTATCATTACAAGGCGCGCATTGCACAAATGCTCGGATCAGTGGCGCGGTGGCCATATTGGATTGCAAAATTAACCTGAAATTCGTACTCAGCATACCAAAAAACCCCATAAACGATATCCAACATGAAATTTTATAATGGTGGCGCGGCGGCCATATTGGATTGCAAAATTAACCTGAAATTCGTACTCGTACTACTATTTTTTTCCCAAAAGCGTTTGGCATCTTAGATCGTATGTCCACCTATTTATAATACGGACCAGTGTGCGGCCGGCCAGCCGCAACAAAAAAAGCGCATTGATGTTACGAGTTGGATCAAAACGTTACACATTGTATCATTACAAGGCGCGCATTGCACAAATGCTCGGATCACCTGCTTCACTGCTGTAACCTCGTCTTGTATCATTACAAGGTGCGCATTGCAATGCTCGGTTCACCTCCCACACTGGCTGTAATTCTCGACTCGTAACATTACATTACGCGCGAATGCTCCCGGTGAGGAAGCACCTTTAGAAAAAAATGATGTTTTGTAACATCATTTTTTTCTAAAGGTGCTTTAGCCTCAATAGCATTTTTGAAGACCTATCTATGGATACCCCACACGTATGGGTTTGATGAAAAAAAATCTTTTCATTTCAGTTTTGAGTATGGGGAACCCCAAAATTTACTGCTTTTTTTTAGTTTTATTTAAAAATCTTAATGCGGTTCACAGAATACATCTACCTACCAAGTTTCAAGTGCATAGGTCTTATAGTTTCTGAGAAAAGTGGTTGTGACATTCGGACGGCCAGACAGACAGACATGACGAATGTATAAGGGTTCCGTTTTTTGCCATTTGGCTACGGAACCTTAAAAGAGGTATTTTAAGATACTCTTATTTCATTAAAATAAATATTATTGAACTAGGCGGCTAACTCCTTCCCTGTAGTTGCGTTAGTGTGTGTGGTTTTTATGTGTTAGTTTTGGCGTACTTTTCAATCTCTAATGCTTTGTCTGCTACTTATTGTAAGTCTGTGATTAAATAACTTTTTTTTTTAATTAAAGACTTTTATTTACAACTAGCTGAGCCCGCAACTTCGTTTACGTCACATAAGGTGTATGAAAGGAAAGGTATTTCTTCATCAGAGTCATCAAGCAGCGTCTGAAACTGCCCTGTTTGCTTAATCATAAAAGAGCTTAATGATTAAGTCTATTTTAAAACATTCATGAATTGTTTAAAAATAGTCTTAATCATTAAGCTCTTTTATGATTAAGCCAACACGCCAGTTTAGGTTCACTCACATTCAAAGAAACCCCTACAATTAAAATTTTCAAAATATCTGATTCTTAAAAGTGTTATAACCTACGAATAATGTATACTATAGAAGCATAATTCGGCTCAAAAAATGGCTCCACCAAATGGGGACCGCGGAAGGCGTTGCTTAAAATGGGGACCGCGCGACACATTTAGTCCGCGCTGTCACGCATAGCGTTCGCTTGTGTCACCGGAACCAATCTGTCAGTGATTTTAATGGTTTTTTTCGGGTTAAATATATTTCAAATATGCCTTCGTGTGTTCTGAAGTGGTGTAGAAACCATACGGATATGAATAACGCTGGAATCACCCTCCATAGGTGAGTAAATATTCATTTTAAAAACACGTACTGGTGACGTTGAAAAGTGTTATGCAACATGAACTCAATTCGAAAATCAAATTATTTTTATGCAGTGTTTATAGTATGTTAAGCGCTAAGGTAATATTGTTAGTACGATATTATATTAGTAGGATGATATTATGCATAGAAATTAAATTATAATTTGAATTTCACGGATTCCCAACAAATGAAGTCCAGCGTGAAAAATGGGTTAATGCGATTCGTTTGGAAAGAAATGAACGTAATTGGATGCCTAGTCAGTACAGTAAAATGCGCAGTACAGTAACATACACTTTTAAACTAATGACATGTACACACTAAATAATGGAAAGGTTGCGAAAAGCGATTAAGAAAATCAGCGGTGCCTATTTGTAGGTACTGTAAGATATTTTATATATGTTTTTGCAATTAATAAAAAAGACGTGTTTAGCCAATATAAAAGAACGAAATGACGTCACGAAACCCCTTAAAGAAAGCCATCCTATAGAAAGCAATTACGACGTTATGTTGTTAAAAGCATAAATGAACAATTTGTCATTTTTCGTTTGCATTAATTTGCTAAAAAGGAGTTTTTACCAAATTCCAACCGCCATAAAAATTAAAAAAACTAATTAATTTTTCCGAGGCACATAATTGTAAAAAAAACCGTAACCGTTTTTCATTTGTAGGCGTATGTTGTTCAATGAATAGAATAATAATAATTTTCTATTGATTGAACTTATTCAATAACAAGCTTTTATATTATTGTATAACACCGTCCATGTTTGCCGCTTCGGGTGGGGCGCCGAGCCGCCATGACCTTGGCGCGACCAATCGTGGGCAAGTGTTGAACTATGAATGTGTGAGTGTTGTGTTTTATTGCTGTATTTTAGTATGGGTAAGTTGCTCCAAGATTTTGGCGGTAACTTTATAGAAGTTACATTTCTATAGTATACATTATTCGTAGGTTATAACTCTTTTATTTCTAAACCGATTTACATAAAACAAACGCTAAATGTTAACTGGAGCAAACCTCAACACAATAAAAAAAACCGCATTGCAATCGGTTGAGCGGTTACTGAGATTAGCGTGCACAACCGTACAGACAAACAGATATACAGACATACAGACATACAGACAAACAGACAAAAATTCTAAAAATCATTGTTTTGGGTTCTATTGCGTTCATAAAGCCCCCCTATAATATTTTTTCTTATTTATCTTCCATGTACAGACAGCGACCTGTTACGATTTTATTATATGTATTGATATCACTGTTTCATTTCCTTGCAATCGAAGTGAAAAGCAGAGTGTATAACTCAATCATAAAACCCATTTTATCCTCGACTTAATATCCACCCTCGCCTTTGGCTCGGGCGGATAAACGTCTCGTATAAAATGGCTTCTTTTATGCACTTGTAGTACAATCTACTATTTATTGTAAAGCTTACTCACTTTCTAAACAAAAAAAAAATCTAATTGATAACCTCCTTTTTTTTAAGTAAGTTAAAAAAATCCTTTAGTCGCATTATGTCCAATTCGCAAAATGTCCAACTATTCAATTCTCAATAGGTCCAGTTCGCAAATGGTCCAGTTCGCAGTTGGTCCAGTTCGCAATTGGTCCAGTTCGCAATTGGTCTAATTCGCAATTACTCCAGTTCGTAATTAGGGATCTATATGGATAAATGGAATCAACATAGGTATTTTAATCCGTCTCATCGCATAATATCCTTTTCTCGAAATGTCCTTTTCTCAAAATGTCCTTTTCTCAAAATGTCCCTTTCTCAAAATATGTGCACTACAGACTTTTTTTTAACCACGTAAGTTACCACCATTCACTTGGTAAGTTTGATGTATGTATAATTATGTTATTCAGAACGGTCAGTTATAAATTAGAATTTGGCGTGGTTTTGTTTAGGTGGTTATAAAAAAAATAACCACGAAGGCTAATGCGAGAGCTCCGCTCCGCTCCCGTCTTAGCCTTCTAACCTAACCTATCCAAGTCGGATTGCGCGGTGTTAATCCTGTATTGCACATATTTTGAGAAAGGACATTTCGAGAAAAGGACATTATGAGAAAGGACATTTTTCACTTCGAGCTGTATCTCGCCTCGCAGAAGGTTGTCAAAAACGCCTCCCGTAATCAAGCACGACTCCTATTTTACAACTGGACCAATTGCGAATTGGACATTGTGAGAATTGGAAGTTGTGAGAATTGGACAATTTGCGAATTGGTCGTTGTGAGAATTGGACATTTTGCGAATTGGACGTTGTGAGAATTGGAAAATTTGAGCCCGCTGGACATTTTGCGACTAAAGGAAAAAAATATTCTAATTTCTGTGAATGGGAATATTCGTTCTGGTCACTTAACCAACCAACTTCAAAAAATTGTTCCTTATTTAAGACTCTTTCGGTTGGTATCATAAAATACAGAATGTTCTTTTTTTCACATCTCTCAGGTTCGATCCCCGATCAAGCAGTTGATTTTTTAAAAATATTTATACTCAGTTTTACTTACTTTTGAAAATAAAGGAATGTTTCCTTTCAGCAAAACTTGCCATAATCAATACTAAGGGTAGGTACTTTACTCTACTTGACTAACTACAGTGGTCGACACAGCCATCCTGTTGGACCCCCTAGTGGAACTTAGCAGTGGAACCAACAGCTGGAAGGGACATAGCTCGCAGAATAAACACATTAAAGTGGGGTAGGACATCCACCCGCCAGATGGACCGACAACGTGGAAAAGGTAGCAGGCTGGGACTGGATGCGAGAGGCGCAGGACCGTGTTGTGGCATTGATTGAAAGAGGCTTACGTCCAGCAATGGACTGCCATAGGCTGATTTGATCGAAAGGAAGGTTGAAGAATAATTGAGCCGGAGCGTGGAACAATAGAAACTTTTTTCTGAAAACTGTTTTCTACCGAATCTATCGCGGCAAGTGTTCTGGCGTGGCGAATTTAACAATTTAATCCCACCCTCTCCTTTTCAGTTCCAAAATACGCGTGGCGGGCAGCGTTGACAGTCTTATACAGACTAAAAAAACCTTCGCCAGTAACGAGCGATTCAAAAGATCGATTGCCCGTCGGTTCTGCCAGCGCGCGTGTTTCCCTCCTCTTGCAACCCCAGATTCTTTAAGAGGTTCAAGAGGTTGGTGAAGTGCCAAATCATTGGGCTGCCAACTTGACAGCCAATGTCAATAGTCTTGAATTGGGACTGTGAGTCCCCAAGCCCTTAAATAAGTAGGTAAGAGGAAAATTCAAATCTAAAACCTGTTAAATCTGTCTGGCCAGCATGGTAAGGCATATCAAAGACCCATTTGTTATTATGAAAATTGGGAAAGTCTGTTTATAGTTTGAAGGCGATTTGGCTGTTTTGATGTTAAATATCTTGAATGAATACAATATTTTGTACTGGTCCCATCGTTACCTGTAACAATTAATAACATATCATTAGCACCATTATTACTCATAAAGAAAATTGCATATATAGTAAAGCAATCAGAGGTGTATTTATATTAATTTCATTTTTAATCAATGAGATTCCCACAAATATATCATCATAGTAACATAAACAATTTAAGGCTTATTCAGTGTCTGGTAATAATAAGGCCCAAGATCCTGAAAAAATAACCAGCTACTACCTACTGAGACTGACCTATGAACGAAGCGAATGTTGGAAAAAAACTTGATTACAGTAATTTCCACAATCGAATTCACATTGGTCAACATGGGTTATTCCCTTACGGTTGGTTTGGTCTGAATTTCAAATTATTCCCTTATATAAACACAGCCAGACTTTAAAATCAAAAGCCTTGGTTGTTACTAGGAATTAATAATAGCCTTAAAAATATTATAAATGTTGTAATATTATTTACCTGTAGAAATAGTTCCTGGGAGCCCCACTGTGCTGTGCTGCACATAAGACTTCAGAAAGATGCTTTACTTGGATGGCACTATAAAAAATGGAAACTCTTCAACTTGACAGCACTCCTGTGCATGCCAATCTTGGATGGAACTGAGTAAGTGGATGAAGTAGAGGGCAGAACGTACGTCCGGCGATGCGTAGGGGCTTTCTAAGCTAGTCGCAAATTATATGCTATGTCTGGTGGGAGTGGCTGGTTAAGGAGCTCTTCTAGTCGTGGGAACGGGCATTTCCAGTGAGAGGGTGCTATATTCTGCATCTGCTAAGGGCAAAACTACTACTACCAAATGAAGTTAATTGCTTTGAGCAAGTTCGGAAAGAAAGATTCACGCTTGAAACTGCGAATATGGTGCAGAAATATTTTGTAATTACATATTTTAGGTATTTGTGTAATTACGAGATCTGGTGGATAAGCCAGTCGAAAGGCAAGGAAAGAAAAACAGACTCATAGGCCTTGAAATTTTTAACACCCTTTTTCTTCTAATCCCTTACTTTTCCAGTACTTTTTGAATCTAACGATATTCATCCAATTGACACCTGTAACAATAAAGTACTAACATTAGCACCATTACATTTTTTATGAAACATTTACTAACATAAGGAGCAATCAGAGGTGTATTTATGTTCATTTCATTTTTAATCAATGAGATTCCCACAAATATATCATCATAGACATAAGATTTTAATATCTAGTATCTACAGTACAATGCTATCAGGCACAAGCCAACCTCACAGGCTAGGTGAGTAGGACACTTACTAGCCAATACATACATACATATATGATCACGCTGTTTCCCATCAGGGTAGACAGACTATGACTTTCCACTTGCTACTCCTGGCATACCACTTTCGCTTCTACTTTTATAAGTGCTATTATACACGCTCGCCGGTTAAGGGTACTCTTACTGGCCAATAGATGAGGCAAACCTCCGCATTGACTGACTCGATAAATGCAGCACCTGTACTTTAAATGCAACTGGTTTTATGCACTAAGATGAAAGATTGTAATTCACTTACCTACAGAATTAGCTACAATAAGTTCCATTAGACATCCTTTTAATCCTCCCTCCTCTGAAATTTAGAAAGAACCCAATTAATATCATAAACAAATTCTAGTTTATAATAAACAGTTCTAAGAACTCACCTTTTCATAAGTTATCACAAACTATTGGAGTAAATGGACTGTAAAGAACAATTATAGTCAATTGTTATTTTAGCTATAATAAAAACCAATTGATAGGAATTTAAATTTTTAATCCTTATGAAATAAAAAAAGTACAGCATTTGTTTATATGATGCCGATCTTGTTGGCAACATCTAATGCGTCATGGTCTCTGGCTAGCCGTACGTACGCCTTCTTCTTTCCATCGGGCCTGAAAACAGTACAATTAGTTAGTCATTTGAATAAAGACAAGAAAAAAATAAACATCTAGGGTAATAAATCAGAGTTGTGTAAGTTTGATATCATTATTTATCAATGAGATTCCCACATAAATATCATCATAGTCAGTCCTTGCTCATCTAGGTTCCGCACAACACTAGTGTCACATACCCTCGAGACAGATGCGAATAATAAGTTCGGATAATCCTAGGAGTGCAGAGCCCATAAGAAAAACCTTCTGCATTGTTATAATGTTGAAGATTGGAGCCCCTTTAACTAGTATCATATTATGATACAAAATTTAAGGGCGTTTTATGAACTTGAAAGTTTGTAGATATTTGGATGTTCGTTACTCAATCAATGGCTGAACAAATCTGGCTGAAATTTGGTAAAGCAATAGATTATAATCTGCAATAACAATAGGCTACTTTTTATTCCAGGAATATGTTACCAAGTAAAACTCAATTTCATTCAAGGGAAGTCCCTAGATCAGGTAGTTGGTACATAATCAAAAATGTTAATTATACCTAATCAGGGTGTTGACTTTAGCGACAGTGATATCGTAAAGCTTCTTGACTGCGGCTTTGATGTGGTGCTTGTTGGCGCTTGTGTGTACAATGAATACCAAGGTATTGTTGTCTTCAATCTTCTTCATGGATGCTTCTGATGTCAATGGATACTTAATAATATTATATGCGTCCATACTGCAAAGAAAGAAATAAAAAGTTACTAACTAATAAAAAAATAAAATAAATAATAAAAAGGAACTAAGTTCTATGCCCAAAGCGTAAAAACGGGACCCTGTTACTGAGACACTGCTATATGTCTGTTTGTCACCCTTTCATGAACCGTGCTAGCTAGACAGCTGTGATGTTTACAGATGATGGTATTGTTACTGCTATAACAACAAAAACTCTAAAACTAGAAAAAAAAGTTAACAGTGGCAGGGCGGGTTTTGATCATTTTATTTTTACTTATACTGTTATTAGAAGTTATTTTAAATAAATCAACTTTTAAACAAACAATTTTTCAAGTAATTAATAAATATTGTTGGACATTCTCACATATCATCTAGCCCAAACTGAGCTAAAAGCTTGTGCTATGGGATCTAGACAACTGAAAGACATACTTATATATATCTTATACATAAAATTCTCGTGTCACAATGTTCGTTCCCATACTCCTCCGAAACGGCTTGACCAATTCTCATGAAATTTTGTGAGCATATTGAGTAAGTCTGAGAATCAGCCAACATCTATTTTTTATTGACCGGGAACGGGAATAACATTCCACGCGGGCGGAGCCGCAGGCATCAGCTAGTATATTTCTAAATACATACATAATATTGATAAATTACACCCAGACATAGAAAAAAGCAATGTGCTCATCACACAAAGAGATATGTCCTGGGTGGGAATCAAACCAAAAAAGTAGTACTTTAAGTTCTTGAAATGTCCTCTATTCTATTAACGTTACATAACTGCCTCTGTGGCACAGTCGGTAGTGATACCGCCTGCGGAGCTGGAGGCACAGTTCGATTCCCAACGGAGACAAATATTTGTGTGACCCATAAATCTCTGTGGGTGTTTCTATGTATAATATGTATGTATTTAAAAGTAGGTATATAAGTATTATTATCCGTGGTCTGATACCCATAACACAAGCAGGTTATTCCTAGCTTACTTTGGGATCAGATAGCGTTGTGTGAAATGTCCGTGAATATTTAATTATTTATTATTACATAATATTAGTTCACTTACCGATTCCTCTTGGGAAGCGACTTCCTAGGGTATTTAGGGTTCCTTGGTGGTTCGAAGGTCTTTGGCCTACGGAAGTGCACAGAAGTGCGGATCTTGCGTACCCGCTTGCCATGTTCACCTTTGACAACCTGAAATAAATGATAATTAGAATAAAATAGATTTTTTTTTCATGCATTTATGGCAGAGAAGACTGTTTCCATTATCCAATGGCTGAGGTAATTCTGTGAGTACAATAATCTACGTGTCACATTGTTTTCACATAAGAATCATTAGAATAAGGGTTTTCAGAAAGTATAAATAAATACTGTAAAGAATACATAGATACAAAATAAATATTTTGAGGCATATTTTACACAATTTAATTTAGGCTAGATGGTGTAGCGTAAATAAGACAGTTTTTTGAAAATTTCGCTTGTCCTACAGGATCTATACAATTGATAAGCTTACTTAAAGATTTCTAAATACAAGATACTTGCTTATAACAAAACATTTAGTTTCATAGCCAGATACTCTAATCACTAGATCAAGAGGTCATGTCAACCAAATAGAAAACATTCAGGTATATACCAAATATACGAATCTGCATATAAAATTAGGCTCTCACTGTCCATCCCCAATAGCAAGTAGAAAATGTCAATAGAATGTGGACCAGTCCCATTAGGATAAATAAATAATAATAACATTGATTTACCTTTCTTTGAGCCTTGAGCGCCTTGACTACAGGCTTTACAACCTGCTTCTTTTGTCCTTTGATCCCGGTCTTCTTGGGTTTAGGTGCGATTTTCAACTTAGCTGCAGCAGGTTTAGGTTTGGGTTTACCTGCAGCAGATGCAGCTTTCTTAACTGAAGGCTTAGCACTAGACTTAGTCTTCAACGCGGCAGCCTTAGCGGAACCGGGCTTAGCAGATGGTGCAGAAGCTGGCTTCTTCTCCGCAGGCTTGGCAGCAGCTGCTGCAGGTTTGGCAGCAGGGGCAGACGCTGGCTTAGCCGCAGCAGGTTTGGCAGCGGCGGCAGCTTTGGGAGCAGCAGCCTTAGGCGCTGGCGCTGGTGTCTTAGCCGACGCTGGTTTAGGGGCTGCGCTCGATGTAGATGCAGCCTTAGGTGCAGCTGCCGGAGTTTTGGCAGTGGCGGGTTTCTTCTCCGCAGGCTTGGCCCCGGAGGAACCTACAATAGATTAAAAACTGTGTCAGTGACATGTTTACCTAACCTCAAACTTTTAAAAAATATTGCCCTTTTTTAACACCTCGCATTAAGCAAGGTAATGAAAAATGATGAGACCTCACTGTATATCAATGTTATTCCATTATTGATACATTTCAGTAAAAATAGACAGAGAACACAAAACAAGCACCGCGTGGTCAACTTAGTGTCACATTATTCAATACTAAGCTACAACGTAAGCTATGTTTTGCAGACAGAATGACTCTTCTACACTTTTAATAAATAAATATGCACTTATTAATTATTTTATCGTAATTCACAGCACAAGATTAAAATTAATCATCACGTACCGGATTTCTCAGGTTGCTTCTTGGGAGGCATCGTGACAGAAAAGATGGTGGCACAATGACGGTGTTGCCAAATGGATCAAAAGTGTCACCCAGAGCCAGTTTTCCACAGACTGTTAGATCTTAAGCGCGCTCTACACTTTAGTATCGAGATGCTGGATTAGTGTGTTTGGTACCACATGTTCAGGAATAAATGCGCTACCTACATTTCCCATTTATTTATTATGTGAGTAAAAATGGAATCATCCTATTAGTAAATAACGACTGATAGGATGTTATTATTTTATTTATTTTTGCGGATTCGGGGTGTCACAGCCACAGCTGAATTTAACGCTTATTTTACTAGTATATGGCATGTTATATGAATGCACACTCACGGCCACGCCATGCTGGGGCGCAGTGGATCGTATAATATGCCACTAATATGCAAAGATAGCTGTTTGCGCTTTTACAACAACCTTTAAACATTTGTTGTAATCGCTTTTTGTCAAGCTCTACTCCTGTTTTCCCACCTGCATTCTACTAACTTAACTAAAGTCGATCAATTAAATCCGCCTATCGTAGTGCCGCTGGACGTTAGACTCTCTCAACCATTTTAGGAAGGCCGAAACCAAATGCAGTCTGATTTCTGTTGATTAACCTTTTGAAGTTCAGCTTGATTGACCCAGTAAACTTTAGCAAACAGATGGTCAAATAGCAGGTGGCAACCCTCTGGATTCGATCCCGCGAGGTGACTACTAAAACTGAGACGAGAAAGTCGAAAAGCAGAATTAAAGGTCTTTACTCAGCTACAGCTACTTAGATTGTGTTTTGTATATAGGTCGCAGGTACTATGACATGTATTTAGCACGAAGAGCCAGGATCTTAGACCACTTAACTGCGTAATACGTAGTAACTACAGTATATAGTAGGTAGGTACAGTACTTTTTTTTTATACGTGAGGGAAAATCCTTATGGATGTTATGACGGACTCCTACTGACTAAAAAACCTCACGTAACGCCCAACAGCCTATGGTTGTGAGCCCTCGGAAGGATGTCCCAGGACTCCCAACAGACCTGCGGCCGCCGCTGCGGCTTCGCCCAGGGGGTGGTTCGGGTGCTATCCCGCGTCGGGGGATTTCGGGTGTGATCCCGCTTATAAAGGGGTGTAGCATTTATTTTCTATAGATGCAGTATTTAGGATGTGAAAGCAGCCTTATCGAGTTATCTTTTTTTAATCGGTTGTCAGTGGTGACATTTCTGCTGTCAGAATGACAGGATGTCATAAGTTCGGTGACGAAGCGTTTCGCATTTATAGGAACGGGTTTTGTTAAGATTTTTCGTGAAAGACAGGACTTTTGACCGAGACCTGCTTTGGGGTAGTTGGAGGTCCTTTGGCTTTTGCTCTGAGACTGTGCCGCGAATCAGTTTTTCGTTCAAGCGCGATTATTTGTTACCTCGCGTGGCCTAACGGGCTGTGATTGGGTTGCTGCATTGCATCTTGCTACATTTTACCCAGAAAACTGGTGAGTCACTTCTTCTTTTGCAAAGCGGGTCGATTGTCGTCTGTCGCGCAGCCAAGATCTTAATTTGTCGTTTCTTTCATGACAGGGTTTTTTACTACGGGGCTAGTTGCCGGATGAGATATTTGGTGCCGCACCTATAAGTTAGTGGGCTGCACGTGGTACGACAACGTGGAAGTGCGGACTACACGAGCTTCTCATGTGAGAGGTATCTGCCGTCATCACCTGGCAGTAACAACAGGCAGTCACTCTCACTCAGCTCACTCTGCAGGCCAGTAAATCCACTACTTATGTGTAGCTTAGTAGCATAAGTACCTAAGCACTGACTATACTTCTGTGTACCTGTGATATTTGTGTCTATCAGTGAATAAGCTCTCTGTGTGTCTCTGTGTATCTCTGTGTTATATAAATATATGTGTGTACACCCTACCTGACTGTTTTCGTCAGAGCCCTGGCCTACCCTTGCACGCACACTGGAATCTCTGTAGTAAGGCGCCCTGGGAAAGAGTTCTCTGCATAGCTACCTCGCGCTAGTTGGTGAGTAACACTGATCATCACTGTGTTATAAATTGGCGCCCAACGTGGGGCAAATCTCTGGGTCTACTCTGCGGTAGCCTCAGTCTAGTGTGTGTGCATAGGTGGTTACCTCTGGCGAAACCATCCTGGTGAATCGTCCGAGACGCTCCAGGACGTTAATTGGTGGTGCTAGCAGCTAAGCACAAAACCTTCCCTTTCGTCTTCTTCCAGCTTCCTACATCTTTGGCTGGAAAAGACACAAAATTCTAAATTCAAAAATTTAAAATAGCTGTGATTTTGGAAAAACTTTTTGATTTTATTTGGCATACCCACTTCTTTTCTTATTGTGTTTCTTTTCTTATTGTGTTTCTTTTCTTTGTTATGTTCCTTTTTATGGTGCACACATATATTTATTGTAATATTATATTAGCATAGATTAATATATTACATATATTATTCTATAGCTTCACCTCTGTGTTAACTCGTTGTGGTCTGGATTGCCCCGACCTGGTGGATATTCGTGGTAGGCTAGTGAAGATCATCGCTAGGGCTGAACCCAGTAGTGATTCTGAATCCGAAGGTTCGGATGATGATGGTGATGATCCTTCGGGTCGTGACCAGGTGGAATATACTTCACCAGTAGTGAGAGAGGACCGCTCGGTGCGAGCTAGTTCAAGTAGGAATAGTTCTACATGTAACATAGTGTATAAAGAACGTCCCCTTAACTTATGTTCATTTAACTTAAAATATGATGGTTCTACTTGTGTACGTGTGTTTTTAGAGAGATTAGAGGAACTTAGATGTGCTCGGGAGGTTACTAAGCCTAGACTCCTTATGGCTTTCTCCGACCTGTTGGATGGACCGGCTTTGTCTTGGTTCCGTACAAACAAAGCTAACTTCATCTCATATGAGGATCTTATTAGTGAGCTTAGAGATACCTTCGATATTCCTGATTATGATTACCGCCTCAGGAACGAGTTAAGACAGCGTACACAAGCCCGCTCTGAGTCCTTGGTTAACTATATATGTACAATGCAAGCCATGTTCTCAAGGTTGTCATGTAAGATGCCCAGTGAGGAACAGCTGGACATTCTCATGCACAACATTAGACCTGACTACATGAAGGAACTGGCCTTGCATGATGTCAACTCTGTAGATGACTTGAGACGTTTGGGTAAGCGCTTGGAGCTTGCGCGTACTAGGGCAGATGCTTTCCATGAGCCTGCTCTTGACAAGTTTGAGATTACATCTGACTTACACCAGCTTAAGAACAAAGGTGTACAAAAGCCCGCTAAGCAGGTGTCTGCAGTGGAGACGCCGGTTACCCCCCACGATCGCAAATGCTTTCGTTGCGGCGGGGGCGGTCACACTGCATACAGCTGCACACAGTCAAGGGAGCTGGTGTGTTTCCGGTGTGGTCTCAAAGGAGTCAAGACCCCAGACTGCTCACACTGTACTAGCAAGTCAAAAAACGCGTAGGCCAGGGCCTTATTAGGAACTCTGTGCATCACTCTGTATCTGAGTCTATTACTGATAAGGTCCTGTTTCCTAAACGGGATAGCGACATTAGACCGTATCTAGTTGTTAAGGTTTTAAATTTAAATGTCTTAGGCCTTCTAGATTCCGGTGCCTCCTGCTCTATACTAGGTAAGGGAGCGCACCGCATCTTCTTGGAACTGGGTTTTGATCTTGTGAGTATCAATCCTACTTTTCGTATTACAACTGCAGACAGCACTCACTTGCAATGTCTGGGTTGTATCTCTTTGCCAATTGAGTACAATTCGGTTATCCGAGTTGTCAAGTTCTATGTTGTCCCAGGTATAACCACCTCCATGATATTTGGAGTGGATTTCTGGCAACAATTTAAGTTAAGTGATAAGTTAATTTTACAAAATATTAGTCTTGATAGCTTTAGTGATAATAATCCTATAGAGTCTGTGTCCCTTAACGGTGGCCTCGAGGATTACGACAACCTGACAACTAAACAAAGGTGTGTAATCAACGAGGTCATTGAAAAGTTCGACTCGTTGAACACTGATAAGGTGGGTTTAGGTCGGACCTCACTTGTGCACCATGTCATTGACACTGGTGACAGCAAGCCGATCAAGCAGCGTTATTATCCGCTCTCTCCCCTTAAGCAGAAGGCCCTGGAAGCCGAGCTGGACCGAATGCTGGAGATGGGAGTAGTGTCCCCGTCTCAGTCCGCCTGGAACTCTCCAGTGGTCATGGTGGAGAAGGCGAACGGCGACCTCAGATTGTGCTTGGACTCTCGCAAGCTTAACTCTGTGTCAAAGAGTGACGCCTACCCCTTACCCTATATCAATCAAATCTTGGACCACCTTAATAACGCTAAGTATTTAACTTCTGTAGATTTGAGTGCGGCTTACTGGCAGATTCCATTTGACTCACCCCAGTCTGCTGAGAAGACTGCTTTTACGGTTCCCCGGAGAGGATTATTCCACTACAATTCGATGTGCTTCGGTCTTGTCGGGGCCAGTGCCACGATGCAACGCCTCATGGACCGTCTGTTTGGTCCCGAGTTCGACAACAAGGTATTTGCGTTTCAGGATGACATAGTCTGTGTGTCCAGCACCTTTGAGGAGCATGTAGAGCTCTTACATAGAGTCTATCAGCAACTCAAGGATGCTGGCCTAACTATTAACATGAAAAAATCCCACTTTTGTCGGAGTGAACTCAAATACCTGGGGTATTATGTGGACAAACATGGCCTACGGACAGACCCGGGTAAAGTTGAGGTTATCCTCAACTATCCCACCCCTTCTAACCCTAAGGAGGTTAAGAGATTTCTGGGAATGGCCGGCTGGTATCGTCGCTTTGTTAACAACTTCTCGAAGATTAGTAAACCTCTGTGCAAACTCACTTCTACGAACCTTAAGTTCGAATGGACCCCTGAGGCTGAACAGTCCTTTAACCTGCTAAAGTCAGCCTTGGTTTCTGCCCCTATATTAAAAATGCCTAACTTTGAGATGCCCTTCCGCATTCTTAGTGACGCGTCAGCTTACTCAGTTGCTGCTGTACTGACACAAACTCACGATGGTGTTGAGCACCCTATCGCCTACTGTAGCCGTTCTCTCAACAAGAACGAGGTGAACTACAGCACAACTGAGCGAGAACTTCTGGCCGTGATTTTCGCTTTGGAACAATTTCGACAGTACGTCGAAGGCCAAAAATGTACGGTCGTCACGGATCATTCATCTCTTCTGTGGTTCCATAAGCTAAAAAATCCCACGGGTCGTCTAGCACGTTGGAGCATGAGGCTCAGTCAATTCGATTTTGACATAGAGCATCGAAAAGGTAAAGACCACGTTGTACCTGATGCTCTGTCTCGTATCAAAATTGATTCCCTCGATGCAGTACCCACTAAAGACCCGTGGTATGACCACACCATGAATAGTGTTCGGAAGAACCCTAGGAAGTCACCAAATTATGACATTCGTGACAACCTTCTATATAGGTTAACTAAAAATAAATATTCTTTGACTTCAGACTTTGACTGGAAGCTGGTGGTACCTCAGGAGGATCGCTTGCCCCTGCTCTCTAAGTACCACGATGACACACTTAGTGCCCATGGTGGCGTTTGGAAGACGCATAAAAGGTTAGCCCTGAATTATTACTGGCCCAAGATGTACGAGGACGTCAAAGAATATGTTGGGAATTGCGAAACATGCAAGCAGTACAAACCCGTAAATACGTCTCGTCCCGGCCTAATGGGTAGCCCGAAGCGGGTTTCGAAGCCATTCGAAGCTATCTCTGTCGATCTGCTTGGTCCCTTTCCCACTTCGAGCAATAGAAACGTACACCTGATCGTGGTCTCCGACTACTTTAGCAAATACGTCATGTTGTGCCCTGTTCGGGTTGCCACAGGCGCTGTAGTCGCGAGGTTCATAGAGAAGAGTGTGTTTCTCGTGCACGGAGTCTGCAAGACTATTTACATGGATAATGGCCCTCAGTTTGTGAGTAAGCCATTTAAAGATATGTTAGCTAAATACAATGTACCTAATATATATTATAACCCTAGGTATCATGCCCAAACTAATCAGGCGGAACGAGCTATTCGTAATATTGTTCAAGCGATCTCATGCTATGTGAAGTCACAACACAAGTCATGGGATTCGTTCTTGGTTGAGATACAGTGCGCTTTAAACACTGCAGTTAACGAAGCAACTCGTTTCACCCCTTACTTCTTGGTACATGGTAGGGAATTTATTGGGGATGGAGTGTTATACAGGCAGACAGATATCGCGTGCCATCCTACTTCAGTCTCTGTAGACGATCCATCAGCCTTCGGTGTCAAGCTGAGAGAAATACAACGCATTTACGACCAGGTGAGGAAACATTTGAACGTTGCCCACCAGCGTAATGAAAAGTATTACAACCTCAGAAAAAGGCATGTAGAGCTGAAAGTGGGACAGATAGTTTACAAACGCACGTTCTACCTGTCCAACAAGGCCAAGAATTTTACTTCTAAGCTAGCCCCTAAGTTCCTTAAATGTGTGGTGACTGCTAAACGATCCCCTTTAGTATATAGGCTGTCAGATCTGGACGGTAAGGATCTTGGGGAGTACCATATCAAGGACATCCTGAAGTATCGGGAGCTTGGAGCAGTCTCCAATACCTAACGTAACTACATAGCACTGTTTCTCTAGTTTATTAAACCAGTGCTATGTGATCATTATGTAAGACTATTCTAATCTTTGGTTTGTATTTCTATATGTGTACGTGACTTTAAATTGTCACGTTGTAGTTTCTTCTATGCACCGCACCGAGCGTTTTTCTCTCATTCGCTTCTTAGTACTCTACATTATCCTGAGAGCTTGGGTAGTGTTAGGGTATCGGCAGTGAGTAAAGGGAGCATTCGTTTTCTATGAAGGGCATTAGACTCTAGTTACTTAGCCTAACCGGTACACGAGTCAGTGTCTAGTTAGGTACATAGGAGGATCTTTCTTTGGTATTGTAATGGTCGTAGTCAGCTGGTGTTTGAAGGACCTAGCTGGTTGTCTTTGTTTATTAGTCAGTACTTTTCTGTTTTCTTTATTGTGTATTTCCAGCGTGTCATATCCGCAGGAAATACTATTAAAGGGGGGGTGGTTGTAGCATTTATTTTCTATAGATGCAGTATTTAGGATGTGAAAGCAGCCTTATCGAGTTATCTTTTTTTAATCGGTTGTCAGTGGTGACATTTCTGCTGTCAGAATGACAGGATGTCATAAGTTCGGTGACGAAGCGTTTCGCATTTAAAGGAACGGGTTTTGTTAAGATTTTTCGTGAAAGACAGGACTTTTGACCGAGACCTGCTTTGGGGTAGTTGGAGGTCCTTTGGCTTTTGCTCTGAGACTGTGCCGCGAATCAGTTTTTCGCTCAAGCGCGATTATTTGTTACCTCGCGTGGCCTAACGGGCTGTGATTGGGTTGCTGCATTGCATCTTGCTACATTTTACCCAGAAAACTGGTGAGTCACTTCTTCTTTTGCAAAGCGGGTCGATTGTCGTCTGTCGCGCAGCCAAGATCTTAATTTGTCGTTTCTTTCATGACAGGGTTTTTTACAACGGGGCTAGTTGCCGGATGAGATATTTGGTGCCGCACCTATAAGTTAGTGGGCTGCACGTGGTACGACAACGTGGAAGTGCGGACTACACGAGCTTCTCATGTGAGAGGTATCTGCCGTCATCACCTGGCAGTAACAACAGGCAGTCACTCTCACTCAGCTCACTCTGCAGGCCAGTAAATCCACTACTTATGTGTAGCTTAGTAGCATAAGTACCTAAGCACTGACTATACTTCTGTGTACCTGTGATATTTGTGTCTATCAGTGAATAAGCTCTCTGTGTGTCTCTGTGTATCTCTGTGTTATATAAATATATGTGTGTACACCCTACCTGACTGTTTTCGTCAGAGCCCTGGCCTACCCTTGCACGCACACTGGAATCTCTGTAGTAAGGCGCCCTGGGAAAGAGTTCTCTGCATAGCTACCTCGCGCTAGTTGGTGAGTAACACTGATCATCACTGTGTTATAGGGGGGCGTGCGTGAGTTCCTCACGTCACGCTGCCGTCATGGGCCTGCTTCTGTAAGGACGGTGAGCGACCCTCTCACCGTCCTTAGACCCCCGGTCAAGGAGGCCGATAGTCCTCGGCGAAGACACGTCGGCGGCGCCCAGACCGCCGACTGTGGAACTCGGGTGGGAGAGTTCTGTCCCGTTACCCGTCCCGCCGCCTCCTTCACGAGCATGATCTGCTCGCAGAAAGAGGCGGCGCAGTAAGTGGGAACTTACTCCCGCTGGAGATCATGGCTCGCACCATGGTCTCGAGCGAGAGAGTGTAGTAGGTTCAGTACTGAATGAAAGAAAGAAAAGTCGTTTATTTCACACAAACAAACAAAGATATCCTTATCAATAACTAAAATAGACATATATTTAAAAACTTAAATATACAATTCCATTGCCGCCCAGTCTGTGGAATAACGGGTGCCTCTCATCGTACAGTAAAGGGCCAAAAGAATGCACATCGAGCTTTAGAAAGAGGTAATCGGCTAATTTCGACTTCGTATAGCGATATCTGTGTCGCACACACCATGACGTTTGTTTTGTCAGTCATGGTTCAAATGCGAGAGAGTGCAGTCGCTTATCTAAGCCAATATATATATATATATAGAGCTGCTAAAACCCCTATAAAATTAAATTAGTACCTACTATGGCATCTATAGGGAAAAAAGGTAAGCCGTAAGTCTACCAGTCACGCGAAATTATCCATAATGTTTATAAATATTTTTTATCTGAAGCCAACCAATTTAAAAAACATGAGGATGTTAATGTAAGTAATTATTTTAAAAAGGTTCAACAGAGAGTTGCAGATGCCACTGGAATTTCAAATAGAACTTTGAACAATATATTAAACGAAGTCGGCACTGGCACTGATAATACACATTCCAGTGGAACAAAATCCAGCGCTCGAAAAAATGGGAGACCAAAAAAACAATTTCGTTTAGATATGGACGATTTTGATTATGATATTGTTAGAAGAATGATGTACGATTTTCATCTGCGTTACAAACAACTGCCTACAATAAAAACATTAAAAGCTAAATTATCTGAGGCTATTAATTATAATGGGTCTGAAAAGACGTTGAGAAAAATTCTATGAAATGGGATTTGCGTTTATAAAAATAAAAGACAATAGAAAAGTTCTAATGGAAAAGCACGATGTAGCTCTCAAACGAATTGAATATCTGGACAAAATACGCGAATTTCGCGAAGCAGGAAAAAACATTATCTATCTATATGGATGAGTCCTACATACATACAACCCACACTAAAGGAAAAACTTGGAGTGATGATAAGCAAATAGGGGTAAAAAAAACCGATTTCAAAAGGTCAACGTTTGATAATTGTTCACGCAGATAACGTAAAAGGCTTTGTACCAGGAGCCTTTTTAACGTATAAATCCACGGACGCTAAAGGTGATTATCACAACGAAATGAATAACGAAAACTACGAGAAGTGGCTGGTTAATCAATTAATTCCAAATATACCTAATGATTCTGTTCTGGTTATCGACAACGCACCCTATCACAATAAATATGTTGAAAGACCCCCCAACTCAAACACCAATAAACCGGAAATGATCAATTGGTTACAAAGACACGAAATTTCAGTTGATTATAAATTAACAAAACCTCAGATATATAATATTACTAGCGGTACCCTGCCACGCTTCGCTGTGACTTTTTTATGGTGGTTTTATGTACCTATGAGAAATGAGTAACAAACTAAATGATGGGTACATTTAAAAAAAAATGTGTGCGTGTACTATTGTACACACGTAAGAAGTGAAACTTCTTCATGACCTTATTTTTCGAAAGAAATATCATGAAATATACATAGGAGTTAGTAGTCCAAAAGTTCAAAAGTTCAAAAGTCCAAAGTCAAAAAGTCAAAAAGTCCAAAAGTCCAATAGTCCAAAAGTCCAATAGTCCAAAAGTCCAAAAGTCCAAAAGTCCAAAAGTCCAAAGTCCAAAAGTCTAAAACTACAAAGTCTAAAAGTCTAAAATTCTATAAGTCCAAAACTCCAAAACTCCAAAATTCCTAAAGTCCAAAAGTATAAAAGAGACTCTAGAACTCTAAGACTCTAAAACTCTAAAACTCTAAAACTCTAAAACTCTAAAACTCTAAAACTCTAAAACTCTAAAACTCTAAAACTCTAAAACTGTAAAACTCTAAAACTTTAAAACTCTGAAACTCTGAAACTCTGAAACTCTAAAACTCTAAAACTCTAAAACTTAAACTCTAAAAATCTAAAACTCCTAAACTCCAAAACTCCAAAACTCCAAAACTCCAAAACTCCAAAACTCCAAAACTCCAAAACTCCAAAACTCCAAAACTCCAAAACTCCAAAACTCCAAAACTCCAAAACTCCAAAACTCCAAAACTCCAAAACTCCAAAACTCCAAAACTCCAAAACTCCAAAACTCCAAAACTCCAAAACTCCAAAACTCCAAAACTCCAAAACTCCAAAACTCCAAAACTCCAAAACTCCAAAACTCCAAAACTCCAAAACTCCAAAACTCCAAAACTCCAAAACTCCAAAACTCCAAAACTCCAAAACTCCAAAACTCCAAAACTCCAAAACTCCAAAACTCCAAAACTCCAAAACTCCAAAACTCCAGAACTCCAAAACTTCAAAACTCCAGAACTCCAAAACTCTAAAACTCCAACTCAAAAAGTCCAAAATTTCAAGCGCCCAAAACTCGAAAAGTTCAAAAGTACAAAAGTCCAAAAGTCCAAAAGTCCAAAAGTCCAATAGTCCAAAAGTCCAATAGTCCAAAGTCCAAAAGGCCATAACTCCAAAGTCTAAAATTCTAAAAGTCCAAAAAGTTCAAAAATAACATGCAAAACATATCTGACCTCTTTATAAGGTGCGTACTCTCTTTTATTATTCTGAATGCAAGGAGGCCGCAATCAATCTTCTCTTAAAAAACATCAATCTGGTAGGTACCTTCTAAATAGGTTGTTTTTAATAATTTTGTTCTGAAGCTGGCAGAATATAATTAAAAAAACAACGACCAACGCCATCTATTGGTAATATCACTTTTTAAAGCTATTTTATTCTTATTGCTGTTATGATAAAAGTGTATAAAGTAGCCTAAAACCACCTCTGAATCCTATTGTATATCGTGTCCAATTTTGAGCTCAATCGATTCAGTAAATTTTGAGTTTTTAATAGATACACAAACGCACACAACATTTTTATATATATAGAAGATATGTCAGCACAAGGACAGATTTACAGAGTTTTCCGTGAACAAGATACTAGCCGAACATGGGCACACTGTGTTGCGATTGCCACCGTACCATCCGGATTTTAATCCAATTGAAGAAATATGGTCTCAACTAAAAGGCTACGGAACCGCGAGAAACGTGGATATGAATTTAAGTTCAATAAAGACATTATTAACTGAAAAATTAAACATGATCGGGGCTGATGAGTGGAAAAAGGTTTGCGATCATGCGATAAAATGCGAGAATGAATATCGAGGAATTCAACACGCTATGGACGACAAAATAGATGGATTGGATAGGCTAGTTATAAATACAGCTGATAGTGGCAGTGACACAGACCTCAATGAGAGCACAGATAGTGAAATGGAATGAATTGAATATACATGATTTTGTTTTTATTATACTAATTCCGTTTTTTTCCCCGTGCGGTGTTCTATTAGAATAAGAAAAATAATATGTCGCATAAGTCGACTAAGGGTACAGGGTAAAACCGTGTTGTGGCCGATGGCCTAGCAATTTGTCACCACAATATTACACTTTTTGTCGATCTTATATAAAATATATATTTATGAAGATTATTTGAAGATTATTTTTTCCTAACAAGAATATAGCAATAATTAAAAATAGTTACATCGTGTTTTACAGCTCTATATATTTCACGTGAAATCAAAACAAAACAACAATAAAGTACTAAGTGCTAAATTCAAATTCTGATAAACGACTAATCTAATAATTGATGTACATGGAAATGAGCATTCAATTGCATTCGGAAATGCGATGATTGCCGATGTGCATTCTTTATGGCCCCGTACTGTAAAGCTGTCTGCATTTCTAAGCACAGTTCAGACACGGCGGGAACCGCGCGATTTCCATGCGATTCTAAAATCGCGCGGGACTTATTTATATGAGTTAGTAAGTAATCGTTCAGACATAGCCGCGCGGTTACCGCGCGATTACCGCGCGATTCCCGCATGTCTGAACGAGCGCTTAATGGTCTAAGGTAAGAACCAAACATTGTTATTTTGCCGCTCTGAAACCAACACCTAACCAACTCGCATGTACCTATCTGTCAAATCACAGAACAAAGAATGTCAAGTGCATATGTTATGAGCAAAGTGATTATTGCGAGCATTACGTATAATGACCGGGCATTATGGATAATGTCCGACTCAATCGAACAACGTGATTAATTCTTCTCATAACTTCATTTAAGCGCTAGCGACACGGTACAACTGCACTTGTCAAGCCTCGTCAATATCATGTGTACAGTCACCTCCAATATTGCATGGGCCCCTTAAGATCTAAAATCTCATGCACATTTGTGTCCAGATTCACAAAAACTCCACTAGATGGCGCAACTTTACTCGAATATAATATTGCATAGACACCTTAGAATCACAAAAATGTACTAGATGGCATATTTACATTACTTAAAAGATTAATGAGTTGCTATTTTGACAATAATGGCGTTCTTGTGTGAGGTATTAAAAAAAATTGCGTGTACTTTGTGTACACACGTAAGAAGTGAAACTTCTTCATAAACTTAATTTTCACCTCACCTTAAATTAAGTCAAAAAGTACAAAAGTACAAAAGTCCAAAAGTCCAAAAGGCCAAAAGTCCAAAAGTCCAAAAGTCCAAAAGTCCAAAAGTCCAAAAGTCCAAAGTCCAAAGTCCAAAAGTCCAAAAGGCCAAAAGTCCAAAAGTCCAAAAGTCCCAAAGTCCCAAAGTCCCAAAGTCCCAAAGTCCCAAAGTCCCAAAGTCCCAAAGGCCAAAAGTCCAAAAGTCCAAAAGTCCCAAAGTCCCAAAGTTCGAAAGTCACAAACTCCCAAACTCCCAAACTCCCAAACTCCCAAAGTCCCAAAGTCCCAAAGTCCCAAAGTCCAAAAGTCCCAAAGTCCCAAAGTCCCAAAGTCCCAAAGTCCCAAAGTCCCAAAGTCCCAAAGTCCCAAAGTCCCAAAGTCCCAAAGTCCCAAAGTCTAAAAGTCTAAAAGTCTAAAAGTCCAAAAGTCCAAAAGTCCAAAAGTCCAAAAGTCCAAAAGTCCAAAAGTCCAAAAGTCCAAAAGTAAAAAGTCCAAAAGTCCAAAAGTCCAAAAGCCCAAAAGTCCAAAATCCAAAAACCCTTAAATGACATGCTATCCCTGGATTAAGTACTCTTTAATTCGAATCCACCGTGGTGGGGAACAGAACAAAGATGGCGCGTAACCAAAAATCGTGACGTGACGTGACGCAAATTTTTTTCCAACGCCGATAAAGAAGTTTCACTTCAAAAATCGGCAACTTGACTTCCAATGTTATCCGAGAGACTGCCTCTGTGGCGCGGTCGGTAGTAATACCGCCTGCGGCGCTGGAGGTCGTGGGTTCGATTCCCACCGGAGACAAATATTTGTGTGACCCATAAATGTTTGTCTCAAGAGTCTGGGTGTTTCTATGTATAATATGTATGTACCTATTTAAAAAAGTATATAAGTAAGTATTAATATCCGTGGCCTGATACCCATAACACAAGCAGGTTATTCCTAGCTTACTTTGGGATCAGATAGCGTTGTGTGAAATGTCCGTGAATATTTATTATTAAAAAAAAAAAAAAAAAAAAAAGGCCTCATGATTTTTTTTTTTTTTTGAAGTGAAACTTCTATATCGGCGTTGGAAAAAAATTTGCGTCACGTCACGTCACGTCACGTCACGATTTTTGGTTACGCGCCATCTTTGTTCTGTTCCCCACCACGGTGGATTCGAATTAAGAGTACTTTATCCAGGGATAGCATGTCATTTAAGGGTTTTTGGACTTTTGGACTTTTGGGCTTTTGGACTTTTGGACTTTTGGATGGGACATTGGTACTTTGGGTCTTTGGGACTTTGGAACTTTGAGACTTTGGGACTTTTGAACTTTTGAACTTTTGAACTTTTGGACTTTCGGACTTTTGGACTTTTGGACTTTTGGATGGGACCTTGGTACTTTGGGTCTTTGGGACTTTGGGACTTTTGGACTTTTGGACTTTTGGACTTTTGGACTTTTGGACTTTTGGACTTTTGGACTTTTGGACTTTTGGACTTTTGGACTTTTGGACTTTTGGACTTTTGGACTTTTGGACTTTTGGACTTTTGGACTTTTGGACTTTTGGACTTTTTGGACTTTTAGACTTTGGGACTTTGGGACTTTGGGACTTTGGGACTTTGGGACTTTGGGACTTTGGGACTTTGGGACTTTTGGACTTTTGGATGGGATCTTGGTACTTTGGGTCTTTGGGACTTTGGAACTTTGGGACTTTGGGACTTTGGGACTTTTGGACTTTTGGGCTTTTGGACTTTTGGAAGGGACCTTGGTACTTTGGGTCTTTGGGACTTTTGGACTTTTGGAGTTTTGGACTTTTAGACTTTTAGACTTTGGGACTTTGGGACTTTGGGACTTTGGGACTTTGGGACTTTGGGACTTTGGGACTTTGGGACTTTGGGACTTTGGGACTTTGGGACTTTGGGACTTTGGGACTTTGGGACTTTGGGACTTTGGGACTTTGGGACTTTGGGACTTTGGGACTTTTGGACTTTTGGCCTTTGGGACTTTTGAACTTTTAGATGGGACCTTGGTACTTTGGGTCTTTGGGACTTTGGAACTTTGGGACTTTGGGACTTTGGGACTTTGGGACTTTGGGACTTTGGGACTTTGGGACTTTTGGACTTTTGGCCTTTGGGACTTTGGGACTTTGGGACTTTGGGACTTTGGGACTTTGGGACTTTGGGACTTTGGGACCTTGAGACCTTGGGACTTTGGGACTTTGGGACTTTTGGACTTTTGGCATTTTGGACTTTGGACTTTGGACTTTTGGACTTTTGGACTTTTGGACTTTTGGACTTTTGGACTTTGGACTTTTGGACTTTTGGACTTTTGTACTTTTTGACTTAATTTAAGGTGAGGTGAAAATTAAGTTTATGAAGAAGTTTCACTTCTTACGTGTGTACACTAAGTACACGCAATTTTTTTATTATCAAAGAAAGCTTACAGACTAATAAATAAATGAGTGTTACAATAAAATCATAAGATCGCTAATTACAAGCTTCCACATTTAAATCATAAAACATCGAATAGGTAGGTATAGTTAATTATAAGACAAAGAATGAAACAAAACAAAAATGCAAATGCAAATAAAGTTACATATTAAGTAGACTATTTTAACACAGTTTACGTTACAATTGGTCAGTGCTCCGTTCATCAAAGTAAGAATCCGCCAATCGCCGTCTAACTGTCGCTACACTGGTGCTGAACAGGTCTATATCAAGTTGCCTCGGAAGTTCATTAAAACGAGATGCGCCTCTGACCGAGAAGGCATTCGACCTGTAGTTAGTAGTAACCACCGGAACATCCAATATCGGTCGCTGACGAAGTCCTAATATGTTGGTACGTAACGATACAGTTTCCAGGAGCTGTGGACAGTCAATAATGCTGTTCGCAACTTTGGATAGGTAGCATATGTCGCCAATATTGCGTCTCACTTCTAAAGGTAAGAAGTGATATCTATGACATCTATGATCATAGTCAACTGAACATTGCTGTGCCCTATAATCAAGGTAACGAAGAAATTTCCTCTGAACGCCCTCAATACGGGACTTATAAATGTCATATTGAGGGTTCCATATCTGAGAAGCGTACTCCAAATGGCTGCGCACGAAAGAGCAATACAAGATTTTTACGGGTTTTAAGGACTGAAAACCGGCCGTTTCTCTCAATATAAATCCAAGAGCTTTAGATGCTTTTTTAACGATGTTATCAATGTGTTGATCAAAAAGTAGCTTACTATCCAGTACGATTCCTAGATCACGAATGCTATTCACTGTACTTATTATTGAATTATTTAGCGTGTATTTGTAATTAATTAAGGATGTGCGACGTGAAAATGTTACATGAAAGCATTTGGACACGTTTAGATGAAGCTTATTACGATTACAGTATCTCTCAAACCTACATAAGTCATCCCGCAGTTCATGAGCATCGTTAATGTCTCGCACGACTTTGTGAACTTTCATGTCATCGGCATAAAGTAATATGTAGGAATGATGGAAACACAATTTAACATCAGCAATGAAAAGGGTAAACAATAAAGGTCCTAGAATCGAGCCTTGTGGAACACCCGATGGAACAGAACTCCAACCGGATGCATAGCCCTGAAGCACAACTGCCTGTGTTCTGTTCTCTATGTAAGAGGAAAACCATCGGTACAGGTCTCCGTGTATCCCAGCGAGCATTAACTTGTCCAGAAGCACTCGATGGTCAATGCGGTCGAAACACTTGCTGTAGTCCGTATAAACTACGTCAGTCTGTCCCTGTGTCATGCCGTTAACGATGAATTCATGTGACAATAGTAGGTTAGACGTAGTGGATCGGTTTCTAACAAACCCATGCTGTTCGTCACCAATAGTGGTCTTAAGTCAATTCTCAGTGCAAAGCAATTTCGTTTCGGATCGACCATGCATTCTCAAATTCGTCTGTACATACACGTCGATGCACACACACATGCAAAGAAATCACGCACACTGAAGCAACTTCCATTCATAAATATCAGATTTGACTCAATACAATTGACAGTGTCGCTAGCCCATTACAATCACATTAACCATTTGTGAAGCACACAAATATTTGGACTGACCCAGGAATCGAACCCAGGACCTCCAGCGCGGCAAGCGGTTACACTACCGACCACGCCACAGAGGTAGTCAACTAACATTGGGGAAAGGCGAGAGGAGGTAGTGGGAAGATGGTGGGACGAGGTGAGGGTACCTCCGGCCTTCCTTCCGCTTTTTTTATTGTTATACCTAACCTAACGAACTGATCTCGCTGTTTATGCAAGGTGTTTTGATAACTTTGAATGTTTATTTCCACATTGCACACTCGTATTGGGCATTATGCGTTAAGGGGTCCCGACATGATCAATTGGCAATTGTCAATAACGTAGAATTTCATGTGCACGTATACGTCGATGCACACACACATGCAAAGCAATCACGCACACTGAAGCAACTGCCATTCATAATTAACGTGATTGACAATTGCAAGGCATGATCGTGTCGGGACCCTATTATGACCGGGCGTTATACATAATCACTTTGTCCATAATACATGCATTAAACTCGCGAGAGCATTGTGAATGTGAATGCTATGTATTTGACTCAAATATAAGTGCGTAAAGTCCTCCCGACACGGTCAAACTGTTGATACCGACACGGCCTGATAAATATGAATGAAAGTTGTTTCAGTGTGCGTGCTTTCTTTGCGTGGCTGGTGTGCATCGACGTGTATGTGTCCATGATATTGACGAGGCATGACAAGTGCCGTTTGACCGTGTCGTGAGCCCATTAAACGCCCTTAATGGACAGGGATATCTCCCCACCCAAAAGAGTATAGATAAAGAATTTTTAGCTCTCATTAACGACCTTTTATATTTTTAATAGAATATTTGGAAGCACTAAAAAGTAGGTGCAAATGCACAGAAAGGTACATTTGTATTTATGGGGTGTATGACAGTGCCTCCGCGCGCCCGGTGCCCAAGTCGTGCAAAAAAGGGGCATGGCCGTACATTTTTTGTCATCGACTGAAATCTTAGACCATATAACACGGGACTAGCCTTTGCGAACCACCGCATACAAAAATATTCTGCCAGTTTTCATACAAGTGAAGGGGGAAACACAAAGACATATAAAATTTCATTGCATTTAAAAATGTATTAATCGACAAACGCGTAATGGCTGTTGTGTGTTAATTGTTATTGTACAGTCAACTACAATGTAATGTACTAGTTTAATCATATAAAATGATGTACTGATGTACAGGCTTTTCATAAAGCCAAAAGACCAAATGGTCATGTGCAATGGCAGAAAACAATGCTTAAGTAAGGCGCATCCTGTGGTTAGATGATCTAAGACTGAAATAAATCAATCGTACAATATTGTTGTTTTGTACCTACCTAATTCTTGTTTGTATTGTACCTAATTCTTGTGTTCTGCAACTATATACCTTTAGGAAAATGATAATCCGTTATTTTAAATTGTTCAAATAACATTTTTTTTAGGGTTCTGTCCCTACCCTATATCTGCTGCGCTGGCCTGTCAGTCACCAGGCGGCTGTCTCTCATAAACCGTGATGGTTAGCCAAACAAGAACTTCTTGCTTTGTCAATTCTGAAATAGGAAAAGTCCGATTCACACTTCTTGTTTGTGTAGGGTAGGGAAACCAAAGCGTGCTGCTACTGCTCCTTGTACACACTTGGGTAGACGTAACGACTCTTGCACCAGCTCACGACGAGACGTGTTACAAAATAGTTAGCTCGACATTTTATATTTTTTTATATTTAGCCTCGCCAAAATGATGCCGCCCAGTGATGTCCATCAGGCGGCGGCATCATTGGAGCCACAGCGACATCTAGCGGTTGGAGACCACTGTCACAGTCCGTAAGACTATAGACAGTGGTTCTCAAGTTGGCTGCCCTATGATACCCTATGAACCGCTACACCTCTTCACGATCCGCTTGAAGAACCCAGGATTGTAAGAGGAAGGAAAAATGTGCGCTGGCAAGTTGTTCCAGGTTTTTATGGTTCGACAGCGAAACCATCTTTTGAATCGTTCAGTTGAAGATTCTCTTTACTGTGTGAGAGTGGCACCTCTGTCCAGCACGCGTTGTTCGGGATCGGAAAGGAGAGGGAGGGAGTGTGTTGATTGAAACTTGAGAACACTCAACGTGATAGAAACGGTAGAATGCAGCCAAAATGCAATAGTTCTTCGTTGTGCCAATGGCTCCAGACTTTCCGTCAGTCCTCCTGGCAGTTGATAATGCGAATAGCACGCCGCTGCATAGAGTACAGTGCGTCAAGCAAGTACCTCGCGGAGTCGTCCTAAAGGTGAGAGCAGTATTCGACGCAAGGACAAATCAGCATCTTGTACAGCAGACACCTCTGGTGAAAACCGCGAAAAGAACCGCTACACCTTGTTTAGGACTCTATTTTTCTCGAGGCTAGCCCAATACATCTCTTAATATAATTTTTGCAATTGAGCTCGCGCCTAATGCCTATGCCAAGAATGTCCAGATTGTCCCCAAGCGAAATCGTCGTATTCTGAAGAGAGGGTAAGGGTAGGAAAGTTTGTTATAGCGGCAACAGAAAACCATTACCTGTGAAAATCTCTATCTCTCTATCTATCACGGTTCTAGCGATACACCTCGTGACTACAGACGGACGGCTATGTATCATGTCTCGTTCACCGTTTCCACTTTTCCGTGTGCGAATCTGACTCGCACTTGGCCCGTTTTTTTTTAAATAGGTGCAGCAAGTACCACCAACAAACCACACGGTGCCCTGCTACTGTCTACGGAGGGTGTCTCAGGATTCTTGACAGACTTTGGCTATTACTGCCATCTCGCATGGGGCTTCCACCCTGCCATCTCACTCACGAACATGAACTGCTCATAGAAGCAAGCGGTGGCATCCGATTTTCTCCTGCTGGAGATTATAGTTGGCACTATGGTCTTCCGTGAGAGAATGTCAGCCTCTAGAAGTCTAGACTTGCCTCGAGGATCTGGCGCTGATGCCCCCCGCTGAGCACTCTACCATTGAGTTGAGCCGGTGAGCCCTGTGTCATAGCTGCGTTCTTCGCCGTGCTGGCACTAGTTGTGGTCTCCCAGTGTATCGCCACAGATATTTACCGAAGCATCCGTGACCGATAGGTATTATTTGTGATCTGTGATTTCATACCGGTTGTATGGGTTAGTAGGAGGCCCCTTTTAATATTTTTTATTTTGTCTGTTTTTATTATTTGTTGCTATAGCGGCAAGACTACAAAGGGGTAGGTTCATGTCGTCGATCACCTTTTTAGAATTTCGTAACAAAAAAGTAAAAACGGGTTCCCAAAAAAGGTGGTCTAACGGTTCGGCCACGTAGACCCGTCTTAGCGAATTGCGGGGCGGCGAGCGAAATGGCCGCCATGGCGGCGGTGGACGTACTCAGAACGTGTCAAAACCATAGAGTTAGGATGAATTCCTAATGGGCTAGCGACACGGTCAATAATATTGAGTCAAGTCTGATATTTATAAATGAAAGTTCCTTCAGTGTGCGTGATTTCTTTGCATGTATGTGTGTGCATCGACGTGTATGTACACAAGATATTGACGAGGCATGACAAGTGCAGTTAGACCATGTATCGGGCCCGTAATGGGCTCCCAGCACTGGACAAGTCTGATAATATGAATGAAATCAGCTTCAGTGAGCGTGATTTCTTTACGCGTGATATTGACGATATATTATATTTATTTGCACTAGGTTGAAACTTGAAAGGTTATAGACACATTTATTTATTTTACTACCTAATAAAATGGACTCGCGAATATGTGTGACGAGATGGGAGTGTGTGATTTAAGTCACTTCAATATGGGCATGTATAGTCGATAGAGATGTAAACCTTTGAGGAAGTAATATAACTGAACGGATTATAACAACTCATTACATAGGCATAGGCTGCCTCTGTGGCGCAGTCGGTAGTGAGTGATACCCGCCTGCGGCGCTGTAGATCGTGGGTTCAACTCCCACCTGAGACAAATATTTGTGTGACCCATAAATGATTGTCTCAAGAGTCTGGGTGTTTTTATGTATAATATGTATGTATTTAATTAAAAATTATATGAGTATTAATATCCGTGGTTTGATACCCATAACACGAGCAGGTTATTCCTAGCTTACTTTGGGATCAGATAGCGTTGTGAATATTATTATTATTATTACTTATCAAATAACTACCTACTAAAGCTGTGGTTCCACTTAGGCGGAGCGGAGCGGAGCTGTGGATTTTCAACCATGTGATTGGCTTAAAATCCACAGCTCCGCTCTGTTTCCCTCCCGCCTTAAGGTACTCCGCACCGTGATTGGTGAATCGCTGCACAGCTCCGCTCCGCTCCATCTAAGTGGAACCGCACCTTTATAGTCTGTTCATGGATATTTTACATCTGACAGCTTCTCATTGTACGATTTTCTGTGTACATATCGTTGTCGCCCTATGAGTGCCAGCGTTTTACCCAGCCACAGCCCATTTTACCGAATATAAGTGAAGATTTTAACATCTAACCGTAAGCATAAAGTGTTATGTTTTTCATGTCATAAATAGTCATAATATGCTTAACTTAACTAAAACAGTGTTTCTTTTATTATACGATTGTATAAGAGTGTTACTTTTATATTTATTAATATCAGAAAAGAACATTCAGTACCATCACGAACGAAGGCAAAGTGGTTGGTTCCACAAAGTTCCATATCTCAAATAATGGCCACGCCCTAAAAAACACCATTAAAAGATGAAAGTAACTTTCAACTAAAGTAAAGTACATGGGAGAAACAAAAAACTTATTTTGGAACACAACACACATATCAAAGTAGGCAACGCAAAGGTTGAGTGATATAATCCCATGACATTAAGATCCCTGAAAACTTGAGACTGGATATGCCGACGCATTCCACCAATTACTATGACAAATCAATTACAGTTAAAGCCCGAATGGCCTTTGGAATGCATTGCCCCTTGAATATTAAACAGACTCAAACACTGAATTCATTTAAAAACCTAGTTAAAAATCATTTTCTTCCTACTTATCAATGAAACCTATGAATTATTTTCTATTCTACTATGTATGTCTATTCAATTCTGAATGTATGTATCTATTGTTTTGTTTAAATACTTTATTTTAGTCGACTACACCGCGTTGCTTGGTTGCACGTATCATTTATGTCCATCCAAAGGTTGCCTGGAAGAAATCGGCTTAAGCAATAAGGCCGCCCAATGTACATTTGATTATGTTCTTGTGAATTGTGCTTGCAATAGATTTTTTTTTGTAACAATATCGGTGTACAATAAAGAATTATCTATCTATCTATATTAATTGTCAACGGACTAAGTACAGAAACAAACCCACGAGCCACGTCGCTAGCTACCTACCTACTTATTAGAGACAGACTCAATACTTATCAACTTCATATATGGGAACTTATGGGCAAGTACTTAGGTACTATATTTTTATGTTAACATTCTAAAGTAGGTGTAAATTTTTTATGTTAACATCCATCCATCCATATGGTCACGCCTTTATCCTCGAAGGGGTAGGCAGAGGCATATTATATGCACGCATTTTACCTTTTTAGAATTTGTCGTGGTGGTGAACCGATGTTGTGTTGAGATGGACAGGCGCAGGTTGTGACTGCCTGCTTGGCTTAACGACTGTCATTTTACTGGCAACCACTACATTTTATGTTAACAATTAAAATTAATACTAGCTAACCCTTGCAATTTCGTTTTGAGATAAAGCCCGTCGCCACACTGGGGCCATCCCCGTAAGGAGACGAGGAGACAAAGGACGACAAAAGTCCAAAGTCCAAAAGTCTAAAAGTCTAAAAGTCTAAAAGTCTAAAAGTCCGAAACTCCTAAAGTCCAAAGTACAAAAGTCCAAAACCCCAAAGTCCAAAAGATTTTAGCCTTAGGAACTTAGGCCATTTAAGAAAGTACTATTTATTCGAATCGACGGTGGTGGGGACGAGGAAAAGATGGCGCGTAACGAAAAAATGTGACGCGTAACCCAAAAAAAATGTGACGGAATTTTTTTTCCAACGGCGTTTAAAAAGTTTCACTTCAAAAAATTGTTGAAGTTTTTCAATCCAACGGAATGTCAAGTTGGCAATGTAATTCAGAAAAAAAAATCAAGTCATGGAAATTAAGGAAAAAATTGAAATTTTGGCGAATTACTCATTATTATTTTAAAATAACATTTCATTGATATGCGTCGTTGATGCAAGGGCGTAATATTAGTGAAGGAGGCGGCGGGCCGGGTGCGGGAGAGAGCTCTCCCACCCGAGTTCCGCAGTCGGTGGTCTGGACGCCGCCGAAGTGTTTTCGCCGAGGACTATCGGCCTCCATGACCGGGGGTCTGAGGGCGGTGAGAGGGTCGCTCACCGTCCTTACAGTAGCAGGCCCATGACGCGACGGCAGCGTGACGTGAGCAACTCACGCATACCCCCCTTTGAAGCGGAATAACACCCGAAACCCCCCAAAGACGCGGGATAGCACCCGAACCACCTCCTGGGCGTAGCCGCAGCGGCGGCCGTAGGTCTGTTGTTAGTCCCCGGACATCCTTCCGAGGGCTTACCCGGGGCTCCCAACCACAGGCTGTTGGGCGTTGCGTGAGGTTTTTTAGTCGGTAAGAGTCCGGCATAACATCCTCTGAGGATTTACCTCACGTAAAAAAAAAAATAGGGCGTAATATTAAATTGTATTGAAGAAATTTGGTAGCAGACTAACCCGTGACTGGACCGATATACAACTATATCAAAATTTCTTGCTCCCGAAAAGCGGTGGAACATTTGTGAAGCGTACCTGTAGACTATTTGTCTCGAACCAAAAAGTGCTATTCACTGCGTTATTCCTTGAGAATATTGAATTAATCGCATTCTTACTAAATTCAAATAAAAATGCGATTGGCGGAATAATATTTCAATCAATCAATCAATTTAGCCTATAGCTGACCACACTGCTGGACATAGGCCTCTCTCATATTTATTTCCAGTCATCATATTATTCAGCCATATTTTTATTATCTCACACTTAATATTTAGAAAATAGCGAGTATCTTTTTTTCTTTTTGCCTGATGATATATACTTACATTATTTTGGTTATTATCTCTGTGCTGTAAATGTTCATTTGAGTTGAGTCTGGGACCGGTGTACTTAATGTGAAATGAAGATATTTTATGAAATAAGATATGGCATATCATGACTGTGAGTAACCAAAGCCAGTCTATATTAACATAAAAATTAAAAAATCAATATTTTTTCGTCCCTGAGTTCGTCCCCTTACACCGCTGTCTATGCCGCGGATTCGCTGGAGCGGCGGGTCGTGGCATGCTTCATACAACTCAGTACATTTGATCTTTCCGCTCGCCGCGCCGCACCTAGATTTCGCTCGAGCGGATTCTGCGTGGCCGAACGGTAAGACGTAACACAGGGGTCGTAGACGTAACTGTCAATTATTCATCTTCTCAATGTCAACTTTTCAATTATTGTAATTATTATTACAGGTCAGTGTTGTAATTGCTTGTGATTTGAATAAAATTTTATTATTGTAACTATTTTTCGATTGGAAGCCGTTTGTAAATATGTATACATATCTTAGGTTAGTAACATATTAAGTGGTTGGGTGGACTCCAACCACGTCACAAGTAGAGTCAGGCACTCAAAATTCATAAACACGGGATTTTGGCCCATTTTGGCCGAAACCGAAACTGCGGCCGAAACTCGATTTTTTGGCCGAAACCGAAACCGAAACTTCAGTCGGTCACTAATGAATATGTAAAGTGATATGTTTCCCGTCGCATTTACTTCCGCCCGTCCTTTTTTGGTAAGGATCCGACTCGCACTTGACCGGTTTTTATCGTTCACTTGACTGGCTACCACTGCAGACTACGATTACCTACTGCCGTCCTCGCCTCGCTCATATTTTAAAACTTATTATGAGGGTTAAGGAATGCAATACCGGGATCCCGCAGTATTTTTGCGGGACCAGTCCCGCACGTAAATCGTGTGGGATCCCGCGGGATTAGCGGGATTGTGCTAAGGTAAACGCCATGTGTTATTCTGTAAGCGGAAGCGCACAAACTGATTCGGTGTGAGAAAGTTTTTTGTAATTGTGACGTAAATACACTCAGGGACAAATTTAGAGGAACGTAAAAAAAAGGTCGACTACGTTAATTTTTTTATACTTACACACTGGCCACCTATAACAGCATTTGTATTATTTAAAGAAAGACATTTTATCGTCTTTTGTTTCAGAATATCATTTGTTTTTTTTTCTCTACGTAGTAATGTAATAAATGTGTGTCGTAACTTCGTAAGAGAACAATAATTTAAGAGTTTATTTTCGTATTTGAAAACTTTAGTAAATCTTTTTTTTTACAAAAATTATTCGTCAGAGTGTTACTTAGAGACTTTTTAAAAAGACTGAAGTGATAATGCCGGATCTCAACGTAGCACAGGTGTCCAAAGCTGTAACTTTAATCGAACAAGGTTACACTTACAATCAAGTGGCTCAAATGTTGCGAGTTTCCAAATCAGTTATCTTTCGCAACGTAAAACGATACCGGCAGACAGGCGAGTACACAAGATGCAGAGGACAAGGGAGAAAAAAGAAGACCACAGCTAGGGACGATAGATTTATCGTAAGCAGTGTGCTAAGAAATCGTACCTCGACGTCTTCTGAGGTAAGAGCAAGGCTCCAAGAAGTCCGAAACGTGGCAGTTAGCACTAAAACGATACGAAGAAGACTTAAAGCAGCCGGAATAGGGGCATTTATACCTGCCAAAGGACCTCTTCTTACCACAGGTCATCGTGTAGCTCGGAGTAACTTTGCTCGCATTCACCGTCACTGGAATGACAATGACTGGGGAAGAGTATTAGTCACTGATGAGTCCAGATTTTGCCTTAAGCCAGATGATGGAAGGGTGAAAGTGTGGAGACGACCAGGAGAAAGATATGCACAGTGTAACATTGTCGGAAGAGAACCTTACGGTGGAGGGTCAGTGATGGTATGGGGCGGCATTTCCTTAGGAGGACGTACGGAGCTCCACGTCTTCAAAAATGGATCTCTGACAGCAGCACGCTACATAACTAACATTTTAGAAGAAATTGTGATACCATTTGTCCCATACATAGGTGATAATTTTCTACTGATGCATGATAATGCTCGGCCACACACTGCCGTTGTAGTTTCAAGATACCTTCAAGGGTTCGAAATCGATGTTTTGGAATGGCCAGCCCGCTTGCCAGACTTAAACCCGATTGAACATGTCTGGGATAAACTGGAAGGACAAATAAAAAAAAGAATCCCTGCAATAACCAACTTACGACAACTTAAAACGGCGTTGGTAGAAGAATGGGACCAAATGCCACAAAATTTCAGACGAATTAATAAAAAGTATGCCCAGACGATTGGAGGCAGTTTTACCAGCAAGAGGAGGTAACACCAAATACTGAATGTACCTACGAGTGGTCATGTTAACTTTTACTAGAGAAGAAACCAGACATTCCATAAATTTCATGATAAGATTAAATTTCATTGTTTCCTTAACATTCTCGTTAATAAGCGATAACTTCAATATTTGTCTATTTTTAACAGTAAATTGTACATTTAATCACAAAATGTACATGTATTTTAAACATAATGTAGGTACATGTATTTTAAAAAGTTAAATTAATTAAGAATACTCAAATGAAACTGTATTAAACATAAATAAATCGTTTATTTTATTACTACCTGAACATTTCTTTGCGTTCCCCTAATTTTGTCCATGAGTGTATGTATAGGAGGAAGCAGAGCAGCGTCACTCAACGCAGCACTGCGCCCGTCAAGGCGTCGCAAAAGGAGCCCTGTGATGCGGAGGGTTTCACGTTGGTGGTGAAGAAAAAGAAGACGAAACCCTCCTGCAAGAACCAGTGCGGAACTGCTTCAAGATCTATAGAGCAGCGTTTCCGCGCAGAGGTTCCATCAACGATGGTCTACGTGTCCCGTGTACACTTCAGCGTGAAGGTTGTGGACGTGATAGACTATGTGCAGAAGAAAACCGGATTGGGTTTGAGGGTGGAGAAGCTGTGGGGCGAGCACGAATAATTGCGAAAAAGTATTCGTATCGTCATCGACAATAATTTGTATGAGATTTGTACAGCGCCCCTATCGTGCGTAAAGATAACTAAATTTGGTAACACGAATGATTTTAATTTACTTTCGTATCGCAAGCGTATCGTCGAGTACTCAATATCCTCGATATTTGACACTTTATAAACAAACTTGGCAGCACGAACATACTTTTTGACATACGGTAACGTAAATTTCAAAGACTGGCTATCGAGTAAGACGAATTTTTATACACTTAAAATTTGTTGGTGTGAAAAGTATCGAAACTTTTCAAACCACGTTTAAACCCATTTTAAAGTATTCCGTGTTTATTTTGTGTTGTGTTAGAGTGCAAAGACCGCCACTTTACTCATATAATCATAATTAATACGTTCTTGGTGCAAATTTACTTCAAAATGTACGAGTTTAACAACGAAAATCTATGTACGGCTGAGAGTGATATTGATGGAACTCATAAGGAAATGGATCAATTATTTCAATGTAGAAAGCATTTTTATTGACGGAATGTTCTAATGTTTGATATGTGTACAGTGATTACCGAATTTTTTATGTAAACAAGATATAGAAGGACCATTATTGATACTTTATTTGAATAAAAGAAAAGATAAACTTACGTATTCTTTTTATTTCCATATACATAAGTAAAGCTTCACATACATACACAGTAGAATATGGTGTCCGATTTTAACAACAGTTTTATTCAACACCTTTTTTAGTTTTCTTTGGGGCAGACTAGATGCCAGCCGTCTTCCAAGCGGGCATAGTTCCAATAACACTATATCTACATAGCGAACTTTGCATCCTTTCTTTTCACTCGCACAACAACTACCAGAATTAGGGAAAAAGACCTTGTTCTCATTATAAACACAATCCGTGATTTTTAAAGTAAGTATAACCTTCAAGAATGTAAAACCCAAAACCAAAACAAACTTGACCTTGTCAATGGAGAGAAGTAGTGTCGTTCGGAAACCATATTTTATAAAAATGTTTCCACATATTGTTTTATTTTTCAAAACTTGAAGCATTTTATAATCTCCCGTAACTTAATCACGTATTTTCTTTAATCATGCAACTATTTTTTGTTGATTTGATCAATATACAAGACCTTTTACTTGAAAATAATAAGATATTCATGGTATAATTTAGTTTTCGAACGTCCAATTAATCTCACGAGTGCCTCACTATTTACGTTAGGATGACGTCACTGACGTTATCGTATCGGGAGCTCGAAACGATAGCGTTAGTGCTTCGTGCTGCTGCTTAACGTCGTTGTCTGTTTACGTATCGTGGACTCGATACCTTTACGATACGATTGCCGTCAATTTTCGTGCTCGAGGCACTGGACTCTCATCGTAACGTGAGCTTCAACTCGTTTGTGGTGAGGGTGCCTACAGATCGCATCTCCACGTTCATGGATCCTGAGTTCTGGCCGAGAGGGGTGAAGTACCGGCGCTTCAGAGGACATCTGCCGACACGGAACCCCACGTCACGCGACACGTCGACGTCATTACGTGTTAATTAGGTTAAGATATTTACCTATATGTATTTTAGTTTTAAGGTATTTATCTATGGGCCGTAGAATAAGTTAATACCAACTGTAACTTTCTAATGTTGCCTGACAATAAAGATTTATTATTATATTATTATATAACTTATAACGTACTTATTTGATTTTAGTGATTTAATCAGGGAGATTTGACTTTTCTTGTACTATAAAAGTATTCAATTATCTCGTACATTGCTTGCTGGCTATCTGACATGTAAAGTTAGGAGTCGTTTGGCAGACAAAAATGTTGACTTGACATGCTATGTTTTAAGCGTTGCCGTGCTTCGGATGGCACGTTAAGCCGTTGGTCCCGTTTGCCGGTAAAATGGCAGCTAAGTCAAGTTAAAGGCCCGGCTCGTCTCATCTCATAATGTCCTTTTCTCGAAATGTCCTTTTCGCGAAATGTCCTTTTCTCAAAATGTCCTTTTCGCGAAATGTCCTTTTCTCAAAATGTCCCTTTCTCCAAATAATTGTGCACTACAGGATTAGCCCCGCTCAATCCGATTTGATAGGTTAGGTTAGGTTATAAAAAAATAACCACGGTGGCTAATGCGGAAGCTTCTCTGCGCTCCGCTCCGGCCTTAGCCTTCTAACCTAACCTATCCAAGTCGGATTGAGCGGGGTTAATGCTGTAGTGCACATATTTTGAAAATGGGAAATTTTGAGAAAAGGACATTACATTAGGTATGAGATGAGACCATAATGCCTCGTCCTGCCTAGCTATTACGTCCTGACTATTTTTCAGTTCTAGATGGATGTATGATACAGAAATCTATTCTTTTCTCAATGACTTTCAGAAATATGCGGGATCCCGCAAATTACCGGGATCCCGCGGGACTGAGATGGCTCAGTCCCGCAAATACCGGGATTACAATCTTGTTGCGGGATTGCATTCCCTAATGAGGGTTATTGTTAGCGAACCGTAAGAGATAGGATATGCTGTTAAGGACTTTTTTTTATAACTTTTTAAGAGGAACAATTTTATAATACACTATTTTTATGTAACTTTAACCATTTACGCAGTGTGCGCAATGGAAGCTCTGAAAAGAAAGAAATTTTCCCCTTTCTCAAAACATTATTCATGGCTGCTCCGATTCGTCTTAGCATGATGTTATACTGTCATTAACCATCCTCAATAAATTGAATATTAAACTGTAAAATATTTTTAAAAATGTAACCAGTAGTTTCTGAGATCCTAGCTGCCTAGCACAAACAAACTCTTCAGTTTTAAAATATTGTAAGCGGACCTTAAGAGATAGACAAATTAGGTTATTGTAAGCGAACCTTAAAATATAGACATATGCTGTCGCGGACTTTTTTTAGAACTTTTTAGGAGAAACAATTTTGTCATACTAACACAATTTTTACGTATCTAACTATCCTTAACCATTTACGCAACATACGCTTCGGAAGCTCTCAGACTGTAAAAAATATTCCGTTTTCGAAACATTCTTGATTGCTGCTCCGCTCCTATTCGCCTTAGCGTGATGTTTATAGCCTATAGCCATCCTCAATAGATGGACTATCAAACTGTAAAAGAATTTCCGAAATCCAACCAGTAGTTTCTGAGATCTTAGCAAACAAACTCTTCAGCTTTATAATAATAGTATGAAAGTATGGATTAAAATGACACCTACTGAATGTGCATGTCAGCCAATAACGTATTTTTTTTATTACGGTTAAATACATATTTTGTACATTATGAAAACTCACTCACTTGTACTATTCCACAACTTTTATTATAATTTTAATAATACCTAACGTGTTTCGCTATTATAGCATTCTCAAAGGTGTTTACACTAACTTTTGACATAAGTAATGATACTTTTTAACCATTTGTGCATGTGGGTATACAAAAATAAACATGGTTGTCACTATGAAGAATTTTCCCCCAGATATGGGGAAAAAACTTTAGACATTTAAATACAAATCTAAATTAGCTTATAAATACAATTGAATGTCCAATAAAATTTTAATTACAATAAAATGTCAAATTTACTAAATTAAATTCATAAATAATGAAATGTCGTCATGAAGTAAATACTAATGAAATGTCAATTGTATATTAAATTAGATAAATAAAAATAAAAAAAAATTCCAAAAATGTCAAATGAAAATGTTAATAAAAAATTAAATTATGAAAATTAAAACATTAAGCCGAAATATTAATATACAATTTTGACCCGATCATGTGGATGATATTACCTACTGAAAATATTTTAATAAAGGTGAATTACTTATGTCCAACTGTTGATTTAGCAAAGTGTCCCGGTTACCCTTTAATAATTTGTTTATTTCTAAGGCCTCAAGGGCATTCAATTTTCGACCTTTATCACAAATATGCAAGGCCCTAAAATTTGATTTTGGGTCAAAGGAGTGGTTTTCCGTCAGCAGGTGTTCTGCAAAATTAGACTCGGTCTTTTTTAGTCGCCAGTCACTTGCATGTTCCGCGACCCTAGTCTGGAAATTCATCACACATTCTGTGTGCCAATACTATCCGACAACAAATCTGCTAATGGTTTGTTAATAAACTGATCGCAAACATTTTGTGTGATTTTGATGTTTGACTGGTGACTGCTGTGGCAATTATTTACAAGCGTTTCCGTGCTTTGAAAACTAAACTATAACACAATAACTATTGTTATTAGTTTTAGCACCTATAGGAAAAAACACTTGCTAGATATGCAAGACAACATAAATTAAATTCATAAATTATACTAAATACATTTAATGTACTTTAAAACTTTTCTAATTACATAAGTATAGATATAATTAATTCAATTAGCACAATACCATTAAATATTATATTGTCAAATTTTAAAACAAATATTGAGGTGTTACAAAAAAATCTGAAAAATTCGTAAAATTGTATTGAAAACATGACTCAAAAAGTAGCCTGTTGTATTTCTTTCAGAAAATATTAGAAATTTGTAAGAGAAAAAAAATTTCTTCGCGCAAAATCAGTCGGGATCTCGCCCGTTAGTAGCGCGGGCACAAACACCGGCACCGGATCCTCGAGACACTTGGCACCTGATATTATATGAAGTGCAATCAGCATCTAAAAATCGAGACGTGGATGTAGAAAGTAATTTGTAATAGGTACCTATTGCAAATTACTTTTTTATAGCATGGTAATCAGGTAACAGGTAATGTGACTTCACAGAATTGTACGAGGAAAACAACCAAAATATGATAATACACAAAATGTGCATAAACATGTTCTGGATGCAATTGCTTCCACGGCACGCGGCACGGTTTCCCATGAAGTGAACAACTTTGTTCTGTCAAGGACGCTTTTTTTGAAGTGAAACTTCTTTATCGGCGTTGGAAAAAAATTTGCGTCACGTCACGTCACGTCACGTCACGTCACGTCACGATTTTTGGTTACGCGCCATCTTTGTTCTGTTCCTCACCACGGTGGATTCGAATTAAGAGTACTTTATCCAGGGATAGCATGTCATTTAAGGGTTTTTGGACTTTTTGACTTTTGGGCTTTTGGACTTTTGGACTTTTGGATGGGACATTGGTACTTTGGGTCTTTGGGACTTTGGAACTTTGAGACTTTGGGACTTTTGAACTTTTGAACTTTTGAACTTTTGAACTTTTGAACTTTTGAACTTTTGGACTTTTGGACTTTTGGATGGGACCTTGGTACTTTGGGACTTTGGGACTTTTGGACTTTTGGACTTTTGGACTTTTGGATGGGACCTTGGTACTTTGGGTCTTTGGGACTTTGGGACTTTTGGACTTTTGGACTTTTGGACTTTTGGACTTTTGGACTTTTGGACTTTTGGACTTTTGGACTTTTGGACTTTGGGACTTTGGGACTTTGGGACTTTGGGACTTTGGGACTTTGGGACTTTGGGACTTTGGGACTTTGGGACTTTGGGACTTTGGGACTTTGGGACTTTGGGACTTTGGGACTTTGGGACTTTGGGACTTTGGGACTTTGGGACTTTGGGACTTTGGGACTTTGGGACTTTGGGACTTTGGGACTTTGGGACTTTTGGACTTTTGGCCTTTTGGACTTTTGGACTTTGGACTTTGGACTTTTGGACTTTTGGACTTTTGGACTTTTGGACTTTTGGACTTTGGGACTTTGGGACTTTGGGACTTTGGGACTTTGGGCCTTTGGGACTTTGGGACTTTGGGACTTTGGGACTTTGGGACTTTGGGACTTTGGGACTTTGGGACTTTGGGACTTTGGGACTTTGGGACTTTGGGACTTTGGGACTTTGGGACTTTGGGACTTTGGGACTTTGGGACTTTGGGACTTTGGGATTTTGGGACCTTGAGACCTTGGGACTTTGGGACTTTTGGACTTTTGGCCTTTTGGACTTTTGGACTTTGGACTTTGGACTTTTGGACTTTTGGACTTTTGGACTTTTGGACTTTTGGACTTTTGTACTTTTGTACTTTTTGACTTAATTTAAGGTGAGGTGAAAATTAAGTTTATGAAGAAGTTTCACTTCTTACGTGTGTACACTAAGTACACGCAATTTTTTTAACGTGAGGAAAATCCTACATGGATGCTATTCCGGACTCCTACCGACTAAAAACTACACGTTTCCTACCCAGTACCTACGGTTAGGAGCCCCGGGTAAGCCCTCGGAAGGATGACCACAGAATTCCCAACAGACCTTAGGTCTCTCAAGGAAGCCTTTTTTATACTTTATTTTTTATTTTTTGTAATTAAGAACTTCACAGTTCACGCAATGGGGATCCAGGGTCTTGTACAGTCAGCTACAATGAAATGTACTAGTTTAATCTTACAAAATGATGTACCCCTGCGAGTTGCGAGCATTTACGGTTCATTCCTTCGAATGAATCATAATTGAGCATACCTGTGTCGTATTGATGTCGATTTACCAGGTAGGTATTTGGACCATCTTTGAAAAATGCGGTTCAGGTTCTGATCTACTTCAGCTACAAGGCGCCTTTGCCGTATTATGTTATCTACATCAGCTTGTATGTTGTACAACTTCTTCAATCAAACATTTTTTGAAGTGAAACTTCTTTATCGGCGTTGGAAAAAAATTTGCGTCACGTCACGTCACGATTTTTGGTTACGCGCCATCTTTGTTCTGTTCCCCACCACGGTGGATTCGAATTAAGAGTACTTTATCCAGGGATAGCATGTCATTTAAGGGTTTTTGGACTTTTGGACTTTTGGGCTTTTGGACTTTTGGACTTTTGGATGGGACTTTGGAACTTTGGGACTTTGGGACTTTTGGACTTTTGGACTTTTGGACTTTTGGACTTTTGGATGGGACCTTGGTACTTTGGGTCTTTGGGACTTTGGGACTTTGGACTTTTGGACTTTTGGACTTTTGGACTTTTGGATGGGACCTTGGTACTTTGGGTCTTTGGGACTGTTGGACTTTTGGACTTTTGAACTTTTGTACTTTTGGACTTTTGGACTTTGGACTTTTGGACTTTTTGGACTTTTAGACTTTTAGACTTTTAGACTTTTAGACTTTGGGACTTTGGGACTTTGGGACTTTGGGACTTTGGGACTTTGGGACTTTGGGACTTTGGGACTTTGGGACTTTGGGACTTTGGGACTTTGGGACTTTTGTACTTTTGGACTTTTGGACTTTTGGACTTTTGGACTTTTGGACTTTTGTACTTTTTGACTTAATTTAAGGTGAGGTGAAAATTAAGTTTATGAAGAAGTTTCACTTCTTACGTGTGTACACTAAGTACACGCAATTTTTTTTACTCAGTTAATTTGAGAAAACCAAGTACATAGTAAAAAAATAGCAACCAATTTTTCAAAGTAATTTTTTTGTAACACTTCAATGCTTGTAGGCTATGTTGGACTTGCTAATAATAACGAGTTCAGATAGCAATATGTTAAATCTCAGAACAGTTCCACTGACTGCTGCACAAATAACGCATGCGATAGTTTATCGATTCGCTAATAAACAAACACAGTGTTATAATACTTATCTTCGTCATACTAGCAAGCATATAGCTTGGCAAAAAAGTTTAGAAACGGAACTGGGCTACTGAAAATGCTGTCAATACCGTCACTTACTGTAAGTTCATAAATGAAGTTCTACAATTTGATTGGTGGTTTTTATTGATGTTTATTGGAAATTGGATACTGATTGGTGGTTCTTTCTAACTGGTTGCCATATAAACTGCACAGTGGCGTCTCCATTATATTCTAATCTTTTTCGCCAAGCTATAGATCAGCTTTCAAATCGAATTTGTCTAATTTTATGAGAACCTTGTTAGTGATTAGCCTTTCGGCTATATCCAAGGAAAGTCAATTTAAATCTGAAATCACTAAAAACAATGTTGGCGATTCATGAACCTTTTATTTATAGCACCTGTTATACATTAATTGTATTCACTTGGAGTCTGTATGGAACAAGCTGTTGTTCGCAGAAATGAACCTATATTTATATGTGGTGTATTACAATAGGCATTCACAGAAGCATGTGTAGGAGACTGTAAATTATTTAGATTCTGTACAGGCCTCTTTCCTATGATTAATGGAAAACATTCATCAGATATACCTGATAATGCAGTTTGCACTCTTTTCATACGATTGGAACATTCTTCAAAATGATCAATGATATATTTCAATTCAGTAGCTGTTGCAAGATTGTGATGAGTCTTTAAATTTTTATCTATTATTTTTAAACCTTCAGAGCTGGTATAATTTGCTTTTTCGCCACTATAAAAAAATATATCAATGTCAACACCATTTTCCATTAGCTGGCACTTGGCCAAAGTAGTATATATAGTTATTTTCGGTGTCTTAGCTTTCACTAATTCAACAAAACGAGATGCATATAAATATTTCTTCCAATGTTTCTGTGGTAAATTATGGTAAGTGAAAACTTCATCAGGGGTGGGATCATGATCGGTGTTCATAGTTTGAGTCTGGCCATCTACAGTGTAAATAATAATCTTCATGCCATCCTTAGATATTTTACATATCTCTGCTATTTGTTCCTCTCGATCTTTGCCTTTCTTTTTTATAAATTCAACTATTACACCAGTAGGTTCTATTTTTAAAATAGCGTTTCTAGTTCTATGTGAAATGGTGGGTAGTCTTTCAGCACAGAGTGGAGGTACACTTAATACATTATTAGTGTTGTTAATACTGCATGGTCTGTGCAAATTTTCCTTGTTTTCTTCTGAATTTGCATTATACTGATTTGGAACTGTTTTTATTTCCATTCTTTTAATATTCTCAAGCAATGATATATTACTACTCAATGGGCTATCTCGTTTTGCACAAATGTTATGCTGATTTTTGAACCCATATAATTCTGCGGAGCCACTGCCAGTGCCTACATTGTAATTGCACTCTTTTGATTGCGTCAGAGATTTGTTTTCTTGCATTCCCATAAAAACATTATATGATGGAGGATTAGCATTATTTCGATTTGCATTCAAATCATTTTCAAAATAAGCAGGTTCATGTCTGTCCCCACATTTCATTTTATTACTATGTTGAGTACTGTGTAATGTTGTAAGAAACCCAGAATCTCGAGAAAAATCTTGCTTTGATGAACTTTGGATACTATTGTTGCTGTTTAAAAATGGATGTTCTGTTATTGCTTTTAGTGTTATCCTCTTAGTAGGATCTTTGCATAAAAGTTTCTGCAATAAATCTTGTGCTTGTATAGTAAGCTCAGAAGGTATTTTGTAATCAGCATTGATTACTTTATTAAGGGTTGTTTTGACATGCTGTGTATGAAAAGGAGGACTGCCAACTAGCAGAGTGTATAACATGCACCCGAGACCCCAAACATCAGCTGGCAAGCCATGAAAGTCCCTTGAAGCCACCTCAGGTGATATATAATTTGGTGTGCCACACATGGTTATGTGTTTTTCATCTGGGCCATTCAACTGTGTGGCTAAACCGAAATCTGCTATTTTGACATTTAAATCCTTTGTCAGTAATAAATTATTTAGAGATAAGTCTCTATGCATGATATTGTGAGTGTGGAGGTATAATACTCCACTTAAGACTTGTTTAAAAATGTCAGCAGCAGCTTTTTCTGAAAGACCCCGAGTTCCTAACTTAAAGTGTTTTGCTAGCTCTCCATTATGTGCTAATTCTAAAACTAAATATACGTAATGTGCATCTTCAAAAAAAGTGTATAACTCTAATATAGCGGGATGTTTAAGACGGGAGTGAATCGTAACTTCCTGTCTCACTCTGCCAATCATTCCAGCACTTGCCATAAGGGCCTTGTCTATCATCTTGATAGCAACAAACAATCCCGTTCTTCGACATCTTGCTCTATATACATGTGCAAAGCCACCTTTACCTAGATGTTCTAGTATCTCATAGTCTTCTATTTTTTCACCAAACATTCTTCACTATTAAAATATTCTATTATCATAAATGAAGTTATCTTTTCTGTATGATTCATCAATGTGTATCTTCTTAATTGCATCCATTGTTTCTTGTGTACTGAAATAGAATAATATATAATTTTGTAAAATTACTGTTTCTGCACAATTCATACAACATAATGTGAGATAACATTGTTTTGAGTCAGGACTGACTTAATTCTGTGTTCATATCTATCACATTCCATACTATAAGTATAATTATTATATATTGGCGGACAAACTTACACAACATCATCAAATCAGCCTATATCAGTCCACTGCTGGATGTAGGCCTCTCCCAAATTACGCCACAACACAAAGTCCTGCGCCTTTCACATCCAGTCAGTCCCTGCTACTTTTTCGCACAACATCATCTTGCCCTGTAGTGTAGTGTAGTGGGTGTAGTGGGGCCCTACCAACACCTTCGGGGCCCAAGTCAACCTCACGTGCAAGCTCATGCACCTACTGAATAACGGACGAGGCTCTGACGGCGGCAGTCCATTTCAACACGGCGATGGGCTCACCACCTGTTACGTGGGACCGAATTGTACACGGTGAAATGTGGGCCGGTATAGGCCTCTGCCTACCCCTTCGGGGATAAAGGCGTGAGTATATGTATGTGTATGTATGTATCATCTTGCCCAAATTAAGCTTTATAAGCTTGTGCTATGGGATCTAGACAACTGATAAACATACTTATATATTTCTAAATACCTTCATATTATACATAGAAATCCATAAATGGTGGAAGAAAGGTCAAAGGGACATTTATTTGAGCGTTTCCGTGCCTCGGAAGGCACGTTAAGCCGTTGGTCCCGGTTGCCAGTAAAATGGCAGTCGTTAAGCTAAGTTGAAGGCTTTATTTCAACAGCAGGCAGTCACAACCTGCGCCTGTCCATTTAAACACTGCAATATGGCTTACCACCTATTACGTGGGACAAATTATACAAAGGTGAAATGTGGGCATATAATATGCCTCTGCCTACCCCTTCGGGGATAGAGGCGTGACCGTATGTATACATAGAAAACACCCAAAATCCGAAACAAACATTTGTAGATCACACAAATATTTGGACCAACCCAGGAATCGAACCCAGGACACAGGCAGGCAGTTACACTACCGACTGTGGCACAGAGGCAGTCAATCATTATGGGGGAAGCACAGGGCTTCAGCCTAGGCAACAAAAAGCTGTGACAGATAACTACTTACATTCATAATCATAAAAAAAATTATGTCTGAAACCGGCACCAAAACAGCAAAACACTAAAAATACATTCATTTTAAGGGTGGTAAAGATATTAGCAAAAACTTTCCCATTAAAAAATTATAGTAAGAGTTTGAAAGGCCAGTTTCCACTGCAAGCTAAATGCGGTACAATGCTAGGAAAACAAATATGAAGTTCACTGTTACAAGTTAACAAAAATCATCAATGGTCCCGCTCGGCTTACAATGGACACTCGGTTTTAGTAATTTTAAAACTTTAACATATCTATGACCTGTTATGATTTGATGTGTAGAAAGTAGGTAATATATAAATAATAAAAGAAACAGTTGACACAAAAAGCAAAGAGGCTTCTTGGCAAGGTATATATATAGTCCATGTCTACTTTATCTGAGAGTTGTTACACTGCTCCTGCTTGTTAATTAAAAGAGGCTCAAGTGAAGGCATTGCTCAAACTTCACAACCACAGAGAGAACATTGTATGCAACTAATGTGATGAACTAGAAGGTATACTACATTCTAGTTAAAACAGCAATATTTAACTAGCATAGAAGACAAATAATCTAATTTACCTTATTCACAATCCATTTAGCATCCTCTATACTTTTGGCAATAATCTCTTTGACTCTATCTGAATCAGGTTCAACTTTATGTTGTTTATAGCTCTGCAATCAATAAATGAGTACATTTTAGGCTTTATAACAAAGTAATTTACCTTATGTACCTAACAATAGCTGTACTAGATAGCGTTTATCAAAAATAAATAACGAATAACCTCTGGGTACTTAAAAATCAGTCACCAAACGATAACACTTTATGCGGGTGCCAATAAAATGACGCAAGTTGTGGCAATTAGTTTTGGAAAACAATTATACAAGTAAATAATAAATTATACCTGTTGCACGGCAAATTTATAATGTTTACAAGCGTCAGGGGGTAACTTTTCACACTGCCGTAATAAATGTTTATATAACTGCAAAGATGTCATAACAACTCTTGACTCATTTGCAAAACACCTCCTAAAAATGTACATTTATTAGTAGTTTGAAGGCCGATGAATATTTTTCCTCGTTTGTTATTCGTATAAATCTTGAAATAGCGCTCTCTTTACATCATCACAAGCACAACATCATTTTCGAAACGAACAAACCAAAACTAACTTATCGTCATTCATCATTCATGCAATGCAATTAGTGTCAGTCAGTCAGTGTCAAATTTAGATATTTTAAATTGTTATTTTCAGGTGCACCAAGCTTAGGTAACTGAGACCATGCATCCTAGTCATTTGTAAAGTTTTCAGTAATCGGCCCTAGTTCCTGTTCCTAATCATCAATATTAAAGTCCAAGTCCTCGTCACATACGAAATTCAAGTCGTCGCAGCATCTTCTTATACGTCCCTATCAGTCAAGTACAAAAAAGTCAATCTTGTCCCAGTAAAGCGGTGGAAACTTTACTGTAGCTGATAAGGAATTTGTCACAAGAAAGACACAAAAGTCGCCTTTCGATGCAGACACGCATGCAAAGAAATCACGCACACTGAAGCAACTCCAGTCAAATTTTAACGTGCATGACAATTGCCAAATTGATCGTGTCAGGACCCCTTAAGGGATGTACCCATTATCTTTCGTAGTCATACTTTATGGTATTTATCTTAATGGTCTGATTTTAGATACAACCAGGCCATAAGCTTAAAAAAAATTATCTGTCATTCGTCATCTTTTCTTTGAAACAGAATAAAATTTTGTAAAATAAAAAATGGGCGAAGTTGTGATAGATTGTTCTGTATGCAATCAGTCATGAGTGTAAGTGAAGTATCTAGTGATTATACTACAAAATTAGATGTTACACGCATTGAATTATCTAGGATTAGTGTTATGATAAGTCATTAGGTAGCTCCTCTTTATGTTTGTGATTGTGTTACACACCTTGATAATGAATCTTTAACGCTAATGTGGTATGGCACTTGTTACAATTCGACGTTCTCCGAGTGTGCAAACACCTAGGAAAACTGTGAGTATTGGTACTTTGCAATTATTTATAATTATTTTTGAAAAGTATGTTTACCTATATCTTGTGTCAGATTCATCTTGCATGGGGTAGTTTACATCAAGAAAATGTGTTTACAATACATACCAGTGAAGTTCATAGCAATATGCTTTTGTGATTATATTTAGTTATTATTTCAAAGCATCCAGGAAACCAGTCCTGCATCATTTTACTTTCACACTTACAAATTCTATGTATGATAGTGTCAAAACTTGACATGTTAGTTGTTTGGTAATAAAGAATACAAATAAAATACACTTTTTTACACTTTTAGTGACTTATTAAATTAATAAATATGTTTTTGAATCAGGATGAGGCAGAAAAACGAGAAAACATTGAAGACGATGTTGGAGATCGTGTCAGCAAGAGGTAGGTAATGATTTCAACTTTTCTATTATTGTTATTATATTAAATATTATATCAGAAACTGTCAGTAAAAATATTATTCCATTCTAGTATTGTTATTACAGTGTGCTTTATGCAACAGTTTTAAGGTGCAAGTAACGGAATTAGAGACATTTATTATTAATTTCATGATTACTGACAGTGTCTGGTTCACTTCTGCAAGCTTTAACTGGATAGGAAAAAGCGCAATCTTGATAACTATCATTCTATAATCCATGTTAGTAACTGGTTAATTCATTACAGTAAATTGTAACTGTATGGGGATCACCCTTGTGTACTACTAAGACATTCATAAATAATCATGTATACCTATACTAACTTGGTGCACTTACTTGCTTTCAAAATTTTGCCACAATTGAAGTAACCATTAAACTTGATAAATAAAATAATACCTACATTCTTTCTACCTGAGACTTATCTTTATACGAGAGATATATCAAGTAATGGAGTTAATTTCTTCTCTATAGACATGAATGTTACAAATCATGATTATATTATTCACTTAGACTACAATTACAAAAAAAAACATTTCCCAATGTGGTATCATTAGAATGCCTTGCGAAATCAACTAATGAGTTGCTTTTAATTTTAATCTATCCTGACTAATAGCTGGCCATATCTTTCTCTGTAATTTACACTTTTAACAATAGAGTCTTTTCTGATATCCTAAAGCCACCATGATATTACTTTGCAAACTCGCCTTTTATCAAATACTCAAAACAAGCTTTATTCAGTTCATCCCATAATATTATGTTAGCTACAGGACATACAAGATTATTGATGCTCTACAACTATTTTTTCATTCGGGGGAGACCGTATTCTTAGCATTCTATGGATTCTCCGTGCAGGCGCCGGGTCCATAGCGTGACACAGGGGGGAACACCCCGACGGCGTCTGGGACTTGCGACCCATTCGAGTAGGTTTAGGGTGGCCACCTTACTATGCGCATAAACGATCACCTTCCACCGTCAACAATGTCCCCCCCCCCTGCCCAACCAGATTTGGTAAGATCCTATCAATGCCACTTTGGATATGCGTTTTAGTAAAGAGCTTACTGAAGCTCTTGGCAATCCAAGGTCCTTAAATAAATTATACAGGGATTTAGCTGGAATTCCCCTTGCTCCTGCTTCTACGGCATAGAGTTTAACCACATAGCCATTTTTGGTTAACTCATTGGTCAAGTCAAAGTATTTATTTGTCTTCATGGCGTGGTCCTTCGGTATGTTGGTCTCCCACGGCACCGTCAGCTCCACGAGCACCGCACGCCTGTGTATCCTCGAAAACAGGAATATGTCGGGTCTGGATGACGAGGCACATACATCCTCCGGGATTTTGTAGTGTTTTTCATACGTGTCTGAGAGTATAGTCCAATCGGCGGCAGCCATCAAAATTGAGTATGGCTTTTGAGGTAAGTACTTTCTTTGAACAGCCTTCCTTTACAAACGCAATGTCATTTCTTTTGTTTGTGGTTAATCCCTTTTTCGCTCTCGCTACCGCCAAACTGACAGCCTCACGTATGATTTCCAATACCCTATCGTGTCGCCGTGAGTAATGACCCCGGTCGATAACGTTCTACAACCTACCAGCAGGTGCCTAGCAGTTCCAATCGCTTCTCCACATGCATTACATGTCTTATCTGGCGTTCCCCCACCTGACCAGATTACTTTGGTCGGGGAGGGTCAATTGAAACGCGTTCAGGTAGAACTTAAGCAAAGCCGGCGACCAGTCGTACAATAAGGTACGCCTATAATATACTAACATTTTACACCCGATAGTTTGCTCTTCATATCAGTGCATAAATATGTAATATGTTTTAGCCGCGTAGCTCTTGTTTTCGTGGGGATAGGGTGCTCTTCATATCAGTGCATAAATATGTAATATGTTTTAGCCGCGTAGCTCCTGTTTTCGTGGGGATAGGGTGCTCTTCATATCAGTGCATAAATATGTAATATGTTTTAGCCGCGTAGCTCCTGTTTTCGTGGGGATAGGGTGCTCTTCATATCAGTGCATAAATATGTAATATGTTTTAGCCGCGAAGCTCCTTTTTTCGTGGGGATAGGGTGCTCTTCATATCAGTGCATAAATATGTAATATGTTTTAGCCGCGTAGCTCCTGTTTTCGTGGGGATAGGGTGCTCTTCATATCACTGCATAAATATTTATAATATGTTTTAGCCACGTAGCTCCTGTTTTCGTGGGGACAGGGGAATAAAATATGTGAAAGTGAAAGAAATTTTCAAATTGGGCCAGTAGTTTCTAAGCCTTTTCAATGCAAACAAACAATCAAATCTTTCCTCTATATAATATTAGTATAGATTAGTACTACTTCAAGCTGGTCAGCAAGAATTTAGTAATAAGTGCGTGTTCCTTCACAACGCCATAAATTCCGTTTTCCTCCACAACGCCATAAGTTCTGTGTTCGTAATCCCGCAGTAAGTAGGACTTGGAAAATAGCGATAATAGTTCGAGACTTGTTCACATCAAAATCGGAGGACCTAGGATTCGCATCTTCCTACCTTAAACCTCCCATAAAATCACCCCTGGTTTGCATGTCATCGACGGAACACGTTGAACTTCTTCCTCTCACTGCAGTCACAAATGTGCTGACCATTCCGAACTTGCAGTTAGTGTGCCTGGTGACCTAATTTTCGCTCATGTGTTAAGCCAAAGGGGGTAGAGAGTTGTAAGTACGCACACACTTACAACTCTTCGACTTCGACTTTTAAAGACCTCTTTTTTGCCTTTTTAAATATTACTCTTCTTTCCATTTAAGGAGAAACTAGTCCACTATTCTAATTTAATTAGTTATCGCCCCTCGAAGTATGGAAAGTTCGACGGGCGATAACTCATTACTTTAATGTTACGAGTAATTTTCACGTTTTTGATTGTGCGGGAAGGCTAAATACGGACAAAAATCACGTTTGTTGTATTCTGTAATCGCTCCCTGTTTTCTGATTTTAGAATTTATGGACGGCGAAGTCTCATCAATAGGGTTTTAAGAACCTTACGCTATGGTCAGTTTCGAGATGGGTTACCGTTTGGAGCATTGCTTTTACGAATGTTTCCGGGTTTCGAATGGCACAGAATGCCGCGAAACCCCCGCGCCAGTAACACGGAAGTCGGATTCTGGTTTAATTACTTTTGCGTCTGATAGTCACAGCCTGGACTTGTCTTGATACTTTCCATCAATTGGACCATTATGCATCTGAGACTTTAGTATAAAAGAAGAACAATATTTTCGCACCTATGTTTAGCAATGTGTTTAAAATACATGCACACCTTACTTAATTCTGAAGAGGTACATGTCGATGCATTCTTATGCAACCAGCAAACAGGCATTCTTAACATTGTTCCATAAAATTAACAAATTGAAGTCTTTAGAAACAAATCCAGGCCTCATACTCAACTCTTCTTGCGAGTCCTACTATTTTCAAATTATTGGCGTTCTTAGAAATGGCAAGACATTTATCACACTGACACGAATGTGCAATTATGATATGAGACGATGTTGATTGTTTTCGATGTTTCCCGATGCAGGCGATGCACCAACTATCTAGTGATACCGTTATCGTCTTACGGCCAATAAATTGTGTAATTTTGTCCAAGTTGGTTGGGCTTTCCGATTCGGGTCTATGATTATTTCCAGAGGTCTCAGCTCCGTATTCTCCGAAATTGTGTTTGAAATTGAGGGTGACAAAGACGAAAGGTTATCACACTAATAGCTAAGTAGGTTGCTCAACTGTGTACTGCGTTAGCCAAATAGGAAAACCTTATCATATTTATGTTTTTCTACTTTGATAAAAGGTCATCAATAGATCATTGCGCTAAAGATAGAATATTGTTAACAGCGGAAAAGGACTTTCATCTTTATCGAATAAACTTAATCTTTATCGAAGTATTCACAACCTTTACGTGATGAAATATCAAGGACAACGATCTGAAAGCAGATCACAGTGTTTCTGTTTGACCTTAATAATAGATGTGTACATGTCGGAGGTAGTCACGAATAACACCATCTTTTATAAGTATAGTTGCTAAATTTAAATAGGTTAATTTACCGTAATTGTTTAACCACGGCGGTTTGTTATAATTCCGCAACTACGACTTAATTATTTTTGGTGCTATGTTTCCTTATTGCAGCTCTTAACGCCTTACATGTCAACAATGGCATGTACTGCTAATGTACTATATTATACGTCTTTCCCGAACTCGTGTTCTCTGTTCTATTGCGCGTTTCTAATTTTAAGCGGTAGTTTGTGCTCAGTTCAGAAGGAAGCTCCGAGTGTTGTGACGTCGTTCGTCGAGAGGGCTCGTTGCGTTGCAGTCGTTGCGTCTCACACGGGTTTTATTGTCGCACGGTATGAGTCTGATGAGGCACCGCATACCGGGATTCAGGCCACGGTTGTATCAGATACGTAGTCGCTGTTTACATGGACCAGGTCCTACGAAAAAAGTACCGAGATATGTGCAGTGGTTCCAGCGCTATTTTTAGTGACTTACTTGATTCAGTAAATTTGTGTTGACATGTTATTGTCTGTGTGATTTAGAAATGGTTGCGTTCAGGTAATTTTTCACAGATTATTTGTTTTAAACGTACAGTGGTTACCTAATAATTATACTTTTTTTTTATAAATGTAAAACTAAATTCGAATAAAATTAAAATATTTCTATTGTAATCGTAAAAATTATAATGACTAAGGCTCGTGATCCGGCGATATCTTTTTTTGGCATAATTAAAGTTATAAATACATAATTTACTACATGCAGTACATACACTACATACACATTTTAACATAATACTTTTGTTGATAGATAAATGAAGCATGTAAGTAACGCAATCTTGAACGTACTTTTCTACAACCCTTGATGGGATTGAATTGAGAGACCAATGATAATACAAAAAAATACTTTTCCGATTATCCAAATCCGGAATTACTCTTATTCTAGAGTACAAATGAGTGAATAGTCCTATTATCGCGATATAAACGAACTAGATAACGCCTGCGTCTCCGCAAGCTTGAAGGATTATCGAAGAAATTGGTTTTCCAGTCTTACCTACGGATCCAATCTAGCTGGAAAAAATTTGTCGGCATAGAAACTATAAAAAGTAGCCTTATATTATGTAAGTATGTTTAGCACTCTCCTCCGGACCTCGAAAAACGCCCACACAAAAGATCATGTCAGTAAATCCATTGCTTCCTTGCGACGACAGGAAAGATGGTCAAACAACTATATTTTTCTTTTTTTTCATCGTATTTTGAAAATATTTGTTTTTTTAAACAGGTTTTGTACTTACCTTTAACCAATGATAGGCATTTTGTCAGACATGTGCTTTCGGTGTCAGACTGATACGTCCTGTGTAAGACACCTACTGAATACCAACGCTACCTTCCTTGAAGCAGTATTATGAGATATTGACCTGTTCAGGCTTGCATATATAAGTGTTTCTATACGAACTAAAGTTGCGAGTTACGGAGATGAATCTTATGCGGTGAATATACCTGTGCAGTCACGCGGAAGGTCGCGTGAGGAACTCGGAGTCTTAAGAGTACGAATGTGTCAACGCAGTTTTATACGAATACTGTATAATTTACTAGAACTAATATTTTTCGACCCTGCACCTGCATTATCTTTTTAAGCAACAACACTCGTCCTTGATGGTACATTATGCAAACGCCCCGAAATTGAGGTACTCTGTAACAGTTAACAAGGCTAACGTTTAGGTTCTCGAGTGGACGCTCCGAAATATGCATTTTAACAACCACATTGGTAACTAGATAGATTTCTCTATGATTCCTGCATAGAAATTGCTGCACCCTTTTAATTAGGTAGGTAGGTTGTTTATACCATATAACAAGTAATTTTATCAAAAATAAATATCCGGTGTCCTTGTTTTAACATTCATTACTCGTCACGGTCATTACATTCATGCTCAATTACGTGAAGAAGAAAAATTTAAGAATGAACTACTTATTTTTTGAATTTGCGAGGTAAATAAGTAGGATGATCCTGTCTGCGTCGATTCATCGGTTTGTTTGAGCCACCCAAATTGTGTGGTATGGTCTTGGAGGCTTCGAATACCATTTAATAAGTATTCCACACACTAGTTTCAAATTACCTACTGTTACTGGGATTTCCACTGGGTTTACAGAGCCACAAGTTTTACAGGGATAGTAGGTAACTCTTTGGCAATTTTGAAATAGAATATCCAGAAATGTACATTAAAATTAAAAAGCTATTAGGTTGAAATGATCATAGTATCTATATTCTTGTAAGCACTTGGTGTGCTATATCGATCTCTACAAAACTATAAAGTGGTGAATCCACTAGCAATACATATTGCACAAGTTGACTTCCGCGAGTGACTTCCATGCATCGTGTAAATGCTAGCACATGTCGACTTCTGCATGTTTATGTGACTCACCGAATTTACGTCGTTAACCTTGCACGCAGTGTAAATAAAACGGCAAGAGCTTGCCCAAGAAATTGCAACAAGACCTTGCCAGTGGACACATAGCTTATGAGTTAGTTGAAAAAAAAAACCGCCTTATTGTCGGTTCAAACGGAACGGTGTACACCAAAAAAACTATGGCGTGAAAAAGATTACGCCATGATGATTTTTTTTAAAAAGACACCGGAAACAATTTCGCTTCATTGAATTTCATAACATTATTTTGGTCACTTTTAAAATGTTTAGTTAATTGATTTTAACTTACTATTTAATTATAGTACATATTAAAAATCGGAAGTAATTAAAAACGAATTTAAGAGAAGTTCAGATAGTCTTATAATAATGATGTTTTTTTTTATAAAACAGTTGACGATGTCCGTAGCTGTTCCAGAAATTCCAGGGTCTAAAACCCATAGAAATTTCAGGAAAGTTGTACATAATGTTTGCCCAGTACAAAATTATTATCTGAATTTGGAAATAATATCTTGCAATATTTTTGCATAAAAACGACATGGGATGGCCAAATACTGGACTAATTTTGTTGTAAAGAAAGAAGACATTTTAAACTCGGGCGATGTACAAGTATCGTTCATTTAATAGCGAGAATTCTAAATTCTTAATTATGCGTTAATCCCTGTGTGTCTTAGCACTTTACCGGGTTTTTAAGTATCTATGTGTTACGAACAACGCCAGTCCATCCTTGTTGGTTTGCCTTAATCCAACTTGTTCTGCTAGAATTTAGCTAACACCCAATTTCATCAAGTAGGTAACAATTAATAATCTGATTCGAAATCTTGTCCTTTGGTTGCAGTTGTTATAAGTTCAGATAATTCAGAGTAACCGCTGCAGGGATCGAAAGGGTAGTCGAAATGTCAGGCAGTTGAAAGTTAGGTGCACTTTACCGGCGCTCCACACTCGTACGAATGTCTGTCGCGAATCACGATTGTGGATGGGTTCGCTGTGCCATGCGTTCACAAGTTTGTGCCACGAATTGTCGCGTGCGTCTACATAAATTGTACTGTTCATTTTTGGGATACACTGTTGTGTGTGCCCTGGAGTAGCACAACCTAATTCCGCCAAGTCCCTTTCATCGTCGAGCAACCAGCCGTACGGTGATGCGCCACCGATACATGATGGATATTTCACTCATACGCAAAAAACGTTTTGGCAATACGTTCATGGGAGTCGATATTTCCGGAAAGCTATACCTAACCTGGGAGTCTTCAAGTCGAGAGTGAACAGGTTACTTCTAGGCAAGCGTGCTCCATCTTCGACCACATCATCAAGTACCGATAATAGCGTCCAAACGCGAGCCTATTGTTAGTAAAAAAAAGCCTGCGTCACTGTTGTGTTTTCATAATTCAACAGTAAGCAAAGAAAAGAACCATTTATCTGCCGCCATTCGAAAAGACTACGTTCTTCACGAATTACGTACCCAACGCACACGGTCAGTACTGATAGTGAAAGTGGGCGTAAATTGCGAAGCTAATGAAACATCTAGGTACGCAGACTACGCAGTGAACTCCGAATAGGGTAACATTGGCAGATCGCGATGGGCGGCCACTGCGTTCGCGCTTGTGTCTACGTATAGTATGGGCGGGCCACCAACTTTTTGGCAGCGTTCCGATGTCGCTATATTTATACTGAACCTTGAGCAAAACCGCCCTTGCCGTTTTGATGATTGTCGACATTACTTCTTAACTCACTATCAAGGAGAATCTATTTTTTCATTCTATAATTAGCTTTACTCCACCCTCCCATGTATAGCAACATACAACGTGTACCTATGTATATTTCCCGCTGTGCTATTTTCGGATGACCTCATCATGTATTTTACGCTTGATATTAAATTACCTTTTTGAAAGGTACACGATCCGTGTGATGACAAGTAAATATCATGTGTGTAAATAAATGTGTGAATATAAAGGAAAATATTAATAGCATTGGTAAATATAAAAATCATCTATTCCTGATCTATCAACGCACAGTTCCATTCATTTAAGGATTGACAGTTATTATAACGTAGGCATTCGCTTTGAGAAGATTTTGGAAATAAAGGCGTCGAGAGTCGAGACAAACCCGCAAGCCAGACAGCGGGTCGACCCTCACGGAGCAACGCGCCTCCAGAGCTGCGCCTGCGCCAGTGAAAGGGAGGTTAAACGTGCCGCGCCGCCTTCAACACGAATTGCAACAACTTTACTAAAAATGGCGTCATTCATACATTTCACGGTTGCATTATGTTTTAAAAGCAATTATAAACTAAGATACTTGTACGTTTTGTTATGATTAGTAAACTTATGTTTAGTGGAAGAACAACCAAGACTATGTAATGTATCGGTACTGATAAGCGCAATAGTTGAATAGACATCCGCATGAGCTTGATTACCTGGATAGATCGAATATAGAACTCACTTACTCAATCACTATTATTAAATTGTGCTGTAATGAAAGTACATTTAAGCTAGGGAGGTAGCGCCCTGATGTCTATAGCACAGGTTTCGATCTAGTTGAGGATCAGGGTGTCTCAAGAAAGAGCGTTGTATTGTACTTGTACGTTTTGTTACGAATAGTAAACTTATGTTTAGTGGAAGAACAACCAAGACTATGTAATGTATCGGTACTGATAAGCGCAATAGTTGAATAGACATCTGCATGAGCTTGATTAACTGGATAGATCGAATATAGAACTCACTTATTCGCTCACTTACTCAATCTCTATTATTATATTGTGCTGTAATGAAAGTACATTTAAGCTAGGGAGGTAGCGCCCTGATGTCTACAGCACAGGTTTCGACCTAGTTGAGGATCAGGGTGTCTCAAGAAAGAGCGTTGTATTGGCAGTACCTGTTACCTATTAGGAATGATATTGTAAAGTGTACTTGAGTTGGAATTTGAATAAATGTTATTATTATTATTGACACAGTTTCCACTGTTGTTAATCACTTCGTTGTCTAACATAATTATCAGAAACTACACTAAATGCTATAAATGCATTTTATAAATTACTCAAAATTTTCGTAGTTAACAATAAAACTAATGCAAAGCATAGTTTACTTGTAATGATAATAATAAATGTAATTAATTATTTGATGTCTATTTGAAATCTAGCAGAACTGCATAATATATTATTTAAAAAAATAGTACGAAATACCTTTTTACCGACTACACTAAATGTAGGATTTTCCTCACGTTAAATAAAGCCCCATGATCATTAATTCTAAGCACCAGATACTACGCCATTGAAGTTTAGAAGTTCATCATCTATTGCGCTTCTGCTTATCCTTTCTAGCATCAGAGCATAAACATAAACTCATTCTGTTACGTATATACTATTACTAGATAGAGTAAATAAAGTCGAATCAACCAATGAAACCAGCCTAATGATAGTCATAGTCCACTGCTGGACATAGACCACTCTCAAATCAGGCCACAACACGAGCCTCCGCTCCAAGTCCCCTGTTTGTAAATAAATACTAATTTATTCTTACCATTGTATAGAGTAAATCATAATCATCATCTGGTGCCTCTCCATCACTGGAGGTCGGCCGTCAGCTTAGCGAACTTTCCCTTATTTAGCTCCAAGCGAAATAGATCTTCAACGCTGGCAATATTTGTCCACTCTCGTATGTTCTTCAACGATGACTTCTTTCTTCCTCCAGCGCGTCTTTTCCCCTGATTTTTTTATATGTTAGAGTAAATAAGTACCTACTAAGAATAAATTATTTCAACTTGATGAATAACGTCCACTAAACAATAATATGTTTGATTGTTCCAGTCTCAATGAGTGCTACTTCGCAAACAAGGGTGCCGCAGTGGTACTGGCTGGCTCAGAGCGCGGTTGTCAGTGGAGATCGCCGGCGCGCGCTTTCTCCCAGCCGGACATACAACATCACCTACAGTCCATGTTCTACTTACTGCGCCCGGAGGAAACGCTCAAAATGGTATGAGATTGTTATATTCACACTGACATTGTCTCAGAATAATCAAAGAAAAAATTGGCCAAGTGTAAGTCGGACCATGCGCATTTAATGCGCTTGTAAATCCTACTCAACTGTGATAGCTTTCTGTTATTTTGTTTCAACACGGCAATAGATTCAGCAGCGCGAGTTGAATACCCCTGTTTTGCCAACGTATATAGATAACCGTATGCTTGTCTGCCGCTGTAGTAGTATAAAAATATGAATTACTACTGTGAATATTTTGCAATTATCCAGAAACTACTGTTTAGCTTGTACGCGTACACTGGGCACGGATATAAGAGAAATAAGTGGGTGTTTTTAGAATAATAGGAATTCGCTTATCCCTAAGCGAATTCCTATTATTCGCGGATGCTGAAAATCGTACTTACAAAACGAAACCCGAAAATACTCATCCGGCTCGAAGGACCACAAAATTTGGTTGAGTAATTAATCATAAGATATTGCCTCGATGTGAGGCTCTTACAAATATATTTTTGGTTTTGAGCTATTAAGCGTGTTTGAGGTGCACATCTGCCACATAAACTAGATAAACTACATGAATCTCATCCAACATTCCAATCAACGGCTAACACTTTAACCATGAGCCAACCTTTTTGGCTCAGATAAGACCCTGCCGCGATGTTCGGAATCCAAGCTAGCTTTACTTGCAAGTCGTGCACATGTTGACTAGCAGACGCTGTCATTGCAAAGACAAAGAAATCTAGAAACAAGCCCCTGGCCCTGTACTAACCCGTCTAGTCAGCGTGGTACAAAGACCAATGAAAGTGGTGAACTTATTTGATTGATTGAGTCTTTCTGGTGTGATATTTATGCTTCAATTGGTGTGTGTTACTAGGCGGTGAAACTGGAGAGTGCTCATGCAGATCGCACCAGATACCTGGTAGTAGTGTGCCGCAGCAATGAAGCGGCGCTGCTGGGCATAGATTGCAATGAGCACACCACCGTCGGACTTGTTTTACGGGTTCTCGCTGATACGTCTATCAAATTAGACGGTGATGGGTAAGGCATCTACGGAATTATTGAATGATACTTCTACACAAATCATACTTCTTATCTACACAAGAAACAAGAGCGGTCTGCCTTTAAGTTAGTATTCATTTTATTAACATCAAAATCGCTGAGTCCCGTTTTTACCTTTTGGATACGGAACCCTAAAAATACTACTTAAATATTTACCTGTTTCAATTTCTTGAGTAATTTTGCTCCATTGAAAAAGGAAGTTGTGACCAACATTTTATAGAGTTCATAAAACTAGAGTTGAGGTTTTTATCAAATTTTATTTTATTCAGCATTAATTTTATTCATCACCGCTATTTTCACGAATCATTAAATATCCTAAGTATTAACTAATTATTTCAGGTATAATAATGTTCTATTACGATTTTCATAATTATTATAGGCACGCGAGTAGGCCCATAACGGCAAGAAACTATTTTCCTCATTCAATACGTGTGCTAAGTCCAAAACAATAACTAATTAGGGATTCATTGTCCACAGAGGATTCAGTGTATGTGTGTGTAATCAACAGCACATATTTAAGCCAGTGTCTGTGCAGGCCATGTGGTGAGTGTGCATTACAATTCATATCATTTATTTAGGTATAAATTCTGTATTGAATATATCAAAAATCTTTTAAATATATGAATGATATTTTATCATGCATACCTATAATTAAAAGAGGTAAAATAACTGATCGCTTTGTAATTGCACGGTAAAAATATAATACTAGAATGCATTTTCATGCCCTGGTGGTATTTGAGGAGCATCGAGGAATGTAATGCCAAAATATTCTGTTCTGACTTTCCAGTCTTACCGTGGTTCTCATGGGTATTGCTCGTGTCATGTAATGTCATAGACCCATCTCCATTTAATTGTGCACCAGTTCCCTATGCCCGATATTGCTCCAGCATTCGTTGCTTAGTGGTCAAACTTTTCGGAACACTTGTTCAGTGGAATGTAGCCTAATATTGTCATATCACAGAGATACATAAACACTGGGACGATCAAATTCTTGTGTATTGGGACTACCACTTAATTTTAATAGCTGCTCAAGCCAATCTAAGGCGCTATAAGATGAATGCAGCCAGAACCATGCCCAGACGATGTACTACTCGACCAAGTTTTCTAGACCAACGCGTGGAATGGCCCTTACCGCTTGCACCCTGCCTCTGGTACCGGAATCGCCTTAGTACCGTCCGCAAGGATGCAAATTACCGCCCTCGTGTGTCCGTTTTCGTAAATTTTATTCAGGAGAAAAAAAGAACATCCGATCGACCATAGAGATTTTTCGTCAGATTTGAATCGTCTACTTTGCTTGGTCGATTAGTAGAAAATCATCAATTTACTCTACCTTTACTAACTAAAATTGCGTCGGTGGCGGAGTACCTACCTAGTAACTGTTTGCGAATGTGGAGTAGTAACTTTGAGGTGTTGGGTACGAAACTTCAAATCCCGTAGGTATCGAAACAAAAGGATTTTGCCTAATATAGTATGTGTGTGTAACATTTCCAGGTCGGCACTGCAAACTCTCCACCGGGCGAGTGCGCACGCCCGCGAGTTGAACCACTTCGCGGGAGGCACGTCGCACTCTTGGTGTGCCTACTATGAAAGCCACGTCGACTCCGACCGCTCTTGTCTCAATGAGTGGCACGCTATGGACTGCATTGAGTCTCGCCGCCCGCCTTCGCCAGATTCATTGAGACTCAAGTGAGTTGCTGTCTTTTTTTAGAACTACTTGGATTTTTATGCCCCAGTAGTTCCATGATGGAACTACCGGGATATGGCGGAAAAGATAGAGGCCGTTTTAGGGTTTTGGTCGAAAACCACATGGTGCTCGGGTTCCTCGGAAGAATGTTCATGATTCCTGGCAGTGAGTTGCTATGTCTTTGTCTATACCAAATTTGATGAAGAGGAAATATTTCTTATGTGCGGAGGTAGCTATTTCAGAAACTATTGACAGATCACTAATTACTAAATACACAAACTATTGCACATTTGGCGAGCTTCTTATTCAGAATTTTAAAAAATATTTTAAAATAAATAATGAAAAATTTCTGAAATATACCGTTCTTCGGCTGTGTCACAATTAGTAGCGTTTTTGAATATTCATTGGAAGGTTAAATGTCAGTCTCTTATGTATAAAATCGGGCCACTGTCTGAACTAGAAAATAGAAACATTGAACTCTACAACTGTTTCAAAATATCCTTCCAATCATTATTATCCTTTACAATTTAGTTCAGTTGTGACTCAGTCATGTATGTGTGAGTCGAGGGAGCCTAGACCCAGTTTCGTGGTCGGCTAATGTGTTAATTGCACTACTTTATTAACATGCAAAGATTTACTTAGACCTTCACTTACTACTTCAGAGCTGCTATCATTCGATGTTCGCTGTGGGAAGTCTGTGTCAGGATTTCCGGTTCAAATTTGGTCGTTAAAAAGGACCTTCACCATCATATAAAGTTTAACAAAGCCCTTTGTATGCAAAGGTATATATTTTATTGATACTGGAATCGCTATGATAACAGCCTTACGTCGGTTATATTAATATAAACTGTTTGGTAACAAGGTTTTTAGGAAGTTTTTTTAAGAGACTTCGCTCGGCCTAATGTTAGCTTTGAGTAACGGAATAGTCATGGCGCGATTGGTCCAACGCGCGATTTACCTACCCAATGTTCAATTAAAGTCCGTTGCGCGATTGGTCCAATTCGCGGTTAGTCCAAAATGGACTCTGTATTAGTCCATCCTTAATAGTATCTATTACAGACGCGAAAGGTTTGAATGCTTGTTATTCTTTCACGCCCGAAAAGGCGGTTTCTTACCGACGTGCGGTTGTGGACAGTATACATAATTATGTTCTAGAGTATTCTAGACCGCTTACGTGCGTTGTCTACCACGCTCCAGAAACACCTCCTAGAACCACAGATACTGGTCCACAACCACACGGGGTTAAGAAACCGCATGACATTGAAAGCGCCTTAACGGCTGAACTGCCCTGGATGAAATTTAGTACAGGAATTTATTACAATTGGACCAATCGCGCCTAAAGATTACGGTTCTGTTTCAAGTTTTCCTGCCTTGCGCCATTTGTTCACTTCGTCCTACCTGTTGACTGTAGTCAACAGGTGCATTACTTGCAGGAAAGACTTGCAATAATGAATTAAATAATTTGTAGATTTATAACAAAAACCTTACATTGCTTTTCAGGCCCCGAATGAGAGACGAAACCGAGCGCGTTATTCGTTGTACATTGAAAGAAATTATGATGAGCGTCGATTTGGACGAGGTGACTAGCAAAGTAATTCGAGGGCGGCTCGAAGAGGACCTAGATATGGACCTTGCCGAGTACAAGTCATTCATCGACCAAGAAATGCTCACCATATTGGGACAGATGGACGCACCGACTGAGATCTTTGAACACGTTTATCTGGGCTCCGAATGGAATGCTAGCAATTTGGAGGAATTACAGCGCAACGGGTATGTTACAGCTTTGTCTCTATTTTGCTTTAGGGTGTGGTGTATCAATACAAGTACTTTTACTTAGTAGGAGTAGAAGGAAACATTGGCACAATAGTACTTACTATTTTACAATTAGGAAAATGTTGCATTGCAAAATTGCAATCCGCGTTTTAGTTCCTTATTCCACCTCTAAATGTATGTTTTTCTTTTTTTCTAGGGTGAGGCACATATTAAACGTTACAAGAGAGATAGACAATTTTTTTCCTGGTATGTTCGACTATCTTAACATCAGAGTTTACGATGATGAGAAGACTGATCTCCTAAAGCATTGGGACAATACATTCAAATATATAAATAAAGCCAGAAATGAGGGCTCCAAAGTTCTCGTTCATTGCAAAATGGGTATAAGTAGATCCGCTTCTGTAGTCATCGCCTACGCCATGAAAGCATTTAACTGGAATTTCGACAAGGCACTGAAGCACGTGAAAACAAAACGAAGCTGTATCAAACCGAACACGAGCTTTTTAAACCAACTGGAGACATACCAAGGAATTCTCGATGCAATGAAAAATAAGGAAAAACTACAGCGATCTAAGTCAGAAACTAATTTAAAATCGCCAAAAAATATATCAAGAACTGAAAATAAAATACTGGACCCGACGCCCCTGGTGTTGGCGCTGACCGGCTCGTACTCGGGCCGGCCGCGCTCCTGGTCGCCCGAGACCAAGCTGGCGGCCGAGCTGCTGCCGCCGCCGCCGCAGACCTCCGTCTCGCTGGAGAACCTGGCCTTCGAGACGCGCCACATGCTCATGCCGTGCGCCAACGGCAGCTACAGCGTCTCGCCCAACCAGATCATGAGGCTGAAAGAGGAGGGCGTCCTGTCCGTTAAACATATCGTTAACGAAATAGAAAACGCAACATCCGGCGATCGGAAAGATCCAACTAGAAGATCTCAGAGATTAATTTTTAGCGTACAAAATGAGCCGCAGAACAATAAAACGTCCGACGCGTCCGTCGGGCCGTGCGCCCCTAACGCGGAGGCGCCGAGTAAAGCGCAGCAGGTCTCTCCATCCAAAAATTTTAGTCACAAATCTTTCCAACCGAATCACGAGGTGGAAAAAATTCACACGTGGGATCCGGGGGAGGGCGCGCCCGAGGACGATCGGACTTCCGGCAACAGTGACGGTATAGTGAAAAGTGACAGTGGTATCGTCGACGGTAAAACGAATAGAGTGACAAACAGTGACGCGGTGGGTAGTGTCGCGGAACTCTCGAACTCGGAGTGCGACGAGGGCCCGCCGCCCAGCCGGCAGAGCTCGTGCAGCTCGTGCGACAGCGCCGTGGGGCTGGAGCCGGCGCCGCCGCGCCGCCCGCGCGAGCGCGACAAGGGCGACGACCTGGGCAGCATCTCGGAGCACGCCGAGCCGCGCGCGCGCCGCACCCACAACGAGCGGAAGTTCAACGAAACGTGTGCCATACGGAGCGAGCTCGCGCGCATGGAGCGCGCGCGCGACCTGGGCGCCTCCACGTGGGGCGGCCGCCTGTCCGCCTCCGCGCCCGCCGACTGCTGGCTGCGCGCGCCGCCCGGCCTGCGCCGCCGCCGCGCCGCCTGCGCCTCGCACGGCGACCTGCCGCGCGCGCCCGGCCTCGTGTCCTCGCGCCGCCAGGAGTTCGAGCGGCGCGCCGAGGGGGCGGCGCGCGGCCTCGTGGACCGCTACGACCGCGACCGCGCCCCGCCGCGCGCGCGCTGCGAGTCGGGCGGCGAGGCGGGCGCCAAGAAGAGCCGCCTGGCCGAGGGCGGTGCGGGCGTGGGCGTGCGCGCGCGCTCGCTGCTGCGCTACTCGGTGTGCGGCGCCGAGCGGCCGCCGCCCGCGCCGACGGTGCTGCCGCCCGGCCCCGCGCCCTCGCCCGCGCCCGCGCCCGCGCCCCCCGCGTCCAACGCTCAAACTAGGAAACAATTGCAGCACGGGAAGACCCACCCGTTGACGAGGCTCAACCAGAATCGGCCGAGTAGCAGATATCCTGTATATAATACTATGTAGAAGTATTTGTTTTTTATTTATTATGAATTCTTGCCAAACTCGATATTTTATCTTTCTAGAGTTTTATATACTATGTTTACGAGTGAAATCGCAGTGTATTCGACTATCGCGTAAAATTGTATAAACGGCTGTTTGTGAGTAGAGAAATGTTAACAGGGAGAATTAATTCAATACAACTGATGTACAACTTTATGTCAGCGTTTCTTGTGTCGAACCCATCCCCGAAGGTGAATTGAAACTACCGCTGGTAGTGCATGATACTTTAATGAGGAACATCACCAATGTTACTTACAAAATACTGGATAATTTACATTAATTTAACGTATGATATAAAATCCTATGGATTACCCAAAATCTACGGTCTCTAGCCTTTTTCCTGTTACATAGGCCACTCGTGGAACACTGGGAAGTTCGCTTATTTTTTTGTAGGTTGAAGTAATCTTTCTTGGTTTTCTTCTAACTGTGCCAAAATCAAAAGCGTAAATGTCTCCTGGATTGTTCCTTATAGAACATTCTGTCTGAAATCAATAGATATAATAAAATCGTAACAGGTCGCACTCTGTACATTGAAGATATAAAAGAAAAAAGTTTATAGGGGGGCTTTATGAACGCAATAGAACCCAAAACAATGGTTTTTAGAATTTTTGTCTGTTTGTCTGTACGTTTGTGCACGCTAATCTCAGCAACCGCTCAACCGATTGCGATGTCTTTATTGAGTTGCAGTTAACTCCACTTAACATGTAGTGTTTGTTTCGTCTCAATCGGTTCATAAATAAAAAAGTTATATCAAACTAAAGATAATGCAGCGTACGAAGTCGCGGGCTACAGCTAGTAGAAAATAAATTCAGACTAACGTGTATAATGTTTTTTAGATATCTGGGAGACTATTATTTATGTTTCTAGTATCTATATTTTTTTACGCCACAGATGAGCTAACGTACAAACAATACCCAACAATCGATCGGATCTTGCTAATTATCGCCCCATAACTGTCACAGTGTCACCTCAATAATCATTTAAGTATTTGAGCTGATCATGAACTAACAGCTCAATGGGTTACACGATCAACGTTTGACCTTCTCTCGCGAGTCCTTGGCTATTAGCCTGGACATAGCTATAGTAAGTTCCACTCATCTGTGCGCGCGGCACTATGTGTGACACAGTGACTTCGTGTGCGTGACATGAGGTACAGTGAAGTACAAAATACAAAAACACTTGTTTAACTAAAATAAAAACTCAATGGGTGAAATGTATGTTATACATATTAATATGTATCGCTGTTTGAAGAATAAAATTGAGGAATTTTAGAATTCGCTGCTCTCTCCAAGGTTAATTATAAATTCAATCAAAATGTCGATAGTATTCTTCTTCTTTGGCGTGTCGACAAGTATAACGCCACATCTCTTCATCAATTTGACTTAAACGTTCGTTTATTAATTTCATTATTTCCATCACATTTTGTTCGATTTTATGCGAAGCATTATAATTTGTTTAAATTCCCCATCCGTTTTTCACTGGGTTTAGTTCAGGATGACGGTGGTAGCCGAAGAACTTTTAAGCCATATGGCTGAAGTATGTCATTAATCTTATAACAAACTAGCTGACACATAAGGTGTGCGAAAAGCGTGTGAAATTGCCCTGCCCTCTCCCAAAGGAACCACGCAATATATCGGGAACAAAAGTATCCTAGAACCTTCCTCGGATCATAAGCTCAGATTGTACCAAGTTTAATTTAAATCAATTCATAATCAGAATACAGACAGACAGACATGAAAATTTCTAATTACATTTTCAGCTTCAGTATCGATTAGAGAACGCCCTACAATTAAAATTTTCAAATTATCTTCTCTCGACTTTCGACCCTCAACAGTTTTTTTTAGATGTATAGATATGTTTTTTTAGTTTTAAATCAAGTCATACAGTTCAATTTTTGTCATATTTGCAGTATAAGCAATGTTTTTTCCGTCGACCATCTCTGCATTTCTATTTTTTTGCATTAGAATTTGGAGCTCTATCATTTATGACTTTTCTGTAGGCCTTTATAAGTTACACAATTCTACTATACATTATTTTGTTATGCCTCGAAGGGTTTAGGCAGCGTTTTCGTTAAAAGCTCCCAGACACCTTATTTTTTTCCGACATCTCCAACTAATATCATTATATTTTAGTCCATGTAAAAAAAACTCAACAAATTATATACGTTAACCTTTCTCAAGAATCATTGGTGATCTCAGCATGAAAATCCATGCAGTACCTAGTTTTTAAGTTTATGGGGGACTTTGTTTTATTATATGTAGTGATAACAAATAACAAATATTAATTCCATCGAATTGACACATAAAAAATATTTACCTGACTTAAACATTTTCTCCATGAAGAATTAGACATTTTCTTTAACGACTGTACCCATGGTATTATCACTAAGAACACTATGTAATGAATTATAATGTGACCAAGTTACACAGGATCTCAACGTTGCAGTTATATTGAGACTTGTCATGATATTTGATTTCGTTTCATTATAACGTAAGAGTTGCCTGCAAACGTGGTAGATGGCGCTGTATGCTTTTTGTATAAATATGATGTTTATATCGCGGCCACGCAGAGCGTTTCCTGCAAAGACTGCTTGGCACCGCTGGTGTCGTCAATAAGTCTAGTTACGTCTCTACCTCATAATATAAAAATGTACTCTGTGAAGACGGCCGCATCACTGCCACACAAATTAAAGCTGTATAATTACTAGCGCACGCACACATAGCGCCGCGCGCACTGATGAGTTGAATTATCTATAAAGCCTTCGATACAGTATGGCATGCAAAGTTTCTCTCCAAGCTTACGGCATATGAGCTACCGCCTCAATTGTGATGCTGGATGGCCAAGCTTATTGCACGGGCGACATATACGGGTCTTCTGTGATGCTCAGGCTTCCTGTTTTACGCAGGTTAATGCCGGGGTACCGCAGGGATCTATGTTGTCCCCAAACCTCTCTTTTGGCCTTCGGGAGCATTTATGCAGACGATAGCACCCGTACGGAAGTTACTATGCTCGTCCATCGGCGGGCGGGGCGAATTGAGGTTAAGGAGAGGAGACAGCAACTTTTAGCTGATTTCTACCTGGACGTAAACTACATTTTCCAATAAGGATACACAAATCAGGGCGATTTCATTGCCCGCACGAACGTTTGCGTTTACAGCTAAAATCCTTTTGCCTAGCCCTACGACAACCTCAACATGGACGGCTGGCGCGAGCTCTACAGCTAAAATCATATTGAGAGATATATTGGGCTCGCCAAGCAGAAAATAGGAATCCTAAATATGGTGAGGCTGTTCTTTTCGTCACACCAGAAGGTCTGCTGTACAAGACGAACATTCGTCCTTACGTCGTATACTGCTCTCAATCCTCTCCCTCCATTATAATTTTGCGTTAACAATACACGTGTTAACTTCGCTTAACTTTTTTTTAACGTGAGGGAAAATCCACATAGATGTTATGCCGGACTCCTACCGACTAAAAAACCTCACGTACCCTGCCCAACAGCCTTGGTTAGGAGCCCTGGGTAAACCCTCGGAAGGATGTCCCAGGACTCCCTCCCAGGACTCCCTCCCAGGACTCCCAACAGACCTACGGCTGCCACTGCGGCCTCATCTAGGGGTTCGGGTTCGTCTTTGGACGGTTTTTCGGTTGTTATCCCGCTTGTTAGGGGGGGGGGGGCGTGAATCACTTACGCTGTCGTCTAGGCCTCTAGGGCTTGCTTCTGTAAGGACGGTGAGCAGCACCCTCACCGTCCTCAGGCCCCCGGTCATGGAGGCCGATAGCCTTGGGCGAAGACACGTCTGCGGAACTCGGGTAGGAGAGTTCTCTCCCACTCACTACCCGCCGCCTCTTTCACGAGCATGACCTGCTCGCATAAAGAGGCAGCGCAGTTCTACTTACTCCCGCTGGAGATTATGGCACGCACCATGGTCTTGAGCGAGAGAGTGCTCCAGCGCCTCCATTTAAACAGTGTCGCAAGAGCTCTCGCTTCCAGGTTCCCGGCTAGGAGACATGCCGCCTCACCCGAGATCGGGCGGTATCCCCTTATCACCCTGACGGCCATCGCCCTCTGCGGGCTCAGCAATCCAGCCACATTGCTGGCCGTCAGGGTCTCCGCCCATAAACTTCGCTTACCTTATCCTTACTCTTTAGATTTGTAGGCTTTCAATACACTCTGAAATTTTAAGAACAAAGAAACTGCCATTACCTAGAATCCGTTGGCAAATTTTGAGGAGGTTAAAACATTGCGTAGTACCTACCTTTTGTGACAATTGTGTGCGCGTATATTTGCGCAGAACAGTTTCGCGTTTTAATCATGTAGGTAATATGGTTCAATCAAAATTACCATTGGATTAGGTTAGGTTAGGTCTGTGTAGAAAGAATTTATAATAATTAAGTACTTACTATTTGCATATTTATATCTACCACCCGTAGGATATTGGAGTCTGATCCACCACATACCATCAAGTTAGTTTGTGGAACTAATTTCCCACAGTATAATTTTGAGGCGTGCTTGTCGGGTACAATCGTGTTAATTAATTTGCATGATCCATAGTCCCATATTTGAATGCAATCTTTTTCTTGCCAGGAGCATGTCAATATCTAAAATGAGCGAGAATTTAAAGTACAGTCTCATTAATGAATAGAATAGAACAGTCCAAACTAAATATTATGTAAAATTAATTTAGGGTCTCTATTCCTTCCTACATTTTACCCGTAGCTTCATTCGTAGTTCCAGTAGCATTCATGTTATCCTTGCCAAATGTCCTGCATCATCCTCACCTTTTCTTGATTTATTTGGGGGAATTAGTCCCATCCCATTGATGCCCTCATTGTTGACTCCAGTGCGTCTATAGGACCTATCACAGACTTGAAGGAACACCGAGGCAGGACACCAGTATTCGATGTCGCATTGTTAAGTTTTTACATTCGTGCTCATCCCAGACACTTGTTCGAATCCACATGCATCAAGGATATTTTACGGGAAAAATCATCTCAATAATTAATAAGGTACGTGACAGAACGAATTTTAAGTGTAACATGTTTTCATAATTGGCTACTTTACCTAATCGGTTGTTATTATCCTGGGACTTGAGATACCATAAACATGTTATGATAGAACGTTACTTTTTTTAAACTAAGCATAGTGAATGAGGCTAGCTGCTACTGCTTTCGACTTCCAATTTAGGCTATTAATCTTAGAAGAAGTTAGTATTCACTAGCTCAAAAGGCTTAAGGCGCTAATGGTGAAGTGTATAGACCCAGGTCCTGATATGTTCTTCATTAAAATACCTACCTAAACAGTTTGTGCGTGTACGTTAGCGGCAAGAAGCCTTTCTTGGCGTAATTCGGTGAAGCATTCTTTAAAAATGATTTTATAATTTTTGAGATGACTTTAAATAAATTTAATTCCACTTACTTCTCTGCCAGGCTTATCAAAATCTAAGCCTTCGCCGCACATATGAACTCCTTCAAAGTGTTTCGTTGCAAACGGCTGCCTATCGTCCCAACATACAACTATGTCGTCCCAGCCTCCAGATGCCAATTCGTGATGCGACTTGGGGTTGAATGCACATGCAAATATTCGAGAGTTGTGACCGTCCACGACGTTTCTCTGTTTACTAAGTAACAAAATAAATTGGGTATAATATTTTGCCATTTATTATCTTTCATCACGTCTCACCACCTATTATGGATCTTCGAATACCTGTTTCCGTTCATCCGGCGTTGCCAACTCCAAGACCCTTTATACTAGAACAGTATAAAAAATGAATGGAATAGGTACTTTGATGCTTTACATTAAAGTACATATTTTTTAATACACACATTTAGAGCACATACTGTTTTGCAGTAACAAAAACAGGTGATGATAACTGGTACGTTCCTAGGGAAAAATACAACTAAATAAATTGGCAGACAAACTTACGGCCCCGCCTGTTGTTACCTACGTCTGGAAATCGTTCACAGATGTCACGCCGGACACGAACCGGCTAAAATTACACTTTCTACCTACCCGTCTATCGCCAAGCACCCCGTATACCAACCAACAGCACCAAAGGTTGTAATACCAACTCTTCGGGAGAATGTCGCAGAAGAATTACTTACCTTGAATAAAAAGCTCTTTCCTGTGTTTGTGCTTCTTCATCATACATGTTTAACTTGGCATCGTCTCCATACGTGATAAACTTGCTATAACGTGGATGATAATTTAATCCCAATGTCTGTCGTTTTTCACGTATTGTGTAAAGACATTGGTCATATTTATATTTCCAGCATTTAATGCATCCGTTCACATCTGCAAGATAATTGATTATAAGACTGGACAAAGCAGCACACTTAAGGGTGTGTTTTCACTAATGCGGAGCTTGGCGGAATGGGGAAGAGCGTGGACTGTGTTTTCGATAATCACAATGCTTGAAATCTCCGTCTCCGTTGGCCATTCACAATACTCTGAGCATTGTGATTGGCCAACTCACAGTCCGCTGCCCCCCACTCCGCGTCAGTGAATATGCACCCTTAAAATAGTAAAAGGGAAGAACTAACATGATGATAACAGCATGTTGGTGATTGGGTGTGCTTTGCTGACCGGGCGGTGTTTAATTGCAGTCACAGGTCCCGGATACGCACGCGTTTCATCGTCTACCAAAGTGTGCCTACAATCGCCGCTATTACAACAAAAGACACGAATGGTTCCATCACTGAAGCCAGCAGCGATGTTGTTTACGTCTTCGGTATATTTGCAACACAGAATGTCCATATTTGTATCTCTAAACAACAAAAAACAGTATTAGTAAATCTAGCTACTTACCTAAAATTCTATAATTAAAATGTCTAATATGATTTGTCAAGTGTGTGTTCCTACGTCTTTTTTTTAACAAGAATAAATCCATCATGGATGCTATGCCGGACTCCTACCGACTAAAAAACCTCACGTAACGCGCAACATCTATGGTTGGGTAAGCCCTCAGAAGTATGTATCAGGACTTCCAACAGACCTGCGACCACCACCGCGGCCTCGCCCAGGGGGCGGTTCGGGTGCTATCCCGCGTCTTTGGGGGGTTTCGTGTGTGATCTCGCTTCTAAGGGGGGGCGTGCGTGAATCCCTCACGTCACGCTGCCGTCATGGGCCTGCTTCTGTAAGGACTGTGAGCAGCCCTCTCACCGTCCTCAGGCCCCCGGTCATAGTCTTCGGCGAAGACACGTCGGCGGCGGCGCCCAGGCCCCCGACTGCGGAACTTGGGTGGATAAGTTCTCTCCCGTTCCCGCCCCGCCGCCTCTTTCACGAGCATGACCTGCACGCAAAAGAGGCGGCGCAGTCCCACTTATTCCCGCTAGAGATCATGGCTCGCACCATGGTCTCGAGCGAGAGAGTGTCACAGTGACAGCTGCTCTTTAGTGCTCATGGTGAAATACGATGTCTTTTAGAAGTAGGAACACAACGGCAGAGTGTCAGCACTGCGAGGATCGCAGCGATGACACAGCGCTCCACACGGTGGTGGAGTGCACGGCGGCGGCGTGGGCGCAACAGCGCTAGGTCCTCGTAGTGCTGACACTCGGCCGTTGTGTTCCTACGTCTAAAAGACATCGTATTTCACCATGAGCACTAAAGAGCAGCTGTCACTGTGACACTCTCTCGCTCGAGACCATGGTGCGAGCCATGATCTCTATATGAGCAGCTGTCAAACTGTCAACGCTATTTTCCTCCACTAGCAAGTCGGTGGTTTGAGACTTTGAGGTCATTTCATTTTGTAAAAAAAGTGCACAAATTAGGCCCACGCCCTTCCGCAGAGACTCCCGCTGAGGACGACTTTTTGGAGGTCACAAGACTGCCAGTCTTAGTTGCCAACCGCACCGCTGTTTCCATACTCTGATGTCAATAAGCGGGAAAGCTCTGTTAAATATTTAACATAATATATATCATATTATGTACCTACATAAATTAGGTACCGGGTATCTACCAAAACCACAATTTTTAGTTATCAATTTTGTACTCTTTATTAGAGTTAGAAAGTTTTATCAACTTACATTACTGAGAGTACATTGACATCTCCTTGATACACTTGATTTTGTTGAACATTGTGTCCGCGTGTTTCTATCTGCGGTGTACTTGTATGTACAGTTATAATTTCCTTATTGGGTGCACGTTTAGGAAAGAAGCTTTTGACTGCCGCGTTTTTTCGAGCTGCATTTTCGTGTTTCGTAGCCACTGGGCCGGCTAGGGCAGTCCTCTGAGGATCCATTGACACGGATACATTATATTATGAAAATATTAATAACCAAATTTTATTTTGTTAAATAAATGTTATCTGTATAAATATTGGTAACTATAAAAGCATTTTGTACGACAGAACAATATTTTCATCATGTCAACTGTCGGTTTTATCCTGTCTGTCCAAGAGACAGGCGTCAATGGAAACTCAATTTCCTTTTCCTACTCTATAGCTTTATTTCACATCTAACGGTGCCTATTATCAAGCAATCAAACCTGAAGCTGTCCAATTCATACACACACACTTTGAAAAGTGTACGTTACCCCAGCAGGAAAGTAGCTCCTAGACTGATTTGAGTGGAACCTAATATTAGTGCTTAATCTAATATATATGTGCGCCGCACAAAAAAATTGTGCGTGTTGTAGTTGTGGAAAAAAAAGGAAAAAACGATTTCTGCTGGAGTAACGTGGTCCCAGCAGGAAAATTCTAAACGAATGATCTTAGAGAGAAATATTTTGCATGTACCGAGGGCTCATACTTGTACAAATTTGTGCCCATAAAATAAAATTTGTGCGTCCTAAGGTTTTCGTTATATTGAGTTTTCTGCTGGGGTAACGTTTTGTGGAATGCTGGATCTCGAAAACCACTACATGTGCGCCTCTAGAATAAACTTACACGAGTAACTGTTAATTCGTACCGATTTGTGCCGTAATTAGATTCAGGAAAATGTTTATAGTTTTCCGGTAATCACGCTTTGTTAAAAACCTGAAAAAAAGTTGCACCACCTAAACGAAAACACTTATGAACTCGCTAAAAACTGTATTCGATCCTGCTCGACACTTACAATAACCGTAAAACGTTTCATAAGTGTACATACTTGCGATATCGAATAATATTACTAAAACTCAAAACAACTGTGTCATAACTTTGACATCAAAATACAAGGAACTGGCTCAACGCAAGATAAGGGAGTATAAATAAAAAACTTATGCGTCTAATAAAATAATATATGGTGAATATTCAGCGTGAAATATTTCGTATTTCAGAAGAAATAAACAAAAAACAGAACATACTAACAACGGATGGTTATCCGACTAAATTTGAATGACTACAAAAAAGCGACGGTTTTATACATATCGATGACCTTCTTAACTGAACAGATTAAACCTAAAGTGTTGGCCGAACAGTCGCGTTCAAAAGTTTTTAACCTAATTCTATCAATTGAAAGACTTTGTTTATATGTTATTATTATTTTTATTATTGACTCTTAAACTAATTATGGCATCAAATCACAGATCAAATTTCCCAACTATAAATATTAAAACAAAAATAAAATTATTTATATACCATGTAGTCCTTATTAATTTAAATCACAGATCAGGTTTTCATTTTAGCATATACAAATAGCGAAGTCGCATATTACCGGAAAATCACAGTTTGGTAATTAAATCTATCTACAGGGTACTTTTACCCGACTGCGCCGGAAGAATGGTAATGTTTGTCGAGTGTGTACACATTTTTGGCGTTTCCACAGCCTACATGGCTTGACGGATTTTAAGGTATTGTTAGATTCGTCTTAATTAAGATAGGTACTGCAATAGGATACATAATGTTAAAAAAATGAGCCCCGCAGTTGGGTTTTTGTTTTTATATAATTTACTTGTTAAATCGTCAACAATCTCTCGCTAGCAGGTTAATATTGGTTAATAGTGGCTACAGGTTGGTATTTAAATAATATTAATAAAATTAATATTATTTAAATACCATGTGTAGTCCTTATTAATTTAAATAACAGATCAGATTTTCATTTCAGTATTAAAATACAAATAGCAAAGTCGCATAATCACAGAAAATCACAATTTGTTAATTAAATCTATCTAAGTACAGCGTTATTTTACCCGACTGCGACAGAAGAAAGGTAAAGGTACGGTTGACTTTAGGTACATTTACACCAAACACAGCTCTCAAAACTCTACTTAACCATGTATAATTTTGTCTATTCTACAAAGTAGATTAAAACATGTGGCATAACATTATATTTACCGCGTCGTTGGATTTTACTATAGAGGTCATCATAACATTCAAATGATTTACTGTTTTTACGGTAGCAATGAGCTCTGTAATGTCTAATACTCTCTGAAAATGAGCGATTCAAATTTTGCTAACACATCTCCAGACATTCATGGGTGTAGATAAAGTCTTGTATGCAACTGTATAATTAGGTATTAAAACACTCATGTGATACTATTATCCCCACATATATATATAACCCACATTCATGTTTTAATACCTCTCATTATACCACAGTTGCATAAATAACTATTATTTATTAACTGTGTCTGTATGCTCATAACATACATGTATGTCATGTTATTGCTTATATCTACCTACTCTTTTATAAGTAGTAGGTAGTATAAACAAATTTGAATGCAAATATAAAATGTATGTACTTAATCATGTGCGATTTCAGGGAAACCGCTGTTAGAATATAATCCAATAGCAAGTTTATTTTATTTAATAGTACTTTTCTACTTCACTGTACTCACACACAATACGTTTCAAATCGCGAGTAAAATTAAGAAGGTCATCGATATGTATAAAACCGTCGCTTTTTTGTAGTCATTCGAATTTAGTCGGATAACCATCCGTTGTTAGTATGTTTTGTTTTTTGTTTATCTATTATATAAAAATAAGTCGGGTTTTCCTTCCTGACGCTATAACTCCAGAACGCACGAACCAATTTCCACGGTTTTGCATTCGTTGGAAAGGTCTCGGGCTCCGTGAGGTTTATAGCAAAGAAAATTCAGGAAAAATTTCAACAGAAAAACGGGAAAATCATTTTCACATACAGCGCCATCGCGGGCGAAGCTGCGGGCATCAGCTAGTTTCTTCTGAAATACGAAATATTTCACGCTGAATTTTCACCATATATTATTTAATTAGACGCACAAGTTTTTTATTTATACTCCCTTATCTTGCGTTGAGCCAGTTCCTTGTATTTTGATGTCAAAGTTATGACACAGTTGTTTTGAGTTTTAGTAATATTATTCGATATCGCAAGTATGTACACTTATGAAACGTTTTACGGTTATTGTAAGTGTCGAGCAGGATCGAATACAGTTTTTAGCGAGTTCATAAGTGTTTTCGTTTAGGTGGTGCAACTTTTTTTCAGGTTTTTAACAAAGCGTGATTACCGGAAAACAATAAACATTTTCTTGAATCTAATTACGGCACAAATCGGTACGAATTAACAGCTACTCGTGTAAGTTTATTGTAGAGGCGCACATGTAGTGGTTTTCGAGATCCAGCATTCCACAAAACGTTACCCCAGCAGAAAACTCAATATAACGAAAACCTTAAGACGCACAAATTTTATTTTATGGGCACAAATTTGTACAAGTATAAGCCCTCGGTACATGCAAAATATTTCTCTCTAAGATCATTCGTTTAGAATTTTCCGGCTGGAACCACGTTACTCCAGCAGAAACCGTTTTTTCCTTTTTTTTCCACAACAACAACACGCACAAATTTTTTCCGCGGCGCACATATATATTAGATTAAGCACTAATAATAGGTTCCACTCAAATCAGTCTAGGAGCTACTTTCCTGCTGGGGTAACGTACACCACACAGGAAGGATACCTACGGTGTAATGAGATGAGTAAGATGCCTTTGGTACCTATTGCCTCAGCGTGACAAAAGATATTCCACTCTGAAGAGATGTCTACTTAGAGTATATATTAGAAGGTACCCAACTAATAGAATAGAATAACGATAACCACTAATTTATACTTTAAGGATGTCTAGTATCTAATCGAAACAGCGTTACTGTAAAACGCATTCGAAGGCAGGTAAGCATACTATCAATTCTGGTAGGTACGAGAGAAAGACCTACCGTACGGTACGGGGACGGCTGTCTGCCCGCCTGGGCCCGATGGTGTTGTAGGTCGGGAACTAGCACTTGTTTATATGACTGGGCACTAGTGATGTCATTAGTTCATTACATACATAGGAACATATAGTCACGCCGTTATTCCCGGAAGGATAGGCAGAGGCATAGTATACGCCCAAATTTCACCTTATAGTTTTATGTCCCACGTAATAGGCGGTGAGCCTTTTGCCTTGTTGAAATGGACATGCGCAGGTCGTGACTAGGAATTTTCACAGATTGTCTCCGACTCAGACTCACAGCCCTCTCGACTGGAAAGAAGCGAGCGGAGACGAGCTGTGCCGCGATTCACCAATCACATGGCTTAAAATTCACATCTCTTCTCCGCTCCGCACCGTGATTGGTGAATCGCGGCACAGCTCCTCTCCGCTCCGCCTAAGTGGAACCGTACCTTAAAGGCCGGTTTCCACCGTGAGCTGAGCGGGCTCATGTCTCGCGCAATATAACTGTGGCGGGATTAGAAATATGCAGTTTACAGTGAAACCGCGGGAACAAAATTCCAGTTTAATGCACGCCTTCTACTGCGAGCGAGTCGGACCTATTACGGACTCCGCTATACTCGTAACGATGATTTTCGATACATGTCATGTCCGCTTTGGTGGAAGGACATGTATGAAAATCGTTGTTACGAGTATAGCGGAGTCCGTAATGGGTCCGACTCGCTCGCAGTGGAAGGCGGGCATTAAGGCCTGTTTCCACCGTGAGCTGAGCGGGCTCATGAGTCTCATGACTCGCGTAATAGAACTGTGGCGGGATAAGAAATATGCAGTTTACAGTGAACCCGCGGAAACAAAATTCCAGTCTAAAGGCCGGTTTCCACCGTGAGCTGAGCGGGCTCATGACTCGCGCAATATAACTGTGGCGGAATAACAAATACGCAGTTTACAGTGAACCCGCGGGAACAAAATTCCAGTCTAAAGGCCGGTTTTCACCGTGAGCTGAGCGGGCTCATGACTCGCGCAATATAACTGTGGCGGGATAAGAAATATGCAGTTTAGTTTACAGTGAACCCGCGGGAACAAAATTCCAGTCTAAAGGTCGATTTCAACCGTGAGCAGAGCGGGCTCATGACTCACGCAATATAGGTATGTGGCGGAATAACAAATATGCAGTTTACAGTGAACCCGCTCAGGTCGTGGTGTAAACCGGGCATAAGTCTTATTGTATAGGTAGGTACCTAACTAAATCTACAAATACATTATACTGTATTTTATATAAGTAGGTACCTACCAGAACATTAATATAATATCTTAGAATTACTTGGACCGATAAGCTCAATAAACGCTCTAGTTATAAATGATCTGTTACGTATTGATTACAGTAGGTATAATCATGATGTATGTAATGCTTTAAATAAACACACTTAATTTAGCTCATTTTCCGATGTATAGGAACTGATCATGATCTAAATCTAACTGATTCCTCCGGACGAAAACTGCTTAGGCATAAGTATCTACCTATATCAAAAAAAATTTTCAATGAAAAATACAACCGACTTCCAAGAAATCCTGAAAAATAAAATTTTAGCACAAAGTAATATGTAGTTGATTTATCAGATTTTTTATTCAATATCATATTGAAGTCGGCGCCGAGTAAATTCATAGGTTTAGGGAGGTATTATTCATGGCACCAACTTCAATATTATATTGAATAAAATCTGATTTACTTTGTGCTAAGTAAATTTTATTTTTCAGGATTTCTTGGAAGTTGGTTGTATTTTTTATTGAAAAATTTTTTTTCATTATTTTAAGTGACGGGTGAACGGAAAAATAAATCTATCTAGGTGAAAGTTCTCATCAATACAAATTAATCAAGCCCCAACACAAGGTAGCTGCTGTAAATCGTTAAGGAATTCCCTCGAATCTCTTTTGATTCCATCATCAGATCGACTCCACACCTTTATTAATGGTAGTAGGTACATTAAAGCACTAAATTAAAAAGTTAACAAACGCACTAGTTGTGCCTATAATTTTCGGTGGTTGCCCTCGATTTCTCCAGGATCCCATCATCAGATCCTAACCTGGTTGTAATGGGTCCACCTCAGAAGTAAACCCTATTCAACAAAAAAAATTGAAATCCGTCTATAATTGACGGTGAACATACATAAAACATTGAGACCTTTTTTTTTGAAGTTGGATCTATCAATCTAGGTGTAAAGTTCTCATCAATACAAATCAATCAAGCCCAAACACAAGATAACTGCTGTAAATTGTTTAGGAATGCCCTCGACTGTCTTTCGACTTTATCATCAGATCGACGCCATACCTTCATTAAAGTGTAGAACATTAAAGCACTTAATTAAAAAGTTAGCAAGCACACTAGTTGTCCCTACAATTTTCGGTGGTTGCCCTCGTTTTCTCCTAGATCCCTTCATCAGATCCTGACCTGGTGAAAATGGGACCACCTCAGAAGTAACCCCTATTCAACAAAAAAAATTTTTTTGAAATCCGTCTATAATTGACGGAATTATCGCTTGACATACATAAAAGAAAATACATACGGACGAATTGAGAACCTCCTCCTTTTTTTGAAGTCGGTTAAAAATTGAAAGACCTAGTTCTATCACATCATTTTACTATCGTGTAGGCTTTTCTCATTCTCACGGATGCTACGACGGATTCGAACCAACTAAAATCACATTGTCACCACCTGTCCTGTCTAGTGCTGTGTGGCGCCCCGCCCGCGTCCCCGCCAACTCGGAAAGATGACCCAGGATGTCCGGCAGAGTACGCTACTTTGACTATAACTGCGGCCTCGTCTATGGGTTTGGGTGTTTTCACGTGTCTTCAGTTTTGAAGTCGGATCAGGGTTATTCCGCTTGGAGGGTAAAGGTCATAGCCCACTTAAACGACTCTGCTCCAACACCGCTCCCACCCAACACTGCCCTAAAAGAAGACCACTGCTCGCAGTCTACGTGGCGACAGCTAGCACGCACCCAGCAGTCCACACGGCGACAGCTAGCAGACGGCCAGCTGTCCACCCGCTGACCGCTCTCGCTTTTCGCAATAGAACAGTTCGCTACCGGTGCCGGTGCGGCGAGTGCTAGCAGTGAGCGCGCGGGCACCGCGCCGACCGCTCGTCTACAGCTCACGCCCAGCGAGGCGTCAACTCCCGAGCAGTCTGAAGGCGGTAAGCTCGCTGAAAGCGAGCTGTCTGCTAATTGATGATGGCAATGTAAAATATATCTAAAGAGAAATATTTAAAGCCTATATTTGAATTATTTTCTTTTTGCCGGGTGGGGGCAGAGTCGTGTAAGTGGGCTATGACCTTAAGGCGTGCACGCTAAGTAAAACAAAATTGCAACGCTAAATAAATTTTATTTCATGTCAATAGGTTTTCACACTCAAATTATAATGTACAGCTTATACTTAATAACACCGAATCTGTCTAGCATTAGTACTTTTAATATCACGGAGCAGCAAATAACAAAGATGTGCTTATTTATCCATTACAGGTGCCATAAATGGTGTCCGTTTAGCAAATTCCTTAGATATTATAAAGATACCTATATTTATGTATTATTTTTGACAGCTAGTTTGGTGAAGGCATTTTGATATTATCTCGTAGCATCGCATTATAGAGGAATAAATGAAAAGTAGGTACAAGGGTTTAATGAAAAAGTGAAGAATAATAAGATGGGATGCAAAAGTTTTGGTATGTGGCATACATTTGGAGACTTTTTTTTTTCTTTTATACCACTAAGGTGGCAGACAAGCATACGGCCCACCAGAAGGACTGGTGGTCACCGCAGCCTATGAACGTTTGCAACACCAGAGGCGCCACACTCGCGCTGCCAAAAACTTATGTCCAGCAGCAGATTGAAAAGTCGATTTCAAGAGGCGATGCAATTGGCGCTAGCACATTGGTACATGTGATTATTTCAGCAATAAAATACAAATATCTGAATTACAGTGATTTTCCACTCTTTCGTTATGCTTATGTTTTGGTTTTAAAAGTTTTACCATTATAATAATCACTGTATAGGTATGTTATTGGAGTCCAAATTGATTGTATCTACAACTCTGACGGTGAATTCAATTTTCAGGGACCGTGGTCCCACCGAATTGACATATTAATGGAACCACGGTGTATGTTTACAATTACATAGGTACTCGTGGCCCTAATGATAGAACCAGTATGTTCATGCCTAGCGCTTATTTTCAAACTCCTTTTTACAAGTGAAACATTTTTAATTGTTAACATTTCTTTTTTTTTTTCTACAAATAGGTAGAATAGGTAAAAAAAAAATATGCCACAACTGTATAAACATATATCCGTTACGCGTTAAGGCGGTAGGTATGGCATTCCTCGATAACGCGGTACTAATTACCTACTCAAGACACATGGGCAGGTTCTACCTCAATCATTCATATACATGTAACCATACAATCACGTCGTTTCACAACGATACTACAAATAAATTGTTACCTACATACTACCCGTTCGCTCTAAGTTTACGGCTCACCACCCATACCACTACACCAGCGGGAAACTTAGAGCGAACGGGCTATTCACTGTTTTCCACTTCACTATCAGAGCACTCATAATAAATAGACAATTTTACTACATACTTTACAAAGTTTAAAGAATTCACTGCAATTAATTATTCTCTTAAATATTTCTACGTACACGTGTCTTGTAAGAGCCATGACGTGAAGCACCTCGAATTTCTAATATTTACTTAACCCATCTTTTATTTATAAACACAGACTTAAAATTTTGAGGATAGGGTACAACATTCTGCAATCATCGTTTTCTAATAGAGTCAAACATTCTTGGTCCTAGCAAATAGGTAATGCAAACAAAACAGAAATTGAATTAGGTATGTACTTGCAAAATAACTATCCTGCCGCAGCTCTTGTGTCAATTCTAAACGTAGGTATTATCAGGCTGTAATCTTATTGAAATAAAATGTAACAATTTCCAGAGGCTATAGACTTTTTTGCAAATATTGCAGGGAAATTCTATACAAATGAACAAGTCTTTCCACGTTCGTACAGACAGATAAAAACTAAATAAGGCCTTCTTTTTAAGTCACATACATGGGGGTTACAGGGTGGGTGCTTTGGTTGAAACGGTCTGGGTTACAACATTCATAGTTTTCATCTCAGACGAGCTTGTAACTTATAAGGAGCGAATCGACCAAAATCGGAGTAAGAGACAAGTTGAACTTGTTCTAAAAGTACAAATTTCTCTAGTATAGTCTTACTCTGATTTTGGTCCAATCCGCCCTAAGTTGCATGAAAAATAACTTCGTTGGATAACAATAATTTGCAGCTAATTATCACAAGGGATTCTTTTGTATTCTTACAATAGCCTTCCCATTTCCAATAGATAAGTACAAAGGTTTGATATTGGATGACATTGTCATATTTTTTAAATTTATCTATCTACTACTTCGTATCACAAAATTTAATATTATCGAGAATATTAGACCAATGGGATCTACTATACTTTCACGTTTTGCATAATTTTAAACGAAGGATCTAATGCGTCGTACCTAACAATTACTTTAATAAGATAAAGCAGTTTTAAAAATCGGAATAAAACTCAGCTATGTTCAATTATATTTGAATTTCGAGTATCTACTTAAAAACACATTTCAAGTAAAAAACTCAAGCACCAAACTTGCACGAATCATTTAGATAGGTACAAGATTTGACAATTTTACATCTTATATAGGACATTCAGGCGTTTTTAATTTTGAATGGTTACAGAAACAATGGTTTTACTATTAAAAGGGTACCTAATTGGGGCTCAACATAAAAGGAACTTCGATGTTCAGAATGCAGATATAACCATTTGAAGTTTTACTACCTGCTACCTAAAGATTAGGTACATTAAGTTGGTAATGTAAAAGATACATTCATTTCAATAAGTAGGTATATATAATACTGTGACTTTACGATACAAACGTTAAGCACAAATCGTTACGTGATTTTTAAACATGGTATTCGTTAATATGCTAAACGAATGCATATAAACAGAACAATCGAGTTTAATATTGCCACCATTAGTGGAACTACATTGATAGGAGTGATATCTACGAATACTAGCGATACGTTCGCTACTATTAGTATGAACACAAGTCACAAGGCAACAGTGCTATGGTGCGACTCAACGATATTTTCGTATATTTGGTACCTAATTTACATTTGCAAGCTATACGAAAAACATATATTATGTACTCTATCATCCGTAGACAGACAGAGGAAAGCATTTTATTAGAACGATGCTCACATCATTATGTCTTACAAGTCTGATAAATTGCGAAAACGGAAATAACAGCATGAGTTTTTGAATTCGGAATTAATATTCTGATATGACATTAGGAACATATGACATCAGCAAATTCCTATTTCATAGAATTTGCCATGATAGGACACAGATTGTCATAAGCAAGACAAAGTTTATAGAAAAAAAACGATTGGAATAGTGTAGGTATACATCCCAAGTAATAAATAAATTATTTCAATAAAGTATTATTTAAGTATATTGCACTTTTATTTCTAGTCGACAGATTGCAGCCCGATAATAATATACCTACTTGACATTGTACAATTAGCAGTTTCAATTTAGTTTGATCGCTAACACCTACACACGTTACTTTGTATTATTGAAATTTAATAGTGCACCATCGGAAACATCAACAGGAATTGACTAATAGATTATTTGGCTTACATATTTCATAAATTTGTAAATGTTCTCATTAATGTGTAATTAGGTACTGTAATAATAGACTCGACACACACTAACAATGCTTACTATATACTGACAATCGACATGCATATAAATTAAAAGCAAACAACAAATGACATAACTTAAATAAGTTAATAAAATAAACAAAGTCAAGCGAAAACATACACAAGAAAAACAATTCCAATCCTATTACCTATCGAGCTAAGTTTCACAAATTACATAGATGATTATATAAGGTTTTAATAGTCATTCACGGAAAGATATAATTGTATTATATGATTTTATTCAACAGACTGGCCAAATGAGTATATATGCCGATCAGTTCACTATTTACTTACGTACTTTTAAGAGGAAATACGGCCATTGGTATTTTTATCTACCTATAGGCATTTTCCATTACCTCCATGATGGAAAGCGGAGTCTTTAAGAAAGAAATTCCGGCAATCAATTTGACATTTACTTCTTGATTGAAGAAGGAAACACAGGAATATGAGACCAGATTACAGGTGACTTTAGGCGCAAATGATGCTGTCCACATTTCCTCTTGAAATTCCGATTATTACATAGTTATTAATAGTACATGAATAATATGCAAAATTTTAGTATTAAGTACAAAAATTACATTGTCCCTTTCGCAATATGACCATTATTTTTGTGCTATGGCAATATGACATAAGTTAGACATATATGTACTTAAAATTCATATAGATCCAGTATCCAGTATGGTATCCCAGAACATAAATTTGTCAACAAAAAAATTATATGTCAGAGAAGAATCAAGTTACAATATTAATGAATAAATTAGAGAAGTAATATTTTTTGTACTTTATGATTCAGATAACAATAGCTTCAACTTGAGCTAAACGGTATTCATACATTATTTAGACTCTTTACACACTCTAAATTGACAGAAGTGAAGGGATACAACGCGAGTGCTATAAGTTGAGGCATGTATGGGCAAAGATTGTTCCATAATGTGCCTCAACTTATCGCGCACGAGAAGTTACTACTGTAAAAATCCAAAAGGTCTACAGCTATACTAATATTTCATGTGTGTAGTCATATCATTTGCAGTGAAGTCACATGATGGATGCCACAATATTTCAATTAAATATATAATACAGTCTTGCAATTTGTACAACCATATCCCTTCAAATTCCTGTACACTTATATACAGTGGCTATTGGTTCAGAGCTCTACAAATACAACAATGTATAGCCATTCATTAAACAATCCCCCATTGCTTAGTAACAAAAATATTTTCACTATTATTCCGTTAAAAATATTTATCTGTCTACATCCTATAATCCACGTCCACCTGAGGAAACACACACAATAAATTTATTATAATCAACATGATAGATAACAATTTATAGATTTCTATTTTTACTTTATAATGTATGATGTCTACAGTCAGTTATTAAAATAAATCATAACTTTGCAGTAAAGCACATTGGTTTCTCTATTTTCGACGTGATAGTGTCAATATAAATCGATGAACGCCGGCTGCGTGCACGAAAAGGTGTCACGTGTCGTTTGAACAGAGCGTGCAAGCGAGAGGTCAGAGCAAGCGATAGCGAGGCACGATCGTCATAAGCATTTGACTTGTGACACATCAATCTCTCTTCCACTCTATCGCCCGATTACGTTTACGTTTTCATAATGACGTTATCACGGTTTTTTTGTACAAAGGTATTTGTTAAACGGTTTTTTTAAATATGTCAATGTAAAATAGAGGGTAGTTTCTCATGGCTCTATTATAAATAGAACTATCTAACTTGAAAACATTGGTACTGCTTCCAATTACTAACATTGAAAGCAGTGGCAATGTCTTTTTATATGTATACACTTTGTATTTTTTTAAATGCGACAACTAATGCCATCTTTTGATATCATTACTAAAGACACTTTGTTCCTACTATTTGTAGCACAACAATATGAAGTAATGGTAGCAAAAAATGCTTGATGCAATTTATTACTGTAAGGTCAAATTTTGCTGGAGCGAACGCTTGCATTTATTAGTATAATAAGTTTACCTTTCAGCTCTCAGCAACTATTTTTAAAGCAATAATCGCTAATAATTTTCTACTCGGAGTCAATAATAAAATTGGCACAAGCTAAGAGAAAAAAAGCAATCTCCCCTGCTTTTAAGGGTTCCGGTACCTCAAAACTTAGCACTTATAGGATTACTTTGTTGCCGTCCAGCCGTCTGTCTGTCAAGACCTTTATCGTAAACACATATGGTCTAGAGTTCCTTGAAGCTAAATAAGTTACAGCCGCAAATGTCGCCAAAAACGTGTATTTCGATAGGTAGGTACTCCCAAGGGAATCAAAATTCATAGGGTACTTCCCATTAACCTAGGACCTAGAATCATGGAGGGACGAACGGATGGACGGAACCCTCGGTAGGCAAGTCCGACTCGCATTTATCCGGTTTTTTTTTGCATTTTACGCTTACGCTTACTGCAGTGTATGCACGCAAGTCTAGGTTGGTTAAGCTAGCTCGGTAGACCATGAGAAACGGGCTCTAGTTTTGAAACACACTTGATTGAGTCAGAAACTCTACAGATTTACTAAATGTATGTGAGCACAACTTATGTAAAATACACATAATGTCTAAATATCTATTGATGAATGAATATCAGAAACACAATTTGACTAAATACATTAATAATAATAATAAGCAAAACTGTTAACTGTATTATTTATAGATTTAGGTAAACATTTGATGTTAATCTTCATACTATACATTTAACTATAGAATGATAATCAACTGTATTAGCATTGGTAACTCGAAATTGAATTTCATTTACTCTACAATAAATATTTTATCTTATGTATAAAATATATAGTAATAAGTGTGTGTAATTGGTTCTTATAATTATACATATTTTATAGGCATTATTATTATTAGGATTTTTCAATTTATAATGATAAATAGAGCCAACTTTTTATCAGTGTGGTAGTCAGTCAGCTCAATCACAGAATACATGAAAATACTAAAAGTGTATGGTGTTTTTTATGATAGTCTCGCGACGCTCATATGTCTGAAGAACTAGATGACGTATCATTCTATTGCTGTAACAAACCATAAGTTTAATTTATAATTGTTATGATAGGGCTGCCATCACTTGGTAATCCGGGACATGTCTAAGTTAGAAGCATTATGTCCCAGGTCCCATAAATGATAGAGCAAACTTGATCTGTGCATGTTCTATGCAATTGTAAAATATATGAAGCAAGGCACAAGAGAGTGTATGTATTGTAGCAAACAGTTCTAGTCCTACAGTTACTCTTTTGTAAGTTCTTTCATGTGTTCTGTGGTCTCATTACATAGATTTCATCTATCATTAATGAAACAGATTATCTCTCAGTGACTTCACCGGTGATAACTGGCTGATATTAAGCTAAAATCAATGTCGCTACTCAATCATCGCGCGAATTTACGACGAACATTGCTAGGTCGCGCAAACTAAATCCTGGATGTCCTGAATTGCGCGAGCAAGTTTACTCATATGAACTGGCAGTTTCCTAGTCACAATCAATATGTTCTCATATTCATATGAGTAAAATACCTAATGAACTTGTGATGATCCTGCATTCGCGCTTATTTAGCACAATGCCAGATTACTAACAAACAACAATAATTAGAACACATTTGGCCAACACAAGATCAGAGTACATATTTTTCACTTTGAGTGTAGCTGTATAGGAGTTGACTATCAGGAATTAGTTTAGATTTGATCCTATATATAAATATTACATGTATTATTACTATATGTTAAAGGTCACTTTAAAACAACATTATACCTAGCAGATGAACAAAAAGCACAATGATAGTTATTTTATGATCCATAAAATGTTAGATAATTTGTATAATGGCATAATGAATATTGAATTCATGATATTTTATACTAATTCATTGCAATTAAAGAGAACAAAAGAATAACACAAGCAATTCCATTATAAATAAATAACATCAGTAGCAAACCTTGTATTTAAACCACTCAATTCACCGACAAAACAACCCTTTAATATTGGTAGATAAGAGAAATGATAATTTTGTATCTAATTGTTGCTACAATCACAGAAATTATTGTGAGCTTGTCAATCAGATTACAATCAAACAGAGTGGCCTTGGGACTGATGCCGTTGTCCCCACTGACTAGACGGTCCCTGAGCTGAATTACCTTGTTGCATCCACGAGAGGAAGTTGGGCGGTGCTGGAGGCGCAGATGACTGACCAGCAAATCCTCCTTGCTCAGAGCCACCGGACGGTATATTGTTGATAAGACCCCACCCAGCTGCTTGATTCAAGGCAGCTGCTACTAATGCTTGGTTGACTGGCAATCCTCCCATACCAAGGGGCATACTGCCACCCTGACCTTGACCACCACCACCAGCAACTGCAGTTTGGCCGTGTTGGCCAGATATGCTCAATGCTTGCATGTTAACCATATCCATGCTACGGCTACTCCATGAGTTATTATTAGAAGCATTGTGTGGATGTCCTTCCTCATAACTTCGACCAGCTAAATTGCGCTGATTAGATACACTCTTGTTTTGTTTAGGTGAGGCATTTGAAACATTAACAGACACTCCTTTGATAATATGATCTTGACCGCATAAGCTTTGTGCCACTTCTGGATCTAAGAATGTTATAAAGCTAAAAGCTCTAAATGGTTTTGGGATAAAAACATCAGTTACCTCTCCAAATTGTGAGAAATACTCTCTCAAATCATTAGCAGATAATTCTTCTGTACAGCGACCAACAAATACTTTACATGGCATCGAAGTAACTGACCCTTCTTTAGAATTTGGTATCCGCACATCACACCATCTCCCATCTATCATGTGCCGTTGAGCTAGCACTCTCATTTGGGAAGTGTAAGACGCAAATCTGATAAAAGCGAAACCTTTGGACATGCCTGTTTTTGGGTCTCTTTTCAATTGTGCCATCAATACTTCACCAAATTTCTCAAAATATTCACGCACAGTTTGCTCTGTGGCTTTCCATGGCAAACCCAACACTATCAAATCGGAGCAAAGAGTATCATTACGCTTACTTTTCGAAGAAGATGACTCAGAAGTATCGGTTGATTTACGTTTTGTTTCCTTTGGAAAGCTACAAACATACAAATGATTACCCCATCCTTCAGGAGGCGGGTACAATCTGCCATCTCTTAGTCGGATACCTCTGATGTTTTTCGTTTCTGGATGGCGATATTTCAGGCCACAACAGCCAGGAAATTGCGCTGACACAGTTGTTAACATCAAAGTCCCATCTTCTTCGATTGGCAATTCTATGGGTTCTTCATTTTCATCTTCAGCCACAGGCAAGTACTCGAATGACATTATTTCTTAATCATGAACAATATTAATAAAACTGATAAAAATAAACAGATTTTTACACTTATCACTATACAAATGTACAATATCTAAGTCATATAAATAAATAAAATTAATTAACGTCACCTACGGGTTATAAACCCATTGCAATTTGCAGGTTGAAAACATAGCTCGATAAAAGGATTTTGATCTCTTGAACACTATAATGGTGGCAGCGCACATAACACATCGCATTTTCATTTCATTGTAGTAGAATGCATGCGGTACGGTGCCTCTACTGCGGCTATGCGTGCGAATGATACAAAACGCACTATGGGCTCAGTGCACGGTCAAAAATATTGAGTCAAGTCTGATAAATATTAATGAAAGTAGCTTCAGTGTGTGTGATTTCTTTGCATAAATATGTATGTACATCGACGTGTATGTACATATTATGATATTGACTCAAAACAGTAAACTCAGTAATACGCTTCTGACACGGTCAATATAATCTTGACAAATCTGTTAAAATATTATATTAATAAAATATTAATAAAAAGTAGCTTTACTGTGTGTGATTTCTTTGCACGTGTGTGTGCATTGATGTGTATGTACATATAAAATAAACTTAAGTAGTAGCTTGACCATCTCCTGAGACTTAATAAACCACTATAAATTTAAAAGAAACTTCACACATACGTGCAAGACGGCTCAGGCTCACTCGCTCAGCTACACGACTCTACAGGCCCGCGAAGCGATTCCTGCAGTATATGTTGCTCGGTTCAATCGCACATATCACTACTTATATAGAAATATAAAAATAATTTAAGTAGTGCCAATAGAATATAACCGACCATAAATATTACTGTATTAGCTACTTTCAAATCTAAAGACGTTTAGGTATGGTTTCCGAAATAAGTAGTATAGAGAAAGCCTGGATTTTATGTAATACAGAGACAACCCTAATGGGCTCCCGACACGATAATGCCTCGCAAATGTCAATCACGTTAAATATGAATGGAAGTTAACACTTGCATGAAGATTAGGCCTAGTTTTGGTGCTGCTAAGAAGTCAATGCTGCTGCTACTGCTGCTATCTGCTAAGTTAGCTATATGTGCGGCCACCTTAATTCGAAGGAAATTTGGTCGAGTACAAGTGTCAAATATAGATAATCGTCCTATAGAGCAATAGACAACTTTCTAAAATTGACGTTAATATTTCAGTGTAGCCATATCTATAATTATTGAACTTGAGCTCGGAGCCAAATGATTGTAGTTGAATGTGCCAATGTGATAAGCTAAAGGCCACATACAGAATATATCACTTTTATTACTTTATTGTTTTATTTACTTCTAACAAACAAAAAAAAATCCCAACTTCATAAAAATAAGATCGTATTTTAACTGAAAATTACCTGTCCTCCTGTCCTGTACAAATAAATTTAATTATGGAACATACAAAATTTCGATTATATAAAATAAATATAAATAAATATTCACGGACATCTCACACAACGCTATCTGATCCCAAAGCTAGGAATAACCTGCTAATAGTTGGTTGTTACCCGTTAAATAAAAATCAATCATCAATATCAATTAATCAATACATATAATAAAATCGTAACATGTCGCTGTCTGTACATGGAAGATAAATAAGAAAAAATATTACAGGGGGGCTTTATGAACGCAATAGAACCCAAAACAATGATTTTTAGATTTTTTGTCTGTTTGTCTGTACGTTTGTGCAAGCTAATCTCAGTAACCGTTTAACCGATTGCAATGCGGTTTTCTTTATTGTGTTGAGATTTACTCCACTTAACATTTAGTGTTTATTTCATGTCAATCGGTTTATAAAAAAAAAGTTATATCACTTTAAAGAATCATACATAGACATTTGAATCTACAAATAGGTAAATCTAAACTGGCGTGTTGGCTTAATCATAAAAGCGCCTAATGATTAAGGCTATTTTAGAATTGTTTTTAAATAGAATTAATCTTTAAGCTCTTTTATGATTAAGCAAACAGGGCGGTTTCACACGCAGCTCGATGAGTCTGATGAAGAAATACCTCTTCTTTCATACACCTTATGTGACGTAAACAAAGTTGTGGGTTCAGCTAGACTATAATAATTTTATACTATACGCGTTCGTAGCCGCGCGCTGACTGAGACCACAGTATATATATATTTAACCAGTATTGTAACTCCCTACAAACGGACGAAGCGCGATCTATACCTACGAGCCTCGTTTTCGGCAGGCCTTCAGCACGCAAGCAGGCGTCAGCAGTCGCGATTGTGCCGAGTAGACGAATGGACGGTGTGTCGTTTTTTAAATAGAAACCGCGCGTGTTTTATTTACTAAAAATATTTAATATGACAACTAGAGTCTATTGTGCTTGTTTTGGTTGCATGAATTCGTCAATAACGTACCCAAAGATAATGTTTTTTAGATTACCTGGAAACTCCGAAAGGTAAAACTATAAATTGACTTTACTTAAGTACTAATTGGTACTATACTACTAGTTGACTAAAGTTAACCAAAGTGATTGAAACGAGTGAACTAGGTAGTTACATGAAGTAGGTATGTTTGTGTTTAAAACGAGACTTGTGCTTGCTCAGTCAGTGAACGGTGCGATCCAATATAGTACAATATCCAAAAAAAACTAGTTCAGAACTCTAGTACGTGTAGGTAGTACATTTAGTTCCGTTGTCAGTTCTTATTTATTTAATTGAGAGCAATGATATAGGTATGTTTCAAGAGTATTCATTTCTTTGTGGATGACCGATGTTACAGTACACTTATAGCACCGTATGACTTTGATTGACAGCATTTTTGTTACCTTTGATTTTTATTACACGCATAGAGACAAATATGGACTTCCAAAATTTAACACAACTTGACAATGTACGAAAAGTACTAGTGTACTAGAGACTGACTAGTACTTTCAAATCGAAAGATAGTTTTAATTCTATAAATCAAAAATTTAATGATTATAAAGACTAGAATTCCGTGATTCTATCACTGACGAAACATGTGATTAGCCGATTATTATTGTCTACGCCGATTACTAGTTTTCAAATTTCTATACCCATCTCACTCAATCGTTAGTAGATAACGGGCGCTGCGCCGCCGCGCCGTCCCGCGCCGCCAGTAGTCCTACCCACACTGTCCCGCGGCGATCCGAAACATAATAAACATATCTTTTCCAAAAAAAAATTATTTTAAACCGCTTGTGGCCATGCCCCCGACGCCCCCGTCACTCGCTCAAGGCTGCGCGCTATACACGTACCGCTCGGCGTACTTTCGAAATTACAACTGGCAGAAGGCTGCCGAACGCCCGACTAACTTAACCTAACCTATTCCGTTATAAGATTGAAAAATTTGAAGTGCAAGTTAGTATTTTTGATAAGCAATTTGTAGTTTTGTTTAGCAAATCTTATATCCGGTGTACAAACCACATTTTTGGTTTAAATTCGATAAAAAAAGGTGATCTCGTTTTGTGTGACATTTTAGTTTTTAAGTAGTACATGTTTAGTTAATCAATTGGTTTTTCTGCACAGCATTCAGATTTCTGGTATGCATTCCGTTAATTAGTGGAGTTACCTAGTGTGCAGAAAAATTATATAGATGTGCATTTAAAAATATCCCATTTATAAGACCAACTTGTTAATAAATCACACATAAACATGGTTTTTAAACATAATCTAGCAATCAAAAGGTACATGCATATTTATTGAGAACTTATTACTCACAAAGTATTTTTTTGATTAAATAAAAAAGGTACATATTTACTCGAAATGAAAGCCGGTTGTCAGTAAAACGACAATCCTTAATACAAATTGAAGGCCTTATGGGCGGATTGAAAAATTTCAACTGCATTAGGCTCACTATCTATTACGCGGTACGTAAAACTATAAGGTAAATTGTGGGCGTATACTATGCCTTTGCCTACACCTTCGGGGATAAAGGCGTGACTATATGAATGTATGTATATACATATTTACAATCACAATCTAGATAGAAAGTCAAAGTAGGCACATATTAATAAAATGCTGTAGGTGGGCAGCCCTATCGCATGCTTACGTACCGCGCGGCTGTAGGCATTTATTTCTAAAATCCGGCCGAGTCAAACTACAGTATACAGTGCTGAGACTGTGCTGTAAACGATCACTGCATTAACCAAGTTTCGTTTTATTTGGTCTACGGGTAAGTGACCGCCACATGACCACTTTGAGACCGTTTCTATGCTTCGGACCGGTTCCATGGTATAATGGTTAGCACTCTGGACTTTCAGTCCAGCGATCCGAGTTCAAATCTTGGTGGAACCTTTACTTTTGAGTGAAATATGAAATTTTATCCAATTTTATTTGTCGGAAGACACTTTATCCATTGATCTTGGTTTTCAGTAACATATCAGTCGTTAGACTAAGTTGAGTGGATATTAAATTTTGAACAGTGGGTCGTCACACTCGTCACGACAGAATGAAGAAAAGAAAAAGGAAAACAAGAAGGTTCTAAGTATTTAAAAACATTTCCATCGGTAATATTCCCCATCCTAGTGCTGAATCAGTAGCAATCATTTTTATAAGAACTCTAGCGATGCGTGACTGATCTGTATACAGATCAGTCACTGATATGTATTAATAGAATACAGATCAGTGAGATCGGTGGATGCGTGACAGTCATAATGAGAAGTCCTGCTTATGTTTTAATTTTGAGCCATACGTTACGGGCCCATATGGATTTATTACAACAACTAAGTCTCGAACCTGTTTTTCCAGGTATTTTCTAAGTTAACCTTACTGTAGCTGATAATAAACGGTGGTAGAAAACCGTAGACGGCCATTTAAATACTTAGACATGACAATATATTTATTGTCATCATCTCCATCTTTATCAGCCGTTTTGTATCATTCACTAATTTTGGCAAAAGTTTGAAAAATACCTCGATTCTTAATGGATGGACGTGTAGTTACCAAATCAATCCCAGTTTACGTTACCCAACGTATTGCTGCTCGATCTTTGAGCTCACAGCGCTGCCTTATCATATAGTTTATGTTTAGTATCGCTTATCTTCGAAAATGTAATAGACTCGCACTGCAAGGTACTTTTACGGCGTCTTCGGTAAGAACATCTGGCATTGTATTGTTTTTGTGTGTCACCTCAACCTAAAAAGGAGAACCTATGGCGACTGAGAAAGTGTCTGCGTGGTGCCGCTCACGTTTCCGTCACTGCTTATCTAATCAGTGCCAAAAACCCTCAGCAGAAGAAGGGGCACTATAAAGTCTACTGAAAATAAGTGCAGCAGACACAGTACTAGGATGGGGAATTCCATTTCAACATGACGATATGCTCACCACCTATTACGTGGAACAAAAAGTGGTGAAATGTGGGTGTATAATACGCATCCTCTGCCTGCTGCAATCTGTACATATACTCACCATTAAACATAAATTGAAACGTTTAAAACACGCCATTATACTCTTCACGGTGGGTACTGCAAACTGTACTTGCTTGTAGCACTTTTGCCGCTTCCTAGCAGGTTATCCTCCCGTGCTTTGCGCAAGTACCTTGACTGCCCAACTGTGAGGTAGCAGCTTAGATCATCTAACCACAGGATGCGCCTTACTTAAGCATTGTTTTCTGCCATTGCACATGACCATTTGGTCTTTTGGCTTTATAAAAGCACTGTACATCAGTACATCATTTTATATGATTAAACTAGTACATTTCATTGTAGTTGACTGTACAATAAAAATTAACACACAACAGCCATTACGCGTTTGTCGATTAATACATTTTTAAATGCAATGAAATTTTATATGTCTTTGTGTTTCCCCCTTCACTAGTATGGAAACTGGCAGAATATTTTTGTATGCGGTGGTTCGCAAAGGCTAGTCCCGTGATATATGGTCTAAGGGTAGCAGCGATGTTAATACAAAATGTACCTAGGTACTAAAAAGACATACGCAATTAAAGTCGCGTCAACTCGCGTCTGTCGCGTGCAGAGGTATGGTCAAATTCAATTATACTTCTGTTAGTTGATGTTCCGGAGGGTTCAGTTATATTTTGATGGGTTAGGGCTACCAGTTCAAAAATCAAACTTTGGCTTTATGGATTGAGTTCCTTTGCATGTTTTTAACAATGAGTTGGGTTGACTGTTTGAAAATTAAAATAAATATCATAAAATGCAGAGTTTGTCCGATAAATCGTGAATTTTGTTCGTGAATATTTGATACATCATTTTTATTAGATGCTGTGTTATCGGATTTTGTTGTTTATTAATAGACGAAGTGATCAGCGTTTCTGTTGAAGATAAATACTATTTCTACATAACATAACCTATACGCGTTAAACAGTTTTATTTGATGTGATCGTTTTGAGAAGTTCATCTGTAATGTTATTATTTCTATTGTTTGATTTTTAACAATTAGCTTGATATGGGAGATGACTTCAAAGAATATAGAAGAAATAAACCACAGCAAAGGTTGTATAAACCTGGTAGTGGACCATTAAGGCGTACAAGTAATGGTTTGGACGCAAGGATGGATACAAAAGATATCGACGGTAATACAAAATCACGGCATCAAAATTACTATGGATCTCAAAATTCTGTGGCTGAAGATGTAAATGATTCTTACAGAGGGTCAAACATGCGTCACAAGAAACCAGAACAACACTTGTATGTGCCTAGATCGGGAGAGTCGTGTCCAGAAAATGATAGACAGTCGAAACCCGTGAGGTGTGATAATTCTAGTCAGTACATCAATAGAAGATTGCCCGATAACCTAGACAGACTGTCTTTAAACAGTGGTTCAAGCTCATATTCCAGGTGTGCTCCTAAGAAAGATAAATCTAACGATTTTCATCATAAAGATGGTTCAAGTAATGATATTAATTATAATAGGCAATATAGGCAAGTATCTGAAACAAGGTCCATTTCCCCTGCTCATTTGCAAGACAAGAGATCTATAGACCGTAATAGAGATAGTAGAAGTATGGAAACAGGTAGAAGACACATGCCATCTACAGGTGGTAAGCCACCTTCTGGCCGCCGCAATTCTTCAGGGTATACATCAGACTCATCAAGACCAAAGTATATTGTAAATATAGACAACATACCACCAAGATTTAGAAAGAAATTTTTAGAACAATCTGGTCATCACAGTTTTGACAGTGTTGATCAGTTACATAAAGATAGATATTCATCAAATAATTCTGTGCAGCCAGCACACTACCCTGACACCTATTTTAATTCTGTTTCAAACTGGTCACAAACTTTGCCATCCAGAGGCCGAGGTCGCTTAAGAGACAGTGAAGGGTTTGATAAAGATAAGTTTATTAGTACATATTTGAGAAATTATGAAATGGAAAATTCTAGAAAATCAACTCCCAGTGGCTCATATTTGAATTTGAATGATACCAATTCTATTGAAAAGCAAATGCATGAGAGTGTTCATACAGGTCCTAGTAGCACTGAAAGTCAGGAATATTGTGATGGTAAGTTCACCTTCACCTTCTTTACTAGTATTATAAATGTGAAAGTTTGTGAGTATGGATGTGTTTTGACCTTTGGTACTCTTTTACACTGTAACTGCTGAAGAAATTTGGATGAAATTGGATACAAGAATAAATTATAGTGTGGAATAATACATAGACTACTTTTTATTCCTGGAATAAGTTTCTCATGGGATGATATATTCTGATAGTCTGATGTTTAGACACAAAATTGGTTTATGTTGTTTCCCGGGGCATCGTCCATGTAGAAGTTGTTATCGCGTAAAATCATTACCCTCTTTTTCCGTAGTCGGGTAAAAAGTAGCCTATGACCTTTCCAGGGACTCAAACTATATCTATACGAAATTTCATCTAAATCGCTTCAGCGGTAAGCGTAACAGACAGACAATATTAGTAGGGATTTTTATAATCATGTTAGGAAATAGGGCAAGAATTTTATTTCTTATTTTAGATTAATATAGCAGTTTCATTAGGTATTGCCAATGCTTCTGATCCTGAGAATCCTCCTATTCTCCATTTGGGTCACAGGAGGACTGACATTGTTTTTCTGCAATAGATAAGTTTACTCATGTGCATTCAAGTTGGTCCAAACTGAATTTTGATCCTTAATAACAATGGCTTGAAATGTATGACTTACTCATTATTTCTTGTAATCTTACAAAAACCTTAAATTTAATGGTTTCATTTTCTTTGGTTCAAACGGAATATTGATCCTTGATAGTGATGGCTCAAGATATCTGCATGATTTACACCTCATTACCTGTAATGTGACAAAAACTGATAATACAATACTTTTTTTCTCAACAGCTTCCCAAAATGGTACAAGCAGCATAATGAATACAGAATCTAGTAGCCAGTTGGAACAACATAAACGGGAGTCTGAAAATGAACATGACAGTGAAACTACATCTCAGATATCAACATCTGCATTAGACATTTCTAACTTGGTAATATAATAGTTATTATTTTTGCTTGTAAAGGGGGATGCTATGCCTCCCAGAATGTGATATGCAGTTAGAATGAATCTTCATATTCAACAACTTTCTCGGACTCTACCAACTATGACAAAATGGCTCTCTTTCATTGCTGTGTGGCTAGGGAACCTGATATACATATAGATCAAGTTGTATGAAGTAGCCGCTTTATAAGTTGACTAGACCTGGGTTACTTAATTTGATTAAAGGTCAAGAAATACATAAACTACTGGCTTTCTAATCTAGCTGGACTTGCAAAACTAAGATAACATAACTTAGTTTGGTATATCCAATGGTTGAGTAGAGTTAGTTATGTTATCTATCTATTTATCAATTTCAGACTTGCCCAGTAGTAAATGTTGTAGAATACTAAAATCTTTTCTATCTGCATATTATATATTGGTTACCAGGTTTACATTTCTAATGGTGTTCCTTTAAAACTCTTTAAAGTACTTCTTTGTAATGTTATAGGATTGGACAGAAGAAGTCGAAAAGCATATTAAATTAGATGACCTGGCTGATACTGCAATAAGCTTCTCCCAATCAAAACCATTAGTGCAAGAAGAATTGAAGCCTGTAGAGCCAAAAGAGAGTAAGAGAAGTGGTAGATCTCGCCGAAAACATCCAAGGTAAACAGAAATGCTACTTACTATAAATTCCCCTGTTTTAACTTTGATTGAAGGTGACCTTTACCGGCAAAAACGGAGGAGCATCCTGTGCGTCGACAATCGACTATTTTGTTGCTTATCGTGCACTAGATACTGCAAAATAAATGCTAAACTATATTTCATTGTTATAGGAGTTCAAGTAGAGGAGATAAAAATGCTGATAAGAAATCAGATCGTAATAGAAAGGAGGCTATACCTAATGTTCCTCACGAACCTGAAAGAACCAAGAAAGATAGCAACATCAGCATACACCATGAATCATATTCTTCTGGCATGAGGCACAAAGAACGTGAAAGGCGAGATAGTCATAGGAGCAACCGTTCTTCTACAATAGGCAACAGTCGAGATGATTTAGATCGATGGAGATCGTTGCGATCTTACAGTAGAGAACAAAGCACAGAAGGGTTGGTAACAAAACACTAAATACTTATACACATTTCTATAAGATCTTAATATAATATTGAATAAATTAATTTTTTGCAGAAGAATTGTTTCTCAATGTAATAGTCGGGACACATCAAAGAACCGTGCAAACAGTCCTAGAGACCATGACGGGTTTAGGGTGCCATCAGCAATATCTAAATCTGCAGCCTGGCTCTCAGCAAATCAGGTAAGCAATTTATTTTCTTACACACTTTCTTTGTTATTAGAATGGCGAATAGTTTTACTTGATGATTGACTGCTTAGTATTGGTTTGCTGCTGCTTTTTATTACAGCCTCATCCATCCAATCATATTTAATGAAAGAAAAGAAAATTTGCTTCCATACTGTTAGATTAGGTCATCCAGTAAATTTTTTATCAGCTAGATTATAAAGTTTCAACTTATAAATATGTTCATATAGACTCGTCCAATCTGCAGTCAGTGATATGCAAGGATTACTCGACAACTTACTGTCTGATTTTACTGCATCTATTACCTAGAGACTGTAGAAAAGTTAATTTGTAGACTATGGTCTAAAATAGATTTTGGTAACTGACAAATTATATCAATTTAAAGCAGCTTTGAAGTCCTCAACTATTTTGATTTGCTTGCTTTTAATTGATTAGTTGGATTTATGGATTAAAGAGTCATGATTAGAGATGTAAAATGACTGAATCTGACCAGTCACGATTGTCAAAAACCGTATTTGACCGGTCATTTATTGTCAAATTCAATCAATTTGACTTAAACGTACTATTAATTCTAACTATTAAAGTGACTAAATATGCGAATTTTTCCCAACAGGGGGCACTATTTCAGTATAATCCAGGGGTTCCCAACCTGTGCGCCGCGGCGCCCCGGGGCGCCTATGTACGTAACAAAAAATCGTAAAAAATATCATAAACGGCCTCTCCCAACTAACGCCACACGGTCGCCAAGAGAGAGGTGTGCCAAGAAAGATATCCCGCCGTCTGGTTCGGGGGCACCGTATGGCAGCCTTCGTGCGCACCCCCGACTAACGCTAGACGTGAATATTCTTTGGATATCCTTCGGCCCGACTATAGGGTGAGAAGGAACACAGCTGAATTTAGTGGCTTCCGGGACCGGAAGCCCCACACACCGTCCCATCTGTCCCCGCGGCTGGGATGACGGTGCCCAAACGCATACCACGCGTCACCAAAAAAAAACGCCACACGGTCCAGGTCGTCGGTCTATCTGGCGGGTGGACGTCCTACTCGTCGTTTGCCAAGTTGCGGTCTCCACTTCAAAACCACAGACTTCTATATAAACTGAGGTAGACGTGCCGTACTCTAACAAACGAGATTTCAAAAGCAATCCTCAAATGCACACATTACTAAGACTACACTCACTTATAAATATTTTTTACGTAATTGTCACCACACACAATAGCAATATACGAATAGAAAAAGAGTAAAAGAGAAGGCGTATGGACTCCCGATTGCAAGTCGTGCACCTACTCTCGAAGTTATGACTCACAACAGTGCGAGCAACGCTGCTAATTGGCGCAGTTTATAGGTTTCAAAAATTGGTGCGTAGGGCATGTCTACCTCAGTTTATATAGAAGTCTTTGTTCAAAACTCGTTTGTAAAAAAGGGTCTTAGTTGTGAGAGGTGGTAATATAGGCGGCCACATGGTCACAGACAGCTTTCTTGGCTCAGTGGTCCGAGCTGCTCAATGGTCCTTGCTCCATCAGGAAATCATAGAGACTTGAAAAGTGCGACTTAAGCAACCAAGGTGGGATAACGCCACAATCAGACCGATCATAAACGAGTGGTTGTAAAGGAACCATCTCTCCTATTGGTTGATACAGATAACAACCGGGTACGGGTGAAACTGTAAGCATCTGTGGCGAATGCACCGGGACAACATGGCCGAGTGCCAGCACTGCGAGGAACGCAGCGAGGACACTGCGCTCCATACATTGGTGGAGTGCGCAGCATGGGCGCAACAGCGCTAGGTCCTAGTAGCAGGTCTAGATGTGGACCATATCTCGCTGGAGACCACGGTGCGAGCCATGATCTCCAGTTAGAAGTAGTGAGACGCCACCGCATTTTTCTGCGAGCACTAATGCTAAAAAACACGGCGCGTAGGGAGCGGGACATTACTCTCCAACCCGAGTTTCGCAATCTACAGCGAGGGCGCCATACACTTGTCTTCGTCCAAGATTATCGGCTTCCATGCCGCGGGCCTAAGGACGGGGCGGGGCTGCTCACCGTCCTTAGAGAAGCAGGGCCAGGACGACAGCTTGACGTGAAAGTTTCTCGCACGCCACACGACCCAAGAAGCGAAGTAACACCCGAACAACCCCAAAGACGCCGTAAGAACCCGAACCCCCAAAGGGGGCACCATGTGATTTTAGTCGGTAGGAGTTAGAATAGCTGCGTCAATGAGGCGATTGCCAGCCGAGAAAAGAGGGGGGGGGGGGGGGGTAGATTTCACGTAGCATGTGAGGGTGCCGTGAAAATTTTCAAACCTTATAGGGGCGCCGTGACCTGAAAAAGGTTGGGAAGGCCTGGTATAATCTTTACATATAATAAAACTGTTGAGGGTCAAGAGTCTGTACATGGAAGATATTTAGAAAATTTTCATTGTAAGGCGTTCTCTAATCGATACTGAAGCGGAAAATGTAATTTAAACTTTCATGTCTGTCTGTCTGTATCCCGAATAAGTATCACGCCGAAACTACTGAACCGATTTGAATGATACTTAGTACCTACATTTTGAGCTTATAGCTCGAGGAAGGTTCTAGGTTGGTTGGTGTTGATGGTTTTTCAGTTGTAATTTCTCAACGCGTGATGCGATTTCAAATATTTTTTTAGTATTGAAAAGGGAGTAGGTGCTTTAAGGATTTTTCGACCCAAGTTTCAAGATTGAGGGGTTTGTAGTTTAGAAATTTGAGGCATCTCCATTCAACTTTCGCCGAACCTAGAATTCAAGGGTTCCTTTGAATGAGAGGGTAAATCTAAACGGGTGTGTTGGTTTAATCATAAAAGAGCTTAATTATTAAGGCTGTTGTAAAATTATTCAGTCCGAACTGAACGGTTTTAGAATAGCCTTAATCTTTAAGCTTTTTTACGATTAAGCAAACAGGGCCGTTTCACACGGTGCTTGACAAGTTTGATGAAGAATTAGGTACCTCTCCTTTCGTGCACATTATGTGACGTAAACGAAGTTGCGAGGGCCAGCTAGTTCAAAATAAATATCAAAAACCACTCAAGATCAAAGTGACTGTTTATGACCCTTTTTGACCAATTTGACCGTAAATGACAGTCAGTCAAATTCAGTCACTTTGGTAATTTTCATCTCTAGTCATGATAATTCATTTCGGAAATTTTATATGTAATTCATCCAGGGATTCATCAGGGCTTTCGCTTAGGTCCGTCGTGGGTTCTTCTTTGCACTTTGCAGATACAGAATTTTTTTTATCCAAAATTCGATTATTCCACAAAAAAGAAAGACCTATCGGGATAAAAGCGCGTATAGCACCCTTCAGACATTAATTATGAGACACGTCTGTCCACTAATTCTTTACTATGTGAACAATGGATAAACCGAACAAACATGCTTTCCTATTTATAAATCCTAATTTTGACAATATGTAAATTAATTTGGTCCTAATTTCAGAAGAAAAACAACGGATCATGGACGAATGGTCGTACATCTAGCGTGGAGCGTGGTCGACAGTCTCCTGCACCCAGTCAAGTGGGCACTGGCGGTACCGGTGTTTCAGGGGGGCCTGGTGGTTCCGTGCAGGGCAGTGAAGGGACCGGGCGGCGATCACGTAGACGTTCAGGGAAGCGACGGGTTTCCCGTCATAGTGAAGTGCATAATGCTCCCACGCCTGCACCTGCGATCAACCCTAGTCCTCACCCTTCAACACTTAACTGGCGAGAGGAGATAATAGAGTCGAAAAAGAATTGCCATGAAAAGTAAGTACTATATCAAAATACAGCTATCAGTATGGACTTAGAATGTTTGCTATACCAGTTCTTTTTGAATTTGTGAATTAGATCATTATGTGACAAAAAATCCAAAATAACTGCCCGTCTCGGTTTTCCCGAACGCCTATCTACAGGATGGGGTTCTTCAATGGGGTCTTAGCAAGTTGGGCTCGGCAGTGAGACACCATGTGGGGGTCAAATTTTAATGTGGTCCGACACTAACAGTTTGTGCCATGACCAGAATGGTTGTTACAGAATGTAACTGTAAAACCAAATTGTGAGCATGTTACGACTAAAAGAGTAGCTTGAGTTACTTTTTAGTAAACAGATATTTACAATTCAATTAGTTTACACATCTTACAGATTTGATATAAACAAAACTTTCAAATTAATTCTAAATTGTAATTCATAAGATGTACATTACATTTTTCAGGTGTAATAGAGGTAATAAAGAAGACAGCCTTTAGGTTCTTTTTTATATGGTTTTATAATATGGGTATTTTACCAAGTATTAGGTACATAATAATTGATTAATTTAATATTTAAAATTCTGTTGGGAATATGTTTTATTTACTGGATAATTATGTAGATTATGCCATTATGAATTGCGGGTACTTTTCGCGTTTAATTTTAAGTGTTTAAAAATACCTTTGAAACTACTCTTGAATCTTTTCGAAATAATTGCAATAGCCGTGGTCATGAGTAAATTAAAGTTTTAAAAATATTAATTAGACGCGAAACAGACCCGAAAACCATAGTGAATTATACGAATTGTGTAAATGTAAAGACATTGATATGTCTCTTTAGACATGCAGATAGTACAAATGTACGCCACAAACCAGCTCCAGAACATTCCACGTCGCATCCAGGTCTAATTATGCTGCCTCATAGTTCAATATCTCATATGCAAAAAGATACAACGTGAGTACATACTATTTTTGGGGTTGTATGCGATGACGATATTAGGATGCCTAATAACGAAACATCTCTTTTTTTTTAGGAGAGGAGGATTACCTGATAATCAAAAAACGCTGTACGATCACCAAAATCCATCTAAACCAATAATTGTACAAACTAGTCCAACGAAAATTGATACTAGGATGGAGAGAGGTAAGCATTCATAGACTTCTATTTTATATTCTTTATATCCTGTTCGCTATAAGTTTGCCGCTGACCTAGAGGCCGGAGTAGAGGCGTAGTATGGGAAGCGACCGGCAAACTTAGAGCGAACGGGTAGTACTTACGTTGTACCAAAGGTAATATAATAGGCCTATAAAATACCAAGGATTATATAACATACAGATTAATAACTTACTTCCCCACATTTGCTTAGCCTGGTCACACACTCATTCAAGCTCTGTACGAACATAGCGTGTTTTAGTGTAGGTGATTGAATTAAAAACGAATCATTTGTATGAAATTTCCGCCCTGTGGTTGTACGTCACAAGATCAGGAGTGGAGTTATACTATGTTGTACTAAAATTTGAGAACAAAATGGAACTGGCAAATGTTGGTTTTGAAATGTTTCTAACAGTCTAGGGGAGATTTTATTCTTCCGTAACTGCAATTGAACTATCTCAAAGTTCGATTCTGTGGCGGTATAATTTTATCGGGTCAGCTACAGTAAATTATTTTGTGCATTAAATTTATATTATCTATTCTTCAATAAATGTGTAGGATATAACACAGTGATGATCAGTGTTACTCACCAACTAGCGCGAGGTAGCTATGCAGAGAACTCTTTCCCAGGGCGCCTTACTACAGAGATTCCAGTGTGCGTGCAAGGGTAGGCCAGGGCTCTGACGAAAACAGTCAGGTAGGGTGTACACACATATATTTATATAACACAGAGAAACACAGAGACACACAGAGAGCTTATTCACTGATAGACACAAATATCACAGGTACACAGAAGTATAGTCAGTGCTTAGGTACTTATGCTACTAAGCTACACATAAGTAGTGGATTTACTGGCCTGCAGAGTGAGCTGAGTGAGAGTGACTGCCTGTTGTTACTGCCAGGTGATGACGGCAGATACCTCTCACATGAGAAGCTCGTGTAGTCCGCACTTCCACGTTGTCGTACCACGTGCAGCCCACTAACTTATAGGTGCGGCACCAAATATCTCATCCGGCAACTAGCCCCGTAGTAAAAAACCCTGTCATGAAAGAAACGACAAATTAAGATCTTGGCTGCGCGACAGACGACAATCGACCCGCTTTGCAAAAGAAGAAGTGACTCACCAGTTTTCTGGGTAAAATGTAGCAAGATGCAATGCAGCAACCCAATCACAGCCCGTTAGGCCACGCGAGGTAACAAATAATCGCGCTTGAGCGAAAAACTGATTCGCGGCACAGTCTCAGAGCAAAAGCCAAAGGACCTCCAACTACCCCAAAGCAGGTCTCGGTCAAAAGTCCGTCTTTCACGAAAAATCTTAACAAAACCCGTTCCTTTAAATGCGAAACGCTTCGTCACCGAACTTATGACATCCTGTCATTCTGACAGCAGAAATGTCACCACTGACAACCGATTAAAAAAAGATAACTCGATAAGGCTGCTTTCACATCCTAAATACTGCATCTATAGAAAATAAATGCTACAACCACCCCCCCTTTAATAGTATTTCCTGCGGATATGACACGCTGGAAATACACAATAAAGAAAACAGAAAAGTACTGACTAATAAACAAAGACAACCAGCTAGGTCCTTCAAACACCAGCTGACTACGACCATTACAATACCAAAGAAAGATCCTCCTATGTACCTAACTAGACACTGACTCGTGTACCGGTTAGGCTAAGTAACTAGAGTCTAATGCCCTTCATAGAAAACGTATGCTCCCTTTACTCACTGCCGATACCCTAACACTACCCAAGCTCTCAGGATAATGTAGAGTACTAAGAAGCGAATGAGAGAAAAACGCTCGGTGCGGTGCATAGAAGAAACTACAACGTGACAATTTAAAGTCACGTACACATATAGAAATACAAACAAAAGATTAAAATAGTCTTACATAATGATCACATAGCACTGGTTTAATAAACTAGAGAAACAGTGCTATGTAGTTACGTTAGGTATTGGAGACTGCTCCTCCTGATACTTCAGGATGTCCTTGATATGGTACTCCCCAAGATCCTTACCGTCCAGATCTGACAGCCTATATACTAAAGGGGATCGTTTAGCAGTCACCACACATTTAAGGAACTTAGGAGCTAGCTTAGCAGTAAAATTCTTGGCCTTGTTGGACAGGTAGAACGTGCGTTTGTAAACTATCTGTCCCACTTTCAGCTCTACATGCCTTTTTCTGAGGTTGTAATACTTTTCATTACGCTGGTGGGCAACGTTCAAATGTTTCCTCACCTGGTCGTAAATGCGTTGTATTTCTCTCAGCTTGACACCGAAGGCTGATGGATCGTCTACAGAGACTGAAGTAGGATGGCACGCGATATCTGTCTGCCTGTACAGCACTCCATCCCCAATAAATTCCCTACCATGTACCAAAAAGTAAGGGGTGAAACGAGTTGCTTCGTTAACTGCAGTGTTTAAAGCACACTGTATCTCAACCAAGAACTGATCCCAAGACTTGTGTTGTGACTTCACATAGCATGAGATCGCTTGAACCACATTGCGAATAGCTCGTTCCGCCTGATTAGTTTGGGCATGATACCTAGGGTTATAATATATATTAGGTACATTGTATTTAGCCAACAGATCCTTAAATGGCTTACTCACAAACTGAGGGCCATTATCCATGTAAATAGTCTTGCAGACTCCGTGCACGAGAAACACACTCTTCTCTATGAACCTCGCGACTACAGCGCCTGTGGCAACCCGAACAGGGCACAACATGACGTATTTGCTAAAGTAGTCGGAGACCACGATCAGGTGTACGTTTCTATTGCTCGAAGTGGGAAAGGGACCAAGCAGATCGACAGAGATAGCTTCGAATGGCTTCGAAACCCGCTTCGGGCTACCCATTAGGCCGGGACGAGACGTATTTACGGGTTTGTACTGCTTGCATGTTTTGCAATTCCCAACATATTCTTTGACGTCCTCGTACATCTTGGGCCAGTAATAATTTAGGGCTAACCTTTTATGCGTCTTCCAAACGCCACCATGGGCACTAAGTGTGTCATCGTGGTACTTAGAGAGCAGGGGCAAGCGATCCTCCTGAGGTACCACCAGCTTCCAGTCAAAGTCTGAAGTCAAAGAATATTTATTTTTAGTTAACCTATATAGAAGGTTGTCACGAATGTCATAATTTGGTGACTTCCTAGGGTTCTTCCGAACACTATTCATGGTGTGGTCATACCACGGGTCTTTAGTGGGTACTGCATCGAGGGAATCAATTTTGATACGAGACAGAGCATCAGGTACAACGTGGTCTTTACCTTTTCGATGCTCTATGTCAAAATCGAATTGACTGAGCCTCATGCTCCAACGTGCTAGACGACCCGTGGGATTTTTTAGCTTATGGAACCACAGAAGAGATGAATGATCCGTGACGACCGTACATTTTTGGCCTTCGACGTACTGTCGAAATTGTTCCAAAGCGAAAATCACGGCCAGAAGTTCTCGCTCAGTTGTGCTGTAGTTCACCTCGTTCTTGTTGAGAGAACGGCTACAGTAGGCGATAGGGTGCTCAACACCATCGTGAGTTTGTGTCAGTACAGCAGCAACTGAGTAAGCTGACGCGTCACTAAGAATGCGGAAGGGCATCTCAAAGTTAGGCATTTTTAATATAGGGGCAGAAACCAAGGCTGACTTTAGCAGGTTAAAGGACTGTTCAGCCTCAGGGGTCCATTCGAACTTAAGGTTCGTAGAAGTGAGTTTGCACAGAGGTTTACTAATCTTCGAGAAGTTGTTAACAAAGCGACGATACCAGCCGGCCATTCCCAGAAATCTCTTAACCTCCTTAGGGTTAGAAGGGGTGGGATAGTTGAGGATAACCTCAACTTTACCCGGGTCTGTCCGTAAGCCATGTTTGTCCACATAATACCCCAGGTATCTGAGTTCACTCCGACAAAAGTGGGATTTTTTCATATTAATAGTTAGGCCAGCATCCTTGAGTTGCTGATAGACTCTATGTAAGAGCTCTACATGCTCCTCAAAGGTGCTGGACACACAGACTATGTCATTCTGAAACGCAAATACCTTGTTGTCGAACTCGGGACCAAACAGACGGTCCATGAGGCGTTGCATCGTGGCACTGGCACCGACAAGACCGAAGCACATGGAATTGTAATGGAACAATCCTCTCCGGGGAACCGTAAAAGCAGTCTTCTCAGCAGACTGGAGTGAGTCGAATGGAATCTGCCAGTAGGCCGCACTCAGATCTACAGAGGTTAAATACTTAGCATTATTAAGATGGTCTAAGATTTGATTGATATAGGGTAAGGGGTAGGCGTCACTCTTAGACACAGAGTTCAGCTTGCGAGAGTCCAAGCACAATCTGAGGTCGCCGTTCGCCTTCTCCACCATGACCACTGGAGAGTTCCAGGCGGACTGAGACGGGGACACTACTCCCATCTCCAGCATTCGGTCCAGCTCGGCTTCCAGGGCCTTCTGCTTAAGGGGAGAGAGCGGATAATAACGCTGCTTGATCGGCTTGCTGTCACCAGTGTCAATGACATGGTGCACAAGTGAGGTCCGACCTAAACCCACCTTATCAGTGTTCAACGAGTCGAACTTTTCAATGACCTCGTTGATTACACACCTTTGTTTAGTTGTCAGGTTGTCGTAATCCTCGAGGCCACCGTTAAGGGACACAGACTCTATAGGATTATTATCACTAAAGCTATCAAGACTAATATTTTGTAAAATTAACTTATCACTTAACTTAAATTGTTGCCAGAAATCCACTCCAAATATCATGGAGGTGGTTATACCTGGGACAACATAGAACTTGACAACTCGGATAACCGAATTGTACTCAATTGGCAAAGAGATACAACCCAGACATTGCAAGTGAGTGCTGTCTGCAGTTGTAATACGAAAAGTAGGATTGATACTCACAAGATCAAAACCCAGTTCCAAGAAGATGCGGTGCGCTCCCTTACCTAGTATAGAGCAGGAGGCACCGGAATCTAGAAGGCCTAAGACATTTAAATTTAAAACCTTAACAACTAGATACGGTCTAATGTCACTATCCCGTTTAGGAAACAGGACCTCATCAGAAATAGACTCAGATACAGAGTAATGCACAGAGTTCCTAACAAGGCCCTGGCCTACGCGTTTTTTGACTTGCTAGTACAGTGTGAGCAGTCTGGGGTCTTGACTCCTTTGAGACCACACCGGAAACACACCAGCTCCCTTGACTGTGTGCAGCTGTATGCAGTGTGACCGCCCCCGCCGCAACGAAAGCATTTGCGATCGTGGGGGGTAACCGGCGTCTCCACTGCAGACACCTGCTTAGCGGGCTTTTGTACACCTTTGTTCTTAAGCTGGTGTAAGTCAGATGTAATCTCAAACTTGTCAAGAGCAGGCTCATGGAAAGCGTCTGCCCTAGTACGCGCAAGCTCCAAGCGCTTACCCAAACGTCTCAAGTCATCTACAGAGTTGACATCATGCAAGGCCAGTTCCTTCATGTAGTCAGGTCTAATGTTGTGCATGAGAATGTCCAGCTGTTCCTCACTGGGCATCTTACATGACAACCTTGAGAACATGGCTTGCATTGTACATATATAGTTAACCAAGGACTCAGAGCGGGCTTGTGTACGCTGTCTTATCTCGTTCCTGAGGCGGTAATCATAATCAGGAATATCGAAGGTATCTCTAAGCTCACTAATAAGATCCTCATATGAGATGAAGTTAGCTTTGTTTGTACGGAACCAAGACAAAGCCGGTCCATCCAACAGGTCGGAGAAAGCCATAAGGAGTCTAGGCTTAGTAACCTCCCGAGCACATCTAAGTTCCTCTAATCTCTCTAAAAACACACGTACACAAGTAGAACCATCATATTTTAAGTTAAATGAACATAAGTTAAGGGGACGTTCTTTATACACTATGTTACATGTAGAACTATTCCTACTTGAACTAGCTCGCACCGAGCGGTCCTCTCTCACTACTGGTGAAGTATATTCCACCTGGTCACGACCCGAAGGATCATCACCATCATCATCCGAACCTTCGGATTCAGAATCACTACTGGGTTCAGCCCTAGCGATGATCTTCACTAGCCTACCACGAATATCCACCAGGTCGGGGCAATCCAGACCACAACGAGCTAACCTACTCAATAAGTAGTTGGCCCTGATATACACCCTAAGACGACTATTATTATTGGCCAAAAACTCACCTGACTGAATAGCCTCCTCCAACTCGGAGACCTTTGGAAGACAGGTCGAGAGCTCAGCCGATGCATCAGCGGGTACCGGGGCACTCGCTTTGATGCTACCTCGACGGACGAGTCGGTGTGCCGTTCTTAGCTCACTCCGAAGGCCAGACACTGTCGTTTCCGGTTCCACTGAAATACCCATGTGGGACAGCTCGTTAGCAAGTTCATCCTTTCTTAAATAATTAATATATTTTTTCCTCTGTGCCATTATGTAAAAATTTACTTACAACAATTATAAAGATAAAATGGCACAGATAGGGATCAATTACAAAGTAAAAATGTAAATTGAGTTACAACAAAGTGTACTAAGTTAGGTAATTATGTTTCAAATTGAACTTTTAGAATTTAACAAAGATTAAGGCTAAGAGAGAAAAGTTTCTAAATTTTCTGATAACACTGTTCAGGTTAACATTCAAAATTACAAGGTATGTACATACCTTATAAAAAAAGTTTTAAGTTACACAGAGAAATTCACAAAGTTTACACAGTGAGAAGTTTACCAAGTTTACCCTACAAGGTAAAGCTATAGAATAATATACAATAATACACTAATGATAAATACATGTGTGCACCATAAAAAAAAGGAACATAAAACACAATAAGAAAAAAAAGTGGGTATGCCAAATAAAATCAAAAAGTTTTTCCAAAATCACAGCTATTTTAAATTTTTGAATTTAGAATTTAGTGTCTTTTCCAGCCAAAGATGTAGGTAGCTGGAAGAAGACGAAAGGGATAATTTTGTGCTTAGCTGTTAGCACCACCAATTAACGTCCTGGAGCGTCTCGGACGATTCACCAGGATGGTTTCGCCAGAGGTAACCACCTATGCACACACACTAGACTGAGGCTACCGCAGAGTAGACCCAGAGATTTGCCACTACGTTGGGAGCCAATTTATAACACAGTGATGATCAGTGTTACTCACCAACTAGCGCGAGGTAGCTATGCAGAGAACTCTTTCCCAGGGCGCCTTACTACAGAGATTCCAGTGTGCGTGCAAGGGTAGGCCAGGGCTCTGACGAAAACAGTCAGGTAGGGTGTACACACATATATTTATATAACACAGAGAAACACAGAGACACACAGAGAGCTTATTCACTGATAGACACAAATATCACAGGTACACAGAAGTATAGTCAGTGCTTAGGTACTTATGCTACTAAGCTACACATAAGTAGTGGATTTACTGGCCTGCAGAGTGAGCTGAGTGAGAGTGACTGCCTGTTGTTACTGCCAGGTGATGACGGCAGATACCTCTCACATGAGAAGCTCGTGTAGTCCGCACTTCCACGTTGTCGTACCACGTGCAGCCCACTAACTTATAGGTGCGGCACCAAATATCTCATCCGGCAACTAGCCCCGTAGTAAAAAACCCTGTCATGAAAGAAACGACAAATTAAGATCTTGGCTGCGCGACAGACGACAATCGACCCGCTTTGCAAAAGAAGAAGTGACTCACCAGTTTTCTGGGTAAAATGTAGCAAGATGCAATGCAGCAACCCAATCACAGCCCGTTAGGCCACGCGAGGTAACAAATAATCGCGCTTGAGCGAAAAACTGATTCGCGGCACAGTCTCAGAGCAAAAGCCAAAGGACCTCCAACTACCCCAAAGCAGGTCTCGGTCAAAAGTCCGTCTTTCACGAAAAATCTTAACAAAACCCGTTCCTTTAAATGCGAAACGCTTCGTCACCGAACTTATGACATCCTGTCATTCTGACAGCAGAAATGTCACCACTGACAACCGATTAAAAAAAGATAACTCGATAAGGCTGCTTTCACATCCTAAATACTGCATCTATAGAAAATAAATGCTTCAAGGATAGAGTAAAATAAACCCAAAAATATGGTTAGTTTTATTTATAGAACATAAAATATGCAGTATGCTGCAGTGAATAGCCAACGTTTTTCTTCAGTTTATTCAGATTTAATATACCTACCTAAGGCTAAACATGGCCTTGAGCATAATTTTCCGCGTAAACATTACTCGCTCGAGCTGCCATATGTGTACTCGTGTAACCGATGTCACGGTCACGGGTTTTGTTGTGCTTTATTACATTAATAAATAAATAATATTATGATTTCATTATGTTTAAAGATTGCGTGGTCTTGAGCTTGACCAGTCCACGCTTTGGATGTGATCCGGTTGAAATGCGTATGTAATGCCATGAAATATTCTAGAACCTTGTTTTTTGATGTAAAACATCCAAAGTCGAGGAGTAAACTATACCTGATAGAAATTTATTTTAGCGATAAGGCCGCCCAATTGTACAGCTACTTGTACGGAATATGTACTTTAATTTTATTTACTTGGCGTACAATAAAGTGTCAAGTAAATAAATATCAAAGAAATAACCCGATTCATGGCGTTGCTATATCACCATCAAAGACATTATAACCTAGACAGCGCTTTAACGGGGTTACGCATTCTCCGGCCATTAGCACAGATTGTGCTAATGCAGCTGGTCCGCCCCTCTCTGTCATTAATGTCCCTCTCATTTCTTTCCTAGCTAAGTTCACATATCTTTATCTCACTCTGTCATTGTCACTTGTTTGCTAGTGATGTGGACACTAGACATATTTGAATACGATAAATCGTGTACAATTAATTATTTAGGATTTTGTATTATGGATTTTGAATTTGGAATGGATCTCGGATGTCAAATCCCGGATGTCGAATCCCGTATCTTGGATCTCGTATCTCGAATTATTTTCTTACATTGCATAGTAAATAAGCAAGTCTTTTATCGATAGATATTAATTGTGAGCAACACCCCAAAACTACCGACTGTGACAGTTAGGGCGTGGCCTTGAGGGAGTCAATAGGATGAGTCAGCCTCTCCCCGCACTCCACCAATATTTAGTTAAAACTTTTTCATGACGGTGTCTGTCATGTATCGCCATGATAAGAGTAAAATTGACATTTGTTTCGATTCATAGACTTGTAGATTCTTATATTCACAGATTTCGAAAATGAACGACAAAATTCGTAATATTTTATTTTTTTCATTATGCCTTGTTTAATTGTCGTATTATAAGTATGCATTCATAAATGCTTTAACAAAATAATTACGATGTTTTTTACACCTGCCAGGCGTCCCGTGACGGCTCATATTTTTTTCTTTCTAATTACATATGGCTTTTGTGTAATCAGTAGATAGCATTATTTGCTCTTCAAAATTATTTCTAATCCGTAATTAATCTTGTCGTCTTGAAAACTGTCATTAAGATTGATGGCTATCTATGGGGCATGGGGAGACCTATACCCAGTAATAACTCGCAGTATAGTATACTGATGATTAGACTCGAGTAACTTAGCTTGTTTTCGTTTCCATTGCAACTACATTATCTTCTTTTTACGTGTGACAATCCTTTCGCATGTTATTTGCCTCTAACCGCCTGAAACCACACAAACCCTCCATATTCGTGGCACACCGCGCCCGGATAACTACTAGGTAGTATGTCCAATAGGCATTATGACTATTTTAAATTTATTTGTAGGTATAAAAGATGGATCAGGCCGCAGTGGAAGTGGAAGCGGCGGCGGCGGTTACGAGGCGACAGACGCGGCCCGGGCGGCGAGACATCGCGCTCTTTTGCAGGAAGTGGACCGGGCCGATGCGATCTTACAGGCGCATTTACTGCGCGGTCCACTTGGCCTCGCACAGCACTGGCCCGATGTCGCCGAGACGAGGTATAAATCATAGTTATTTTTGTCTCTGCTTTGATTGTGTTAAATTTATGAATACATTAGTCTAAGAAGAATAATTTCTTAGATCATTGGTTTTTGGTTTTCAGAACTTTTCTACAAACTGCTCTCCATCGACTGCTTATGATGGATCTCAAATACTGTCAGGCGGACAACATCGAACATCATTTTTGGAAAATTTTGTACTATAATTTCATAGAGCTTTTAAGAAAGAGTTTTACACAAATATCACCCGAAGACAAACCTAAAATAGTGAAATTGATAAATATTATTATAGAAGAGGGTAACTCATTTTTCGAGAATTTAGTCCAAATGTTGGAGAAAACATATAAGTTTAATATTGACGATTACATAAACGATAATCATGTGTTGCCGCCCAAAGGCCTCGGGTACGTGGGTTTGGCACTAATATCAGTACAAAAATTGTATGTATTTTTGGGTGATTTAGCAAGGTATAAGGAACAAGTGAATGAGACAAATAATTATGCTAAGAGTAAATTTTGGTATACAAAAGCTCAACAGATCAATCCTAAGAATGGACGACCTTATAATCAACTGGCAATACTAGCTATATATGCAGTAAGTAGTGTTATTTGACATTTATTGCATGGTTTCTTCAAAAATTATATTACCTACTCATCAATAAAATCTATTATTTTCAGAGAAGAAAATTGGACGCAGTATATTATTATATGAGAAGTTTGATGTCATCGAATCCCTTTCATTCTGCACGAGAAAGTTTATTGTCACTGTTTGACGAAAATAGGAAAAAGGTAAACATTTTTAATACAAACTAACAATTTAACCAGTTAATAGGTACCTTATTTAAGAAGAAGATAAAATTAACTCCAGTTAATTGTATAATAAACTAGCTGACCCGCGCAACTTCGTTTGCGTGATAAATCAAGAACCGCTCGACCGATTGTGTGCAAACTTCACATAAACCATCTACTAAATAGTCCGAACAAAGCCTAAAAATTTGGTTTGGATAGGTGACCCCGATCTCGAGTTATAAAATTACAACGAAAAGTGGCATTGATTTTTATGTATAACTAGCTGACCCGCGCAACTTCGTTTGCGTGATAAATAAAGAACCGCTCGACCGATTTTGTGCAAACTTCACATAAACCATCTACTAAATAGTCCGAACAAAGCCTAAACATTTGGTTTGGATAGGTGAGCCCGTTCTTGGGTTATAAAATTACAACGAAAAGTGGCATTGATTTTTATATATATAGATAAATAAATAAATAAAATGCTTTATTCGGCACGCACAAAAAACAATAATAAAAAATGAAAAATAAACCGTAGAAAATGTACAATGTGCGTGCCCGAAAAGGTCGTCATCTCAGCTATTGCTGCACTAACAGGTTAAAGTTAGGCAGCGCTGGTTTTCAGATGACGCCTTTAAGGGACGTCACGTACCTACGTCGTAGCATACAGAATGTACTTAAAACTAAGCAAACAATAAAAACAAGACTATATAAACAAAAAGAAAAACAACTTGGTACAAAATAGTAGAAAATAATGTACAGTAACCAAGCCATTACTAATATGACAAAAACAATATTGATACATCCTATCGCATCATCGCGGCATGCCATCTTAAGAAAAAGTCTGCGATTTTCTAAAGATTGTGTAAAGAATGATATGGATATAAAAGAAGTGAATGATAAGACGACGAATAATAAACAGGAATGGAAGAAGAAGACATGCCGACCATAATTAAACTAGACAAGGGCAGGAGAAAGATATAAACAGTTCCATCTATCACAAAGCCAATATCGACACTGCTATATACTTTAACGTGACCAATCGAAACGCGTATATGATTGGTGGGACGTTGCTTGAGCCAATCAAAGCGCAGTTTCGCGCCTCCCCCTCGCTATTAGAGCTAACAGGATATTTACTATAAGATAATATTTGGTTTACCATATTTCGACAAAGTCGCCCTGTCAAGTCAAATTGATAAAATGTAAATTTAAAAAATCATGGGCAATATTCCATGTTAGTGACCATGAAAGATATAGGTATCTATTTAGTTGTGTAGTCTATAAAAGCTACAAATATTATGAATCTTAAAGTTTGTGAAGATGTTTGGATGTTTGTTACTCAATTGCGCTCCTCAACTGCGCTGAACGGATCCAGGGATAGATTAATATTATAGTGAAATAGCACATAGACATTTTATCCCTAGAATATATAACTATGGTATGGGGGAACGGTAACAGATTTCCCCTTCTGAACTGGCTGCGAACTTCAATTAATCATTCTAATAAAACTATTTCTTTTCAGTACGAAACTGCTGAGCGTAAACGTAGAGCGGCATTAGAAGAGTCAAAAAGTTCGGACAGTGGGCCGAGTAATCAAAACGAGAACGCGGCGGGAATGCGGAGAGAAGTGTGGGTGCGACCTAGCGGCCATCGGACCACCACGCTACGACCCGCGTCTAGAGACGAACATCTCGCCTCTATGACTTCTGTAGAGGTAGGTTTATTTTAAGGCTACCGAAAGTGCTAGAAATACAGGCTTTTTATGCTAGATTTGGTTTTATGTACGTGCTTCGGAAGGTACGTTAAGCCGTTGGTCTGGTTGTCTCTTAATAAGGCAGCTTTGAGCCGGGTTGTAATGGGCAGTTTGATACAAAACGAGAACACGGCGGGCACGAGGAGAGGTGTGGGTGCGACCTAGCGGCCATCGGACCACCACGCTACGACCCGCGTCTAGAGACGAACATCACACCTCTATGACTTCTGTAGAGGTAGGCTTATTTGTTTTATTACAAGTGACTCTGACAATTGTTTTTATGAAAACTAAATGTAAAAGTCTACAGGCACTATAAGTTGACAACTGTCTGTCTGCTAATAATAATGATAATAATTGAACATGCCAGAAGCGTAGCGTAGTTTTATATAGGTAAGTGCTTTAGAATGCACATGGAGCCGTTGGTCCCGATTGTCAGTAATATGACAATCTTAAAGCAAAGTAAAAAGCCTTACGGTCGTCGCAACCTGCGTCTGTCAATAGGTTCGGCACCTATTAGGCGGGACAAAATCAAATGGTAAATGTGGGAGTATAGTATGCCTCTATTTTTTAAATAATATTTAGCTCTTCAAATTGACGTTGCCACCAGCCTGATGGAAAGCCGTGGCGCATCTAGCAATTGGGGGCCACTCTCACAGTCCTTAAGACTACTGCCAGTGTTCCTCAAGTTGGCGGCGCTGTGATTTGCCTTCACACTCCTCTTGAAGAACCCGGGAATTATAAGATAAGGGAAACACGTGTGCGGGCAGGTCATTCCATGTTTTTATAGTTCGACAGAGGAATGTTGTTTTGAAACGCTGAGTTCTGGCGAAGATTCTCTCCACTGTGTATGAGTGGCATCTCTGCCCGGCACGCGTTGTTCGGGATCGGAAAGGAGAGGCCTCTGCATACCCCGTAGAGAATAAAGGCGTGATTATGACTTTACTACTAACTAGATGTATGTTATCTATTAAACAAAGATCGCTACTTAGCGTGATCAAAATCCTTTATACGTTCGTGAATAATTGTGATAAACATTTTGTCTGTTTGTTTCAGTTGAACAAAAACTTCATCACCAGCTACCTCCATGTCCACGGAAAACTTATCACTAAAATTGGGTAGGTTAACACTTTAATAGCTTTTCATTATATAAATTCCTGTCATTTTGTTCTTGTCTTGACATAAACAATTAAATGAATCGATCGCTCATTTCCTACAAGCGGTAACCTTTGGGATCGTAGTTATTCTAAGAAAATTAAGTAAGTAATAATTCTATTTCATTAAAAAGAAATTAGTATTAGTTACCTTATATATTTATAATTACATGTAAATATAGTTCCAGTAATAGATGAGGCATATTAAATTCTATTAATTATCTTATGTTCTGACATCTATTCGTATTTAAAGGTAATTCTCTTTCTGAGATAAATTTAAGAAAACCTTAATTTTCAAATCCTCCCCTTCAATTTGACACACTGATGCAATTTGTCACGTTCGCAGAATGTCACGATGGCAGTACGTCATGTTCGCACTATGTCACACGCATTATATGTCACGTTAGCATATACCTATAACGAATTTTTATTTTATTGATTACAATTTTGTGTGACCACAGTAAAAGATAAGGGTGTGTATTTGTGTAATACCAGCCTCTGTTTATATGATTATGTATTGGCACAGGAAACTTATTTAGCTTTTATGTATACAAATATTCAATGTGTGAAATTATCCCTTTATATCTTGTATTGAATTTATAGTATTTATGAATAGAAAATATACATTTTTAGAAAATTTTCCGGTAATAGAGATAAAGACGATTGATCTTAGGTAAAAAGTTCTCAAAGAGCAGGGGGTTTGTAACTTCTGATTGAAGTATATTATACTTGGATTAGAGGTTGCAAATCTGCTTATTATAAGTAGATTATTATATCAAAAATACTAATAGTTTTCGTGCCCCCAAAACCCCAGTAGTATTTTGATGGATAAGTGGCCCGGCATGCCAGAATACGCAGGTTCGATTCCTGCTCAAGATCTATATTATTTTTTCATATTAAATCTACTAACAGCTTTGTACAATATTATTATTTAAAAAACACTGACCCCTATTGTATGATAGTTGTCTTATACCCTTACACTGTTCCAATGAGCCAAAGCGAGGTATTGACACTGTTCTTTCTCAGAATGGAGACGTTCTACGAGAGTGCGAGTATAATGTTGCGACAATTCCGCGCGTTGTTGCATCGCCAGCCGCTACCGACGCCAGCGGCTCGCCTGTTACAACTCACCGCGCTCAATATGTTCGCCGTTGAAACCACTGTTGCTTCTAATAAAGGTAAGTTCCTTATTATTTATTATACTGCATGCTGTAACGTAACGGGCGTCAAGGGTGTCGGTGTGGACTTCCCAAATCCCGTGTTACAATAGTTTGATTTGTAAAAGAAGATTACCTGGATAACAGCAGCCGGAGATACAGTGGACCTTTTAGGTTAAGGGCCGTGTTGTCTGGCTAGTAAACCCCTGTTGCAGTGAGTTCGTGAAAGAAAAACCAGTGTATATTATTATCATCACGTTTAATGGTCTACAATACAAAAACCACAGGCCTTGTGGTATATCAAACGCACTACTTAGCCTATATATATGGCAGGATGCACCAGTATTACTCCAGTTAGAATACTTATATCTACACACACTTTACTTACTTGCTATAAACTTATATCAAATCTATTGACCTGGCCGGCTCTTGCGCCGATGCGATGAAATTATTTCATTTGACACAATTAACTAAACATCACCTTGTGACGTGGCTAACAAAATATACTTTAATCTAGCGACCTAGAGATGGATCCATTCTGGTTAACATTATTATAATCTATGATTTAAAGGCTAAATAAATCTAGTTACATTCTCGGATCGTTATGCAGCCTCCTGAAGGTGAACTACGTTGTTAAACTGTCGGTGGACTATCGCGTAGGCACCGCTAACCAACGAGATGCAGTGATCAACCTCGCGTATGGATGTATAAGAAGAATCCTGGTGGCCCTCCTTGGTGCCAAGTAGTGAAAAAGAAATGCACGTGGCGTAAAAAAGAGAATAAAAAATGCCGGTGCGAGAACCGGTTACCGCTACAAAGCCGGGCTCGTCAGCGGCGCGCAGTCCCGTCTGTGGATCACGCGTCCCACGCTGATGGGTTCACGGGGAAGAATTCCTCCGTGTTGGGAGTCCGCCAAGGGACGGGCAGGTATTCCCAGCAATAATAGGTAGGTACTCCAAAGACCCGCTACAACAAAAGTTACGCGTCATTAGCAATCAGCACGCACTTCACAGACCGCGATTATTACAAGGTCTATCTAGCTTATAAATACCTTTTTGCGGGTCCTGTGATGGTACGAATTGCTCTTGAAGAGACACCTTACGGGTCTTCTCGCTCGAGAGAAAAAAATGCCGACTGCCTCCATCTTTGCTTTTCGTCTCTTCCCCTTCCCACCAAGCCAAACCCGCTTGGTCAGTTACATCTACGGTCCGTTTCATTTCACTCATCCCTCACGTTCCGTTCGTGACTTTTATTCCTCCACTTCTCATACGCCATACACGATTAGGGCTTTATCGCATTAACGCCATGTCATTAACTGAAGCTAAAACTATCCTGTACATTAACCATCCTATCCTCTTAAGCGAATATTTTATCCACTATTTGACATAATGTTCTACGTTACGCGGAACGTGAATTCTGGTGTGACCACTCCGAAATTGATCCGCTCGTAAACTATATATAAATTATCATTAGTTCCAAATCTGTTTACTAATTTAATATACCTATTATTTATTCTAATCTAGATTTATTGTACACTAAATAAAACTATTTTTTTTATGTTCTTTTTTTTATTCCTAAACTATTTCGTTGACAAGGATCAGTCATTGTTACTGTCAAAATATAATGTCAGATTCACGACGTCTAACCTATGTGTATGTGTAGTATTGTGACTGGATGTAAACACGGAATAAAACGACAGAAAGATATCGAGTTTAATATCTTTGTGTTAATGTGCTTAATGTATGAAATCCTCGTTATCACGAGACAAAAAGAGAGTATTATATTAGAACGTATGGATAATGTGTTGGTGAGTATTGCAGAGTGTTACAATGCGATATTACACAACTCCTGCTTTTATCAAGTCCACTTCTCACATGAAAAGACTGTTATTTTTCTGTGAATTTCTACTCGAACGGTTTAAGTAGGCTTCTCCTTAGGACATAAAACTGACACCAAAAGGGGCGTACCTGTTGGTGTCCGTTTTTCGTGCGAAATTATTACATTAGAGTAGATTTAGTAGAGGCCGTGACTGAAAAAAGTGGCCGTGAGTTTAATGCTAGGTTCTTCCTCACATGCTCTACCTATTGCCTGGCGAATCTGACAGCAAATATAAATGTGGAAGCGTCAATCTTCACGTTCATAAGTGTTACTTTGCTATATGAATAAAGACATTTTCATTCAAGAGGAATATTTTACGTCGTAGAAGCAAATTGTAGAGTCGACTATGATAAAACACAACCTATACTAACACAGGCGGCCTCTAAAGGCGCCTGTTTTGTAAAATGTGTATTAGGACGTTGTCTATAACGTCGAACTAAACGGATCGCCTTCTTTCCTTTGATCGCCATCTTACCCAACGCACCACTAATCCACACTACCGGTAGTGTAGTTAAGAAACTCACTCAGAAATTCTTGTATGTAGCCTCTTGTGAGGTCGTTCTGAAGTTATAGTATACTAGCTGACCCGCGCAACTTCGTTTGCGCCACATAAGAGAGAGTATTACCGTCGCATTTACTCCCGTCGCGTCTCGTCGTTAATATTCAATACTACGTGAGAGAGAGAGAGAGAGAAAGGTCTCTCGTCGCGTGTATTCCCGTCGCTTTATTTTTAAGAACAATTTCATTTATGAAAGAGGTATCCCGTGGCATTATTGTAGAAAAAAATTGATTGCCATTAAAATGGTTATGGCGCAATTTTTTTAAGAGAAACAATTTTGTAGTAAGTACATATTTTTTACATAACTATAAATATTTACGCAGCACACGCAACGAAGCTCTCAAAAGGAATAACTTTTCCACCGTTTTTGAAACATTTACTATTACTGCTCCGCTCCTATTTGTTGTAGCGTGATGCTATATAGTCTATGACACTCCACAATAACGTAGCTTTCTTTTGGTGAAAGAATTTTAAATTCGGTTTAGTAGATCCCGAGATTACCCCTTACAATTTAACAAATATACAAACTCACAAACTTTACTTCTTTATAAATTTTATATTATAGTATAGTATATTCCTCCCCAGCTTGCTATTTCCATACGCTGAAATTGGGTGAATATTTCATTTCACAAAAAAATCGCTACTCTTTGTAATATCTATGACATTGTAGATTCTGTGCATTATAGTTACGTTTCTGTCGTCATGATGGGGTTGAAGACAAAAAAAAAATGAGCTACAGACATTAAAAATTTGTCTTTAAATGTTGTCCAATCTTAATATGTTGCCAAGTAAACCGGAAAATGTTTCACGAAATGCGGTTCCCCAAAGTTTAACTTGCGAATTCTTTTCCTCAAAAATGTCGAGAGTGCGGATCCCCAAAGCCTGCCTCTAAATTAGAATTTGTAGTGCAGAAATTGAAGGCTTAATTTCCAAGTAAGACGTATACCGCAAAAATAAGACACGTCAAACTCAAAATTATATATTAATTCGTGCAAATCCTTTCAAATGCCTTTACAGAAAAGTAATAAGAAAAATAAATATCTTATAACACGACCACAATTTCCGAATGCGGTCTTGTCCAGAAAACAACTGGCAAATATTTAATATGAACTAAAAAGAGGATACATAGAACTTCGGATAAATCTAAATATATATAACTCAAAGGTGACTGACTGACCGGCATAGTGATCTATCAACACACAGCCCAAACCACTGGACGGATCGGGCTGTAATTTGGCATGCAGGTAGATGTTATGACGTAGGCATCCGCTAAGAAAGGATTTTGATAAATTCTACCCCCAAGGGGATAAAATACGAGACGCGGGAACGGGAACAAATTTACGCGGGCGAAGCTGCGGGCATCAGCTAGTATTTCATATAGGAATAAGGTATTTTTCCAGGTTACATTCAGAGCTTCCACATGTGAATTGAGAATTACTTCCCCTTTTGGGATGTTATAAATAATTTTGTTTGGAATTGAGTAATAAATGTTATCTAAAAAAGTAAGCTGCTGACCTGTGCCAGCACAGGATGATTGGCTTTAAAAGGAGCATTCAACTCACGGGCTTAATCACCAAAGTGGATTTCGAAGTAATAAAACCCAAAAATTTCCTTTAAGGGTTCAAAGTCCCCGTTTGTGATATTTCGATTGAGATAACCACTTACGAGTAAAATATTTAAGATGAATTCTAAACAAAACTCAAGTAAAGCCGGATAATTTGAGACAACTCATATTATTAAACAAATGGTAGCAGACCTCAAAACTATCAGTTTATGTGAAGTGGCCAACCCTATTTCGAGGAAAAAGCTCTGAAACAAGCTCTTCCTCCGTTAGATCCTCGGCGTCGTCAGAATATAGATGTTGTAGTAAATAATGGCACTTACCAGTATAATATGTACTTGTAAGTTGAAGATGCAAATGATTGTTGTGTATGTATGTATGTACAGTCTGTATTATTGCTAGGGAATTGCTTTTTTCCTCTGTCAGCTAGGACACTTAGCCCGATGAATCATTTCAATACTAGGTATAGGCCGACAACGCTGCAACGGTTTCTAAGAATCATCTCTTTACATCAACAGAAACTTATACCTACAGTCCTACACTGATGCTTTTCAGAATGTTTAGTTTTATGCTTCGAAATTCCAAGAGATATAAATTATACTACTTTACTACAATATAATTAACCCTTCGATCCCCAAACTACAAGTACTTCACGGTACAAAAGGTGCTGACACATTCGACGAAATTACGTCGAATACTTTTTTACTATCTTTTGACGTGACAACGTCTTATAATTCGATGGAGCCGGCTGCACGCACGAAAAAACATGATGTATGTGGCGTTACCTAGCTCTGAGGCGTTCCATTTAAGGCTGTGTTGTCACGTTCAACTATTGTCAGTAAACCGACTTTACAGACAACCGATTTTTTGTTTAGTATTTGTACAATAAAGAACAAATATCAAGTGCATTCCAAAAGAATATAAGAAAAAGAACTGTAATATACTATCAAAGTAAGTTATCCCTACAGAAGTGGTTGTTTTAATACTGTCTCTTACGTAGGTACATTTGAGTGCCTTCTGTCAAAGATCAACACAGAACAGCTTCGAAAACCGTCGTTTTACGTTCCTGATTTTACGCACAAAACAACGACAAAAAACGTATTAAATTGTACGGTTACCTTTTACAGTTGCAGTAAGTATATAACAATTATTTCTCTGGCTTTTCGATTGTCTCTACATTCTTGGATGATAATAAAGATAGCAAATAAATAAAGTACCTACAATGTTTTAACAATAAAAAGTTCCGTTACTAAACATTATACCTTATGCTCAATTCTAAGGTTAAGCATGGCAATGTAAGATTACAATATAGCAATCTATTGTTATGAAAAAAATAGGTTTTATCCTGGTACAAGATCTTTAATTGCAATTTGTTTATTTAAAACTCTCCAGAGCACCCTCATAAAATTCTCTGTAGTTCGCGATCGTTATCGAGCTATAAATGTTGGGTTTAATGATTTGCTTATACCTTGAAGTAAATTACGCCAACATTACCTGATATTATGTTTCACAATATCCATCGTACTGCGGTTCGCGTGTTTGGTCACCAGACCTTTTTTTACGGACGATAATTTACTTACCATCGTTTAATCTAAGCTTCTTTTACAATAATGTTCTGAAGCAGTTACTCGCTGCTCATACTAAAATTAATACGTATTGTATGCATATTCGTACACACCAGTAGTATTTCAAATAGCTTGTTTTGATTTGACGCAATTTGTTACTGAATGTTGTTAATGTTGTTGAGATTGGACCGGAATATCTGAAGCGGCTGAACTGTTCCGACGTGCGAGAGACCGAGAGGACTGCACCGTCCTGGTCGCCAACCTTTTACTAGTTGGAGAGGCACTCTAAGAAGAAGAATGCTGTTGATTGATGGCATGGAATTTAACACTATTCTGAATATAAATACTTTCGTATACCAGATTATTTACCTGAAGATAATCAGTTTCATCTTACAGCAGCGTTTTCAAAGGAAAAACAGACGTTATCGAGTATAATATGAGTGTTTTACAATCATGTGTTTAGTGTGAGTTAGGTTCAAAAAGTAAATTATGTAGAAAATGTATAAATGTTTTGCATTGAAGAGAGAATATTATGTCCATTTTCCGTTTCATTTGGAAGTAGATAAACCGGAAACTCGTATCGGGAGTTTTAATCTAGTAGATTGACATTAATTTCACGCTAAATGCCATGTTCAGTTATAAACCGTGTGAGATAATTTACCAAGCAAATTTTCTGGACGTAGCTATAGATGTTTGTATCTATGTATTTTTAAAACAATGCTAGTTCTATACCGTGTTCCTCATTAGTGCTTAATAGCGGTATCTGGTTTACATGATGGCCGTTGCTACTGAACCCAGCCAGCAATATGTTCAATTTTACAGGATTTTTTACGTGTGGAAAATCCGTCATGGATGCTATGTCGGACTCTTACCGATTAAAAACCAACACGTTCCCTACCTACTGCCTATGGTTGGTAGCACCGGGTAAGCCCTCGGAGGAATTTATTGGTTATAGTTACATATATTTGAGAAAAATAGTTAAAAAAAACTGAATCATATTCTTCGTAACCTACTGGAACACACACGTAATAAGTTTACGAAATTAATAAAATTACGTGAGCTGTAAACGTGGCTATTTCCTGCAGCCCTCGGTCCGGGCGCCGTAAAGGTTTGTAATTACAAATTACAATTTATTGGAGGTTGATGCACTGCACTGCACTGCGTCGCCTCCGCTCCGCCTGCGTTCGCGCACCGCACAAATGCACATATTTGATGGCGACAGGTTCAACAAACTGACTCGACATCGGTACTGTGACGACCACTCATTTACGCTATTACTTGTAATGGCGTTTCAAATTATTTTGAAAAATATGCTAAGCTGGGTAGCTTGGCAAAGACTCGATGACAGCCTTTTAATGCAAATCCATTCAAGAAATGTTGTACAAATTCATATATATAAGTAGGTATTACATACTTTTTCTTCCTCTTAGTTTCAGCATCGTGTGTAACATATCTTAGATTATAGTTTATATCAATCACCTTTTCTAATACCTAGTCCTTCTGCGAAGAGTAGACCTCGCGAGCACCCAGGAAAATAAACAACCTGTGAAGAATCATATATCCTTTATGTTTCAGCCAAAAATCATCAAGATCCGTTAATTAATACGAGTAACGCGACGACAATCTTCACCCCATTTTCCCCCATCTAAAAATGCTCTCGACCAAAAATTGTATTTTAAATCAAAGAATACATGTGCCAAGTTTGGTAAAAATCAGTTAAGAAATGCGTCCTCTACGCCGAATCTGACATACACGCAAACATAAGGACGAATGCAAAATCGTCCATGCTGTCAAATCGGAGACCCTCGCCCGCTTCGCACGCTCGGTCATTTGGAACAGTTGATTAAAATGGGTATTGTAGATTTAGAGTGCCTTACTATTGTTTAGGTTTCCCGAAAAATATCTTGTTCTTGTGGAAAACACATTTCCCGTGGGCCAAGTGCGAGTGTTTTCACTATATTGTAAAAAAAACCGACTTCAAACAAAAACTAAAAATTGAAAAATAAAATTAACTTAGCACAAAGTAATAGGTAGGTAGTAAATTTTATTTATCATATATTACAACTGAAATCGGCGCCAAGTAAAACTATAGGTTTAGGTAGGTATTATTAATCTCTCATAGAAATATTGGCACCGACTTCAGTATTACAGTCAATAATATATGATTAATCTAAATTTACTACCTATTATTTTGTGCTAAGTTAATTTTATTTTTCAATTTTTAGTTTTTGTTTGAAGTCGGCTTTTTTTTGTTAATTTTTTTTTTTCATTATTTTTAGTGACAGATAGACTGAAATTATATCAGTCTCACTAAAGTCCTCCCCAATACAAATTAATCAAGCCCAAACACAAGGTAACTGCTGTAAATCGTTAAGGAATTCCCTCGATTCGAGGGATTTCTTCGATTTCTCCAGGATTCCAGCATCAGATTCTGACTTCCTGTATATGGGACCACATGGGAAGCACCAGCTTTCAAATAAAAAAAGAATTTTCAAAATCGGTTAACTTTTTCAAGCGCTCTTTTGCCGGTAACAAACATAAAAAAAAATACAGACGAATTGAGAACCTCCTCCTTTTTCGGAAGTCGGTTAAAAAGGATAAAATGTACTTCATATTAATAGTGTTCAGGCAATTCATACATTTATTCATTACACATTGTAAATTTTTTAATCTCGTCCTCTAATTTAGTCGTGTGTTGAGGTAATACGTATAAAACTAAGCAATATATTTCTCTGCGCTGTTTACATAAAGTGACTGGTAAGCAGTATCGTTGGCGTATTGCGTATGCAGGTGCAATCCCTCCTGTGTACTTTAAGACCGCTATTTATATCAGACCGGCTCTGCTACTTAGGAACCGGTGGATGATCCAATGACATGTTTATATCATTACTCACGAAGTTGTGCGTCTACTCGTGTTTTATGTAGCATTTGTGAACTGATGAAAGATATGAATTCCCTTTTTCCGTCAACAGAAAATCTGTTCATTTTGATTATCTCGTATCTATTTCATATATATTTTCACAATCAGAATCACATTTATTGTAATCACATTTATATTGTAATCGGTTATATATTAAAATACCAGAAATCAAAATGCCTTTACTTAAAATGCATTAGACCAAAATACCCGAATTCGAAATACCTTAACATTCAAAATACCTTATTTCAGTTCACCTTACCTTATAATGTCTAAACTTAAAATACAAATAATTATTATATCAGAATTCAAAATACAAATTTTCAAATATCCTTAATTTAAAATACCGAAAATAGAATACAATGTGAATATAAAAAAAACCATAACCTACCCAGTTTATCGCTATAATCTACTGGGTATTATTAGGTATATATTATGCTATACCAGTTCATTATAATAGCGCATAGTTAATAAATGAATGATTTAAGAAATAAAGATTTATTGCCACTCACACGTTTTGTTATTTGACTTTAACTTATTTTGCAGCCCCCCCCCCCCACCCCCCACCTAAGTGAAGCCGCAGTTGTAGCCGTAGGTCTGTTGGTCCTTGGGTATCCGTCTGAGGGCTTACCCGGGGCTCCCAACTGTAGGCTGTAATGTAGGATACGTGTGGTTTTTAGTCGGTAGGAGTCCGGCATAGTATCCATGTAGGATTTACCTCATGTTAAAACACTTTGATTCAGAGTTACAAAAGTACTACAGTGGGCTAACGAAAAATAAAAAAAAAATAACCACGAAGGCTAAGGCGGGAGCTCCGCTTCGCTTCGCTCCCGCCTTAGTCTTCTAACCTAACCTATCCGAGTCGGGATACTCTGAGTCGGGGTGTTAACCATTCACAGATATATAGCATCCATGTAGGATTTAAATCATGTTAAAAAAAAGGTATTTTGTGTTTGAACATTTTAGGATAAGGTATTTGATAAATTTGTTTTTTGGGTTTCGGTTATTCGACCGTAAGGCATTTTAAATTATTTATATTATAAATATTTGCCTTTTGAATATTGATATTTTGATTTCGCGTATTTTGGGCTCAGGCATTTTAAGTAAAGGCATTATGATTTCTGGTATGATGACGGTATACCATTGTAATCACATCCATAACCTAGAGATAATGAAATATGAAACGAATTAAGTATTTAACTTTCACATAGGTTTTCACACTTGTTTCATTTTCTTTTTAATTTCAGCCCATTTCCAAAATTTAAGTAAATCTGCTAACTTTTACAAAAATATTGATTAAAAAGTGTTGATGCATGAAAACCATAAATCTAAACATATTATAGGTACCTACTGTTGCACTGTTATAAAAGAATGTTCATTTTTGGTAATAGTGCTATGAATGGAGATATAATTTCATGTTCACATGTTCGGTCTAGACATAAATTGTTACTTGCAGCAGCGGACAAAATTATTCAAGAGGTAGCTTGTTCCGGTTGGTCCTGATCGTTTACTGATTAATGCAAACTGCTTTTTGCGATGTAGACGAGACTCACGATTGTATGCACAAACGTGCACGCTTTCGTAATACGTATTTAACTGTAAATATGGACTCGATGGTCGCTTATACCGATTTTTTTCGCCAATTATGTAGTCGTTGATTATAAATATAGGTATTTAAATTTTAGCTAGAATTTGAATTTTAAATTGACCGAAAAATGGTGTCGATTACACTTCCAATACTAACTTGCAGTTATATAGTTAGGTATGTTATTTAAAAAAAATGGATCGAGGTGTTTTCGTTGATAGCTTAATCGTCGAATAACTGTTATTAAAATCTCAAAAAAATACAGATGGTTAAACGGATTCAGAAAACCACAGAAGAGATAAAACCTTTTTTGGAGCTGCGAAGAAGAACAAGAAATACTTTATAACCTTTTTGTTTGTTCACAGAAGGCAACGGTGGCGGTGACCGATCGGCCTGGTTAGAATGTGCCCTAGGCGTCTCTCTCCTTATGTTCGGTGCTATGTTAGAACGATGCTGTGCTCTGTTGCCTGAGGCGCCGCAGTCGCAGCACCATACTGACGCCCTTCTCCTATTGCCAGCTATAAAGGTAAAAAAATACGTCATAGATTGAAGATTTTTAAAAGTTTTCCTGTAGATCCATCTTTGTCTGAATTTTAGTTGTATTTAAACTATGAGATTTCTATTATATTACAATTCCATCTATTTCTATCAAGTTCGTATTAAAAGGATTATTGATAAGAAAAATGAGACATCAAAATGTACCGCTTAGGCGTCGTATTTTGTTACTGCTTTCATTACAACAGCATCTTTTTTTTTTTTTTTTTTTTTTTTTTTTTTTTTTTTTTTTTTTAACGTGAGGGAAAATCCTCGTAGGATGCTATGCCGGACTCTTACCGACTAAAAAACCTCACGTAACGCCCAACAGCCTATGGTTGAGAGCCCCGGGTAAGCCCTCAGGAAGGATGTCCCGTGACTCCCAACAGACCTACGGCCGCCAATGCGGCCTCGCCCAGGGGGTGGTTCGGGTGCAATCCCGCGTCTATGGGGGATTTCGGGTGTGACCCCGCTTCTAAGGGGGGGCGTGCGTGAGTGCTCACGTCACGCTGCCGTCATGGGCCTGCTTCTGTAAGGACGGTGAGCGGCCCTCTCACCGTCCTCAGACCCCCGGTCATGGAGGCCGATAGTCCTCGGCGAAGACACGTCGGCGGCGCCCAGGGCGCCGACTGCGGAACTCGGGTGGAAGAGTTCTCTCCCGCACCCGGCCCGCCGCTTACAACAGCATCTTATAAAAGTTTTCTAAATTTTACTAGCTCTATTCAATTAGAACAAAATCTATAATACAGTTTGTTTTTGTATTTTTCGTTAAATTGGTAGCCTATATTTATTATATTTATATTTTTTTATTTATTATTTATTTCTATTACCTATATTTATAAATACTTGGTCTATTTTGGTATTAACATGATGTTTTTATTTTAAGGTGTGGTCTGACTGGATGTTATGTCACAGTAGTGTGTGGAATCCACCACCAAAGTTTGATAACTTCCAAATTGAGTAAGTTTGTTTTGACTTCTACTTGTTTCACGTCTTGTTATAAAGACACTCAATATTAACTGAATTTCATTGTTGTAGTACCGACAACGATCCATGGGACTGGCTTGCGAAGCTTATGAATATATTGGAAACTATTGGCGATAAGTCGACTAAATTAGAATCTGAAATGAAGGAAGGTAAGAATAATTTTATTGTTAGTCTAACTTTATGTTATGACTTATGTTTTATTACTATTTTTGTTCATGTTTAGCAAATGAAAAAAAAAAAAAACTCCAGTAGCAACTATTACACGTTTTAAGATAATGAACTGGTATTTGCATATTATTGGTGGTCGCTGGATAAGATCTGTAAAGTTACGATGAGTACGAAATGAAAAGAATTAGTTGTGAATATTCCGGTGGGGTCGACGGCTTTGACTGGGCGATTTCACATCCCTTTAAATGCATAGTTTTCTTACTTGAACCAAAGATAATACAATAGTATTACATACAGATAGGCAACTCCTTGCCCCCCACTGAGCAAGCTTCCCCGCCCCCGCCACAGCTGTCAAATAGTTGAAGGATATTTTGAGGGAACGTTTTGCTTAACCTTGTGGTCACACACTCATTCAAGCGATTTTTTTTCATGCTCTTCTGCCGGTTTCCGTCACATCAGCTAGACATTCACGAGAGCTAGAGCTCCGAATAAAAATTCACTCCGTAGTTACATGTAACCAAAAACTTCATTGTCTGAATGGTTTTTACTTGAGGCGCTTATTGGATGTAGTATGTAGATCACAAGCGGACGGTCACTGTAGTAGGTACAACATCAGATCTTTCTTATTTATTAAACTAAGTATACGATAACGCCCTCCAAAGACGTATATGTTAGAATTGGTCGGTTCCGGTAGGGTCTCGATGGATGAGTTGGTAAAGCGTTTGCCACGGTTTGCGGGAAGAAAACCCTGCTCAAGACTGATAATTTTTCTAGGACTTATTGCAATAGTAGTAACCATTTTAAGAATCATAGTTCTAATGAAAGTGTGTTACCAGGGCACATATGTGTGCGTCTACCAGAAGACGCGTCACTGGCCGGGTTCACGCCACTAATGTACATGGAACCGGCGATAGGCTGGGTTCATGCCGATCCGTCTGCACCCCATCACGCAGCTGAACACGCCCTTAGGATCAATAAGTTGCTGTTCTTTGGTACTGAGTAAGTATTGTATTTATTAACTAGCCGATCCTCGTAACTTCTTTTATGTGACAGTTTGACTTTTCGGAACCTTAATATGTATGTTTTATACATAATAAAACTTCCTCTTCAACCACTCTATCTATTGCTGAAAAGTGAATTAAAATTCGTTAAGTAGTTTAAAAAGATCTTTTAGTCGAACAGATAGCGAAAGTGTTTTCATTTTATACCATGTAAAGAAGACATAATAACTTAGGATTACAATTTGGTTTTCTCTTTGAAATCAGCCGTTTCAGAGGAGCGAGTCTAGTTACACCGTGACTTGAGATTTTATATATTTTATTAGAAATCATGCATTTCTGTAATTATCTGGTGATAAATGCATGATTGCAAATGTGTTTTAAAGGTTAACTTGATGATTGGTATCATGACCGGTCCGTCCCTTGATCACGCAAGATGTTTAGAATTCATGTCATATTTATTTAACAAATTGACGCACAAAGGTTAAGCCATATTTTTACATCTGAAGAGAGCCGCTTCATGAAGGCCATTCCTATTAAAAAGCTTCCCAAATTGGAGATGTCTTTATTAGTTTGTTTACTTAGAATCGATATTAATAATTTCAAAATAAACATTAATCGAAAAAAGTACGAACGAAGTGCGTACACGGAAAAATAAGTACAATGACGAGATCTATCGATAGGCATTACTTTTTCAATGGAATTCGAAAACGTCTTGTTACTCATAATGCAGTTTCTATGCAACAGGCTGCAGTTATAATGTTGAAAGATGACCGAACTATTAATGTTCAGCGAATCTAGTAATCAACGTGAATAATTAGTAGTGAAAGACTGAGCCGTAAGGGACTGAAGTATTTTGTAGTTGCAAATCAACAGCCTATAAAACGTCCAGTATAATTTTTATTTTGAAAAATCAGCAGGTCGCAGTCTTTTAAAACGTATCGGAGAAACGGGGCGCGAACATGTCGCAAATCATACTACATTTTGTATGAAAACGACGCGGAAGATACATACTAGTATATGCTTGCGCACGCTCTTTCTGTCTGTCCTGAGCTTAAAAGACGTACTAATTCCGGTTTTTAGTGTAAGGGAAACTGGGGACACTTGATCCCCCCTTTTGTTTTTTATCCCTAATTTCTACATTGAGAATCCGTTTAAAAAACTGTTGGTACTAAAATACGTGAAATTTATTTGCTTATAATTGCTGTAAGAGCCAAAGATATGAATATCTAAATTTAGTAGTTATTTGACTTAAATCAATAATAAGGAATCGTACCATGTGTCCCCTATATACGTAAGACTTGATCCCCCCGGTCTTGATGACCTTATCCTGGGGGATTAACAGGGGGATCCTACAAAGATGTGGCCAGCCTACTGCCATTTCAAGACGCATGCTTCTGCGGGCTATGTCGACCACTCTGGTTCTCTTACGGAGAACATCGTTCCGAATTTTATCCCTCAGAAGCATCCATAGCATAGCTCGTTCCATTGTTCGCTGTGCAACTTTAAGGGAATTGGACTAGCTTTATTTTCGTTCTCTGGCACCATTTTTCGGGCACCTTCTCTGGTTTTGCAGGCTCTTGGGATATTGTTCTGCAATGAATTGAAAAAAAAAGGTAGGGGACACTTGAGTTTGGTGGATCAAATCTCCCATAATAAAGTGTACCAAGTATACCCTGAGCCACTTGAGGTTATAAACCAAAATATTTTCAAATGTCTATAATATTACCACTTTATTACGTAAAGAATGGCTAATAATATAGATAATGGCTCGTATTAAATGCATACACACTTAAAAGTCCTATTTTAAATAAATGTTTAGTCAAAATAAAAACTCACCAAAATTTTCTTTCTGCCGCAACAATTACTTACTGGGCCGCCGTTTGCCAAAGTGTCAAATGTGATAGATGTACCATCTTTAGAAAGTTATCGGGTACCATATACAATCGATATTGCCACTATAAAACTAAATACGGCTTATACAAGTTCTGTAAATCTTGTGTACCTAGTCTCCCGTAAGGATCAAGTATCCCCAGTTTCCCCTAAACTTTTTTTTGCATCTACTCGATTTTTGAGCTTTCGTTGTTAGCTTTCTTTGAGATTGGAAAGGTAATCTGACTTGCATTTTCTTTACAAATAAATGTTTTCGTGTACAACTAGGTACCTAGTTGGCGTGGAACCACCGGTGTTACGACTCGAGTACCCGGCAGACGCGACACCTCGATACGTCAGCGCCGTACAACAAGTTCAGACCAGCCATCCGCCTCTGCAGAATTTGGTAACGTATCTTGGATGTATTTCATTGAATATTCTTTATTTGCATTTCCACAGTGTAAGTAGAAGTTTGTGGACCCTAGAGCACTGCAACAAATTATTTTCTGCCGCTCCAAGATCGGTATTTCCAGGACATGGTAACCTAGAACTGGCTGATGCATCAAGCAGTCTGCGGGTTACCCAACTCCTCATAAAATTACAGGATATAATACTTTTTATTTTTTGAGGACCACTGTCAGAAGTTGTAAGGACTCTGAGAGTGGACCCCAATCGCTAAATGTTGCCACGACTTTCCATCAGGCGAGCTTAATAAGTGCCAAATTGATGCCGTGTAATAAACATGTTTGGGCTTATATTAGAACAGTCTTGATCGGGATTTATTTAATTTTTAAACTGACACTTGTTAATATTATTTTGTCTATAGTTTGAAGACTCTGAAGGCGAAGATAAAGGTAGTGTTGTATCCAGTGGTTTGACGAATCAGAGCGAGGGCGCGGAAATCGAAGGCCCAGACGAAACGACCCGAAACTTGTTACGACGCAAGGAGCAACTCGAAACTAGGAAAGCGACATTAGAGAGACATCGACAAAGGGTTCATGTATGTAACTGTTTATTTGTCTCTTTAGATGTTTAGTCTTTATAACTTAGCTGTTTTGCGCAACTTCGTTTTCAAAGAAAGAGAAAAAGGAAGGCGTATTTATTCATCAGGTTCAAAGTAGCGTGTGAAACTGGCATATTTGCTTTACTTATTTTATTAACTCTACAAAAGAATCTATATATCTTCGAACTGAGGATTTTCAACCCTCTGCAGTTTTATTATATGTAAGTATAAAATAATACTAAATTATATACAACAATTGTGTAATACAACGCCATCTAGTTTCAGCCGTAAGTAAATGTTTCGCAAGTTCCATAACTGATGATGGTATGAACCAAAAGTAATTGGAACATATTTTAAAGCAGGGCTTTAAACGACTGCGGTTAAGATATTAGGCGCTAAGCACATCGATCTTGCGTTTAGCACGCCATCATTCTGTTTCGATCTAATACCGTTTCAAACAGACGCCAATACGGTCATTTGATCAAATTAAACGGCCCTCATTGAACGCGCCATAGCACGCCATTTCGGCGTCTGTGCCCGATTCAAACGATCTTATTGGTCTGTATTTGATAGAAACTGAACGCCATTTCAAAGCACTGCTGCGTCGCAGTGCTTTGCCATTCAGCAATGACTTGTGTGGTTGAAATGCAAAACTATGAACAGAAATCCAAACTGAGGGTCTAAAAAGATAACATTATATGTTTCATATTATGAAACATGCATGTTGCCTTTTTAGGCCCGCTGTAAATAACTACTTTATGCCGTTGAATTAAAGCCCATTTTTCCTTACGTTAATAAACTAAACTGTCACTGAGATCAAGCTATATTGTATTGTATTGTTCCATACAGGATATATTACGTAGTGGATCAATCGGCGGCGACGTGGAGGTTAGACCGAGAGTACTCGTGCCCGATACTAACTGTTTCATCGACCATCTGACGTTACTACAAGCCGTGGTTGCGGCGCCCTCGCAACCGTATACGTTAGCTGTGCCTGTTGTTGGTAAGTGTAATAAGTAATGCTACTATTTCTTAAAACTGCTTGAGAAGAAGATTACCCTGTGAAGCTCATATATTTAATTCTACCCTCTACCTTCCTTTGTCTTGCAAGAGGGCAGATGTGTAGTCGTCGTATAATCGTAAACGTAAACCGTTGCCTCTGTGTTGGAAATAGCAAAAATACCAGTAAATTTGGATTCAAGGTATTTTTCCAAAATTTGTCAACCCTTTTTCGTCCCACAGTAATGTCGGAACTGGAAGGCCTACGCCGCTGTTCGCGGGTAGGAGACTCCGCGAGGGAAGCTCTGACATGGCTTAGCGGAGGCGCCGGTACCGCCGTACGGGCTGCTACGTCGCGCGGCACGCTGATGACGTCACGCGCGTTCACCGCCGAGAGTGACGTCACTGCGGGCACGAACGACGATCGCGTACTCGCTACTGCGCTCAATCTGCATAAAAACCTCGCTGCCGATGCTGGTGAGTGAAGACTGAGACTTGCTATTTTGTACATGATTGCTGCTTCGGTGTGTGATAAATTTAGAATAAAATTTAACCCCTTTATCCTCTAAGGGGTGGAATTACTACAAGCCCTTTCTCAGGTGCTGTCTACATTGTAAGGGCAGCTAACCCTAAAAAATTCAAGTTTCTAGGTTCAAGGGCTTTGTATGTGTGTCACCCAGTCATTTCATCGTGACATTGATCGATATTTAGTCACAAAAACTTTCAACAGAATTGAACGCAGAACCTGTCAAACGATTGTCATAAAATTTTAGTGCGCCTTCACACTAGCGTAGGCGTTCGATGGACGTATGCGCAGCGTATACGTCGCGTATACGTCGCGACCGCCCGACGCTTGTTCAGCGTACTCATGTGTTCCAGTGGAGACGCCGCGCCAACGCGGCGTATACGTCGCGTATACGTCGCGTCGGCGCCGCGCATACGTCCATCGTACGCCTACGCCGCACGAAGCGGTATTCGACCCCAAAAGCTGGCCAAAATGGGTTATTTTTATTTTGGTTCTACGCCATCTAAACTATTGTTTTCATAAACTAGGATAACCGCTCCACACAGTAGCAAAAAAAACAAAGCCCTAGTGTCCCGTCGCACCCCGTGGTTCTCAGTCGAAAGTTACCGTTCGCTAGCTGTGGTCGTGTGATTGTTCGATGCGCTCAAATTTCGTGATTTCAAATAGTCGCCATCTTGTGATTTAACAGTTTTCTGCTGGTTTTCATGATGGATTGTGCTTAACCAGGTATGTATTTTATTATACACTTAATTTTATCAACTAAAATATAGCCTCTGTCTATTTATATCCGTGAGAAGCAAACACCAAGAAACTGCTATGAAAATAACACATTTTTTAATATCGAAAGGGTTTTGTTATATATTTGATCATTATTAAGTGAAAATTTTAATAACATGTTATTGAATAGACCTTCTACTATGTGACTACGATCAAAACTTCCACTCCAAATCACTCCTCTATTTTTAGTGATTTTTTTTGTAGGGGCAATCAATATTCAGTAAATTCGGTTTTTCTTATTTATGATGTGTTTTTTGTTCTAGGCTCTTCGGGAGTGTGAGTTTTAACTAAAAGTGATTTATTTAATATAATGGAACGCTGAAGTGCTAGAAATTATATTCAAAAATTACAATCTATCGAGCGAGAGCTGCTAAGTCAATATGCAGAAAATGATCCAAATATTGTTGATGTAAAGCAAAAACTGTCAAATTTCAAACATCAGTTTAAACAAAAATGGTCACTTGCACGCAATATAAAGGCCCGATTCCTGGCAAACAATGCAGAGTGACTTAAAAGCACCATATTGTTACTGAAAGCAGGTAGGTGATTCACGCTGTTGTTTGATTATTGGAACATTTTGCTTATCTGCATGTGGCGTACAGATTACCCATAAAGAAGTGGAACGTTCGTCTTACCGCTGAAGAGAAGCAAGTAGTGGAAAGTAAAAAAAAAAATATTCAAAGCACGGGAGAAACTAGGACTGCTAGTGGATATACTAAAAGCTAATTTTGGAAACACGAATGACGGTAACACAAGTAGACGTTTCTTTGAGAACTACGAAGTTTCAGCTAGCATTACGGGGATAGACCGCAATTTAATTTACCGAATGAAAATAATTTTGGACACAATGTGTTGTGGATTAGACATAAATGCAGAAGAGTTCGGCAAATATTGTCAAGAAACAGCGAAATTATATGTTTCTTTATATGCGTTTTACCCAATATCCCCAACATTACATAAAATATTATGTCATGGGCCTGACGTTATAAGTACCTACATCAATTCTGCCTATAGGGCAATTATATGAAGAAGCTGCAGAGGCCCGTAACAAGCACATTCGAACGTACCGGACAAATTATGCTCGCAAATTTTCACGAGTTGAATGCAATGCTGATGTTTTCAACAGGCTCCTGTTAATCGGATCCGGTCCTTACGGGAATGAGGAAAAAAAAAATAAAGAAATGTCACCCACTGTCAGCAGATGTCCGAAATTTGTTGAAGGAAAGTAACATTTTTAATGTAGGCTTCGAAGAAGACGACGAGAATTTCGAATAAATGATTTTTATACATCACTTTATGCTTTCTTTACCCTTTTCTATCCTGCAACAACAAAAAATATGGTTTTCAAGATACTAGGCACAAAAAATAATATTGGCCAGCTTTTAGGGTCAAATACCACTCTGTGCGCCGGAAAAACGCTAGTGTGAAGGCGCACTTAATGGAAACAACAACAATAAACGCCATTTAAAGAATTACCACTGTGAACACGTTGTGAGCGCTGATTTCAAGGGACCCTTTTTTCGATGTTTTTCTTTGATCCCCACAAGCTTTCTCAAAATCGATGAATAGATTTAAACTGCTTAGTCAGGTCATCTCTCTCATTAAATCAACAATAATCTCAATCCACCATTCCAGATACCCGCGGCGACGACGGCAGAGAATCGTCTCTCATCCGACGCATACGAGAAGTGGTCCTTCTCACTGACGACCGCAACTTACGCGTGAAGGCTTTAGCGGCCGAACTACCCACGCGGGACCTACCATCCTTCGTCCAATGGGCGGGTCTCAACGATACTACGGTAATAAAAACGCCATTTTAAAACCTTTATCGTCATTAAAAAGTACTAACTATTGTGTTGTATAGTCTCCTTTGGCCGTTCGCCGACGTTTTTTATGCGATGTAACTGTATTGATCTTTTTAGGGTTTTGTACACAAAGGGCAAAAACGGGACACTTTCTGAGACTTCGTTGTCCATCTGTCTGTCTATCGGCTACGAGGCTGTATCTCAGGAACCGTGATATCTTGAGAGATGAAATTTTCACAGGTGATGTATTTCGGTTGACGCTATAACAACAAATACGCGCCTCAGAAAAATATTAATATTTAATAATAATAATAATTAATATTCACGGACATTTCACACGACGCTATCTGATCCCAAAGTAAGCTAGGAATAACCTGCTTGTGTTATGGGTATCAGACCACGGATATTAATACTTATATACTTTTAAATACATACATATTATACATAGAAACACCCAGACTCTTGAGACAAACATTTATGGGTCACACAAATATTTGTCTCCGGTGGGAATCGAACCCACGACCTCCAGCGCCGCAAGCGGTATCACTACCGACCGCGCCACAGTCAGTCAATGATGGCTCCTATCTTATAATGGCGGCTCCTATCCTACAACAAACGTGATTTTTTGTCGTTATTTGGTACGGAACTCTCCGTGCGTGAGTCCAACTCGCACTTGCCCGGTTTTTCCTTTTAATTTGATCGGAATATCTTCAGCATTTTTTAATATTCATTAATCGAGTTATGGTTTATGAATGCGTTGTTAATTCTTGATAGTGTGGGTTTTGTTAACTAGCTACATGGCGCCGGGATGAGCTAAATTTATGATCTCGTTAGTATTGAGTATGGATTCGTTACCCTAAGCAGTTAAACAGTGTTATAGATTCGATTCTGATATACCCATTTTTACGAGTATAGGATTATTTTTACCCCCAACAATACAAGCTAGTTTTAATAGGCAATTTAATGGTACCACCGCATATTAAATTCTATGTATCAAACAAAATGAGTTTGATTACAACACATATACAGGTGGAATTTATTGGAAGTATGAGGAAAAGTACCCTTAATATTGATGACGGCAAATTTTGCTGAAAAGAAACATTCCTTTGTTTTTCAAAGTTAGTAAAACTGCATCTGCTGGAGCACGGAATAATTTATAGGAAATTGTTTCGGTTGGTATCATAAAATACTGGATGTTTTTTTTATATCTCCCAGGTTCGGTTCCCGGCTTAAGCAGGTGCTTTTTCAAAAATTTTTAAACGCAGTTTTACTTACTTTTGAGAGTAAAGTAATGTTTTTTTTCAGCATTACTTGCTTTTATCAATATTAAGGGTATTTTACATTCAGTCACGGTCTTTGGGCTCCAGCCTGTATATAGGTCGAAAACGACTGGAGCTTCATGTTTTTGATTTGTTGCGGTACGCGGCAAAGTTCGCCGGGACCACTAGTTAAATAAAACTTCACATTTTCTTTACTTTTTGTTGTACCTGCTGCACTTAAAAAAGTTACGCTATGACTGGTCCTTGGATGGGTTAGCATTGACCACTTCGTGACAAAAAATGAACTATAAGGCACAATATGGGTCGTATGCTCTCCTCTCCCTACCCCTTTAGGGATAAAGGCGTGACTGGTATGACGTATGTAGGCCTCATACAGTTGTTTAATCTCATGAAAAGATAACGACTGTCCTTGAAAAGTTTTCTATATTGCTGGAATCTGTCAGTATTTAAATGGGGGTCGGCTTCGGCTTAAGAGCTAAAACTTTGTCTTGAATAGTACAACAAATCAGAATCAGAATGCCTTCGAATTTTCACCAAAATATACAAGTGACTGCATCTCCAGCTTCTGAACTATCTCTCAAAAATATATCATCATCATCCACTGAACCTATTCCCAATCCAGTTGGGATCGACTTTCCAAGTTTCCCCCAACTTCAATATTTTCCCTTAATTGACTGCCATCTGTCCTCCACAATCAATTGGCAAAATCAAAATGACTATGGTTCTTTATTTGGGGCAGTTTGTTTTTTTCACAGGGGAAGGTTCCCCTTTAGTAATAGTAGCTTGTTCTTGTCTATACAATGCGTTGAAGTCCGGCATCGCTGTGCAACTTAGACCATATATCACGGGACTAGCCTTTGCGAACCACCGCATACAAAAATATTCTGCTAGTTTTCATAGCGGGTGAAGGGGGAAACACAAAGACATATAAAATTTCATTATATTTAAAAATGTATTAATCGACAAACGCGTAATGGCTGTTGTGTGTTAATTTTATTGTACAGTCAACTACAATGAAATGTACTAGTTTAATCATATAAAATGATGTACTGATGTACAGTGCTTTTTATAAAGCCAAAAGACCAAATGGTCTATTGGCTTGGCAGAAAATAATGCTTAAGTAAGGCGCATCCTGTGGTTAGATGATCTAAGCTGTGCAATAATGGGCACCTATCGTGCCCTACCCACCTATAATAAGCGGGCTACTGGGGCAAAATTATGTACTAAGTAGTATCAAAGATTATAATAGTACTGCATACAAATAGGCAACTCCCTACCCCTCACTGATCGAGCTTCCCCACCTCCGCCAGTTCCCCCACAGCTGTCATTATAGTAGGCGGGTATTTTGAGGGAACATTTGCTTAGCCTTATTGGTCACACACACATTTAAGCTCTGTACGAACATAGCGTGTTTTAGCCCCTCTCTATAAAATCGATTGCAAAGAGGCTTATGGCGAGACTTTGTCTGTAGTCTGTGACTCTGTTGCATTATATTACGACACTAGGTCACGTGGATCATCTGTTCAAAGTTTGAAATAAAACAAAAATGACAATGTCAATCGGAGTGAACTTTTACTTTCACAGAGGGGCAGTTGGGTGAGACCGTCTCACGGCTTCTTGTTAGTGTAGGTGAAAGAATTGAAAACGAATCATTTGTATGGAGTTTCCGTCCTGTGGTAGTATTTAATTGTCTTATTTGTTACAGAATACGCAGCCGACAACTGCCGGTGACACGGAGGGACGAAATTGAACGTAATCTGTCTCTCCACATTGACGAGTGTTCGTATTCAGATTTACTAGTTATTATGTGAAAGCGAGGTGACTTAATGTTGCAAGGATAATAGTGCTTACTAAAGATAATATAGCGTTCCTAGTCGACCTGCGCCTGTTCAATGGCCCGACGACCGAACGCGTCTCATTATAGTATAGGAATTGAATAGATTAAGTAAAATTAATACACCAATAGATGGTTAAATATATTGAATAGATAGATTTTGTTAAGGGCTCTAGGATTCCACCTGTGTGTTCCAGGGCTACGTTTAACTTTTTACTTCTTTTCCGTTCTATTATGTAGGATTAGATAAATCGAAAATTCAGTGTTGCTGAGCTTTTATTTTTGTTTACTTATACTTTTTTTGTATTATAGTGACTATATTTTTTATTATTTTCTAGTTCGATAGCAGTAAAAAATGTACTGTTGTGCCTGTCTCCGTCAAGTACACTATCCGTAACTATTATGTCTACAATGTTATACACGGATATGAATTATTAAATAATTAAATAGACGAATGAATTGTTGCACATTTGCATATATTACTGATTTTAGAGACTATGATTTTTCATTTACATACATTTTAAGTACATAAAATAAAATTAATCTTACATTTAAATAGGTTTTGCGCGAAATGTCATGTGCCATTCAAAGCTTTTACTTAACACTCCGTGTGTTGCTTTCTAAAAAACAAACTTAAAGAAAAAGTTTGTTCAAATATCGGATTGTAAAAAAGAACAAAAAAAAAAGAAAATAAAAATGAGCACCGTGTGTTAAGATAACACAAACTGTTTACTACTTTTTTATATGCGGAGCAACTGCATCATGATAATTTTATATTTACAATGTAGTACAAATATTTGACTTGCAAGGACACCTCGTGTATTCTCAGGTTTGATTAGATTTAGCATAGGTAACACGAACACGATATATTTCATCACCTTTTTATATAATATCAATAAATAAAATTGATCACCATCAAATGAATTTATATACTAAATGGAATTGTTTCAATTTTTATTTTACACTTTTATGAAATATGTTTATACTGAACGTACGAGAAGTGATCAAAATTTTTGGCAATTTATTTAAATTAGTTTCCGGTGCAAACGTTTTTGCGTAGTTCGCTAGTATCTCTCTTCAAGTTTTACCTGTTCCTCAGCAATTGAGTCTTAATTTTTAATTAACAATCGTCTTTTTAATCTTCTTTCCAAATCAATTCATACTTCATTTCTTTTTCTAACGTGTTGTATCAGTTTGTCTGACGTTTTCTTGCCTTCGCCTTAGAATACCTCTGATTTCTTAATTAATTTGCTATCCTGACAGAGCTAATCACATTCTCTCAATATCTCAAACCCCTCTAACGAACTTTTTAAAAAGAATCGCTGAGTATCATGTCTCTTTGTTTTCTAATTGAAATATAGTATCAGATTTCCTGAAATAATTTTTACAACGTTTCTGTTTTCCATTTCTTTATTTATAAAACCTCTGTAGTGATTGGTTAGCTGGCTGGTCACACACAGCTTTTTATCACTTCTCGTCTTAGATCATCTAACCACAGGATGCGCCTTACTTAAGCATTGTTTTCTGCCATTGCACATGACCATTTGGTCTTTTGGCTTTATGAAAAGCCTGTACATCAGTACATCATTTTATATGATTAAACTAGTACATTACATTGTAGTTGACTGTACAATAACAATTAACACACAACAGCCATTACGCGTTTGTCGACTAATACATTTTTAAATGCAATGAAATTTTATATGTCTTAGTGTTTCCCCCTTCACTTGTATGAAAACTGGCAGAATATTTTTGTATGCGGTGGTTCGCAAAGGCTAGTCCCGTGTTATATGGTCTAAGCTTCTCGTATATCAATTATGGTGCATTTAATGCAAAAGACAATCAATTTGTTTACCTAAATTAAATGAAATAACTAGATTCTCTATACCCCTCGCCCTATAAGTAGTAAATTCTGAAATATGTCCTGTCTCTTTCTATTGCTCGACAAACAAAAAAGATAGCGATAATCCATACTCTCGCTGTCTTTCTCTTTTATCATTAGGACAGAAAGAGATAGGATATGTCTTAGAATTTACTTATTACAGGCCGAAGGACATAGTTAATTTTAGTTTGGTTAGTACATTCAGTTTTAACAACAGATGAAAATAAATTTTACATGTAAATGAAAATAAAATGTATTATGTATAAACAAATTTATATTGTTAACAAAGTATTTCATTTTTGAAACATTTGATGCTGTTACTTTTTTGTCTTGATCATGAGGTTTTAATTAAACATTGAATTACTTCAATAACACGTTTTATTTATATTATCTGTCCCGTCTTTACCCCTTTTTGCAATCTTCTGACTGATACTGAGTCTTGTGTGGGTCGGGCGGGGGAATTCCGGTGAGGAGGACGCTGTGAAATTTTTGTATATCTAGAGTGCAAGGATCCATCTTTGAGGCTATTTAGGTTTGGAAATACCAAGCACTGACGGTAGATTGTGGTGGTATGGTGTGGACGGAGGATTCTGTCAACTATAATGGGCGCAGCCAATACAGTTGACAGAATCCTCTTTTAGTGTCTATAGACATCTTCGTTCCTAAAGTTTCTTTCTATCGTTGAAGAAGCGGGTCATAGTCACACTTAGGAAGAGAGCCCATCGGCGCCGGGAGGGAGGTGCAAGGGGGTGCACCTGCTGGAAAAATGTTCTGTCATACAGGAAAGTGCATAGAAAAATTATATACTTAGGTAGGTATTTTAGTATATTTATATGCTGATGCACTTCCCTGGGAATAAACCTGGCGTCGCCCATGAGTGAGCATTGCTAAGATATAAGACAGAGACAGGACATAGTTTCGAGCAAGGCCTTTATTCTCACTAGTTCGATTCATTAGTTCGATCTTCGAACTAGTGAGAATTTATTTTCTCATTTGTTCGACCGTCGATCTTGAAATTCCAATACCTAGTACAGTCGTGTGATTACAATATACAGGGTGTCCCACGGCTATTCCAAATGGAGGGACAGTACCATAAATATTGTAGATGGAACATTTCACTGAAAGAAGACATTATTTTAATTTAAAAAATAACTTAAACTGCATTCATAGATTTTTAAATACTTACATGGTTGAGCCGGGAATCGAACCCGCTACACGAGAAAAAATAATCACCCTTAGGTTTATCATACCAATCGAAAGGCTTCAACATAAGGATTATTTTTTGCCAAGTAACATAGTGTCAAAAATAAAAGGAAGACCATGTATTTTAACATTTGATCTGAAATTTAGTTCAGAAAAATGAAAAGCTGGCATTGCCAGTGATCTCAATGAATACTTTCGCCCCTCGCTCCACAATGTGGACGCGATCATGCGCATTAGAGGCCTGACGAAGGAAACAGTCTCACGGGGTGAGGTGGTGGTGGCGGTGTCTCTCGACATCGCCAACGCATTCAACACCTTGCCCTGGAGCTGCGTCAGGGAGGCGCTTCGGCGCTTATCTATCATGGAGTGCCTCCCTACCTCCGTCGAATTGTCGGGGCTTATCTCTCCGAGAGAGCCATAACTTACCCGAGCTGGCTAGGGCCGGGTCGGCGAGATGTGTCGTGCGGTGTTCCACAGGGATCGGTTTTAGGGCCGCTCCTGAGGAACATCGGTTACCATTGGGTGCTGCGTGGTCCGTTGCTCAGAGGGGTCGGCGTAACGTGTTACGCCGACGACACCCTCGTTACGGCGCGGGGAGCAACGCACCGTGAAGCAGCACTAAAGGCCACGGCAGGGGTTGCTCAAGTCGTGGGTTGGATTCGGCAGCTGGGTCTCGAGGTCGCCCTTCACAAATCCGAGGCTCTGTGCTTCCACGGACCTCGAATGGGGCCACCTGCGGGATCCAGCCTACAGATAGGGGGCGTCAACATCGTCATCGAGCCCTCGATGAAGTATCTGGGTATCGTACTCGATGGCCGGTGGAACTTCGGACATCACTTCCGAAGTTTGGTCCCAAAACTGAGGGGAGCATCAGCCGCACTGGCGCGGCTGATGCCCAACATCAGGGTACCCAACGGGAGCATGACCAGTCTGATCTATGATTTCTTGGTGGAGCTGGGACCGCTTTGCCTCGATTCCTCGGGGCGCAGGCCTGTGGCCCCTCCAGCGCGCCGCCTTGCGCTATTTGAATTATGACGCGCCCGCCCGCGCTTACAGGATCCATGAGGGGTACCGGCTAGGCATCATGCCGACTCGACGGAGATCGTACGGTATCCTCTTATCACCCTGATAGCAATCGCCAACCGTCAGGGTATCCGCCCATATGCAGTACATACATGTAGTAAAAGAACGAAAGTTATTGATACTTACCGCTTAACTGATAATAGGTACCTATACCTAGGCACTGCCTACCGCCTCCATAGAGTCTATAGATATATCGTAAACTGATCGTAAATTGCAATCAAGTATACCTACGAAGCAAAACAGATGTGGGTAGGTACCTACACAAACCATCCTACCGAAACTCATTTCCCGTGTCAATAATAATTTATAAAAACTGCATTTTAAATAAAAAAATATGGGCTTGGTTTGGAGTATTTTAGTATCTACATTTTTCTTTTGCTCTTATCTAATTAAAATCTTTACGCTGGCGATCTTATATAATTCTTATTCGTAAACAACTTGTACAATTTTTAAGTAACGGAAAACGTCGGTCATCGCCCACTACTGCTTATTTTTGAATAATTGAAAGGAAAAAATAAATAATTTAAAACTATACTACGATTTTTAATTCGAGTCAGTAAAATGACATTTTCAGTGTTGCGGGATTTTTGTCACAAATAAATAGTGATGTGGTTGAATCGAGTTTTACAATTAAAAGTTAGTCGAGATTATATTTTTTAATTCCATATCAAACAGTAATTAAATATTACATAAAACCACCTATACCGTATTTCAACTCATTCAAATAATGCAGTAAACAAACAATTTGGATCTCGATTGCTCCATAATTATTTCCCTACATTTAAATATACTTAATCGCTTTTCTAGGAACCATAGTTTGTTTTATACAAACATTTTACACCAATTTACCTTGAAAATAATTTCATGAAAAGTATGTACTTTGATGACAAAAAGTTAAAACTGTCATTTTTGCTTGTCCTTAAATTATTTTTTCATCCCATCTATTCGAAAAGCATCACTATGCACCACGATAACAGGGCGCAAAATATAAATAATCTTTTCTGTTAAGAGCTTTTAGCGGGCGGCAAAGTGATTTGAATTTGGAACTTGGAACTGAATTTATAACATTCATAGAAATCCTACATAAGTATAACGTAATCAGTATACCTACATAATTTTATTGTATTCTGCAAATATAATGAATTCTACGTCGAATTATGACAGTGACCATGCATTAACTCCTGAATGACTATTAGAAGCTAACTACGTCGTACAAAACTCATTTTTTCTCATAGAAAGTGGATGAAAAGTAGAATATATTACATAAGAGCAAATTATTTTGCCCTCGGGCGGTGTACTTTGAATCCCTCACTGCGCACAGGATTCTAAGTTAGAATCCCTCGCTGAGCTCGGGATTCTATTCGAGAATCCTTCGCTTTGCTTCGTGATTCAAAGTAGCGCCGTGCGTCGCCGTCAAAATACTATTTTGCTCCCTTGTTATACAACCTACTATTTTCTACGACCATTTGGTAATTTGCATACTACATAACCACAAGTCGGAAGAATGGGCGGAGACCCTGATGGTCAGCAATGTGGCTAGATAGCTGAGCCCGCATAGGGCGATGGCCGTTAGGATGATAAGGGGATACCGCACGATCTCAGGTGAGGTGGCATGCCTCCTAGCTGGGACCCCTCCATGGGACCTGGAAGCAAAAGCCAAGGGTCTGCGTCTCGAGAAATCGAGGCCCAGCGGTTCCTGCTCCACTAGGAAAACGCGGAGATATGGAAGGTGCGACTTGAGCAACCAAAGGGGGGATCCGCCACAATCGCGGCCGTCAGACCGGTCATGTACGAGTGGCTGGAGAGAAGAGACGGTGCTCTCTCCTACCGGTTGTCACAGATACCGGGCACGGTAGCTTCGGTAAGTATCTGTGGCGAAGACACCGGAAATCCACAGCACTGCGAGGACCGCAGCGATGACATAGCGCTGCGGCAGTGCACGGCAAGATTAAGTCTATTATAAAAAAAAATCAGTCTAGTCAATTCAATTGTTAAGTCAATTATTTTAAAATAGCCATAATCATTAATCTCTTTTATGATTAAGCCAACACGCCATTTTAGATTTACCATCACATTCAAAGACCCCTACAATTAAAATTTTCAAAATATCTTCGATGTAATAAATTCTTAAAAGTGTTTACCTTACTTGTTGTGTGTGTTTACTTTTTATTTATCAACCGATTGACATGTAATAAACACTAAATGTTAAGTAAGGCAAACCGCAACACAATAAAGAAAACCGCATTGTAATCGGTTAAACGGGTACTGAGATTAGCGCCCACAAACGTACAGACAAACAGATATACAGACATACAGACAAACAGACAAAAAATTTAAAAATCATTGTTTTGGGTTCTATTGCGTTCATAAAGCCCTCTTATAATATTTTATCTTATTTATCTTTCATGTACAGACAGCGACCTGTTACGATTTTATTATATGTGTTGATGATATGTAATAGATAGATATTATATATTTACAATATAAAATTTAAATTACAATACAAAAACACCTTTACACCTAATAAAATAAAGAATGACTAAAATGTCTAAGTCTATTGATTGTCGAACATCACTATTGTAGCGGGTCACCCTTTTTTGTATCAGTGACAGTTGCACTTGTCATTTTACTGACTGAGATTAATAATCCGACTTTAGTAAATTACTGTCGGCTATATTGACTTCGTAATTAATACGCTATTGTTTTGATTATTTAATTAAAATATATTTGATAACATTTTTACTACTGGCAATACAAGATTTAAGTAATTATCAAGATTATAGCTGCGTAAATTTACATATCTTATGTAAATTCTTGTATTTGTAATGAAGCCAAGAAAGTGATGAATACGTTGCTCTATGTTTTTTATTTACGAGTTCCTACTACTTTATGATATCTAATCGAAAAATAATATAAATGTATTTTATTTTATACCTAAGTAGGAAGATATTTAATTTTTGAATAATTGAAGCAATCGAAGTAATGATGAATTGTGGCCATTTACAGTCCAGTTTCTATACCTACCTAAAACTTCAATGACAAATGATTTCTACGCTTTTGACTCTAGGTACCACAAGCATTCCGACCACTTGTTAGCTTCTAGGTACGAAGGTCTGTAATCGGTTCTACCTGCCCATGACTCAGCATATAATGCACAAAGGTCATTTTGCCAACTGCCATTACGCAGCGTTTTACGAAAAAAGAATATGCTGAGTTAGTTCCGAGTTGGTTTGCATAATTTGACTGCCTACATTGGAAACAATTCCTTGCCTGCTAGTGGTGCCGAGCGCGCGCTAACCACATATAGGAGGCGCCACTGTCATGGACGCTTTACACTCTACACATAACACGTTGGTTAGGTAGCGTAAGGCCTGTAGAACTGAGCTCCAGTTAGTCTTAAATTCTATAACTGCTGCATAAAACCATTCCCAAATTCAGGCATTGACCTTAGAATCGAAATGTTAATATAGGTACCTACTTAGTGTAGCTTTAATTGCAGGGGTTAATGGAATGGGACGATTCGAACTACAGTTATCTGAACAAAAACGTACGAGTATTTATTTTCAATAACATATTTTTTATGATAGTTTTTGCCGAATATCCTATATGCAAATATGAAATGAATTCATAATTTAATCGCCAACAGCGACAAAATCAATTAGTAAGGAAATGAACAAAATAACTGCACAGAATGAGGTCGATTGCCTCTTTTAATGCACTGAACTTGCTGTAATAGACACGTTGATTTTACAAAGAGAATATAGACATTTCGTCCATATAGGAATTTACCTAGGTAATTAGTTAATTATCTAAGTGCAAAACTTATAGCTACTGTATATCTAGTTGGTAGGTATATATCCTTGTGTCTGTCCCTATAAAATATGGTAAGGGCCCATCCCTTAGAGTATAATCGTATTTTAGTAAGTAGGTACCTTCTAATGTGTACTCTAAGGCCCAACCTAACTTAACCTCGCGATAAGTGACCCACCGCTCTTCACTCTTCACAGCCCACTGAGGCTCAGAGGGACTTCGACGCGGAAAAGCCTAGCTAAGCTCCTGAAGAAGATCGGACGAGTTCAAACATTTTGGTCCATAAAGAAGAAACCCATTCCGGGGAATTCCGCTAGCCGAGTCGCTGTGTCTCGCAGCGTAGCGAAAAAATCTAAATCTATGATCTCGCCCCCTGACCTACCCTCACATCTTTACGTCGCAGAACAAGTTTTCAACAGATTTCTAGGATAAGCAGAGGAAAGAGCACCATGTGTTTTAGCTATTAGAAAAGAAAGAAAGAAAAGAAAGAAAGAAAAAATGTTTATTAACAAATAACTTCTGCCAAACTGTAGGGCAGTTTGTTGGTTGTCGTAGCACCTTATTTAACTGAATGTTACATACCATCTTAGTAGTCCAGCACTGTCATACTTCCATGAAGATTTCCCACACGTAAAAATATATTATACATACATACATACATATGATCACGCCTTCATCCCCGAAGGGGTAGGCAGAGGCATATTATATGCCCACATTTCACCTTTTGTATATATTAAACATAGAATACAACAAAACTCCGAAACAAACATTTGTGGATCCACACACAATTTTTTTTTGACCCTGAAATTGAACCCAGGACCTCAGCGTGGATATCGTTTAGGGACCGAGGATTACATAGGAGGAATGGTATAGACCAGGCCTTCCCAACCTTTTTCAGTCCACGGCGCCCTTATAAGTTTTGAAAATTTTCACGGCGCCCTCACATGCCTCATGAAATCTCACCCCGTCGTTCCTCCGCTGGCAATCGTCTCATTGACGCAGCTATTTAATGATATCCTCCGCATATGCCACTTTCGTGTGACATGTCTCGGCAAACTCATCAAGCCGCCCAAACCGGAAATCCCTTATAGATGCTATGCCAAACTCTTACCAACTAAAACCACAAGGTGCCCTACCACGGTGGCCACTTTGTGGGTTCGGGTTCGTACGGCGTCATTGGGGTTGTTCGAGTGTTACTCCGCTTCTTGGGTCGTGTGGCGTGCGAGACTCTGGCACGTCTAGCTGTCGTCTTGGCCCTGCTTCTCTTAGGACGGTGAGCAGCCCCCGCCCGTCTTTAGGCCCGCGGCATGGAAGCTGATAATCTTGGGCGAAGACAGGTGTTTGGCGCCCTCGCCGCAGACTGCGAAACTCGGGTTGGAGAGTAATCTCCCGCTCCCTCCCCGCAGTCTCTTTCACGAGCATGAGCATGAGTGCTCGCAGAAAAACGCGGCGGCTTCTCACTTCCTCTCTCTGGAGATCATGGCTCGCACCATGGTCTCCATCGAGGTATTGTCCACATCTACACCTGCTACTAGGACTTAGCGCTGTTGCGCCCATGCTGCTCACTCTACCTATGTATGGAACGCACGTCCTCGCTGCGTTCCTCGCAGTGCTGGCACTCGGACGTGTTCTCCCGGTGCATTCGCCACAGATACTTACCGATACACCCGTGCCCGGTAGTTATCTGTATCAACCAATAGGAGAGGTGGTTCCTCTACAGCAACTCGTTTATGATCGGTCTGATCGCCCCGATTGTGGCGTTATCCCACCTTGATTGCTCAAGTCGCACTTTTCAAGTCTCTATGATTTCCTGATGGAGCTAGGACCGTTGAGCAGCTAGGACCACTGAGCCGGGGAAGCTGTCTGTGACCATGTCGCCGCCTATATTACCACCTCTCTCAACATCCTTTTTAAAACAAACGAGTTTTAAAGTGGAGACCGCGACTTGGCAAACGACGACCGTGAGGCGTTATTTTATTTTAGTGACGCGAGGAAGAGCGCCTTTTTGGAAGTAGAGAGCGGTCGAGCGGGCTGGCACTGAAGGCACCTCGGGAGCACGGAGAGGGGGGCGCGCCCGAACCAGACGGCGGGATATCTCTCTTGGGACTCCTCTCTCTTGGCGACCGTGTGGCGTTTGTTGGGAGAGGCCTGCGTCTAGCAGTGAACTGTCATAGGCATTGATTGATTAATTGCATGTTTATGATATTTTTACTAACTTTTTTTTACGTTCATAGGGGCGCCGCGTGTAGCGCCGCGGCACCCCTCTGGACTTCCTGCGGCGCCCCGGGGCGCCGCGGCGCACAGGTTGGGAACCCCTGGTATAGACTGTTCAACCCGGGTCTGTTTCTGAAAAACTGCTAAGATCATTTATAGACTTCTTAGTAGAGTTTCTACTAATAATTTGTACCTAATAGCCTAAAATAAAAGGTAAATGACCGTGTAGCTAAATAAATAGCTCGGAGCATTTGCCAATTTACTGTTATTAGGTAGTTATTATAAATTGTAAATAAACATACATATAACGATTGTATAATCGTTATATTGATGTTTATTTACAATTAACCAATCAATAATAATTTTTAGTAATTGTGAAAAACGAAGGTACAATATCAATAGAATAGAGAGGACGGGGTGGATGGGAGACAGAGTTATTTGGAAAGGAGTGGTAAAACTTAGTGAACATACATTATTCTTTTTGAAACATACACGCAAACATAATAGAGTCTTTATCCCCGAAGGGGTAGGCAGAGGCATAGTATATGCCCATATTTCACCTTAGTCCACCAGTTTTATGTCCCACATAATAGGTGGTGAGCGTATTGCCGTGTTGAAATGGACAGGCGCAGCTCGTGACGTAAAATTTTCAAGTCACCCAATAAGGCCATCAACTTGGCTTAACGATTGTCATTTTACCGACAACCGGGTTTCATTTTGAGTTTTCCTTCTCTACGCAATGGATAGTTTTGCGAAAGTGTTCCGTTAGTCGCCTATTACCACACCCTTGGGATGAATGGGGGTGGCGACATTTTGTACGTTTTCCCGTTGCCGCACGGAGCCCCGTCGCCACATATGGGGCTTGAAAATAGTTTGCAATTGAAAAACAAAACTGATCTGTGGAAAAAATGTGCGTCGGTGAAACGAATCTTGTCCTTGTCAAGTTATGCCATTGAGGCTAGTTACACAAACACTTATGCCTATCTCCGGAGGAGTGTGCAGCTAAGTGACCTATAGTAGGTATCTATACCCGCCCTTTGTCAGTTGTATTTGAAACGATATAACGAGGAAGCTAGGACTCGCCATTTCTTTGTGCAGTTCTCTTCCTCGCAGAACAAGTGGAAACAATTTGATTAACTCTTTCTGTTTATGTTTTTTTTTATGTTTAAAAAGTCGATGCTCTGCTGGCCTCGTACCAGCTAAAACCACACAGTTCCTTACCATCTGTCTTCGGCCAGGAGTGTTAATTCTGCCTACGCGTAGGAAGCAATGGTATCTGGGTCCTTCTTGAGCAAGACAATCACTGAAAATAGGTTGCGTGAGTGAATGAAGCCTTTTAATCACGATGTAAATGCATGAAAACTTAAGAGCTCATATTATTCATGTACAATGTAATAAACAGTAAATCTATTCATGTTTTACTAGTGAGAAATTCCGATGTTAAGACTTGAGCAATGGGAATTGGCAATGTTCCGAGGCGAGGCTAGGTGCGCACCGGTGCGGAGGTTGTAAAAGTACCGTTATTCTTATTTACCGTGCGCATCTTACGTTGGGCGATGCTTGGGCTTATTTAAAATATATATACGACATGAATGCACATACAACACGACATATATCGTCGATCGCTTCAACGTTAATTGCACATAATTGATTTGTTCCATTGGCCGTGTAAGCGCTTTAAAATTAAAGGATTTTCAATTAATCAATCAGTCTTTATTGCTTGAAATGTAGGTGCATGCGAAGATGTGTTTTGTGATGGTTCTAGTAGGTACGTTTTTTTTATTCTATCTGTACTTATGAATTAAAAACCAAAGAATATATGAGACACAGTGCTTAGATAAGATAGGCATCGCTTTCAGACGCAAATGCTTTGTCAAATTTCACGGTTGTAATGTATTTAAGTAATTGTGGCACATGTTATGTAACAAATGGGTATATTTGTGAAAAAATGTTACGACTTTAAAGTTTAAGCAACTTTAAATTTATAAACTTAGATACTTTACGGATAATTAAGAATGCCCGAATAGCGGAGATCGTATTTGAGGATAAAACTTAAACGAAAATGTATTCATTCACGTACCTAATTATTGCTGGACGTGTCACAATTATTGTCCTGGTTCTTGAAGTATTGGTTCGGATTACAGAATGCCCCGTGTGGCGACGGGGTCCTGTGTTGCGACGGGTAAGAGTACAAAATGTCGCCACCCCAATACTTTCAAAAGGTGTCGTAAGAGGCGACAAAGGGAAAACTTTCGCAAAAAGATCCATAGGAAAACTCGAAATGAAACCCGGTTTTCAGTAAAATGACAATCGTTAAGCCAAGTTGAAAGTCTTGAAAAATTTCAACTGCAAGTCGCGGCGACCTGCGTCAGTCTATTTTAACACAGCAATAGGCTCACCACTTATTACGTGGGACATAAAACTATAAGGTGCAATGTGGGCGTATACTCTGCCTCTGCCAACCCCTTCGGGGACTTTGTCCCGTGACTATGTGTATGTATGTATGCACAGAATGGTTATTAATTATATATATTAAGTAAGTAAGGTAACGGTGATATCTTGGCCCTATTGCGTGGGACTTACAAAACTAATAACAAATTGAATTGTGGATGTGTATCTAATAATTTATCTAAGCCCTTAAGGTTTAGTTTAGTAGTGTAGCGTGTTTAGAGTAAACATAACTTACTGCAAGGTTACGTATGGTTACATGAAAGGTATCTTACTAATATTATAAATGCGAAAGTTTGTGAGTGTGAATGTGTGGATGTTTGTTACTCTTTTACGCTCTAACGGCTGAACGGATCTGGCTGAAATTCGGTACAGGGGTGCCGATATAGGCCTTGAATAACACTTAGGCTACTTTTATCCCGGGAATAAGTTTCCACGGGAAGGGGAAACGGGAACAAAACTTGACGCGGGCAGAGCTGCGGGCGTCAGCTAGTATAAAATATAAAACTAGCTGAGCCTTAGGTCAGTTCTTATCATCTTACTAATGTTTAAAATTGCGACAATTTGTGTGTGAGTAGATGTATGCTCTAACCGTTAGAGCATACATCTACTCACACACTATAATAAAAAATAGAGTCTAACGGCTGAATAGATCTGGTTGAAAGGTAAAGGAATAGATTGTTGTCTGGAAAACGTTCTTCAATGGATCCGCATCCAATGGAAACTTATTCCCGGAATAACTTTCCATTGGATGCGGGAAGAGGAACAGAATTCCACCCGGGATGAGCTGCGGGCGCCATCTAGTCTCAAATATTGATAAATCGTGTAAAGTCGAGTTATAAGTAGATACCTATTTATACACCTAATCATGATTGTATTGATTAAACTTAAAAGAATACGCAGCAACAATATTAAAGTGTTTGAGCTTAAATTACTATTACAATGCAGGAATAACTCCATAAGATAAATATATAATTACATGTTTATACAATTTGATTCGATGAAACATATAATTATGTGCTATATTATTACAAAAACATGACACGCATCTATACAAAATGTACAATGTTATTTTTAGATTAATTGTACAAAGCATTTTGCGGGATCAGGTTAAATTGGTTAATCGATATAAAATTAGTTAACTTAGGTAGATTTGCACTCGTAATAAAAGGCTTGTTTTCACTGCGAGGACTGCAGCGATGACACAGCGCTCCACACGCTGGTGGAGTGCACGGCGTGGGCGCAACAGCGCCAGGTCCTCGTGGTGGGTCTGGACGTGGACACTCTCTCGCTCGAGACCATGGTGCGAGCCATAATCTTCAGCGGGATTAAGTGGGACTGCGCCGCCTCTTTCTGCGAGCAGGTCATGCTCGTGAAAGAGGTGGCGCGGCGGGGCTGGAACGGGAGAGAACTTTCCCACCCGAGTTCCGTAGTCGCGGCTTGGGCGCCGACGACGTGTCTTCGCCGAAGACTATCGGCCTCCTCCGGGTGAGAGGGCTGCTCACCGTCCTTACAGAAGCAGACCCAGTGACGTGAGGGATTCACGCACGCCCCCCTTAGAAGCGGTATCACACCCGAAACCTTCCAAAGACGCGGGATAGCACCCGAACCACCCCCTAGGCGAGGCCGCAGTGGCGGCCGTGTGTCTGTTGGGAGTCCTGGGACATCCTTCCGAGGTCTTACCTGGGGCTCCCAACCATAGGCTGTTGGGCGTAATGTGAGATTCTTTAGTCGGTAGGAGTCCGGCATAGCATCCATGAGGATTTTCCCTCACGTTAAAAAAATAGGCTCGTTTTTTGTAAATGAACATTAAATTTCAGCTTACGTGTAAGTAGTTGTAAAGGTTTAGTAGCCTGATGATTAATACTCAGTTGATACCTAGGCAGGTATATCGATATGAGTTTTTACTACCAGGTTCTTTTCTTTCAGGCTCTACCTTATTGCGTTGCGAATTTCAAATCTTTAAAAAAATAAACACTACAAATAGGTATTCGAATTCAGACCCTTAAAACTTATTGTATTTGCATTGAAATTGCACGATCGTTTTAACTTATTATTCAAAAATTTAAGAACAATATTCTGACTTTCAATAATTAAGATTCGAGAAGACAGAGACACGGCAATAAGCTTACCACTTATTACGACTGCGTCAAGTAGGCACAATCTTTGAAAGCCTCGAAAATTTGAAAAAAAAAGGGGCTTGAAAATTTTCAACGGTGGGTCGTGACAACCTGCGCCCGGGTTTGCAGTGCGTGTGTAGCGCCTTTGGTGTTGCAAACGTCGGTAGGCGGCTACGGTAACCAACCTTCCGGTGGGCCGTAAGCTTGTCTGACACCTTAGTTGTATAAAAAATATATAAAAAACTCCCTATTTCTTCACCAAAATCAAATCAATAATCTTCTGAGAAAAGGCCAGGTCAAGAGTACCCTTAACCGAAGAGCATGTATGAAGACACTTATGAAAGTTGAAGAAGCAAAAGTTGTTTGCCAGAATCGTAGCAAGTGGAAAGTCATAGTCTCTGCCTACCCCGTTGGGAAACAGGCGTGATGTTATGTATGTATGTATGTATTTCTTCACCATCATGCCTCTCTTAATAATCGGCTGCTCACCGAAATGCACTGAAGAAATAGGGAGCTTTTTTTATATTCTTTTAATGCTGCAAAATTGCTGCAAAGTTTAAAATATTATTTTAAACCTTGCAGCAATTTAGCTAGCCAGCTAGATAAGCAGATATTCTCGTAATAGGTATCAACCAAGTCGTGTCAATGACATGGCCGGATACATAGCTACCGTGACCATCATCTCGTCCTTCACCTTGTTCATATTTTATGACTCAAGATTCAAGGCCGACCAGAGCAAGTCTTTGGCCACACATTTCACTTAATTTTTTGTGCTGTAGATAGACCGGCCATGCCTTACGTTTGCAGAATTGAATAGCACTACCGTAGGCCTAAAAAAACCGGCCAAGTGCGAGTTAGACTCGCCCATGAAGGGTTTCGTAGCAGCAAGTAACATAATATAAAAGTTCTTATAGTTCGTTGTAACTTTGATTGATGTTTTAAAACGTTCGCAGTGGTAGTGATTTTTCTAACCGAAAATTGCGGTTTATGACGTATTAAAAAAAAACTACCAGCTCTATCTCGTTCAAACCAATTTTCGTTGGTAGTTTTTATGGCAATGTACATCAAACTTCTTTTTAGATTTATCATTCTCTTAGTTTAGAAGTTAGACGGGGGGGGGGGGGGGGGGGCACACATTTTTCCACTTTGGAAGAGTCTCTTGCGCAAACTATTCAGTTTAGAAAAATATGATGTTAGATACCTCAATAGCATTTTTAACCCTTAACCACCTACCATACGTCTCAGAGACGCAGCAGATATTTAAAACGTAAATATATCGGCGACCGAGTCGTTTGCGAACTCGTCCGTTCCTGTACCTTTTCCCCGTGTCCCTCAGTGCCGTGCAAACCACAATACATCAGTTTCGAATGCAAATCACCTATTTGCCGAGAATTTTCTAATAAGCTGTGCAATAATTGTCGTGAAAAACTATAAGTTTAGGGCTTGTAATTTTTTTCTATTTAATTTAATTTTCACCATTTTCTTTTTTTTGCAATGGTTGATTATTGAATCAGTAAAAAATTATAAAAGAAGTTCATATCCATGTGATTATTTTTTATAGATCTCATTTAGCAAATGACTTAGTTTTTAAGCAGATATTGTTGATTAATAGTAATTAAGACAAAATGCCTATAAAAATGATTCTCTTGTACCTTTACTAAAGAGTTTAATGCTTTCCTAAGTTGATTTTTTACTAAAAAATATACTTCAATAAACAAGATATTACTTTAAAGAACCATTTTACTCAGGGGTCTCATAGACGTATGGTAGGTGGTTGTGTGACAAAAAGTTATGGTAGGTGGCTAAGGGTTAAAGACCTCCCAACAAACAAATACGTCGTATAAGTCTTGACTTGTACGACCTAAAGTTGGATAGCAGTCTTACAATGGTAATGAGATGACTACCAGGTCCTATAGATGTCTTTAATGCAACTAATTAGTCGTGCGACGAATATGTCATAGTCAACTGGTATTAGCAACGTTGGGGAGACTAAACGATACGACGTTATATTACAGTCTTAGCTAAAACGTTTGTACGACAACGCAATAGTCATACTAACGTTATAGTCCAATAAACGTTTTGAACACATCAAATTATGTTTTTGGAAAACCTTTATACGACATTTATACAACGTGGATGTTATATAGACGTTTTCATAGTGCCGTTTATATAACAATCAGTACCTTGTTTTACAGCGGTCAATTAAATACTCTTAAATGACTGGGTTGTTTATTGACGACTCAAATATAACCTTTATATTACATGATGTCCGTTTAAAGTCCTGTCCTGACTTTAATCAAACTTGCAGTCGCATTTAAGTCAGGTTTTGACTTTATAATGATTAGACGGCCATATTTACGGAAGTTTGATGAATTTTTCCTACGAAAATGGCTGTCATGGCGACCATCATCATCATCATCAGGTCGTACAGAGGTAAGTGTGCGACAAAAGCAACATGTCAGACATTTTAGAAAAAAAAACTATTTTTGTTAATGAAAATATAATGATTATAACACAAAATTACGAGGGGGCATGAAAATCTGAATAGTATTCACATAGGTATATTATCATTAAACTTTAGTTTCCAGTCAAACTAAATAGCATGAGAGACAGATAAAGTAAGCAAGATATGAAAATTAAATAACACTCACCTAAGCTGTATTATTTATTTTACACTAAAATAAATCTTCGAACCACAAACACGTTGCGACGAACATTAATATGAATAAGTCGTACAGGTGTTGTCACTTGACTCAAACAAAACGTTTTAGTCATTCAATAACACCTGTACGGCCCCAATACAACAAACGAGTCGTTGTAAAGTTAGGATGCGACTACTGCGCGACGAAAGTGGTTATCACATAACATTTGTACGACTGTTGAATGACGTTAACGAAGTTGGCTCGAGCTTTCTGTATGACCATTATACGACAATTTAGGTCGTATAACTGGGGCCATTTTCGCGTTTAGTAAACGTTATTATAACGTTAGTATGACTTTATTATAGCGATGTATGGTATTCAGATAACGTTTACTTAACCTTTATACGACGGTAAATTGTTACTTGGGCTATCTATAAATACCCTACACGTACGGTTTTGATGAAAAAAAAAATTGAGTTTCAGTTCTGAGTATGGGGAATTGGGGACCCTCCAAATTTACTGCTTTTTTTCTAGTTTTACATAAGAATCTTAATGCGGTTAAGATTCTTATGTAAAACTAGAGCACAGAATACATCTAGTGACCAAGTTTCAATATCATAGGCTTTAAAGTTTCGGAGAAAAGTGGCTGTGACACACGGACGGACAGACAGACGGACAGACAGACAAACAGACAGACAGACAGGCATGACGAATCTATAAGGGTTCCGTTTTTGCCATTTGGCTACGAAACCCTAAAAACAGGTATCTCGACTCATGGTTCAAGTATGCGAACGGCTCTCTAGTAAAATGTGTGCGTGCAATGAAGAAAAATCTAATAGCAATGGCGATGTTTTGGCAGTTTTTAAATCTGTCAGGTGGTGTGCTTCATTTAAGTCTTGTAAATCAATAAAAAATTGTAACAGTTTCAGCTTCATGCTCGTATCATAATATATTTATTTATTTATTTATTTATTATACACTTTATTGTACGCCGGATACATAGTTGCAGATGACATATATTATATACGGGTAGCAATACAATGGGCGGCCTTATCACTAAAAGCGATCTCTACCAGGCAACCTTTGAATGGAGAAAGTTTGTAAGGAACTGAGTGGTAGTTGTTTGGCGTACCTACTTATATACTTAACATACTTACATACAATAGATAGAAATATCAGTGATCACATTACCTAAAAATATCTATATTATCTTTAAATAAACATACATACATAAACCCATAAATACATACATACATACATAAATACATACATAAATACATACATACATACATACATACATACATACATACAAATACCTACATATCCTACATAGACAAATAGTGTTCCCTTACCATAGTTTTAAATCTGGCTACAGTTTGTGCTCGTCTTATCTCGACAGGAAGTTTATTCCATAGTCGTACCGCAGTGACCGTAAACGATTTGTCAAAGAACGTGGAAGAGTGAGATGGCATCTTTAACCTCAGGTTTTTTGACGACCTTAGACATTTCGAATGCGTGTCATGAAGGAACTCAAACCGTCCCTTAAGATAGGAAGGAGAAGAAGGGCTAAATAAACGCCGTAGTTTATCACCTCCCGTGTAACAAGCGCCCATAGGCTACTGTCGACCACTTGGGATGGGATCAGCTGGGCTGTACAGCCCTACTCCTGCTACTACTAGTACTAAGATAGCACAAAGTCGTAGGTACCTACGATTTTGTGCTATCTTAGTAATAAGAAAAATACTGCAGGGAGCTAGGGCTGAACGAAGAAGGCTAATCAATACATATAATAAAATCGTAACAGGTCGCTGTCTGTACATGAATGATAAATGAGAAAAAATAGTATAGGGGGGCTTTATGAATGCAATAGAACCCAAAACAATGATTTTTAGAATTTTTGTCTGTTTGTCTGTACATTTGTGCACGCTAATCTCAACAACCGCTTAACCGATTGCAATACGGTGTTCTTTATTGTGTTAAGGTTAGCTCCGCTTAACATTTAGTGTTTATTTCATGTCAATCGGTTTATAAATAAAAAAGTTAAATCACTTTAAAGAATCGGTAAAAGTGGGTAAATCTAAACTGGCGTGTTGGCTTAATCATAAAAGAGCTTAATGATAAAGGCTATTTCAAAACAATTCAGTCCACGCCGAACTGCTTGATGAGTCTGATGAAGAAGTACCTCTCCTTTCATACACCTTATGTGACGTAAACGAAGTTGCGGGCTCAGCTAGTCAGCAATAGATTTACGATATTCTCACATCTCTGACTTAAAATTATATACCCGTTACGCAGCACAGTATCAAAGATAAAATAATAATATTACATAGGAAACGCGAGACATCGGTAGTCATTGGTAGTACATCCAGTTATAACGGAAACAAACCCTAGGATATGAAGTGGACACATGGTACACGTCCGGATTTTTACGCGAAGATTATATTACTGTAGCAATTACTTAACGGTGTTTTTTAAACGGGACTAAGTATTAATATCTACATTTTTACTAGATTTCTAGAAAATAACGCAAATGGCTGACTTATAACATTAAATCTTCGACACCGTCACGATTTAACAGAACATATTGATATATTGATTAATAAAATATTATAATTATGTAGGTAGGTATGTAATTAAGAACAGAAGGCAAAGGCTGCTCTCAAATTGGCGCTTCGTACCTACTATTTACTACTCAGAACACAATATGGGTTGTAATTTCATTTTAAAAGGAATAAAGGGAGCCAAGTATCAAAGCAATAATTCCATACTTTGTACTCCTTTGTAAGAAAATTTAAATTTGACTCTATTAAAGTTTATATAGAGAAGAAGTGCAAACGGCTATTTGCTTGCTTACATTTTCTACAAGCTCTTTTCCCATCAATTGAATCAGATTTTTCTGGTCAAGGCGCTACATTAACTGCTGACGAAGACCAATAACTATTTAAACATTTTTACTGCAATTCAACTTAAATATATAATAGTTACGAATATTCAGGTCCAAAAACAAAAAGATCAACGCGCTTGCAATATTTCTTTTTCAGGAGCATGTGCGCAGTTGTTCTACGGAAGCTTTATTTCATCACAACTCTATCAGGCTTCCGTAAATATTTAAAAGCTTTTGCTTCTGTTGCAAAAGCTTTTAAATATTTACGGAAGCCAATGAACCTCATAAGCATTAAATATAGATTAGAAATGTACAGTATTAAAAGGAATATTTATCAGTCTGATACGATAATAACGGTTGGCGTGTCAATATTATACCTATATAATCTTGTTACTGTAAAATTGTAGAACCTGTACAGACCAAGTTTTGTCAAAAACGGTTCTATATGACTTGTTAGACTCTTGATTTAGAAAATCTGATAGACGATTTCACGTTGTGCATTTTTATTACCTTGATTTGTCAGTCACGCCAAAATGATTGTCAATCACCTCGAAAGGCTCTGTTAGATATTGTCCATTAGCCAAAATAGGAGCATCATTTGCATATAAGGGTAGCCTCACCTCGGTAGCGTTTCATTACACCCAGATCATTGCGCAAGTGAGGTCGGTAATAGCTATAAGTTTCATCTTATAATCCTGACACTATGATGAGATACAAGAAAATGTTACGAAACAAATAAACAATAAATTACCGTTCGCAATTAAAGCTTACTCATTACGTGACTAGGTTAGAGCCCATATAATATAATTGATTGTCAGTATTATCAGAATCCCTAAAGCAAAATTCCCTCCAATTTCCTTATATGCAGCAAATGATTTATGTTTACATAAAATATAACCCTTGCAGATTTCAGAATTGTGAAGATGATTTTAATTGATTTAAGTTTATGGGATACTTGATGCTTGAAATCCGGTTCTACGAGGGTGTACAACCGACAGAAACTGTATACCAGACACATTCAATGATTCTTATTGGCTTCACTCAGTACTTACCGCATATCAACTCTCGTGTTGTAAATTATTATTGCCTCACTAACGATTTATTGCTAACTATCGCATCATGGAGAGATGGGTTCTTCTAAAGAAAACGAGTAAGATTCAGGAGATAATAATCTTTCAACCATTGCTTTTGTATAAAAAATATATTTTATGACGTTGGTATCGATATCAAGTCCTAATGAAGTCCTTAGGGTTCGTACTTTATAGCTCATGGAACTACGGATCCAATTTGCGAAGTCTGGTTCCTAAACAAGGGCGATGGCTAAGCTTCCGCAACTGATGTCTAACCTAAGGCTAATACAACAGCAGAAGGCTTACGAAGTCTGGTTCCTAAACAAGGGCGATGGCTAAGCTTCCGCAACTAATGTCTAACCTAAGGCTAATACAACAGCAGGGCGCTACCTAAAGATCTTTCAGTGTATAGCCATAAAGGCAAGGTGAATACTTTAATGGCCGCCAAGAGTTAAAGGTTAATCTAAGATATCAAGGAGAGTAAGATAATAAGGAGTTGATCACTATCTCCATCGAAGTGACATGTCTCCTACCCGGGTCCACTCCATGAGATCTGGAAGCAAGAACCTTTGCGTAGTACTAAGGGGGCGCTGCAGCTCCAGTGATTCCAGCTTTCCTAGAAGTTTGTGAAACATGGAATAGAGAAGACTCTTCAGATCACCACTATTCCTTGCGGTGAACTCACCTACCGAATGTCACAGATGATTGCCGGGCCCTGGTGCAATGGAGGGAAGTACTTGCAAAATCTTCTGTAGTATACGCAGCTTAATCTTGTCCCCCGTGAAAAGTCCTGTCCTGGCGTTCCTTTACCGGAGCGCAGTGACTAAGTCTTTGATCTTTTCTGCGGCCCAGTTGAGGCGAGGTGGAAGACGTCTATGGTTCAATGGGTAGACTACCCACTGCTCCTTTTCGACGGAACAAGAAAAAACTAAGTCAAGTGGTAAGAGCATTGCCCTGTTTCAGGAAAAGGTTACGGGTTCAAGACCCGTCTGTGCCAAGTTGTCTTTTTTCACTTTGTAATAAAATATTATGAAAAACTAAAAGTAGCAAGGCAATTCCAGAATTCCGAATTTGATAAAATTCATAGTGACTTGATTGACTTCCGTCAAATATTAAACGTGTAATGTGATAATGAACACAAAGTATTTATCTATATGAATCTAGTGCATCTTGGTATGTACCTGCAAAATGAATTCCTCTTCATAAAAATACAACAGATAGCCAAGGGACCCGTTGTTGGAAATAGTGCAATGTTATTAATAGACCTAGTCAACTGGTTATCAGTAGCCACAAGAACCTACTAGTTCGCTAGCTAAACATAGAACTTAATAATACAGGTTAGCTATTTGTGGACCTAGTTATACCTATCTTAGGCGTTTAATTTTCATTATTATTCATAGAGATTACCATGCCTGTTTTTTCTAAACTAAGTATTAATTTATTTTCAAGATAATGGCAGCGAGTTTTCGGAACATCTTACTAATATTATAAATGCGAAAGTTTGTGAGTGTGGATGTTTGTTACTCTTTCACGCTCTAACGGCTGAACGGATCTGGTTGAAATTCGGTACAGAGGTAGATATAGGTGTGGAATAACACATAGGCTACTTTTTAAATAAGTTCCCACGGGAAGCGGAAACGGGAAAAAAACTTGACGCGAGTGGAGCTGCGGACGTCAGCTAGTTTGTTATAAAAATAAAATGTCTACATTCCTCAGACCGCATATCCGCCATCCATAAAGAGATAGGGCTTCTAAAGGCACTGAATGTCGTAAAAGAAAAATATTTATTTTCTTCCTTTCTTCCATACACGACATCATGTGAAATTACTTTTACAATCTAACGGATCAATTTCCGTTAGCTTATAAACTAACGAAAAGAAAATTACAAAAATATGCGTTATGAGAACCTTGTGAAGCGCTCGTGGCCCCGCGGACTCAGTGTTCTGTAGACGATCACTGCAGTAAGCAACTTTCACTATGGCCGGTCCATGGATGGGTGACCATTCATGTGATCACTTTGTGACATTTATTTGAGCGTTTTCGTGCATCGGAAGGCACGTTAAGATGTTGGTCCCGGTTGCCAGTAATTCAACAGCAGGCAGTCACAACCTGCGCCTGTCCATTTAAACACGGCAATATCGCTCACCACCTATTACGTGGGACAAATTATACAAAGGTGAAATGTGGGCATATAATATGCCTCTGCCTACCCCTTCGGGGATAAAGGCGTAACCATATGTATGTATGTATGTATGTGTTCAAATCACTTTTAGCCCCTCTCTATTAACATAGAGTGCAGCTACCTTAGCGAGAGGAGAGTGAGGGTTCGGTACGCCGGTGAAGAGCAATGTCGCTCCACCGACAAAGGGTGCGTCCAGGGGTCGATCGGGGGTCCCTTGCTGTGGAATTTGCTTTTAGACCCACTTTTGAAAGGACTTGAGCGGATGGGCGTGTATGTGCAGGCGTTTGCGGACGACGTGGTGCTCGTGTTCGACGGAGATTCAGCTCTGGAAATCGAGGGACACGCCAATGCCTCTCTCGAACATGTGCGGGAGTGGGGCATCGGAAACAAGCTGAAATTCGCACCGCACAAAACCAGTGCGATGGTTATCACGCGGAGGCTAAAGTACGATGTCCCACGCCTCAGCATGGGCGGGATAGACATTGGCATGTCTAAAGAGATCAAAATCCTAGGGCTGACCATTGACAGGGCACTCACTTTCAACACACACATTACAAACGTATGCAAAAAGGCGATCGGCATCTACCGGAAGCTGGCGCGGATGGCCCGGATCAGCTGGGGGCTTCACCCCGAGGTGATCCGGACGATCTACGTCGCGGCCGTGGAGCCAACGATACTGTACGCCGCCAGTGCTTGGCACGCATCGGCAGAGAAGCTTGGAGTCCAAAAGCAGCTGAACGTGGTACAGCGCGGTTTCGCCCAAAAGCTGTGTAAGGCATACCGCACGGTCTCCCTGAACTCGGCGCTGGTCCTGGCTGGTCTGCTCCCTCTGGACCTCAGACTTCATGAGGTGGCCTCGTTATACGAGGCCAAGAGAGGAGTGGGCCAGTCATGGCTGGGAGACAGGGAGGTCGAGCGCATGTCTCCAGCGGTTGAGGCTCCTCACCCCGCGGAGCATCCGCCATTGGGGTTCACCAGTCTGGTAGACGAGGGGCAGCTGGAAGATGCGAATCATTTTGAGATTCGCATCTTCACGGACGGGAGCAAGATTGAGGGCCGTGTCGGTGCCGCGCTATCATTTTGGAATAGCCGGGCCGAAATTAAGGCCCTCAAACTTGCTCTGTCGCCCCATTGCACCGTCTATCAGGCCGAGCTCCTGGCGTTATGCAAAGCGGCCAGTGAGGTCCTCAGGCGAGGCGCGTCCACGTTTGGCATCTTCAGTGATAGCAGAGCCGCTCTCCTGACGGTCATAAACCGTCATGCTCTTCACCCCCTGGCGGTTGAAGCCCGAGCCGCCATTCACCAAGGCATGGCCCAGGGTAAGGAAATCTCCTTATTCTGGGTCAAGGCTCACGCGGGGTTGGAGGGCAATGAGCGAGCCGACCAGCTCGCCAAGGAGGCGGCTCTGAGGCTGAAGAGAGCACCGGACTACGGACTGTGCCCTGTTTCATTCGTGAAGCGTGCCCTCAGGCAGGACACGCTTGACGAGTGGAACAAGAGGTACAGTGAGGGCGAGCAGGCCTCCGTCACCAAGCTTTTCTTCCCATGCGCAGTGGAGGCATACAGTGTTGTCCGGAAGATGACGATCGCCGGCACCACAACCCAACTGCTGACGGGGCATGGTGGGTTCTCCAAATACTTGACACGCTTCAAGTGTAAGGAGGACCCATCATGCGCCTGTGAGCCCGGGGTAAACGAGAATGTGGTCCACCTGCTCGTAGACTGTCCCATCCCTTCTCCTGAGAGAGTGGATCTGGAGGCCATAACGGGTATTAAAATAGAAATTCAAAATTTCCCAGTTCTAATTGTCAAATATAGAGAACGGTTTCTGGAATATGCTGGAAAGATTATAAAAACAGTAAACAAAAGGAATAAGTAATAAGTAGGTAAAGGTTCTGTTCCACGATATGCTTACATATTTGTTGAAGAACAAAACGTATTTAGAAAGATAAGAAATGTATAAAAGCAGGATGATTGGGCCGTTCTCGTGTATTTATAAGTAAATACTACATTTGTTAAACATAGTTATATTGTAAATGTACCGATATTTTTCAAAATTAATAAAATAATGTAAACACACTAATTTGTTAATTATATATTAAGTAAATATTAAGATTGAAATGTAGAACCACACTTGTCTAAACAAACACAAATGTAAAACTGTAATCAAAAGTAAATGTATAGAAATAGTATTGTTAATATAGTATAATAGTGAAGAAAATTACAAGAAATCATACATATAAGAGAAAATGTTTTTAGCCATAATTTAAACTTTTTCTTTTTCTTTGATGTTAGAGGACAGAAATTCTAGAAATAGGTATATAAGATGTACAAATTTTTTTAATAAAAATAAATAAAAACAACAACACCCCAGAACCCCTACCAAACGTATGATACCCCAAATCCCCAGTATGAAAGGCCATCGTGAAAGTGCGAGAGGTATAAAAGCGTGACGAGTATGGTACTAGAGGAATAAGAATGAAAGACGATAGATATAAGTTTAGCTAGTTTAGATTAAAGAATGAAAGGTCGGGAAAGCGTGAAAGTGCGAGAGGCATAAAAGCGAGAACTGGAATGATAAGAGAATATGGGTGAAAGAGGATTAGTTTAGATAGGTTCGAGATGCCGGGGGACTGGGGGCGCTACCCATGATGGACGTAAAAGGCCGGCGACGCAGTGACTCGGTATGGATGGGAGCATGAGAGTGCGCCCAAAAGTGCCAGCACTGCCGTTTGCCGAGGCAAAGAGTAGTACTCACAAAACGAGATTATGTGCTCCCGCCCCCCGACATCTCTTGAAGTAGGTAACGAAGCCCCGCGGGGCTAGCCTCTATGATTAGTTCGCTAGTATGATAATTGTATCGATAGGCTTTGCCCATGGCAGAGGTGCAGAAAAAAAAAAAAAAAAAAAAAAAAAAAAACCAGAGTGCAGAGGGGCTTACGGCGAGACTTGTGTCTGTGGTCTGTGACTCTGTTGCATTAAATTACGTCACTAGGTCACGTGGATCATCTGTTCAAAGTTAGAAATAAAACAAAAATGACAACGTCAAACGGATTGAACTTTTACTTTCACAATAAACGTGTTAGAGAGGGGCAGTCTGGTGAGAACGATCGCACGGCTTTCTTGTTTAATTTTACTATGTATAAAATTTACTATGGCCGGTTATGAATCGGTGACCACCACATGACCAATTTGTGACATTTATATTCGAGCGTTTTCGTGCTTAAGAAGGCACCTTAAGGCGTTGGTCCCGGTTGCAGTAAGATAGCAGTCGTTAAGCCAAGTTGAAGGCCTTTATGGCCGGCTTGAAAAATTTTAACAGCAGGTATTCACAACCTGCGCCTGTCCATATCCACACGGCAATACGGCTTACCACCTATTACGTGGGACAAAATCTAAAAAGGTGAAATGTGGGCGAATACTATGCCTCTGCCTACCCCTTCGGGGATAAAAGGCGTGATCAGGTGAATATCACTGGTAGGCATAGAGCAACACAACCTATGTCTTTGTCGGGAGGGGAGGCGCCATACGAAGATTTTCCCCTCCGTCAATACATACTCCAAATGGTATAACAAATATAATATGAGTATGAGTGTGTATCTGGAATTATGTTCAGTGCAAGTGTGACTGGCCATTGCTTTTGCAGTGGTGTATCTATTCTATAACTATAAATAAATAATATAATAAATAAATATTCGCGGACATTTCACACAACGCTATCTGATCCCAAAGTAAGCTAGGAATAACCTGCTTGTGTTATGGGTATCAGACCACGGATATTAATACTTATATACTTTTAAATACATACATATTGTACATAGAAACACCCAGACTCTTGAGACAAACATTTATGGGTCACACAAATATTTGTCTCCGGTGGGAATCGAACCCACGACCTCCAGCGCCGCAAGCGGTATCACTACCGACTGCGCCACAGAGGCAGTCTACATCTATACAACTATACATCTATACATATACATCTATACATATAATAAAACTGTAGAGGGTCGAGAATATGGAAGATATTTAGAAAATTTTCATTTTAGGGCGTTCTCTAATCGACACTGAAGCCGAAAATTTTATTTAAAAAAATTTTGGCTGTCTGTCTATCTGTATCCTGAATAAGTATCACGCCGAAACTAATGAATCAATTTGAAGGATACTTGGCACAATCTGAGCTTATGATCCGAGGAAGGTTCTGGGATACTTTTGATCCCGATATTTTGCGCGGTTTCTTCCGGAGAGTGGATGAAAGATAAAATGGTTGTTTAGCTGTAATTTCTCAACGCGTGGTCCGATTTCAAATATTTATTCATACAGTGTTAGAAAGGATCTTTAAAGATTATTTCACATAAGTTTCAATATTGCGGGTTTTGTAGTTCAGAAATTAGAGATATCTCAACTTTCGCTAAACCTAGAATTCAAGGGTTCCTTTGTGTGTACGTGTCATTCTAGACCGGCGTGTTTGCTTAATCATAAAATAGCTTAATGATTAAGGGTATTATAAAACGATTCAGTCCTAGCTAAGTTAGGCTCTTGCCAAGATTTAAATAACAAAGTTGTACTCGCTACTCGTGATCAAAATTTTGCTTTGCCCTGGCAAATGGCTCTCCTATTTTCCACTTCGTGGGTATTTATTCTAGCTCTTTGCATGCAACATAGTAGTCAAATGTTACTTGTAAGTATATTCATCCATTTATAGAATGGAACTAAGCACAATAGGAACTTATGCCATATATAGCACGATAAAGCAATTAGTTCACGATAACAAGCTATAAGTAAGTATTAACGATATTAAGGATGTTGCTGTTAATTGCCCTAGGCGTTATAAATAAATATAGAGCAATGATTATAACTTAAAATGCTTAGAGCTTTAAGCGTTCAGCGTTTACGATGAATAAGACAGTAATATGTTCAGTTTCAAAATTATGAATATTTCGGTTCTTCATTTTGATGAAATAAATTGAAAGCCTCGGTGCTGAGACCACGGGATTGAATTCTAGTTGGTAGGATTATTGGTAAGGTGTTTTCTATGGATTAATATTGGACGAAACTGCGCCGCAGGTGCATCATCTCTTACAATTAGGTATATCTCAGAAGGGCTCGTGGCCCCGCGGACTCAGTGTTCAGTAAACGATCACTGCAGTAAGCACCTTTCACTATGGCCAGTCCTTGGATGGGTGACCATCTATGTGACTACTTTGTGACATTTATTTAAGTGTTTCCGTGCTTCGGACGGCACGTTAAGCCGTTGGTCCCGGTTGCCAGAAAAAGGGAAGTAGTTAAGCCAAGTTGAATGTCTTTTAAGGCGGCTTGAAAAAATTTAACAGCAGGCAGTCACTGTTGTTAAATTTTAGTAATAATATGCTTCTGCCTACCCCTTCGGGGATAAATGTATGTACAATTATCACTATTACCAAAATTTTACAAAACAGTTCCCGAATATCTTCTTTGCTAGGATCACTAATTTACTTACCTACATATTATGCTGATAACGTGACCAACACTACAGTGCATTTACATCTGTACTGCTACGTAAATGCTCAGGCGCACAAGTTTACCGGTGCCTACCGGTCATATGTCCACACTTCACACCACAACAATGAAAAACGTTTATTCAGTTATAAGCACTTCTACCAGACAGTTTGGTAGAAATGTGTATGGAAGTTACAGCTATTATTTTATAGCTGTAACATTTCTCCCAAATTGCATGGTAGTTTGTTGGCAGTTGCGGTGGCTCCTTATATGTTGACAATGGGAACTTGAAAAATATCAATTACTGTCTAACTTAATTGCTTTTTTAATACACAATAACCGTTTTGTATTTAATGTACCTTTACCGTATGTAGGTACTACATTCATGTTATAAACTATTCGAAATCTATCCTAATATTATAAAGAGGAAAGATTTGTTTTGTTGTTTTTTTGTTCGTTTGTTTGCAACGAATAGGCTCCAGAATTACTGGACCGATTTGAAAAATTCTTTCACTGTTGGAAAGCTACACTCTTTGCGGTGAACATAGGTTATATTTTATTCCCGTATTCCCACGGGAACGGGAACTACGAGTGTGAAACCGCGTGACGTCCGCTAGTCTTTACTAATATTATAAAGAGGAAAGATTAGTTTTTTTGTTATTGTTTTTTTGTTTGTTTGTTTGTAACGAATAGGCCCCGGAACTACTGGAACGATTTGAAAAATTCTTTCTGTTAGGAAGCTACACTCTTTGCGGTGAACATATGCTATATTTTATTCCCGTATTCCCACGGGAACGGGAACTACGCGGGTGAAACCGCGTGACGTCCGCTAGTATTATATAAATACCTCTAGATACCGTAGTTCTTTCAACTTTATACATTAGTGAATTCGGTAGATTCGATTGATAGCGCTTTGTGAAAAACAAATATCGCTCGATATCTAAGTAAAATTTTCACATTCAATTAGCATTAATGGTATTATGGAAATTTATGAACTAGTTATCTTGAATATTGCACATGCGCTTTAAAATAAAATAAACTAATGAAAAGCTCCAACACTTACCAGCCGTCTTAGAGGTTATGGGACATCCTACCGAGGGCTTATACAGTAGTAGGACTTTTGTGGTTTTAGTTTTTTTTGTTTTTTTTTATCTATGAGTCCATGACTGATTTCCACACATTTTTTTTTGTCTGTGACAGATTTTTATCTGTGGGTATTTGTATATTCATATTGTTAATTTGTATTATTTTGTTTATTTTAAGTAGGTTGTGGATTCTTTGGCGCGAATTGGAAGGAATCGTATCGCGTCGTTTTGTAAATTCGCAAAATTAGTGTAATTTCGAGTGTTTTGTGTGTATTAATGGTGGATTCTTAAACATAAACGTTCGACAACGTGCACTAGTGTTGGGAAGTGATAAAACGCAGTGAATCGCAACTTTGCAGTTTCCGACAAAAAATCCAAAGGAACTTTCAGAAATGTATCCACCGCTTTTCTGAAGGAAGACTGACTTCGACTTAGGGCTGTACTTGACTTTGACTGGACTTAGAGGACGAGGACTGTGACTTATTAAAGCAAAATGAAGAGTTATTGAATATACAAGATTTGGCTGTATGGCTCAAATTGCCTTTGCCTATCCGAAAATGGATAAATAAAACTACTACTACTACTACTTAAGTAGGTTGTAGGTATACATTTCAGCAACCATGATGAGGTGATTCCTTTATACTAAATAACTTATTTTCAAAACTAAATAAGACCTCGGTGATTGACTAATAAAGAGTATTCGATTACTTACAATTGAGACTCTCCACAAATTTTATCATTGTAGTTCTCAAACATTCAGCTTAGTAGCTGATGCGTTCAGGACCGCAGTCAGGTAATTCACTTTAACTCGCCACAGTCGAAACGACCACTCCTGCGGTTATACACATCATACACTTTGTGGAACTGTGTTTATCAAAACGTTTGTATTCCTTAAGTTAGTGATGAACTATGCATCTTTGAATTTTATATCTAAACTTATAGGACGTCACGCGGTTTCACCCGCGTAGTTCTCGTTCCCGTAGCAATACAATATTTATTCTTCCACAAGAACCTTCTCCTGACAATACCCTACACAACAAAAAAAGAATTAGTGAAATCGGTCCACCCGTTCTGAAGTTATGCGCTTACCAACACATTTTGCGATTCATTTTTATATATAAGACTAGCTGATGCCCGCAGCTTCGCCCGCGTAAAATTTGTTTATTCCCATGGGAACTTATTCCCGGGATAAAAAGTAGCCTATGTGTTATTCCAGACTATAATGTATCTCTGTACCAAATTTCAGCCCGATCCGATCAGCCATTTGAGCGTGAAAGAGTAACAAACATCCACACTCACAAACTTTCGCATTTATAATAATAAGTAAGATAATAAGATAGTACTATAAAGCAAAATCATGAATATGACAATATGACAATGTCATTCGGATTGAACATCCACAAATGTGTCAAAATAAAAAGTAATTTAAATCAAAAATAAGAGTATTTAAGGAGTATTGATATCAACTCCGGAGAAAATCAGCTCCAAAATAATTTACATTCCTTTTTTAGGTCGATAAAGTATAAATTTCAATAAAATAAGGAACACGTCTTCCATCAGTTATGCTAATAATGCTATAATTATGCCAAATTTTAAGCAGATCGGACCAAGGAATCGCGTTGTCCCATACAAACTTAACCCTCCTTTGTTATACCTTTGGAGGTGGAATTTGCAAAAATGGTAAAATTACTTTTTCAAATTGTAACAAACAACGCTCATGCTGAATTTCATCATCGTACCATTAACCGTTTAAGCAATAATTGATAATAACTTTATACAACTTAAGTTCGTTTTTTATTTTATAATAAGTATACTTTTCCGGGATAAATAGTACCCAGTGTGGTGCCCAGGATATTGAAGAATAATTATACCAAGTTTCGTCGTAATCGAACCGTTAGTTTTTGCGTGATGCCTGAACAAACAGACAGACAGTCAGACAGACAGACAGACAGACAGACAAAAATTTTGTAAATCACATTTTTGGGTTCGGTGTCGGTCTAGTAACACCCCCTGCTATTTATTTTTTTTATATTTTTAATGTACAGAATTTTCACTTCTACAAATTTATTATAAGTATAGAAGACTAGCTGATGCCCGCAGCTTCGCCCGCGATGGCGCTGTATGTGAAAAATGATTTTCCCGCGAAATGTTTTTTTGCTATAAACCTCACGGAGCCCGAGACCTTTCCAACGAATGCAAAACCGTGGAAATCGGTTCGTGCGTTCTGGTGTTATAGCGTCAGGAAGGAAAACCCGACTTATTTTTATATAATAGATGAGCTGTTACATTAATACTATTGGTTGGTCACAAGCCGTTGATCCCGGTTGCCAGTAAATTGGCTAATTAAGCTAAGTTGAAGGCCTTTTTAGGCGGCTTGAATGAAAATTATTGAAAATTTCAACTGCAGGCAGTCACATCCTGCGCCCTTGCCTCCAAGCACCACCTACGTGGGACAAATTCTAAAAAGGTGAGCATTATATGAGCATTATTATATAAATGTGGGCATTAATATGCCTCTGTCTACCCCTTCGGGAATAAAGGCGTGACCATATGCATGTATGTTTGTATTAATACTATTTCATCTTTTAGGATTCTTGAGAATTTTTCGTTTCGATAGCGCAATTGAAATAAAGCGTTATTACGGTCTCCTCAAAAGATTATGTGCTCGGAGTTTAAATATTTTCTATAGGTATTTTTTATCTAAGTGTGTGTTTAGAACTAGCTAATCTATCAAGCTAGTTTTGGCTAACCACTCTCTGACTCTAGTTTGGAATGCAGCTAAGCGGTGATTATTGCCCTCAAATTCAATATTTATTTAAAAAAAGCCTCTAACCCACTAGTAACACCTTCGATTTGGTCACTGACTTCACCGAGTCGAACGCCAATGCCCATCCATGAAATTGCATAATTATTATAATCAATTACTTTTGAGATCACTCATCGTGAGAACTGACTAATATTGGTAATTACCGATAACGCAAATAAAAAGTGCGCTGTAACCGGATAGTGTTACATTCGCGAAAGATTCTGTATCTTATTTCATATTGATTTATAACTTGTATACAAAAAATATTACATTTTTTGTAGACAGTATCGTACTATGATGATAGTCGTGCTTTTTGTACGAAGGTTTACTAACTCTTGGAAGACGTCATCCTGTTGACATCAGCTTATGGCTTATTATGCTCTCTGAACCGTATCCGGTTTGTCTGCTAGGATAATCTTACAATACCGAGGTGAATCATCCGGTGTAATCAATTTAAGAGATATATTTGAGTGTTGAAATAATTACAATAAAAAATATTTACGATCAACCACGTACCTGAGTAACTTCTTGCACGAATTTTATGATCAGTTATAATTTTACTACGAAATATTACTTACAACGAAACTTTATTTTTTGAAATGCGGAATCACTTTGATCAGTTTTTAGTAACACTCTAAATTTATGAACGGCGAACTATACGGAATTACTTAAGTAAATAATATGTTGCAAAGGGTTCGTGTACTGCGCAGTACCTGTGCGTTATGTTGAGATCACCGAGTTCCGTAGAACGAACATTATGCGGTCAAGCTACTAAGTTTGAATGTTTATACTTCGTAATTCTATTAGGAATATTAATTTTAGTCAATGATTATGTTTTTCATGATAATATAATCAATGAATCGTGCGCTGGGACGGGGCGGGTTAGCTCATCCGGCAAACATTTTGGTGGTTTTTGTGATTGAAGACACGCGCGGAAGGTCTCGCGGAACACGACTTGAACAACAAATGACGGCATAGCTGAGCTCACACATAGGAGATGCTTTTACCAGTGAGTGTGTTTAGACTTTGGTATGAAGAAGACATTCAGGACTGACATGAGTTATTGTATAATGACAAGAGAAGAGCCTCGGGAGCTGTGGTCTTGGGTTTTAATCTTGTCGAAGTTCGAATTCGAAACAGATATTTGCACGATCTGCAAGTGTTTATTTCAGATATTGGATGTTTTCTAGATACAATATGTATATACGCGTTAAGAAATGTACTACATATGTGTCAGTGGTTTAGATACTGTGGCATATTAACTTAAATTGAGCTAGATAGCTCTGTGTTAAAATGTCTTTAAGTAATACGTAATACCTATTTAGAGACAGCTGTTTGATTAATCACTTCTGTTGGATGTCAATATCAAACGGTATGTTTAAAGACTGCCTCTGTGGCGCAGTCGCTAGTGATACCGCCTGCGGCGCCGGAGGTCGTGGGTCCGATTCCCACCGGAGACAAATATTTGTGTGACCCATTAATGTTTGTCTTAAGAGTCTGGGTGTTTCTATGTATAATATGTATTTATTTAAAAGTATATAAGTATTAATATCCGTGGTCTTATACCCATAACACAAGCAGGTTATTCCTAGCTTACTTTGGGATCAGATAGCGTTGTGTGAAATGTCCGTGAATATTTATATATTTTATGCGTTTTCAGTTCGCCACTGTTAAATTTTATATTTGAGCTCAAACTAAATTGAAATGTTTGTACTTTATGGCCACGTATAAACATGAGAAGACGAGATTTGTGATTATGTATTACGACAATCGATTATACTATTAAGTAATAATTATACAATGTAGTCAAGACATGGCAACGTATTGAAAGCAACTAAGAAAAGACTTTACTACGATGGGAGCTGAACCCACAATCCTCTTGTCTCAGCTCTCGTCTCATTAATGAGCTTCGTTGTAAAATAACCTGAGGGCTCTTAACTGCCATCCTGCGAGATTGCTTTTCGTGGTCGGTATCTATTAATAGTTATTTATAGGTAAAACTGAAAGAATTGCGAAACGAGTATAGTCCGTGATGGACGCGGCAGACAATGCGTCATAGACATGCCTCATTGACGTACAAGAATTACCTTAAGTTCTTTTATTAATAGAGAAGGGCTCTCAAATTCCAAGTAAATGCTTGTAAAGTGACGTAATGCATATCTATAAAGTGTACAAGTTGGTGTAGGTTCATCGATATTTTCCTGTTGTGTGTCGATTGATTTTGTATAATTAGCGTATCAGTATGCAATGCACTTTATCGACTTAATCTAGAAAAAAAATTGTTAGCAAACACTCGACGGAAGGGCATTTCGGAAATACGAAACTTGATAATGCCACTTTTTTATTTTTTATAGCCATAATGTGTTAGTCAACTAACCCAACAGTTCCTGGTGTACAGGTGCTTAAAACGCTAGATGTAAAAGGCACTAGTCAACGTCTTCCTCAGGATCGACTGGAACAGCTGACACCTCCATTTCCTCGGACCGTTTGCCCCAATGCAGTGACAAAAGCCCCAATACGATAATGGCTAAAGTGCTTCAGCGGAATTGGTGTAATTTTTGTTAACCGACGGATGCTTAACTGTAATTCATCTTCATAACGTTGTAAAATTTTGTCTCATTTGACCCATTGTCTCATTGAACCTTAGTAGGTAACTGTTTGTAAGGTTTCAATACCTGTAAAAACCGTTAATTGGCTTTCGACGGAAAAGTTATTTTAAAGCTTGCTGTAGGCTTTCCCACAATGTACAAATGATAATAAATAAATAATTATCTATTTAGCCCTAAGAAGAGGTTCTGTATTGTAAACAATAACTAATTTTACAGGTAAATCTAAGCTAACCGGATACTTAACATTGACGTACGCATATTAAATTTGAAGGGATTTCATAGCAAAGCTATTTCTCCGTCATTTATTTGTTAAAATATCAAAGAAACAATATTTCGTGATTAAAAATGTAGTCAAGTATTTTGCATTCTGAAAATGTCGTCAATTAAAGTAAAGTACCTCTTAATATGGCTTAATAAAAGTAAAGTACCTCTTAAATTGTGCCAGAAAGCTTATTATAGCATTAAAGACTTTCTAGAAGACAAGGCTGCCTGGCAGTGACACGAATTGCTCCTTTCTACATGTTAAAAAGAAAAACGGTATTAGATAGTAAGATGAATTTTGGTAGGGACCGGACTGAGTTTCTTGGGGTGTTCTTCTCAGTCAGCATTTCCGAACCCCCGGTAGAGTCACAAAAAATTTGACAAACAAATTTAAAAAAAATAAATTTTTTTTTTTTAAATTTCAAAGGGAATATTTTTTTTTAATTTTTTTTTTATGTTACCAATGTCAGGTTGTGTATTATTTCGTAAAATTTCAGTCTTAAAATTTGTTTTAAAAGTTGAGTAGCATTTTACCAGATTTCTGTTAATGTTCCCGATTTTGTCATTTTCACTCACCGGGACTCTCCCGCGAAATTTGTACCGAACTCAAACTGCATAAATTAGACTAACAATTTTAAAAAAACGTATCAAGATTCGATTAAATAAAAATTGAAATATCTTGTCTGAAATATGTTCATGTCAATAAAAGCTAACGGAAACGACACCAGGTTTTTAAATGTATATTACTGTATTTTTAATTAATTTAAACGGTGTGCATTTATGTACGTATGTTATGATGCATATGTACAACAGTATACCTACCAACGTGAGCATGTCAGAATTGGACCTTAGGAAATTGTACCAATTTGCATAATGTTAAGGTGTGTAATTTTAAATTTTATGGACAATTAGAGAGAGGTTGAGTGATCGCTATATCAAAATAAACTACTTATTTAATAGTCGATAATAATTACACTTGACAGAATAATTCTTTTTATAGACAATTTCTTTGCAACGATGAATCTAGATTTATCGTTGCAAAGAAATTGTCTATGATATTCAACACAGTTTAATTGAAATAGTTCGACAACGGTTCATTGAAATAAAAATAGTTTTTAGTGAAAAAGCATTCATGTTCTAAGCTATGCTATTAATATTATTTAAATATGTATGTAGTCGGATGTGTTAAATTAATAGAGACATCCGAATCCGCTAAAACGAAAATAATTTATCAGCATTTGTGTGAAATAAAGATGGCTATCTGTAGGTATGGAAAAATCGATGTACGAAGCGCGCCTAGAGCCTAGAGCTGACAAATTAGCTAAAGCATTGACGTGAGAGCACGCTAATGACAAAGAGACAGGAAAATTGCAAACGGTTTACATGATGCACATATTTACATCCTACTAATATTATAAATGTGAAAGTTAGTGAAGATGTTTGGATGTTTGTTACTCAATCATGCTCTAACGGCTGAACGATCTGGCTAAAATTTGGTACAAGGATAGGTTATAATCTGGAATAACATATGGGTTACTTTTTCCCTGGAATATGTTTCCATGGGATTCGGAAACGGTAACCGAATTCCAGGCTAACATCGATTAGTATATCTATATTTAAATATTTGTTGAACTTTTAGATGCTACTTCTACCATGAGAGTTCATGTTTCAGCGTTCAGCAACCTGAGCCTCAAGCTGGTGTACTTGATATTGTCAGAGCAAGACAAACTTATGACATACGTTGCAGCGGATTGGATACTTATAGTAGCACTAGTCCGAAACCTTAAAAAAAGACGCTTATAATCTAAGAAAGAATCCAACAAGAGTGTGTAATGGCATTTAGTCAAGATTTTTGGGGCCCAACCCAACTTTCTCGGAAAGTGATCAACAAAACGACTGTATTATTTCATACCCTTTTATATCAATCGAATCAGCCTCAAACAGTCTACTGCTGGAAGTAGGTCACTCCCAATATAGGCGACAACACACGGTCCTGCGCTTCCGCATCCAGTTCCTGACTGCGACTATCTCCAGGTCGTCGGTCCATGTGGCGCGTGCGCGTCCTACCCCAGGTTTACTAAGTCGCAGTCTTCACTCCAGAACTCGTTTGTTCCATCACCCATCGGTTCTTCTACAGCCACTTCAAAACGCTTACTCTGCGAGCGATGTCGACCACTCTCTTCTCTGATGTACATCATTTCGGATTTTATCCCTCAGAGACACCCCAAGCAGACTCCCTTTTATAACAGAAATAATATCAAGGTTTTTATTTCTGACGCGATTAATGTTTTAAACATATGGCTTAGCCTAAAAGGAAGTGACGTTGGTTCACTCAATTCAAGAAAAAATGTTCTTAAAACGACAAGAGAACGGTAATCAAGGAATCTCTATCATCAGCATCTTAATGGCGGGCACTATCTATTTTACTAGTCGCGAATTTTTACTGTTATAAGAGTCGTAAAATTGTATATTCAGGTTTTTAGATATATCTTGTTCGCTACTAAGTAGATACGCAGTTTTCGTAGCAAAATTATTTTAATGTATGTAGGTACTTGTTGCTGACTCTGATTGATAATTCAGCCTCGATAACAATTAATATGTGCAATCATTTAGTAATAGGAAGTAATGGACAAGGACGAGGGACACGTTTTATGTAAATCTATTCAAGTTTTACAGAAATTACGTATGAAAATCAAAATGTTTTTCCTGAGAAGATAAGCCTATTTACTAAATGCCATTGCTATGATTTTACCAGTCGTATTTTGTTTCACGTTGATGGGTAGATTATTGTCGTATTGCAACATACAGACGCAGGTTGTGACTACTTAAAAGTTTTCGAATCGCCAACCAATCTGACTTAAGGACAACAGCTTAACGTGTCTTCCAAAGCATATAAAGGCTTTTTTTCTATGTATCGAAGAGAACGTACTCCAACTACCTACTGCTATTTTTGTTGACTCAAATCACGAATCGCGCAATGCAATCAGAGTTCTTACATATCTACATTTTAACGTGGGGGAAAATCCTTCATGGATACTATGCCGGTCTCCTACCGACTAAAAAACCTCACGTAGCGCGAAATAGCCTACGGTTGGAAGCTCCGGGTAAGCCCTCGGATGAATGTTCCAGGACTCCCAAGGCACATAAAGGCTTGTAATGGAAACACTTCAAACTATAAACAGATTTCAGGAATGACTGTAGCAAGAGATTGCTACACGGTGATCTTTTACAGAACACAAAACCAGGGGCTACGAGATCGCTACAAAAATGTATAAACAATTAATTTTCTTAATTTATGTTTTAAGAAACTTGTAGATCTTAATTGATTCTCCATTTTGCCTAATGACATGCCACTCGTTTTAGATTTAAATTTATGGTTATTTGATTGAGATTAACTATCTATGTCTTTTTTCTCAACATGAAAATTGTATTCCAAGCAACGGTTTCTGTGAAGCCCTTTCTTAAAAGCGTAGATGGGTGCAATAGTCAAGCTCTGTTGGGAATACTCGGGATATCCTTCCAAGGGCTTACCCGGGTCTCCCAACCGTAGGCAGTAGGTAGGGAACGTGTGGTTTTAAGTCGGTAAGAGTTATTTCATCAATGACGGATTTTCCACATGATAAAAATAAAAAATAGGTGCAATGGAAAACCTTCGTTAAAAATAAAATAAAGTTACTGAGAACCTTGCTTTCTGTTTGCGCAAAGAAGCATAATGACGTTCTATGTTCAATTAAGCTGGTACTTGTCAAAAACTTGATCATCATCATTGACTAAGAATCAGTCTTGGTTGCATTATGAAGCTCACAGCATTCTGGAAGTAATTTAGAATTTGCATCCCTTACTATAGCGGAATACTCTCTCTCTTTCTGATCCCATTTTTTAAGTAATCGGCGCAAAAATTCTACGGTTCTCATTATCCTTTAGTTGCTTACTTAACACATTTTTAAAAAAATCTCTATGTTAATACAAATAATACAAATAGCTTTTCAATTTAAGGATTTATCGTAAACATGTAACATCTTTTTAACTTTACGTCATTGTAAGTATAAAGCCTTGTAAACTCAGAACAATAACTAGTTTATAATCTAAGCTTATATTTTTGTTCTGTTCACGTCAAGTGGTTGTGAATATGGACATTAGTTAATTATAAGCAAAAAGAGTATAAATTCTATATCTATACTAATATTATAAGCACTGCAAAGTTTGTTTGGTTTACACGCTAAGTAACCGTTGGAACTGCTGATTCAAATCGAAAAAATCTATTAGTGTTGGATATAGTCCATTTATGAAGGGCCTAATTTGCGTGAAGTGCGGTGACGAAGCCATAACTTATTTTTTTACATATTTCGCCTATTGCCACTTGGAGGCACGATTTTTGTGCGAGGCTACTGGTCTTTGTAGGAAGGGTAAGTTATTCCCAACAATTCGCTGTTGATCCGCCTCGTCTTAACCTGATGGCAGGCTTAGGTAAGCCAGAGACTAAGTCATGGCGATCCGGCAAAGGCACACCCCGGGATGTGGCTATTCATGATCAAGATTGCGACAAAGTTGCGCAGATTAGCTAGTCTTATAATTATCACTACATTGAAACATAAGTACTTAAAGGTCTCTTTAATTACGCTTAATTTGTAACAAATTACTAAGAACTACGTTGTATGTGCTTAAGCCTAAGTAAAGGACAAGATATGATACCTACTTATTAAAACGTTTCAAGATAGCACACATTAGCTCAGTTTTTTTTACTAAAGTCGCCGATAAGTATAACCTCCTTAATCAAAAGAGTTTTCATAGACGTTTTCATTGAACAGCATCGAACATAGAAAATTGTTGAGCATAATCACAATTTACGCTCTATTCTACTCTGTAATTTGGCGATAGTACAGAAAAATAAATAGAGTTAGCGCGAATGTAAAGGCATGTAGACCAAGGCTAGATACCCTTGAACCTAAAGTGGCAGCTCTCGGCCGCGTTGCCAATGACCCCGCAAGCGCTTGGGCGCCGCGCGGCGGCCCAGCTCACTTGCTAATTATTATGTAACAGAGAAAAACTACGTGCAACGTGCGTCTTGCATTAAAATGTCCTGTACATACCAATTTTACGTCGTTGTAGCTTCAAGTATAGCTAATTGGCATCCGAAATCTTTGCACCGTCGATATTGGGATACAGAAAGTCAGAAACAGGTTCGGGGAACGCGAACGCTGGCTGCGAATCCCTAAGGGAAGGTAAAGTCAGTGAACTTGCACGCCGCATGTAACATCTCGCTCTGTTCATAGTTCTTGTGATTGTAAAATATCTTTGTTATGCTGTTATTATAAAAGCTGAGGAGAAATTGCTAAATAGTTTTAAAGGTAGGCAGTATAAAGATATCTCTTTAATATTTAGGTAAGTTAATTAGTTAATGACATCTTCAAAAATATATTGCAATCTCTCCTGCATATTTTTAAAATTAAGATTAATAAGGTCTTTGTTTTAATATATATCTTAGGGTTGGTCTTTAGATAGGTGACCATTTCTAAAAATGTTCATTTATGAGCGTTTCTGTGGTAGGGGAGGCACGTTAAGCCTTTAAAAGAAAACAAAGATTGTAATGTAAACAAATAAAAATATATGTATTTATGTACTGTGTCGTTGAGCTTTATTAACGTGGGCGATTTGTAAAATTCCAACGATAACAATAACCGATAGGCACGGCGATAGAGCAGCAGCCAGGTACGTAAACAAAAAAAAAAGGGTAACACATCTGGCGTCGTTTTATTTCTTTCTTTCAAACAATCCTGAAAAATAAAAGCACAAAGTAATATATTATGTATTTAGATTTATCGTATTTAATTCAATATAATGTTTAAGTCGAGGCTAAGTAGTAGTAGTAGGTATTATTCTTAGGCACCAACTTCAATATTAATTGAATAAAATCTGATAAATCTAAATACCTACATATTACTTAGTGCTAGATAAATTCTGTTTTTCAGGATTTGTTTGAAGTCGGTTTTATTTTTTATTAAAAATCTTTTATTTTATTATCTTTGACATGTCGCTGTATTTTTTTATTAGGTACTGAAAGAAAGAAAGATTTTTTACTAAAACTCTTTTTTTCATTATTTTAAGTGACGAGTGGACTGAATAAAAATCTATCTAAGTGTAAAGTTCTCATCAATACAGATCAATCAAGCCCAAACTCCAGGTAACTGCTGTAAATCATTAAGGAATTCCCTCGACTGTCTTGCGGTTCCATCATCAGATCGACTCCAGACTTTCATTAAATTGTAGTACATTAAAGCACTTAATTAAAAAAAATCAATACATATAATAAAATCGTAACAGGTCGCTGTCTGTACATGGAAGATAAATAAGAAAAAATATTATAGGGGGCCTTTATGAACGCAATAGAACCCAAAACAATGATTTTTAGAATTTTTGTCTGTTTGTCTGTATGTCTGTATGTCTGTATGTCTGTATATCTGTTTGTCTGTACGGTTGTGCACGCTAATCTCAGTAACCGCTCAACCGATTGCAATGCGGTTTTTTGTATTGTGTTGAGGTTTGCTCCAGTTAACATTTAGCGTTTGTTTTATGTAAATCGGTTTAGAAATAAAAGAGTTATAACACTTTTAAGAATCAGATATTTTGAAAATTTTAATTGTAGGGGTTTCTTTGAATGTGAGTGAACCTAAACTGGCGTGTTGGCTTAATCATAAAAGAGCTTAGTGATTAAGACTATTTTTAAACAATTCAGTCCGCGCCGAAGGCGTGGACTGAATTGTTTTAAAATAGACTTAATCATTAAGCTCTTTTATGATTAAGCAAACAGGGCAGTTTCAGACGCTGCTTGATGACTCTGATGAAGAAATACCTTTCCTTTCATACACCTTATGTGACGTAAACGAAGTTGCGGGCTCAGCTAGTAATTAATAAAAATAGAACCGACTTCAAACAAAAACTTGAAAAAAAAAATCTAAGCACAAAGTAATGTCTTTTGATTTATCAGATTTTATGAAATAGGTATCATATTGAAGTCGGCGCCAAGTAAACCCATATGTTTAGGTAGGTGCTATTAATGGCAACGACTTCATTATTATCTTACTAATATTATAAATGCGAAAGTTTGTGAGTGTGGATGTTTGTTACTCTTTCACGCTCGAACGGCTGAACGGTTCTAGCTGAAATTTGGTACAGGGATACATTATAGTCTGGAATAACACATAGGCTACTTTTTATCCCGGGAATAAGTTCCCACAGGAAGCGGGAACGGGAACAATTTCTCGCGGGCGAAGCTGCGGGCATCAGCTAGTATTTAATAAAATCTGATAAATCAAAAGACATTACTTTGTGCTTAGTAAATTAATTTTCAAGTTTTTGTTTGAATTCGGTTTTATTTTTATTAATGTTTTTTTTAAAGTGACAAGTGAACTGAAAAATCTATCTATCTAGGTGTAAAGCCCTCATTAATATAAATCAATCAAGCCCAAACACAAGGTAACTACTGTAAATCGATAAGGAATTCCCTCGATTGTCTTTCGACTCCATCATCAAATCGACTCCAGACCTTCATTGAATTGTAGCACTTTAGAGCACATACTTAAAAAGTTAACAAACGCACTAGTTGTCCCTACAATTTTCAGTGGTTGCCCTCGATTTCTACTGGATCCCATCATCAGATCCTGACCTGGTGAAAATGGTACCACCTCAGAAGTGAACACTATCCAATGAAAAATCCGCCTATAATTGACGGAAATATCGGTGAACATACATAAAAAAACATACAGACGAATTGAGAACCTCCTCCTTTTTTGAAGTCGGTTAAAAAGTAAACAAACGCATTAGTAGTCCCTACAATTTTCGGTGGATGTCCTTGATTTCTCCTGAATCCCATCATCAGATCCTGACCTGGTGAAAATGGAACACCTCAGAAGTAAACCCTATTCAACAAAAGAAAAAAAAAAATGAAATCCATCTATATTTGACGGAAATATCAGGGAACATACATAAAAAAACATACAGACGAATTGAGAACCTCCTCCTTTTGAAGTCGGTTAAAAACTGTATAAGATTCTAAGATGAATTTTGGGAGGGACCGAACTGAGTTTCTTGGGGTGTTCTTCTCAGTCTGTAGCATTTCCAAACCCCCGGTAGAGTCACAAAAATTTTGACAAACCTAATTTTTTTTTATATTTCAAAGGGAAACAAAATATTTTATTTATTTATTTTTATTTTATGCTCCATTTATGGCAATTTCATGCCTGAAAACGCAGTAACTGACCACTTGCATTTATAAATCAGCTAGTTATAAATACGTAACAAGAGTACCTAATAATTTAATTTATTACTAAAGTCAAAGTCTAATATAGCGGCAACAATAAACATTAAATAAAAGTAAATTACATAAAATATGAATGTAAATTCATTATTTTATAATTTATGTATCTTAGTTCAGTGACTCAGTATGATGAAATGTATATCGCAATATAGTAATGAACTTGACCTCAATAATTAGAAATGTCTAGAATACCTAAGCTCTATATTATCTTTCTCTGTATCTCTTTCAAGGTGGTAGATAAGCTGACCACCCTAACTTGAGAGATAGAGAGAAATTGTACGTGTGTGTAAACTTATGAGATCAAAAGAGCTTAGATCTTGTTTCACTGGGATTACAGTAATGCGAGTGGTGGTGGACACCCACAGTAAAATTAATAAAAACCGTTATCTCTAGCAAGCTGAAATTCATGGAGCTTGGGGAAAACCACACGTGCTCTACGCCTACAGTCGGGAGCCCCAGGAGAGCCCACGGAAGGATGTCTCCGGATTTCCGAAAGACTTTAGCTACCACCGCGGCCTCACTTTTGGATACTATCCCGCGTCTTTGGGAATTGGTGCGGGTGTTTATCCCGCGTTTTGGGGCGTGAGGCGTTCATGGAACTCCCACGTCACGTCACGTCTCCGTCTTGGGCTTGCTTCTGTATGACTACCACTAGAGTACTATTAGTCTCGGCTAATAGTACAATTACAGAAGCAGACCCAAGACGTTTTATACACTAAGTTAAAATCTCCAAATTTAAACTTAGTGTTAGTTTAAAAGTGTAAATAAAAAAAACAAACAGGTATAAATATTATGTCTATTAAAGCATTTCGTATGCAACTTCAGTGCATAATGTAAATAAATAATACGTAAGACTGACTTCGTAATATTTTTATTCAGTGCATACAATTTAGCGGTACCTACTCGTAATGAATACTTAAATTATATGATATCAAATGTAGCTACAAAAAATGAATGTGCAATAGGTAATTGACTGGTTAATGAAGTGATTTTAGCACTTAATAATATTAGCCAACGCTACAGGAGAATGTTATTAGGTACTTAGTACAGATTGTATCGTTTGCATATTTGAAAAACCCGCCAATAAATGATTGAGGACAGATTTTCGAAATTATGATGTCGTAAATAACCAATAATACTGAGGACAGTTTTAAAAAAATATGACTATTAGAAAAACCTACACAAGTTTACTATGCTCAGTTTATATTATTTGGAACACGCGGTAATAATTGATCGATGGCAGATTTTTCAAAATTATGACATGACATGAAGAAGGAAAATATGTTTATACATGTACAGTCAGCTGCAGAGAAAAGGACAAGAGGGCCGCCTTGTAAGCATTGACTTTTTCAAATTTATGAAATTTGCTATGGTTCTTAAATTTGTGTAAGTCTATAACTATACAAAATCTCATAAAAATATATTTAAGATTTTCCGAGAAAATTCAATCCTTTATAGGCGGCCCTGTTTATTTTTCTCTGCAGCTGACTGTACATATACTCGTACATCATAGTATAATAGGGAAATACGTTCAATCTATACCGTTTATAATAGTGTATGTAGTTGAAAAAACCCGACGATACTGATTTATGATGACAGATTGTTTGAAAATTATGACGTAAGTGCAAATTCTCTCAAATTGTAACTTAGTAGGTATAAAATGTTCAAAGCAAGAAATTTTTGACAAAAAATTAAGAGATCCGCTGGCCGTCGAAATTCAATTGTACCAATAACAGAAATAGTTTAGTGCACTTCTTCTTGTTTCAATTCCAAATCGTCACACGAATTAATTGGCTCATCTGTAGGCTAAATAGGTGGGTACCTTAATTAAAAAAAAAACGTGTTTGAAATCATACATGGATGTTATGCCGGTCTCCTACCGACTGATAGCTCAGTAGCGAAGTACTCGTCGCCCTGCGATTTCTCCGCTCTGGGTACGCCCTGCTCAACAGAGCGTATAAGCGGAGAACTCCGTAAACGCCATTAAGATTTACTCCTTGGTTGACTATTGACCATGGGTGATGATGTGCGCCTCCCGCCAAGCCCACGTCGTCGTCAAAATTACCAGGGTGTACCGCGTGGAGGTTGTCCTACCCCCCCCCATACCATAATTACTGGAGCGCATCAGATTTTTATAGGGGCTTCTATATAAAAGCTTCTATATAACGGATGCGAGTAATAGAGACCTGTTGAAAAGATCAATATCTGTAAATCGCATTTCATCTTTTTCAGCTTTTTTTTTCTATTCCTTTTCTGTTTTTGACCTACTGTTAAAAGAGGAAACATTAAAGGATCAATTCTCTTGCTGTGATCTAATTTACGAATTCTGAAAGGTTTCCGCGACTCTCGAGTAACTACAAATATAGCATCATCCCCTACCATAATTTTGTTAATAAATGACATGAGCTATTTTAAATCGATTAAAGGAAACTGTCTAATTTTCGATCATAAACTGTATCATGGACGTTATGCCGCCGAACTCCTATCGGCTAAAAGCACACGGCACCTTGCCTACTGCTGTAAAAAAAATTGCCATTAGCTCGGAGGAGCTTAAAAAACAAATGAACCACTATTTCATTCTTCTTAGTCACACAATATTGACTATGTAAAGAACGGTATCATAACTATCATACTCTGATACTTATTGTTTTCATTTTGTGAGATGACCACGTCCTCTATTCGTAAAGTAACCCGAATAAACACAATGAGGCGGAAGTAGCATAGAATTAACATTGTTCTTGTAGGTAGAGCAGAGGTCAAAGGTTAACTCAAAAATCAATTACACAACTTTCTAATGATATTATACACACCAGCACCAACGCTTCAGATATGTAATTAACTCTGCCTACATACAAAAAGTTTGGAATAGTAATTTATCTAACCACTCATCCGTAATAACCGTTAGCAACAACTGAAGTACCTAGTGATCTAAAACACAGATAGTTATTAGTATGTGGTACTTGCATAGCAATTATATGCATGTTAGTAGAAAACACGTGTGTAACATAAATCCAAATAAAACACTCAATCGTAGCTATCGCGACTGTACCTACTTTAACATCACATGAGTTATGTGCTCAAGGTATTTTTCCTCCCGTTTATTTATTGAGACAGCACGACTGCCGCGGGCTTTTGTGCTAGAATTTTGATTGATATTTTTTGTCAGTTAACTCGGCCACAATAAGATGACAGCGGTAACAAGAGAAGTGCGAAATAGATAGACACTGTCGTAACTGCAAGTATCAAGGTTAGGCGATGGCGGGGCGGCCGAAACTCGGTTATCACTAACAGTACACCCACGTAAAAACTCAGCTCCCAGACCAACTTACGCCGACACCATTGTGTGTCGTTCATTCTATTAAATGATACCCATTAGATTAGTGAATGGACGTGCGAACAATTTATTTCTGCATATCTCGAATCAATCAAAAGGATTTCTTCAGCACAACGCTCTCTGATCTTAAGCACACATTTCAGTCAGATTATTTTTCCAATTTGGTACTGATTGAAAAGGAATTGGTCCATAGATGTAATCCGGTCCAATTAGTGTGTTGGCGATTATCAAAAATATTCAAACAATCACGAGCACTTTCGTTTTGTCAGGGCGACGTCGGCAGCGATGGTTGGTACCGGGAGTGGATCACTCGTCGAGTGCTTGTGTTGAGACCGCTTTCTCGGCCCCATTCTTGACCTTAAGTCGGAAGGCGCCGTGTTCTCATAGTCGACCAAACGATGTATCTATGTCGATTGCTTGTAGGCGGCCTTGAGCAACCATTAATTTGTGTGCATAGCCGCCAATGGTATACCGTTATGTCAAGTGCTTGAATCTGATGACCACTCTCGAATGAGTTCAGTATTATGTACGGTCTGGGACGCTCAAATGGGATGTTCGTTAATGAAATCCATACCATATATGTTGTTTATCACTTTATATCAACTGCGTCTCGATAGTTCTATTTATTATTGACATGTCTGTTAGACGTACCGATATTATAAAGCGTTTTATCGTATCACATTAGTTACATATATTTTGAATATAAGTAGTTAGGTATTTTTAGACACCTTCTAAAATAATGGAATGTGAAATGTGTGATGAATTTCATTAGATGACGTCATGTAGTCAGTTTGCGATGTGAATGCAAACATTGATCAATTCAAGTGTCGACAAAAGTACCTATATTTGATTTTCACACGCAATTTTTTCTTATATGCAGACACGGATGCTTAAACGTCTTTTTAACCGACTTCAAAAAAAGGAGGAGGTTCTCAATTCGTCTGTATGTATTTTTTTTTATGTATGTCAAGCGATATTTCCGTCAATTATAGACCGATTTCAAAATTTCTTTTTTTGTTGAATAGGGTTTACTTCTGAGGTGGTCCCATTTTCACCAAGTCAGGATGTGATGATGGGATCCAGGAGAAAACGAGGGCAACCACCGAAAATTGTAGAGACAACTAGTGCGCTTGTTAACTTTTCAATTAAGTGCTTTAATGTTCTACATTTTAATGAAGGTCTGAAGTCGATCTGATGATAGAGTCGAAAGACAGTCGAGGGCATTCCTTAACAATTAACAGCAGTTACCTTGTGTTTGGGTTTGATTGATTTGTATTGATGAGAACTTTACACTTAGATTGATAGATCCGACTTAAAAAAAAAGGAAGTTCTCGATGTTTTATGTATGTTCACCGATATTTCGTCAATTATAGACGAATTTCAAATCTGCTTTTTGTTGGATAGAGTTCACTGCTGAGGTAGTCCCAATTTCATCAGGTGAGAATCTGATGATGGGATTCAGGAGAAATCGAGGGCAACCACCGAAAATTGTAGGGACAACTAGTGCGTTTGTTAACTTTTTAATTCAGTGCTTAAAGGTACTACAATATACTGAATGTCTGGAGTAGATCTGATGATGGAACCGAAAGACAGTCGAGGGAATTCCTTAAAGATTTACAGCAGCTACCTTGTGTTTGGGCTTGATTGATTTGTATCGATGACAACTTTCACCTAGATAGATATATTTTTCGATTCACCCGTCACTTAAAATGATGAAAAAAAATTTTTCAATAAAAAATAAAACCGACTTCAAGCAAATCCTGAAAAATAAAATTTACTTAGCACAAAGTAATATGTATTTTGATTTATCATATTTAATTCAATATAATATTGAAGTTGGTGCCATCAATATAATACCTACATAAAACTATGAGTTTACTTGGCACCGACTTCAATATGATATTGAATCAAATCTGATAAATCAAAATACATATTACTTTGTGCTAAGTAAATTTTATTTTTCAGGATTTGCTTGAAGTCGGTTTTATTTTTTATTGAAAAATTTTTTTACCTAAAATATGCTGGCTCATTATAAATCTCAAGCGCACCTCTGAACGGACTAAACTGTGCTTTTCCAATGACTGAATTTGCTCATCAAAAGCAATTTGTTTAAATGAAATCCTTAGTAGAATTCTATATTATTCTGGTAAATCTGATGATGAAAATGGTTTGAAAGTATTAAGCATGTATTTTTGGGACAACATATGACCCACTATTCCAACGAGATCCAATTAATTGAATAGTACTTCAAATACCTTTCCCAAATCTCACAACTCCTTTACGTACGTCAAATTCTCACACAACAAAATAGCAGAATTCAGCGTATATTTGCTGGTGACCACAGTCAGCACAAAGCCACATTTCATGAAAAGAAGCTGATTTACTGAGAAGATAGTGGATTACGTTTCAAAAGTGACATCGCAAACATCACCAGGTTGTTACTCCTTCAGCAAAACTAGTACAGCTTCTAAGCACAGCAGATTTTATATAATTATACAGTCCACGTAAAAGGAACATACAGTAACATCTATGGCAGATTTACGATTGTGCAAAAAGAGTTTACCGGAGAGCACATTAAAGGTGCAGGAGTAATTACTTTTTTAACGATGACTAACTGTAAAAGGTACTGAAATGGGTAAGGATAATAAGAAAATGATAAGTACAGATGGCAATCAGGAAATGGACATACTTCACATCAGAAATAGAAAATGCAGTTTACTTGAAACTTTTGCTTGAATGATGAGACAAGACAATTATGTGGTAATGATGTATTGACGATTGTGGTGCTGATGAAATCTAGTGTAAACATAACGAAGTATTTAAAGTGGGCAAGTGAGTTAAGCGAGCGTTCCGCGACGCCTCGTTGCCGCGCTCCGGTGTGATCAGAATTAGTTTAGCAGCCTGGGAATAGCTCAGACAGATAATGCTCTCATTCTATAACGGAAAATCCTTTGCGTTTTTAAGCGGAACGCTTTGCAACTACGAATGAAGCTGCGCATTTTAAATAACTGTGGACGATTTACATAGGAATAAAATTACGCCGTTGTAATATGCCAACAAATCGGCGAATAGCAACAGCGGGACATTTTATGTAAATGGAAATAAAAGCGCTGTCTTTCGTCACGTACAAGTTCAACTGATTTATAGGTCAGAGACGAAATTTTTTCACCGTATTAGTCTAATATGTAAATATTCTGCATGAATTTAACTTAACCGCTATGTTATTAATTTAAATTCGAGAAATATCTAGATGTTTTTGTAGATAATTATGTAAAATAAATCAGGCAACCCTCAAAGTGGTGAAATCTAATCTTGTTAGTCGTGCAAAATCCTAGATGCATCCAAAGAGTTTTCTTCTGAAATCGATATTCAGCGTTTGGCTTCTTTTAAGACTACCGTCTGGCTTTTTGAGAGGGATAAGCACCTGCTACAGAGCTTCGTCTGTTGGTCAGCACATGTAGCTGTAGTAGCTGAGTTCGGCATCCTTGAAGTCTTGGTCTCTTAAAACATAAATTATAAAACTTTTGCTTTATCCATGGTCAAACAGTCAACTTAAATTAGTAAGCCTACCTGTCATTACAATTAGAACTCAAATAACAGTACGCTATCATATCTGTTGCTTTGGCTATCATTTGTTCATACTTCTTGTAAAGCGTGGGTAACACATTTGTATGCCACGCTTACCATTATATGGGCCGTGAACTTGACGATTGTACACGTAAGTAATGGTCGAAACCTTCACCTAGCCGTAGAGTATTACGTGAATTGAAGTTCGCAGACGCGGCGGATACGCGAATGACGAACGGATGATGTGCGGATACGTGCGACACGATTGACCGCGCGCCCGCCGTCTCCGACGTGAGACCATTGTTGCCTTTAATAGATAATTAGCTGGGTGCCGTTACATTACACGATCCGATCGCCACTGTCGGCCCACATCGCCAGATTGCCACTAACTGATGTTTAGTTCACGTAGTTTACAATCTAAACAGATACGAAAAAGTGGAACACCCGACGGTTTCAGCTCTTTATAATACAATCTTGCGGAAAATGTAGATTTTATTCTAAGTAGGTAGGTACAAGTGTATTTATTTTTATTGGGTTAAACGTGGTTATTATTTTGTTGTGTGGCCAGGTTGCACCGGTCGTATTCAAGCTGGTTGAAACTTCAAGGAAGAAAAGAGTAGGAATTAGGAGTGTAGGTACTCCTTCTTTCCTTTTGCAGTTCTGTACAAGTAGTATTGATAAGGGAGCAAACAGTGATTGCAATTAGGTGAAAATTGGTCATGCCGTTTGAAAAGTGACTTGTAATACTTACTAACCAACTAACCGCTCTGATGTTATCTTTAAAATTATTATTATTCTAGGCAGACAGGCAGGAGTCCTTGGAAATCCTTCCTAGGGCTTACCCGGGGCTCACAACTATAGGCTGTTGGGCGTTACGTGAGGTTTTTTTTTACTTTTGTTTTTTTTTTAAAGGCAGACAGGCAGACAAATGGCAATCAATCAGACAAAGTGTTAAAAATAGTGTTTATTTATATAATACCAATCTACTACATAACTGTTATTTTAATATTACAAGCCGGCAACTCCTTTATTTATTTTATTTTTGACAAGATCAATTACTAACGAACCTACCTTGTGGCTTTTTAAAATTATTAGTTAGTATTTGCGAGTATAATTTAAGTTTTATATTGAAACAATTATTTAGCAGACAAGAGGTAGACAATTAATTAATTGGCAAGAATACATTAACATATTTTTTTTATACACAATTTGTAAGGTTCAATTCTACAGCTAAAAATTTTGATGAAAGTTTAATATTGGCATTTCGTTGGATATAAGTGATACCTCTAACCCCTTCTAGACTACCCCCTAGGACATCTTTCTGAGGGTTTACCCGGGATTTCCGGCCGTAGACAATGGTCGGGCATCGCGTGGTTTCAGTCAGTAGGAGTGCTGCATAGCATCCATGTAAGATTTCCACAAGTTAAAAAAAACCTCCTAGACTTAAAAGCTATTCACTGGCGGATTATTTTACAGATAAGAGAATTTATTCTACTGGAGATAAGCCCGATTTAAGTGGTTATATGTAAACTTAGATACGCTCTTCGGTGGTTTATTTTATTTATCAATTTTTGTGAAAACGTGATTATTGTATATCGTCGTATTAATGTGTAGGCTTAACTATGTACTTACTACATTACATATCAGTGCCAGCGATCTGTTGCCAATTTTAATGATGCTACATAACATTGCTATCCAGTAGTTGATATTGTGTGTCTCTTTCTCATTTACACACTGCCTCAATAAAACTTGCAGTACTGTTTTGAATTCTATTGTTTTTTTTTTACACCACTAAGGTGGCAGACAAGCATACGGCCCACCAGTTGTACTACCCGTTCGCTCTAACTTTGCCGCTGGCGTAGAGGCGTATACCCGAATTGTTAATTAGACGAAGTAAATTGACGGTAGCTAAGGTCACTTCGTCATAGAAAATACGCAACATTGTATGAAGAAGTGACATTAGTTGCTGTCAATTTACTTCGTCTAATTAAAAATTCGACTTTAGTATGGAGCCGAGCGGCAAAGTTAGAGCGAACGAGCAGTACTGTTGGCACCGTAGCCTATGGACGTTTGCAACACCAGAGGCGCTACACTAGCGCTGCCGACCCATTAAAAACCTTCTAAGACCCTTTTTGAAGAACCCCATACCGTAGGTGTTTGGGAAAACCAAGGCTGGAAGAGTTATTATTAAGACATGTATGATGTTCTATTATACTTAGTTATTTAGTTCTAATATAATTATCTGTTTACCTACATCATTCACCTCGATGTGTGTAATAAGTTATTTTTCTTTTCATTAGCAACTGATCTAACGCTAACGGCTATTTAAGATAATATCAACATCACGTTCTAATAATAGCCATAAGTCGTTAAATTAATGATGTGAATGCATATTGTGAGAACTACGACCAAAGAAAATACTTAATTATGTTTTTTTAGAAAAACCTTTACAAAATAAAAACATAGTTGTAGTGGGTGTTCCTAGATTGTCAATTACGTTTGAAACATAGATTAGATAAGGTTAATATTTTTATATTGACAGTTTAACCCCTTCCAGTTCAAGTGATTTAATAATAAATGATTTGCAGGCTTTTTTTTAACATGTGGGAAAATCCATGATGGATGCTATGCCGGACTCCTACCGACTAAAAAACATCACTTAAGGCCCAACAGCCTATGGTTGGGAGCCCTGGGTAAGCCCTCGGAAGGATGTCCCAGGACTCCCAACAGACCTACAGCCGCACGGTTCGGGTGCTACCCCGCGTCTTTGGGGGGTTTTGGGTGTGATCCCGCTTCTAAGGGGGGGGGGGGGGGGGGGCATGCGTGAACTGATCACGTCACGCTGCCGTCATGGGCTTGCTTCTGTGATTTGCATGCAGTTCTTTAAGCGACTCTATAGCATGATTTATCCTCTTTTAAAGTTTTATTTTTATTTGTGGACATACAGATGAATTCCTAAAATTAAAATAAATTGTTTCGCTTGCAAGAATAGTAAAAGCTGGCAAAAATAAATTATCATATCCTTTCTTATTTTATTTTCATTCTTTTAATAGGTGTCTATTTTAACACGCTTTTTTCTGTAGTCGTTTGTAACTGAGTTTATTTTAGGAAAGTATGATGTCATAAGTTAGTAATGCATTTAAATTCCATGCTCAGTACCGTTTTGATCTTCAGTAATACGACGTTTTTTTTTGACTAGGTACTCAAGTACCCAATTACAATTTGAAGTGGCGGCGGACCGCTCCGTAGTGGCTAATGCATTCGGCTTATTAGCTTAGCTAAGGTTATTGACAATTTTACTAATGTGTGGCTATCGGTACTTACATCAATATTGCATATTTATTATTTCCGTTCATGATTTCTTCATAATTCTAATCTCAATCCTCATACGGAAATAATATGCCTAAGGTCTGGAATAGGCATAAACTACTTACTGCGGAGTTTTTGTCCTAATGTGAATTGGAAGGGGCGGGCAATTATTGTTTTTCATATGAATAAGATGAATTTACATACATACATACATAACATCACGCCTGTCTCCCAACGGGGTAGGCAGAGACTATGACTTTCCACTTGCTACGATTCTGGCAGACAACTTTCGCTTCTTCAACTTTCATAAGTGTCTTCATACATGCTCTTCGGTAAAGGGTACTCTTGACCTGGCCTTTTCTCAGAAGATTATCGATTTGATCGACATGAGTATGCCGAGGTCGACCCCTACCAGTTTGCTCATTCACTCTCGCTTCATAAATCTGTTTCGTCAGCCTATTTCCATCCATTCTCTCCACATGTCCAAACCATCTGAGCATCCCTTTCTCTATCTTAGTCACTACATCTTCTGTCATACCGCAATGTTCCCTTATCACACTATTCTTTACTTTATCCCTCAATGTCACTCCAGCTATACTTCGCAAACTTCTCATTTCCACTGCATTAATTTTACTTTCATGCTTCTCCTGCCACACCCAACTTTCACTACCATGCATAAGTGTAGGGACAAGCACTCCTCTATGTACAGCCATCCTTGCCTTTTTAGACACGTTCTGACTGCTCATAAAGGTGTGAATGGCTCCATTCACTTGGTTTCCTGCCAAAACTCTTCTTTCAATATCATTGTCACACTTTCCATCTCTTGCAAATTTTGAACCCAAATATACAAACTCTTTCACCTGTTCCACGCTCTTTCCTTTGATCGATATCGAGCAATCAGTCATACATTTCTCTCTTTCAAAAACCATTACTTTTGTCTTGCTTACATTAACATTCATTCCTCTACTTTTAAGCGCATCGTTCATTATATTAACCATCAACTGCAACTCCTCCGCCGATGATGCCAGTATTACCTGATCATCAGCATAAAGGAGGCATTTGACGGTTAGCTCATTCATTTTTAATCCATACGCGCACTCTTGTAGTTCTTTCAAGCAACTGTCCATGTATAGGTTGAACAGCCATGGTGACGCTACACAGCCTTGTCTCACACCTTTTTCGATGGGAAAAAAGTCTGTGCAAGCTCCATTGATCCTGACACAAGCACTGGAGCCCTCGTATAGAGATTTCAAGGCTCGTATCAAGTTGCTGTTCACTCCATACATGGACAGTGTTGACCACAGTTCATTCCTCACCACTCTGTCATAGACCTTTTCTAAGTCCACGAAGATGCAATAGACTTTTTGACGTTTTGCCAAAAACTTTTCAGCTAGGCATCTTAATGAAAAGACCTGATCCGTGCATCCTCTTCCTTTCATAAATCCTGCTTGTACATCCCACATTTTTCCTTCAGTTTCATTCATCACTCTTTTAATTTCCCCCGCATACAATTTGCCTACGACACTGAGCAAGCTTATGCCGCGGTAGTTTTTGCACTCTTGCTGTGACCCTTTACCTTTGTACAGCGGCACTATGACAGATTTGCACCATTCTTCTGGTACTCTGCCATTTCGCCAGCAAAGATTAAAAAGGCGGTACAGCTGGCAAGCTACCACGCCACGACCCGCTTTCAGCATCTCGACAAAAATTCTATCAATCCCAGCAGCCTTTCCTAATTTCATACTATTCAACGCTTCCACAATTTCTTCCATACTTAAGTGGCTTTCATTCTCAAGTTCATTCATTTCCGAAACATGAGTCTCCCTTTGCATATCCTCTTTTTCAAATAAACTTTCAAAATATTCCTTCCACGATTTTAACACACATTCCTCTCCTATCACAAGACTGCCATTACGGTTTCTGATTTGCTTAAATTGTGAGGTTGTCTTTTCAGTCAATTTTACGGGATAAAAAGTAGCCTACAGTGCAATCACCATTCACGGGGTTTCTAGTAAACAGTAAAGAAAAAGTAACAAACGTTACTAAACACCAGATTACCTAGTTGAACGGGTTATTATAAGATTTATTATTATAAGACATGAGACCATTATCAATTTAAAAATAAATTTAGGTTATAGGATGGAACGTGATAACTTAAAGTTTAAAACAATAAAATTATGAATAAAATTTGACAGACGACTTGTTGTTTGAATTTAAAATTAGAATTTAATAATCTTATCTAGATAGATGATTGAATTGTCAATACTGTTATTCGTCGGCTCTAATAAATCTTTTTCGATTCGCACTGCGGAAATTTAACTGTTAAGATAAAAATTTAAATTTTTTTCTTGTTGTGAATAATTACGGTATATTATGAAATTTTACAATGGCATTAAAACTGTTTTGTTACAAGTTACGATATATCTAACTAACGGTTCCTTAACATAGGCGTTGTTTGGGATTTTATAAGTTTTTTAAATTATTTGAACTAAGAATATGTTCTTTTATTTTTTAAACGGGACTGGTTTTTTTTAACTGTACATTTGGCGATTTATCATCTAATTTACGTCTGTCAATTACAACAATATGAATACTTTCCGATACGTTTCGCGTGTAGGCGGATACATTAATATGCATCCTGTCAACAGCTCCGATAATAATACAACAGTGACAGGTACAGCTAAGCCAAAGATTTGGTTGCCGGACATTAATTCAAATTCAGGGAACGAAAGTTTATTTTTAATCTATTTTTTCGCAATTCTAGAACTAATTGATATACCTATTAAGATAAATAAGATAATATATTATAGAAATAATATATTCATAAAATTTGGCAACTTATTCCATTTCACCCCCTTAGGAGTGGAATTTATGAAATGCTTTCTTACTTTATAATAATAACTAGCTGACCCGCGCAACTTCGTTTGCGTTACATGAGAGTAAGAAAGAGAGAGGTAATGTATTAGTATTTCGAGAATATTATAATGTTTCCCGTCGCATTTCTTTCCCGTCGCACTTACTCCCTGCGCGTCGCTTATATTCATTAGAGCTGACCCGCACAACTTTGTTGCGTCACATGAGAGTGAGAAGGAGGGGTATTAATATGTAAAGCGATATCATGTTTCCCGTCGCATTTACTTCCGCCCATCCGTTTTTGGAATGGAACTCATCGTGTGCGAATCCGACTCGCACTTGACCGGTTTTTATCGTTCAGTTGACTGGCTACCAGTGCAGACCACGTTAACTCCCGTCGCCGTCGTGTCGCTCATACTTTAAAACTTAATAAGAGGGTTATTGTAAGTGAACCTAGAAGATAGGCATATGCAGTTGCGGACTTTTTTTTATAACTTTTTAAGAGGAACAATTTTGTAATATACATTTTTAACGTAACTTAAACCATTTACGCAGCGTACGCAATGGAAGCTCTCAAAAGAAAGAAATTTTCTCCGTTCTTGAAACATTATCCATGGCTGCTCCGCTCCCATTCGTTTTCGCGTGATGTTATAACGTCATTAATCATCCTCTATAAATGTAATATTAAAATGTAAAATAATTTTTGAAATGCAACCAGTAGTTTCTGAGATTCAAGCACAAACAAACTATTTAGTTTTATAATATTGTGAGCGAACCTCAAGAGATAGACAAATTAGGTTAGGTATTGTGAGCGAACCTTAAAAGATAGACATATGCTGTCGCGGACTTTTTTTTTAGAACTTTTTAAGAGAAACAATTTTGTAGTACACAATTTTTAAGTAACTGTAACCATTAACGCAGCGTACGCCTCTGAAGGTCTCAGACGTTAAAAAATATTCCCCGGTTTCAAAACATTATTGATTGCTGCTCCGCTCCTATTCGTTGTAGCGTAATATTATATAGCCTATAGCCATCCTCGATAAATGGTCTATCAAACTGTAAAAGAATTTTCGAAATTCATTCAGTAGTTCCTGAGATCCTAGCGTTCAAACAAACAAACAAACAAACAAACTCTTCAGCTTTATAATATTAGTATGGATTTAAATAATAAAATAAGATAGGTAGTAACAATGATATATAAAAAACTATAGATACGTTACCAACACTTAAAAATGGCAACAAAAAAGTCAGGCAATTGCCTTAATTTTTATACATGCTACCATAGATAATTTCATAGAAATTCTTTTTTTGAATATAAAAAATATTTGCCGTTTTTGAAAGCCGTGATGTTCGTACATGACGTGTCTATATTATAATACGTCGTTGGGTAGTAATATGATCTTAGGTTTTCGGCAACTGGCGCCGAAGTTGCTGTCATTTGCCGGAATGCTGGCTAGGCTGCTCCCCAATATGAGGGGGCCAGGAAGCGCCTGTCGTCGCCTCTACGACGGTGTAGTTCGCTCCAAGGCGCTCTACGGAGCGCCTATATGGTCGGACGCCCTCTGTGCCAGCAATATACGCCTGCTGCTGCGACCGCAGCGGGTGATTGCGCAGAGGGCGGCGCGGGCATACTGCACCGTCTCCTACGAGGCGGCGTGCCTCATTGGCAGTAGCCCCCCCTGGGATCTCGAGGCTGGAGTCCTGAAGAAGGTGTACGAGGAGAGCGCCCTGGTGCGTAGTAGTGGAAGTCGTCCGCTCCCGGAAGATATCGATCGCTGGAGAAGGTCGGCTCGCGACGATCTCTTCCAGGAGTGGGCCAATAGATTAGAGTATCCTTCCGCGAGTGTGCGGCTCGTGGGGGCTGTCCGGCCCGTCCTTCGCGCTTGGGTTGAGAGGACACACGGAGCGCCGGCGTACCACCTCACGCAGCTCCTCACAGGACATGGCTGTTTTGCCAAGTACCTGTGGGAGGTGGTGGGCGTGGAGTCGGACCCTGTGTGCCGTCACTGCCCAAGCGGCGCAATAGACTCGGCGGAACACACTCTCGCGGAGTGTGCGGCATGGGATGGGCCGCGTATCGCCCTTTCGGGCAGTATCGGTAGGAACCTGTCGTTGCCGGCCGTGGTGCGAGCTATGGTCGGCAGCCAATCGTGCTAGGTCGCCGTCGCCTCGTTTGCTAGCGAGGTGATGGCGGCCAAACGAGAGGAGTTGCGGGTGCGGGAGCGTGCTGGTCAGACGCTCCCGCCCCGCCGTCCCGTTCGGTGGCGCCGCATGGCGGCGTGGATGCGCGCCCCCGACTAGTTCTTGAAACGTGGACGGTGGTCGGGGGACCCCGCCCACGATGATCACACAGCGGCAGGCACCTCCCCGTGTTCCGGGGGTGCCTCTCGTTCCGGGGGTGCTTTTAGCGCCCGCCCGCTTGGCTGCTCTCTACCCCCTCTGCTTACAGAGGGGCATCCGAGAGCGGACCGACGGAATCAGCACTTCCAACTCCATTAGGAATTGAGGGAGGGGGCAGCCCATCAAGCCCCCCCGTGGAGAGTCCCGATGTAACGGGGCGACCCTTTGCCGGGCCGCAGTGATTTATCCACCGGCCTATCCTGCGACCCGGTTAAGGCGAGGCGGAACACCGCGGGGTTTAGTGGGTAGGACGGTCCCATGTTGACCGTGAGTCCCACACAAAGCCGCCTTGCTCCCCCGAAACAAGGCGGCGAAGGGCCTAACCTGCAGTCCCCGCGTTAAAAAAAAAAAAATATGATCTTAGGTTAATAAATATTTTTAGGCTCTATTAATTTCATTGATTTAAAAATACTCAGATGAATAAAATTGAATCGATGCTAAATTAATTACTCAGTGTTCTGCAAACTATCACTGCGTTAAAGGTATCTTACGCTACGGTCGGATCTGCGATGGGTGACCGTTAGTGGCACTGTTATTTACGAGTGTTTTCGTACTTCGGAAGGCATGTTAAGCCGTTGATCATGGTCTTGGTTGTGAATAGCATGCAAGTCTTTAAATCAAGTTGAAGAATTTGTGGTGAAGACGGGTGGTTTGAAAATTTTAACAAGCAGATAGCCATAGACACAACCTGTGGGTTTCAAATTCAAAATTATTCAAAAACATTCCGGAAACCGAGAGTGAAATTTGCGTAGACTACGGTAACAACTTTTGATGAGATGGGCCGCATGTTTGTCTCCCACTTCAGTAGTATAAAAACGATGAGTCAATCAAATTGATTTATAATCAATAATAATATTATATTTACATAAAACATTTACATACAGTCCACATGAAGTCAATTGACAAATACAACATAACACAAGAAAGCAGTGAGATCGTTCTCACCAGACTGCCCCTCTCTAACACGTTTATTGTGAAAGTGAAAGTTCAATCCGATTGACGTTGTCATTTTTGTTTTATTTCAAACTTTGAACAGATGATCCACGTGACCTAGTGACGTAGTTTAATGCGACAGAGTCACAGCTACAGAAAAAGTCTCGCCATAGGCCCGTGCAGAGGGGCCTCTCTATTTTATTGAGAGGGGCTAATAACTTTGTTTTCGCTTAAAAAGCTTTCAATCGAATCCTACACTTAGCTTGTCAACCATGGGACAAAAATGATGAAGACTCTGAATTTCCACCGGTGGCGGTGTGACGAAAATTAATATCAAATATCTATTTATTGGTACAAAAATTATAGAGGTAAAATTTGTATTTTTGTGTGTGTGTGTGTGTGTATCTATGTTAGTAATGAACAATCTCAAAAGCTACTGTGCCGATTTCATAAATTATTTCACCATTGGAAAGCTATAGGTACATTCGCCCTGAGTAACATAGTCTATATTTTATTCCCATACTCCCACGGGTACGGTATGACGTCCGCTTGTAAAGTATAAAAGAAATATACGATCGAATTGAGTAAACTCCTCCTTTTTTGTTTTTTTTATACCACCAAGGTGGCTGAAAAGCATACGGCCCACCAGATGCACCGGTGGTCACCGCTGCCTATGGACGTTTGCAACAACAGAGGCGCTACACTCGCGCTGCCGACCGACCTTTTAAAACCTTCTTAGACCACTTTTGAAGAGCCTCATGCTGTAGGCGTTTGGGAAAACCTTTTTTGCAGTCGGTAAAAAAATTCAGACCTGTTTGTTTTAAACTCGGCAAAACATAAATAGAATAAGTGCGTACTTACAATCATTTGATTTAAATTGGTAAGCGACCTCCATCGCGGTCACCCAGCGTCAATGATCCCATGCGTTTTACTTTGGTACACCGGCGTTGCCTGCAAAATTTACAATGCAATTCATTTAAATCCGCGTGTATTCGCATACTGAATCGAAACTGATTTAATTGTTTCAACATTCTCACGAAAGTTTTAAGTGGTAACGGTACACGTCATTTAAGTACGTACCTACTGCTAGAACGAGCAAAAAGTGATCACGGAAGTACATAGTTTAGACGTTTAGTTGCTTTTTTAGGGTTCCGTGCCCAAAAGGTCAAAACGGGACCTTCGTTTTGACCCTTTGGGTTTTTTCAATCCTCCTGACCGTATTCGGCCACAGCGATTGACAGCTAACTAATGAGAGCCTCGCTGATGTGCTCTCAGGTGACTGACATAGCCTATCTTTGAAGCACAGGCACGGTCACATATGCTACAGGTACCCTTTGGGTACGGTACATTCATGAGATTTAGAAATCCGTCTGTCTGTCCGTCCTGAAGCTTTATACCAGAGACCATGATAGCTGGAGTTGAAATTTTCACAGATAATGTATTTCTGTTGCCGCTATAGCAACAAATGCTTACTAAAATCACCAAAATAACAATATTTTATAACATATCATCAACAAACGCGATTTTTTGCCGTTTTTTAGTGCGGAACCTTTCGCGCGCGTGTCTGTCTCGCACTTGGTCGGTTTTTTCTTTGTGATGATCCGATGCTTTTGTCGCTGCATCGCGTTACGACTTTATCATCATAATAACTAGTTTTTAAACAACAAAGCAAAAAGAAGGGTTATAAGTTTGACCCCATTGTGGGTGTGTTTGTCTCTCTGTATAAGGTAGGTATGTACCTAATCGTAGCTTTTGAAAGAGTAAACCGATTTGAATTGGATTTGTGATTTAGAAGCATTGTGTGGCAATGGTTCTTAGATCTAATTTGCTTAAATCGGTTTAGCCTTTTACTTTTCATTAGATAGGTAATTTAAGGGGGCTGCTCACCGTCCTTACAGAAGCAGACCCTAGACGATAGCGTGACGTGAGGGATTCACGCATGCCCTCCCCCTAAAAAGCGGAATAACACCTGAAAACCACCCCAAAGACGTGGGATAGCACCTGAACCTCCTCTCCCCTCTTGGTGAGGCCGCAGTTGTAGCCGTCTGTTGGGAGTCCTAGGGTATCCTTCCGAGGGCTTACCCTAAAGCTGTTAGGCGGGATACGTAAGGTTTTTTAGTCGGTAGCATCCATGTAGGATTTTTTCTCACGTAAAAAAAGCTTAGAATTTAGCATGTTTTAAATTTTGATTATTTTGTTAATTATCGCAACTCTCCATTTCATCCGTTTTTATAACGTGTCTACTTCTCTCGGTCTTAAGCACTCTCAATGATGACCATTGTCAAGTATGTCAACTTTTCCCCTTTTAGCCCCTTTTTCTGCAACCCTGCTGAGGAGTCATAACCAGACACTTCCTGCCCACGGAGTCAAATAGTTATTACAGAAAGTGACAGCAATAAGAGGCAAAGTGACTTTAGTTTAAGAACACAATGACCTCCTCAGGTCCTAAATATACTGATTAAAAATTCGGTATGGTGTAAAAAGAACTTATAAACATTACAAACAAATAAAAAACTTCACTTTTGCTTTGTATTATAACATTTTACGATGATTTTATACCAAGAATCCAATCAAAAAGTAGGTGGGAGAATACAAACCCTATTCGTTAACGCTTCGCCGACTTTAATGTCATGGAAATGTTGCAATATTTTTTTAGGAGGATTATTTTTATGGTCCTTTATTAAAACTTGGCAGGTAATGAGAACATGGCAGAGAGCTTTGTAATATAACGTGTTGATTAAAAGTACTCTATTAAGTATATATTATAACATTTTTATTACGTTTCAATGATCATTCTAGGCCAATATCTGACTTCAAGGACAGAGTGGCTATTTATAGGCAAAGATAGACTACGCTCATCAAACCTCCTTCTAAGGGTGTTTTTCCACTGCACTGCAATGAAGCGTACATTGCTATGGATGAGTTAGATACCCATCAATCATATTCGTCGGTCCACAAGTAACGTTGACGTTTTATTGTCAAATTGTGCGACCGATGAGTGATTTAAATGCATCCATAGCAACGTTGCATAACATATTTCTAGTGGAAAGGCACTCTTATTTTCACCTAGAGTTTACTTTTTTCAGAAAACTAATTTTTCATTACCACGTGACCATCGGACACCGATGCCAGAGCTTCATATGAAAGCACGAGTAACAATTTGCAGATGAGATCACACTATACCACTTTAATACTGTATTTTTTATTGTATTTAACAGTTTTTTAGGGTTTCGTAGCCAAATGGCAAAAACGGAACCCTTATAGATTCGTCATGTCTGTCTGTCTGTCTGTCCGTCTGTCTGTCCGTCCGTGTGTCACAGCCACTTTTCTCCGAAACTATAAGGCCTATGATATTGAAACATAGTAACTAGATGTATTCTGTAAACCGCATTAAGATTCTTATATAAAACTAGAAAAAAAGTAGTAAATTTTGGTGGTCCCCATACTCAGAACTGAAACTCAAAATTTTTTTTTTCATCAAAACCATACGTGTGGGTTATCTATAGATAGGTCTTCAAAAATGCTATTGAGGTATCTAACATCATATTTTTCTAAACTGAATAGTTTGCGCAAGAGACACTTCCAAAGTGGAAAAATGTGTGTCCCCTTCTCTAACTTCTAAACTAAGAGAATGATAAATCTAAAAAGAAGATATGATGTACATTGCCATAAAAACTACCAACGAAAATTGGTTTGAACGAAATAGAGCTGGTAGTTTTTTTTAATACGTCATAAACCGCAATTTTCGGTTAGAAAAATCACTACCACTGCGAACGTGTTAAAACATCAATCAAAGTTACAACGAACTATAATAACTTTTATATTATGTTACTTGCTGCTACGAAACCCTTCATGGGCGAGTCCAACTCGCACTTGTACGGTTTTTTAACGTAAGGGACAATTCTCATGGATGCTATGCCAGACTTCTACCGACTAAAATACCTCACGTAACGCCCAACAGTCTATGGTTGGGAGCCCCGGGTAAGCCCTCGGAAGGATGTCCCAGGACAATACTAGTGTAATAAGTAGTAATAAAATAGATTGTGTAAGTAGTGCCAGTTATAGCAATGATGGTTATGCTTGCTCGGAGTTTCATTCCGAGATCAAATCCGCACCTTCGAAAGAAGTTGCCTGACCTAAGTGGCAGTGGGCGGGGCCATATTGCTCAAAGAACTGACTGCCGATGGGTTCGAAAGGTTTCCGTGTGAAGTCCACGTTCAGGAAAACGTAGAGTGATTAGCCCTTTCTTAAGGTGGATAGACGACCTCATCACATCAATCTGCTGGATTTGAGCGGCACATAACCAATGATCGTAGCGTCTATGGGAGAGGCCTGTGCTCAACACTGGGGACCAAATCGGCTGAGGTCATGATGATGGTGATAGTATATTACCTACTTATAATTGAAACTTGCTTCCACAAGATACTACTCTTGACCACAACTATCGCAATATAGCTGAAACGTCGAGGTGAGCAAAGTTCAAATTTTAGTAAAAGGCCCGTAAAAACGAAATGAATTATAAAAGTCGTGTGAATTTAAAGTAAATGAATAGGTATTAATTTGACACTTGACTTGATGCAAACATGGTTTGTATGACCTATTCATGATTTAGTTGGTGCAATACTGGCGGTAGTACTAAAGGAGTTGTGTTACAAAATTATAAGTGCTGCCATTAGTCCCGATTTAAGCAAAGTCAAAAAGCTCAATTTTTATTTATTTATTTATTTATTTATTTCATTGCAAATACAGGTATACAAGATGTTGTGAGTTACAGTTATGTATAGTATCACCATATTTAACCTTGCGGCATGCAACATTCAGCATAATAAAATTAAATACAATTTAACGTTGGGCTCATTTAAAGATTCATAATGTCAATTTTGTATATAAATGTCAAAGAATTACCAAAATGTCAATATTTACTTTACAGTCATGCAAGTTCATAAATCAAAATAATAAAATGTCAGTGTACATAAATCTCAGGCTGTCACAATTAACCTACATTTTCAATATTGGATAGAATTTCATTTTTATTAAGTGCATTAGATCTGATTAGATACTCGAAAGAACACAACATTAATTCATAGATTACATTTTTCTAAAATTGTGACCCATTTTGGAATTTATCCTTCAAATATTCTTCAACAGAGTAATAACATTTCTGCAAAAGCATTTGCTGCAGTGTTCTTTTGACACTTTTGTGGTTAGAGTCTTCTAGGATAGTTTTTGGCAAATGGTTATATATCCTAGGGGCCATACAGAAAATGCTTTTACTAAGATATGCTGTAGAATGTGGAGTTGTTCGAATTTTTAAATTATGCCTGCTGCTTTTCAGTTTTTCAAACATCTCTAGATGCTTTTTCACAAACAATGTAGTTTCTAAAATATAAATACACGGTAAAGTCAAAATATTCAGTCTAATGAAAAATGGTCGACAACTTTCAGTTTGTTTTATTTTACAAATAGCTCGTATACATTTCTTTTGCGCTTTAAATACATATTCTACATCTGTACTATTACCCCAGAAAAGTATACCATATCTCAGAATTGACGATACATAACCATGGTATGCGGTTAAGACAGTAGATGTGTGTGATGTTTTAGAAAGCATATAAAGAGCATATGAGTGCTGATTAATCCTCGAGCATAAACCTTCAATGTGGCTCTTCCAGTTCAGACTTTCGTCAATAGTTATACCTAAAAATCTTGTCATTTGTACTTGTTTAATATCAGTTTCATTAAATTGCACACTTATTTTGTCTAATTTATCAACTCTATTTTTAAAAGTCATAACATTAGTCTTTTGAATATTAACCATTAAGTTATTTGCGGTTAACCAACCTATAGTACTGCACAAAGTGTTACTTATGTCACGTTCAACATCTTGTTTATTGTTACCTTTAAAGAGTATAGTGCTATCATCAGCAAAAAGCACAGTTTTATGAGGCAGGACAGCTTTAGGAAAGTCATTGATATAGATTATGAATAGCAGCGGCCCCAGTACACTGCCCTGTGGAACACCGGCTACAACAGTTTGTTGCTCTGAATAATAATTCATAACTGTTTTTTTAAGTGGACATAACCTAGAGATATTAGTTAACTGCATTCTGTTAGTCAGATAGGATTTTATCAGTTCATGTGTGTTTCCTCTAATACCATATGCATATAGTTTGTTAAGTAGAATCATGTGATCCACACAGTCAAAGGCCTTAGATAAATCCATATATAAAGCGCAAGCTAGATTTTGCTTATCTATTTCAGTCATTATTGACCTAAGGAATTTAAAAATAGCAATATTTATATCTTTCTTTTTTCTAAATCCAGCTTGTTCATCCACTAATAAATGTTTACTTTCAAAATAATTATACAAGCACTCATGGATAACTTTCTCAAATACTTTCGATATGACAGGAACCAAAGCAATTGGTCTATAGCAACTTATATCATGTTTGTTATCTTTTTTAAAAAGTGGTTTTATCACTGTTAGTTTTAGTTCTGCAGGGAAAACACCATGACATATACATAAGTTTATAATGTGGCTCAGTACATATGAAAGTTTCATTGAAACTCGTTTCAGAATATGAACAGATATCCCATCATAGCCAGTACTGTTTGTTGGTTTAAGATTCATAATAATTTTATTTATATCATTAGGCAGCGATGGGGGCATGAACAAGGAATGTAGGTTAACGCTAGAGTGGCTTTGCAACGAGTTCGAATTTATCTTTGATACCTGATTTATAAAGTGGTCATTAAAAACATTCGCTAATTTTTTAGGTTCCCTGATAATATTATTATTTACAACTAGATATTCAATATTATCTCTGGGAACATTTAACTTATTCTTTTTTATTATTGTCCAAGTTGCTTTACATTTATTTTTTGATTTGTTGATGAAGTCTCCATTATGAGCTTTCTGGGTAAGCTTTATTATTTGGTCTAATCTTGATTTTAATTCTGTGTACCTTTTTTTACTATGATCAGTTCGATTTTTACGATATTGCCACAGTAATGCTCTCTTTCTTCTGCAGCAAAGTTTGATACCCTTTGTTATCCACTTTGGTTTTGTGTTTGTATGAATTTTTATTTTTACTAAAGGAAAGTAGCGGTCATAAATGAGTCTAAAGTTTTCATAGAATAATGTAAATGATTTATTGGGATCTTGGCTTTCAAATATTTCTTGAAAGCTAAGCCCGTTAATACAATCTGTAAATTTAACAATGTTATCTTCATGATAGTTACGCCTCTCAATGTACCAGTACTTAAGTTCATGTAATTGATTAACAGGAATTTGAAAAAATTGGGCAGTATGATCAGAGAGTGCAAACTCAAAGATTTCATGCCCATGACTGCGTGAATTATAGAGAAAATTATCAAGGCAGCGTCCACTTGCTAATCGTGTAGGTTCTCTGAAGGCAATTTTAAGTCCATTACATTTCAACATATCTTCAAACTGCCTAGAGTCACGACTTTTTTCAAGTATGTTGATATTAAAGTCACCACAAACTATTATTTTTCTTTTGGAATTAACAAAGCGTCCTAGTAATGTATTGAATGTTACAAAAAACGTGTTCAGATCCTCTACATTTGTTCTTGGGGGTCTGTACACACATATTATGTTGAGTTTATGGTCTGATAGTTCAATACCAGAACATTCAATAATATTTTCTATACAAAAGCTACTAATGTCTTTTAGGGGACTAAACAACAATGAATTATGCACAAATACACATGAACCACCTCTGCGTGCCTTTCTACAGAAAATAGAGCCCAGCCTATAGTTTGGGATATTCATAAGCTTACTATCAGCATTTTTTAGGTTATGCTCGGTGACGCACAGCACTCCAACGTGTTTTCGATCCTTTCTCAGTGTTTCAAGTGCCGTGGTGAGTAAATCTGACTTACTATTCAAACCGTCAATATTTTGATGCAGTATGTTCAGATACTTAGCTACGAAAAAAATTACTGTGCTGACTACCAACAATGTTTACACCCGAACTACAATCAGTCTGAACACATGTAACCTGAAAGTCTGTTTGTGTACCTACAGAGCGACTTGAATGTACAGGTTTATAAGATACACTTTTCATGCAAAATAAATAGTCATTATACCGGTGTAAATAGTCAATTCTTAATACCTCTTTTAACAAATATCCTGCCACAATCCGTGGGAGTGCACCACGATGTGGGATCCTCATACTATACCCCATATCAATATAAGACACATTGGAAAACCTGGAGCATAATAGTTTTATCTCATAGTTTAATTTGGATTCATTTAAAAAATTATTGAATGGTACTTCACAAATTATTACATTAGTATTATTAGTTATATTATACAAAAAATTTGTTAAACAAATTTGAAAATTATAGGGTGACTTGTCATACATACCACCTAATACAATAACATAGTCTCTGTTATTTAAAGACTTAATTTTACAATGCTCTGACTTGAGAACTTCCTGTAGAGGTGCTTCTGATTTCCAAAAACATGATACCTGAAATCTATCACCAATTAGGCGCTGCAGTGTATGCTGTAAATGACGCCCCTGATCATCCGCTATGATAATGATATTTGATCTTGTTTCAGGTTGTTGGAACTTCATAGAATTTTGTGAGACACGGGTATCTATTACAGATGGTAAAACCTTATTAATCTCAACTTTTGAACAGTTATCATGTTGTGCATTTGTCAGTTTATTTATGGTACAACTTTTTGGTAAATTTAAGTCCCTAGAGCACTTTTCAGCGCTATGTGGAATAGAAGTGACATGAGTGTGATGCTGATCTTGATCAGTAATTGTATCCATTCTTGGAACAGTGTTCCTATGTATATTTTCCATATCCCGTTCAGAATTGGTATGTGTACTTAACCTAAGCGATTTATTAAATTTGGTTGGTGTAGAATAGCGTACCTTCCGCTGCTTACGGGATAATGGTGTCTTATTATGGTCAAGTGTTTTATATGTATCACAAATTTGCCTACTTTTGCTGAGGTCACACTTCAGACGATAGTTCTCAGAGTTTAAGTTTTCTATTTCTTGGTGTGCAATAGCTAACTCTTTCGTTAGGTCATCTATTTTCTCCTTAAGTTCAAACATAGTTCTGGAATCATTTACTGATGTATTCGGCAGACTCATCACACTTGTATCAAAAAGAATGGTATCTTTAATGGATATATCGCTTAGGGAGTGGGATACTACCTGTTGATGTTTACGGGAACGATATGTGACATTGCATTCAGGCTCCATACTTGAAATGCCCACGTAAAAACTTGAACAGAAAATCACTTTTCCAAAATGGTAGGTATGTTTGAATATTGAAAATTTTCGAAACTATCTGCAGATCATTTTGAGAATTCACTACTTGTAACAGATGAAACTTGGCCAGTCCAATGATATTGTGCTTTTTAAACTCCAATAAAGCACTAAAATAGTGTTTCGGCAATTTTAAATCCCAATTAGACCGCAATCAGAAACACAATTTGCAAGGTTCATATTTTCACAATTTGGACAGCCATCAGCTGCAAATAATATCACTACTTAGTCACTGGTTCTTATTTAATTACTTTCACATCATGATATTATATTTTAAACTATTTATATTAAATTATTGCATTTTATTGAAAATTTTGTCAGAGAGACATGTCAACGGTTTTAGTGTTGCCACTCTTTTTTCTCTTTTTTCTGGTGTCTGAGGGTGCGTCCTGATTTGTAGGTAGTCAAAACATCATAGGGACGTCCAACTTGAGCACTAATTTCAATAGTCTTGTGAACTGTGCGAGTGACCCCATCAGGCGCGCCTCATAATTTTGGCTAGCTTAATGATACTAAGAAAAAATGAATTTCTTCAGTATAAATTAACACAGATACATAATGTCAATAGCACTACGTTAAAAGAAGTCCCGCAATATTTATTTATTGAATAATTTAAATGTAATGCCTTGTTTTTGAAATTAATTTGACAATTTAAAAATCTGCTGTCAGAACGAATAGATAATGTATGTATCTTACATGAATTATCACATACACCGTTCCTAAGTAGTTACGGAATGAAGTATGAATGAAGTTCCTATGGGATGTTTAAAGGGGAACAAAATGCCACGCGGGTGATTCCGCGACTCTATCTTGTCAAGCTGGTTGACTGACTCATCAACATAAATCTGTAACTATCGAAGTCATACTCATGTAAATTGGACGGTAAATTTATTTTGTGACGTAGAGATTTCGTAAGAAGAGACTTTTCGAATTCACCCCCAAGCGGTAAAACGACGTGGCAAATTATGTATGACTTTTCAATAAATATAAATGAACAAGTGTTTCAGAAATTTCCACAATTCTACCCTTGAAGGTGAACAATAGGGATATCAGTTGATTATAGAGAATAGGTTTCAGTTGTGAAATCCAACGGGGGTTAGAACTATGTCAAGAGCGAAATCGGGGGACAAAGGTAAAATATATTTCTTTTGGAGTCTCTGAAAAAGAGTATAGGATGAAATTATAAACAAGTGACTTGTTAAAAAAGTTCAACAAATAAATAACAAGTGTACAGACAGACATTCGCCATTATCGTGTCACTGTCCCCTGTCAAAGTGTACCGTCTGCAAAGAAATTCGCATACTCAATTTATTAGTCTTATTTTGTGTTTTTTCAAGGGGCTTAATGATTAGGATTACGAAGTATCTTTCGTCGAGAGTGATTTAAAGCTACATGATATTTCGTTAAGAAATGGTAGCCGTCAACGGCTTGACGTTTAGATAAGGTCAGATTTAGAATTTCTTATGATTAACACAGTTTTTTTAGTTGATTATAAGATTATAATACTAAGCTATCGTCACCATGACGTCTTTAATGAAAGGAAGGTCATAAAAAACGATTATCAAGAAGATACTGTGGTGTAATCTTTATAAATATCGCACATACCTTCAGTAAGATACATACTATAATATTGTATAATGGTAAAGGGCAGACCAGAATATCACCGCATCTTAAGATAGGACGTTATAAGTAAATATGATGCAGACATTACCATAATCATACATTAAATAATATCACAAGATATTCTTAGCCGGATATGAAGCATACCATTTGCATTTTACAGCTAGATAATCATGAGTAATCCCTTGGGATTGTGTGAATTCCTTATGCGCTTCTAGTGATAAAGTTTAGTGTCCCTAAATAATAGTTCTTATACTTGATACCCGTTTTGATAACTACCAGCTTGTAATAAGTATACGGTAACTTATTTTTATAGTCACTGAATAAATAGTAGAAGTGAGCTTATTTAATTATAACTAGTCCTCTTCGAAATGTATTGATAGTTTGTAGAAAACTCTAGGCAATATCGGCTACTGAAGCGGATTTGTTGATTAGACAGTATCGTTCAATGCATTTTACCAAATATATCACGGCGAGGGTTTTGAAGAGCTTTAGAACTTAAACCTACCCTCTCTTGACCTTAGGTCGATGGCAAGACACCGTGTGGTTTTGGTCGGTAGAAGTACGGGATGGCATCCATGAAGATGTCCTCACAAAAAAGCTCTCTTCTTTCCGATCTCGAACATACGGTAGAGAAAAGAATTTTCGCCAAATTCATTTTGGTACATACGCTAATACTCAAAGAGGGTAGCACATATCTATTCTAGGTACGTGTTTATCTCCTCTTACAGTCCCATGTTCTTCAAGCGGAGTCTGAAGACTATGTCGCCAACTTTTGACTCTACTCACTAGATGTCGTCATTATTCAACAGTAAAGGAGAAGGATTTGTGGGTTTTTATGTAGTAAAACATTCAGGCGGTAACCTTTACCAATTAGGTCAAGTTTTGTTGCATATCTACAGTCATTTGGAGCGGATGACAATTTATGTTAGGAAAAGTGATCTCACTCGTCTTTAAGATAGTTCTGAGCTCTATTCACTGTTACTCTCTGAAGTTCGCAGAACCTATTACCTATTAGCTGTCTAGTATTTTGTGCTTAGCTGTCTCTACGTACAACTTGCAAGACCTCAACTATTATTTTATGAAGTTCAGTTTAAACATTTTGAAATTTGTGCCTAGCTCAGGAATCCTGAACCTCGGTTAACGAACTTTAGTTTAGCTGTCTACAATTCTCTAAAAGTAATTAGTACAAGTTTTACAACCTGAACTAATTGAAGAATTCATTAAAAATAGAAGTACATATTATAAGTTAGTTGAAACTTATTTAAAACGCTACAGACATGTAAAGATTGATCGTAAGAAAGTATGTTGTTAAAGTTTTATCTCTTTACTTAGCTCTTTTTATTTATTTATTTTTTTACCGTGAGGGAATATCCTTATGGATGCTATGCCGGACTCCTACCGACTAAAAAAACCTCACGCAACGCCCAACAGAGTATGGTTGGGAGCCCCGGGTAAGCCCTCGGAAGGATGTCCCAGGACTCTCAACAGACCCATGGCCGCCACTGCAGCCTCGCCTCATGGTTCGGGTGCTATCCGGCGTCTTTGGGGGGTTTCGGATGTGATCCCGCTTCTAGGGGGGCGGGGGGGGGGGGGGGGGTCGTGCGTGAATCCCTCACGTCACGCTGCCGTCATGGGCCTGTTTCTGTAAGGACGGTGAGACAGTGCAACCCTCTCATCGTCCACAGGCTCTATACTTAGGTCAAGGTAAAAAATATTACCCACTTCCCTTGGTCATGGCATCACGCGTGAATGGCTGAATAAATTTTGCTTATTCTTTTTTGTTGTATTT